>OY728141.1:282275271-283511682 GCA_963277665.1 Viscum album
GGCCAAACTCATCACAAATACTCTATAAACTTCCCTCAATTCATCCTAGAGGCCTTAATTTAGTCATAAAGCCAGTCTAAGAGGCCTTTTGATCAAATTAAAAGGAAGAACCCAAAGAAGAGGTAATGATTTCACCAGCCTTTTTCAAGTTCCTTTCCTCTTCCACTAATTCTTTATTTGTTGTTACAATTATAAAATAATAACTCCAGTATCATATATATATTGTGATGTTATTATAAATATGGTAAAACCATATTCATTATTCTATCCATCCTTTCAATAACATTTCACCATACATGCGTACGTACGGCTTACCGTCTCCACGTCGTGGTGTAATTGTTATTCAATAAATTATTATTTGGATGGGTATAATAATGATGTGTAATTCATGTAAATAATAAATTTATAATGATAATTATTCTGTATATATTATATACCATCCAATTATTATTATTTTAATATCAAAAGAATGATATTGTCGCTCGTGCGTTCGTACGGACTACCATCTCCACGAACGCGATAAGATTCATTCTCCATCAAATCCATTAAAGTATAATTATCATTTGATGATTTAAAAATAAAGTTTAAGGACTTGATATCATTCTGGATATGAATAAGATACAACCTATCCATGACAAACATGTCTTACATAACAAAACATATAAAAGAAAATGAGTAAGTTAACACCCGAAACAACGATAATACTAAGATATTATTAACAAATCAACGTTAAATGATCATATATGATATCATATTAATATATATGATTCTTTTATAATTTAATAACAATTATTTCACAATTATTCAGGAGTTTAACCTACCCCAAACAAAGTAAAAGTACAAGGTAAGGGGTTTTCATTTCACTCCTTATTCCAGTGAGATTCATGCCATATTTCCACCATTATCTTTTGTGTGGTGTATGTACTACCCATAATTATATTCATTGTATAATAAACTTTAATTTATGTTTATTTAAATATTACTTGTATGATTCCTCTTTCATGGGTTGTATGTTTCATATGTTACCCAATTTGTGAGGGTTTATTTCGCAATCTCTTCATTATCCGAGGTTGTATATACGTAATAATCTACTGGGATATCTTTATCATCCACAACCATGTTTCTTAAAGCTGTATTTCAAAACATTTTTACTATTTACAAGAATATGGGTTAAAGACATTTATACCCTTATTTGACTTTTTATAAGAGGATTATAAAGGAATCTTTCCATCGTTTTCCAAACAAGGTCTTTTTTATCCTTTTTGAGAAAATTAAGGTAAGAATGTCTTTTTTATCTTATACGGTAGGTGAGGTTATTCTCTGCAGTTATTATACCTTTGAAGCTTCCCTCACAAGCTTATAAAGATATTTTCAAAATAATGGTTTTCTCTATAATTATGCGACTTGTAAATGATTTCAGAAAAGAGATATTTCTCTCAAATAGTATTAATTTCATCTATGTCAACATCCTTTGATAAATTTTAAACTTGTTTCAAGTTGTTTTATTATGATACAAATCATCCTTATTGGATTTAAAGTTTCGTGATATTTTTGACTATGGATAAGTTATTTTTATGACATTAATGTTTTGTGATTAAGGTTTTAACATTTTGTATGTTAGTTTTAAAACGAATGTTTATGTTATATTTCATCCTCTTATTAAGATCAATGTGTTGGACTAGTATGTTTTGGGTTGGGGACTGGTAATAGTAAGCCCTCCGAATTGGTGTCTGGTTATTAGAGGCACTCTGGGTTGGTTTCCGGTTATTAGAGGCACTCCTAGTTGGTGTCCGGTTATTAGAGGCTCTTCGGGTTGGTGTACGGTTATTAGAGATTCCGGGATGGAGTCCGGTTACAGAGGCTCTCCGGTTTGGGTTCCAGTTACAGTTATCCCTTAGGACATGGCATGAGGCCTCGACACAGAAATTAATGTTCGGCATTATGCATTCCATCATTATGAAAGTGGTTATTGATATTGCATGTAATTATTCGATTAGTAGAATATCCATGTGAATAAGTATATTGCATTATTTCATTTTATTTTTGCCATACTATGTTAATTTTATTTATACATTGTCTTAAATGTTTATTCTTATTTATGAAACTTTCCGCTATATTTTTATCCTTATAGGGAATTTGATCTCACCCCTTTTCTATGTTTTATTTTTCCAAGGATGTGAAGAAGTAAATTATGAATGACCTGCAGGGATATTATGAGAGGATAATAGTGTGGACTATGGATACAATATGTTGTTTTATTAGTTTTTACATTCTAATGTAATGTAAAACTTTATGAATATATCTGGTGTTTCCAAGGCTACTAAACCAATCGGTCTTTTGAGATTTGATCTTTCTTGTTATCATGACAATGTTATGAAATAATGCACTGACTCTGGGTAACTGGGTTCGGGGAGTTACACATATTTGTTTACTATAAATATTCATTAGAAAGCTAAAAATATTTCTGACATCATGATATTTTTTTTATAATTTTTAGACTTTAAATAATTTAATTTATTTATGACACTGTTAAGATGCATCGATTACCTCATAAAAGAACGATTTAAATAACATGAGAAGATAGGGTGAAATCTAAGTCTAAAACTTGTCACAAACCTATTGTATGGGTGGATTTCAAAACCTTATCACCTTATACTAATAATATATCCTTTTGGGACCTTTAAAATCCTGAAAATAATTTTATAATAAAGCAATATTTTATAACTTTCCAAGAGTTCCCCTCCTCTCCTCTTATAAAAGGCCCCCACCTCTACCACCATACACACACCTCTCAAGCCTTTGGCTCGTCCAAACCCTGACATTTTGTCTCTCCACATCCCTCTCTTAATCATTGAAGCCTCAATTTTGTCATTATCATTTCCAAGGAAGCCTTTGAGCTCAAATAAAAGAGTGTTACCCGATTTAAAGGTAATGCCTTTCCTTGTGTTCTTTTGTTTTATTTTGCTTCTCCAAACCCCTAAACTATTTTTATTACTTTTTTTTAACAAAACCAGTATATTAAATATAATAGGATGTTGTTATAAGAATTATTCAAGCTACATTTTCTCACACCTCCGTCTAATGGTTAAAGAACATATTGTTTCTGTGGATGGAGAATTACTGCCTCACAAAACGATGATTGTTTAATAATCTTTTAACATCTTCAAAGGTGGTCATTAAGATGTAACTATATTTATATATGATATATAATAGGTTTATGGTTTCCTTAAGCTTCTGTATTTTTCATTTATGGCATACCTTTACGGTTTCCATTATGGGTAAACACGATATCTTAATTTTAGGAAGTGAGGAAAACCGCCCCCTCAAAGTGATTTGATTCGTTAATGCCATATGTGGGACGTATAAAAGATGAAATTAATGGTATTACATATGATATCCTACTGGAATTATAATATAACATAATATCATTATTGTTTAATTCCATTGAATATAAAAAATTAAGAAATGAAAGTAGCGTTCGTGCATACGTACGGCTTACCGTCTCCATGAACGGTACATTTCATTTCTTATATCCAAATGTTATGTACTATTATAAGTACATATATATAATAGATATATATTTAATATATTACATCTAATGTATGGATATAATTCTGTAATTATAATATATATATCTCTCATTTTGTTTTAATTCCATTAATATGACAAAAATGAGAGAAGCGTTTATGCGTACGTACGGCCTACCATCTCCATGAACGGTGCTTTTAATTTTTTTATCCCCAAATGCTATATAATAGTATAAAATGAATATATACTGGATATATATGATATTTATAACATAAATACTATTCTGGATATTATGTACCTATAACTACATGGAAAATTCCTTTCCAACAAGTTCAATTTTTACTCATGTACCGAACATCGACAAAAACGTCTGATATGAACCCACTTTATTAACAAATTATTATAACATTATAATATTTTATATGAACTGAATAATAATAATTAAAGGACGTCCTTAAGAAATTATAAATTGACCAAATTTTATTATTCTGGAGATTTAAGAACGATCGAGTCATGTCGGACACAAGGTATGGGATCCCACCTCTCACTTTCTTTTCAAGTATGCTCTATAATGTCATTTCGTTTATGCTCCATGTTCTTATATTGGAGGATGTTATTTCGTATTCCTCTTTCTGTAATTTTTATGTTAATTTAATGAGAGACCCTATTTGATCTCATCAATCCATTTTTGGATGTTTTATGTGGCACCGTTCTGCTGCCGAATCATCATAAGGTTATTTTCATCTCACTTTTTATTCCTGTGCGATTCATGCTACATTGGCCACTATTTCCTTTTGTGTGGTGTATGTACTGCCCATTATTTTACTATTTGAATAATATACTCTCATTTAAGGGTAGTTATATCTTTATTTTTTGACCCTTCTTTCATTTGGTGTACTTTTTGAAAGATGCCCAAATCGGTAAGGGAACCTTTCACAATCCTCTTTTTAAAAAGACATCTTTTGTTATGTATTTTAATTTACATCTTTTTATGTTGGGATATTTTCTTATATATCCTTATGGATGTAAATTTTATGTCCAAGTGATGAGATACCATTTTCTCAATCATAATCTAATTTTATGAATTTTAATGTGATGTCGTTAGGCTGTCGAATTTTACCAAGGGAACTTCTTAACCCAATTTCGATTTTTTGGGTTCAACATGTAGTTATTGAATATGTCATCCGTTGAATATGTTTGAATTAACTTTTATTGTTTTACAATTAATAACCACTTATATTGGGTGTATTAATATTTTTCACACATAATTATGAGATTAATTTATACTTAATTTAAGGATACCTTCTTTATAATGGATTTCATCTCATTTTACATTTCTATTTAGACTTCATTGTTGTTATGCACCAATTCACAATTATATTGTGTATATACAGTCCCCATGAATATTATATCATGAATCCATTTATTCTCATGATATTATAATGTTTTTATTAAATGTTACTCATCAATTATGGTATTCATGTGTCTCTGATTTAGTTAAAAACACTTTAACTAAAATATCGTTTTAAATGTTTTAATGATTTATTCTTATAAATATTTCTCATCAATATCCATGTTTTATAAATGGTATTAGGGATTTAATTATATGGATATTAATGGTTAAAAATTTTAAAAACTTCAAAGTTGTATGGGGGACTTTGATTCAAAAATATCTTTATTAAATGTTTTAAACGGTTTTGAAAATGGTTTTTAGAATGGAGTCACTATCTTAGAATGTTATATTCTTATTTAAATGTGGGAATGTAATCTTTCCTTTATGATAAATTTATGTGTTATGATTATGTTATGGTTCTTGGTCATTTTTTATGAAGATGGGTGGTTCCGTGATAAACTAAGGGCGGGTGAGCCCGATATAGCTCTCCAATGCATTGGGAAACACAAAGGGGTTAAACGTTAAGGTTTCTATGAAGAGATTTAGGGAATATACTATGATGGGTATTCCAAATGAAACCAAGAGGGTTACATACTATGTAATAATGTTATGAATGCCTCATGTTACCTTTATGCCTTAGGATTTCTATTATTTATTCATGATTTGATGAGGTATGTTAAAATGCTTATGTTTTATGAGTAAATTATGATTTCATACATGGACTAATGTTTTCTTTTCGTACTTTTATTCCCCTTACTGAGATTTTTATGCTCATTCTATGTTTTTTAAAAGTTTTTCACATGTCAATGGAAAGCTTCATGATATGATGATAGTGGCAAGGAAGTGTCAAGAATGAATCCACGTTTTATTTTTAATATGTTTCCCTTGATGGGAAAAAATGAATACTATCTTTTATGTAACCACTTTGTTTAAATGTGGAATGTAATTCGTGATTTATGATCTAATTATCTAAAACTATAAACCTAAAAAGATCCTCAATCTGAATTATTCATTTAATTCAATATTAAGTAAGGTTTATGGTCAGGGCCTTATAATTGGTATCAGAGGTCGTTTTAGATAACTTTAGAGGTTAGGGTATTCTCTAAGCATAAGTGACATTCCAATAATGGTTACGATTTCAGAAAGAGTCCTAGTTTTAGATAAAGTGAACGAGTAAGTATATCTTAGTGTTTATCTTCCTCATTAGTACATGATGGTATTGTTGATATACTCACACTGACATTTCTGTTTTTAGTGAATGGATGGATCTAGCAGGCACCAAAGTGACAATAGTATTGAAGGAAACTGTGGTGGTTCTCTGATTAAGAGACTGGATGAAATAGGGTATTCAATGAGGAAACTCATGGTTGTTCTAAACCAACTATCAAGGAGTCATGATCAATCACTTGAACCTTGGTATGTTCTGTAATGCATCATGTACGAGATGACCAACAGATGAGGAAGTTCAGGTAATAATTATAAAGGTAACCATTATGGTTTATATGATCCTTACTTTTTAGGTAATTATCTGTTACTCTATGATATGATGGGAAATGAAAGGCATGAGTTAAATATGAGAATAAAATATGTTATGATTATTTTTGAAGATTTTTTATCGTTTTGGGGAATGTTTTAAGAATTATATAGTTTTGGAAAATGGAAAACACACAGACCATGTGACAACCTGTCGCATCGGACAAAGCTGCGGGAATCGAACCCATAACCAAAGTGTGACTGGTATTTATCGCCTACCACTGGACTACGTGAAGTCCCTGGTTAGTTTGACTAATTATTTTTAGTTATATGATTTTAGGAATCAATAGTATGTTTATTTTGGGTTATCTATGGAAATTATTAACCTATCATGGAGGATATGTGATTATGTTAATTACTATTCAATATGAGAATTTAAGAGAAACTGATGTTATTTGGAGATAAAAGTTAATTTGTACCTTGGAAGACTATGTGATTAAATTATTTAAATATTTGAGTTTGAATAATAGTTTGGTTTACATTGATGAATTTTATAGACAATTTTTTATCGAATGGTCTTCGTTGAACTTTGTGTTTTTTTTGGACCAATTTTGGAGATTAAGAATTGATTTTCTTTTTATAAAGGATTATACTTTTGTGGATTATCTGTTCTCATACTAGAAATTTATGTTTTGGTTTATTTCTAAAGGCATAGGAAATATATAGTTCTCTTTTGTGGATTAGAATATTCTCATGACGTTGATTATAGTACTCTTAATGAGAACAAGTCTTCCTAAATACTCGACTTTTGGAGAAAATAGGAGTTTGATTAAGGAATCGAGTAAATGTTGAAAGTCTACGTGACAAGTAAGTATGTTTCATTATGATTTAGTTATGCTCAAAAATAAATTCCTCAATGAAGAGTAACTTAATACAAAAATGTTTTCTGTTAACTTTTCCTACTGGGAAATCGAATACCATTTAACCCATCACAAGTTTGCGATTTTCTTATGGTTAACTTTCTCCTTGACATGTTTACTATCACTCTCCCTAAAAACATGAACCTTTGTTTTTTCCTTCATATACATGTTTCCTACATGGAATCCTAGTATGTGTTAACTCGGGTGACCTTTTTTACTTCCCTTTCTTTATTTTAAAGTGATTGTTTTACAGACTCTTGTTCCGATGTGGGATTTTCAGTGATGTTTCCAAGCCCAATTTTAAAATTGCGAGGATGCAATTCCCAAAAGAGGGGAAGGATATAACAACCCAGATAAATAAAGAATATGAAATTTTCAAATTCATCAATAATTTTGAATAAAATATTAATTTTACTTTAAAGGGGATTCTATGCTCGATGGCGTACCCAATATGCGACAACGAGTTTCTTGGGAATCTTACGTTGCACTCTAATAATAAAATAGTATTATTTTAAATGGTACTTAATGCCTAGCCATTGTAATGGCAGGAATGAATAGAACTAACTACAAAATGATTATATATGTTTTTCAAATATTTTTACTTTTTACAATAAATGTTATAGGATTAAAAATGCTAATGAGTCCAATTTTAAGCGTAAACATTCTAATATTCTTTAAAAGGTCGATTAATTTCCTTTTGATGGAGAACCACTTTTAAATC
Organism: Viscum album; assembly: GCA_963277665.1. Lineage (NCBI taxonomy): Eukaryota > Viridiplantae > Streptophyta > Magnoliopsida > Santalales > Viscaceae > Viscum > Viscum album. The sequence goes on from OY728141.1 coordinate 282,283,307, forward strand.
CAATTTATTATAATTTTATGTGTTATATTTGGAAAAATAAATTCTTCTCTATAATCGGGACATCAAATTTCACTTTGTGTAATTTTTTTGTATTTTTCTGATAAAGGTCATTTTTTAATGAATAGTGAAAAATGTTGCATTTTGATTCAAAATATATTTTTAATATAATTTATTTATATCATTAGAATATATTTTTAATTGTTTTTAAAGTGAAATTTGAATATATTTTTACCATTTAAACCAATAGTGGTCATTGGAATTAATTTCACTTTGAAATTGGACTTAAACTAGTGTCAATCTTTTAATAGATATTGTTTCTTAAAAACACGCTATTTGTTTTGACACCCTGAATTAATTATTAAATTATTTAATGCAACTTTTATGTTTTTAATTTTTTAAAATATAAATCATTTTTTAAATCGGAATATTGAATATAGCTTAGGGTGAATTTTTGTATTTTTCTTAAAAACTTTAAATTTTGATGAATAGTGAAAGCACTAAGTGGTAGTTTAAAAACTGTTTTTTCATTTAAATGAAACATTACCACTTATTTGGTTTGAATTTAAAAAATCCTACATACATGTTTGTCATTAGGATGTAATATGTGGTTCAATGGGATTAAAATGATTTTTTGGTGAATAGTAACTCTTAAGTTTTTAATCGCGATTAGAGGTAATTAGTGTAATTTAAGGTAAATATAATGTTATAATAATATAAAATAACCTTGAAACATGTACTAACCTTATTGGATGAGTCATGGCTGACCAATAAAATCCATTGTTCAACATGGGGACCCCATAGAGCCACTTTGGTATGAAAATGACATTAATACCTTTTTATTTAAAGTTTAAATTAAAATGTCACAAACATGTTTTGTTTTATTAAAACAATTTTTACATGGGGATATTCATGTAATATTTTTAACTATAAATATTAATAATAAATATAAAAAGATTTAATAATTCATTATATTTTTTCATAATTTTTAGACATTATATAAATTAATTTAATTAAGACACCGTGATGATGCAGTGATTACCTCATAAATGAACGATTTAAATAAAATGAGAAGATAGGGTGAAATATAAGTTCTACACATGTCAAAAACCTATTGTATTGGTGGATTAAAAATCTTTACCACTTTATACTCGATATTTATCCTTTTGGGACCTTTAAAATCCGAAAATCATTTTATAATAATGTAATATTTTATAACTTTCCAAGAGTGCCCCTCCTCTCCTCTTATAGAAGGCCCCCACCTCTACCACCTTACACACACCTCTCAAGCCATTGGCTCAGCAAAAACCTACCAATTTTGTCTCTCTACATCCCTCTCTCCATAATTTAAGCCTCACTTTGGGAAGAATCCTATCTCAGGAAGCCTTTCAGCTCAAATAAAAGAGAGTTACCCATTTTAAAGGTAATGTCTTCCCTTGTGTTCATTTGTTTTATTTTGCTTCTCCAAACCCCTAAACTCAGTTTATTACATTTTTTTGTAACAAAAACAGTATATTAAATATTCTATAATGTTGGTTTAAGAATTATTTGAGCTACAATTTCACACACCTCCATCTAATGGTTAAAGAACATATTGTTTCTCTGGATGTCGAATTATTGCCTCACGAAACGATGATTGTTCAATATTCTTTTAACACATTCAAAGGTGGAAATTAAAATGTCACTATATATATATATGATATATAATATTTTTATGTCTTCCTTAATCTTTTTTATTTTTCATTTATGGCATACCTTTAGGGTTTTCATTATGGGTAAACATGAAATCATCATTTTAGGAAGTGCGGACTACCGCCCCCTCAAAGTGATTTGATTCGTTAATGCCATATATGGGACGTATAAAAGATGGAATTAATGGTATTACATATGATATCCTAATAGAATTATAATATACCTTTATATCATTATTATTTCATTCCATTGAATAAAAAAATAATAAATGAAATTAGCGTTCATGCGTACGTACGGCTTACCATCTCTATGAACGGTACATTTAATTTCGTATCTCCAAATGGTATGTATTATTATAAGTACATATATATAATAGATATATATGTAATATATTACATAAAAATGATGGATATAATTATGGAATTATAATATAAATATATATATCTCATTTTTTTAATTCCATTAATATGACAAAAAATTAAAGTAGCGTTCATGCGTACGTACGGCCTACCGTCTCCATGAACAGTGATTTTAATTTTTTTTATATCCAAATGATATGGAATAGTATAAAATGAATATATACTGGATATATATGATATTTAAAACATCAATACTATTCTGGATATGATTTACCTATAACTACATGGAAAATTCGTTTTTAACAAGTTAAATTTTTACTCACGTACTGAACATCAACAAAAACCTATGATATGAACTCACATTATTAACAAATTATTATAAAATTATAATATATGATATGAACTGAATAATAATCTTTAAATTAGGTTCTTATGAAATTATAAATTGGCCAAATTTTATTATGCAGGAGATTAAAGAACGATCGAGTCATGTCAGACACAAGGTAAGGGATCCGACCTTTCTCTTTCTTTTCAAATACCCTCTTTTATGTCGTTTCTTTTATGCTCCATGTTCTTATGTTGGAGGATGTTATTTTATATTCCAATTTCTGTAATTTTTATGTTAATGTGATGAGTGACCATATTTGATCTCATCAATCCATTTTTGGAAGTTTTAGGTGGCGCCGTTAGGCTGCCGAATTTTCATAAGGGGATTTTTTCTCACTTTTTATTCCTGTGAGATTCATGCTACATTGGCCACTATTTCCGTTTTTGAGGTGTATGTAATTCCAATTATATTATTATTTTTATAATATAATCTCATTTATGGGTAGTTACATCTTCATTGTATGACCCTTCTTTCATGGGGTGTATGTTTCGATAGTTGCCCAAATCGGTATGGGAACCATTCACCCTCCTCTTTTTAAAAAGTCATATTTTGTTATGTCTTTTAATTTACATATTTTTATGTTGTGATATGTTATTATATTCCCTTATTGATATAAATTTTATGTCCAAGTGATGAGATATAATTTTCTCTCTCATCATATAATTTTATGAATTTTAAAGTGACGTCGTTAGGCTGTCCAATTTTACTAAGGGAACTTCTTAACCCAATTTCGATTTCTTTGGGTTCAACAAGTAGTTATTGAATATGTCATCCTTTGAATATGTGTGAATGAACTATGATTGTTTTTCAATTAATACCCACTTATATTGGGTGTATTTATATTTTTCACTCATAATTATGAGATTGATTTATACTTAATTTAATGATACCTTCGTTATAAGGGATTTCATCTCATTTTAGATTTCAATTGAGACTTCATTGTTGTTATGCACCAATTCACTCTTATATTGTGTATATACTATCCCTTAGAATATTATATCATGAATCCATTTATTCTTATGATATTTTAATGTTTTGATTAAATTTTATTCGTCAATTATGGTATTCAAGTGTATCTCATTTAGTTAAAAACCCTTTAACTAAAATATAGTTTTAAATGTTTTAATGATTTATTCTTATAAATATTTCTAATTAATATACATGATTTAAAAATGGTTTTAAGGATTCAAATATATGGATATTAATGGTTTAAAATGATAAAAACTTCAAAGTCGTGTGGGACACTTCGATTCAAAAATCTCTTTATTAAATGTTTTAAATGGTTTTGAAAATGGATTTTAGAATGGATTCATTATCTTAGAATGTTATATTGTTATTTAAATGTGGCAATTTTGTCTTTCCTATATGCTTAAGTTATGTGCTATGATTATGTTATGTTTCTTGGGCATTGTTTATGAAGACGGGTAGTTCCGTGATAATCTAAGTGTGGGTGAGCCCGATATAGCTCTGCAATTCATTGGGTAACGCGAAGGGGTTAAACGTAAAGGTTTCTCAGAAAAGATTTAGGAAATATAATGTGATGGGTATTCCAAACATAACCAAGAGGGTTAATCCCTACGTAATAATTTTATAAATGACTCAAGTTACCTTTATGCCTTATGATTTCTATGATTTATTTATGATTTGATGAGGTATGTTAAAATACTTATGTTTTATGAGTAAAGTATGATTTCTTACATGGACTAATGTTTTCTTTTTGTACATTTATATCCCTTACTGAGCTTTTTATTCTCATCCAATGTTTTTGAAATGTTTTTCACAGGTAAAGGGAATGATGCATGATATTTTGATAGTGTCAAGGAAGTGTCAAGAAAGAATACATGTTTTATTTTAAATATGTTTCTATTGATGAGAAAAAACCAATACTATAATTTATGTAACCACTTTATTTAAATGTGGAATGTAATTCAAGATTTATGATATAATTCTCTAAAACTCTAAACTTGAAAATATCCTCAATGTGAATTATTCATTTAATTCAATATTAATTAAGGTTTAAGGTCGGGGCCTTACAAGGGATATTTTCCCTCTATGGAAAATATTGACATTAAAAATGGGTGTGGTAACTCTATAATAAAAATAATATGAGGAAGGGATACAAATATTCAATTATAAATACCTTCATATTATTGATGAAAATGGATAAAATGTTTCCATGGAAACATATCTTCCAAACTAAATAAAATTATTAGTGAATATCACATGAGTACAAAGGAATGAAAAGTTAGATCCACAACCACACACATGGATTGGGTAGAAATTAAATAAAAAAACATGAAATTGAGGGCTTGAAATTGATATTCATGTACCTTAAATAAAATTAATATCACGATATATTATCCCAAATATGTATTACATAAATCATGTAAATGATATTAGCTGCATAATACCAAACTTGTCTTAATTAATTGAATTTATGATAGAAAACCATAATGTTTATTTGTATATTCATAAATCTTATTAGGATTCTTAAAACAATAATAACTAATTTGAAGGTTTTTATAGATTGGGAGGAAAGAGAAATTCATGATCGTTGTATTTTTTGTGAGTGGTATGTGACTATTTGTGGGAGTGATATTTTTTCATAGGTGAAAGGGGTTGAATTTTCATGGAATGTAAATTTAGGTAAGTGGTAGAAATGGAATCACTGAGTATTATGTGTGTTAGGAGAGATTTGCGGAGAAGTTAAATTTTATATGGGTTGGTATGAAATTCATTTCTAATACGTAATTAGAGAAGATTAATGTGATATTTTGTATTATTAAAATTCTATGATACCTCAATTACTATTTTTAACCTTATTCGTCTTGATTAAAATTTAACGATTGTAATTATTTAATTAATAAAAATATAATATGAAACCTCATAAATATATTCAAATTTTAAAAACATATACGAGGTCTATTCATTCTAGTTCAATTTCAATATGTGAGAAATAAAATTTATATTAAATCATATATGAAATTCAATTTATAGATATATGTTTTTTTATTGATTACATATATTTATTCATATTTTATTTTAATAACTAATTTTATTAGTGGAAATATATTTTTTATACATTTTAAAAAATACATTATATGAATAATTTGAAATTTGTGAATTTAGTTTTTTCAGAATAATATAATGTAACTCTTATAAAATTTGTACTCTGAAAACAGCCATTTACCTTCTATTATGGTAACTAAATTTTAATCCATGTAATGTAAATAAAATTAAAAAAAATTGTATTTTCATTTCTAAATAATTTATATATACAATCCATAGATATAAATAATATTCTATTAAATTAAATCAATATTAGTATGGGAAATTAATGTTAACATTATCATGTGAAAAACTATTTTTATAAAAAAAATTATTTTTTACCAAAAAATAGCTCGTGGATAAAATTTTGAATTATCTTTATTGTCAAAAAATAATTTTATTATTATAAAATAAAAACAATTCAAGTGTCTTTATAATCGATTTAAAATAAATTCTACTTTAAAAAAATTTAATTAACAAAAAATATCAAGAACATTATTTAATGAAATTATTACTTATGATTATAAAAAGATGAAAAAGATTCATAATTTATGAGTTCTATTTAAAAAATTTAATGATTTAATATTTAAAATATTAATTGACCATTTAACAAATTCAAAAAAAATCTATTAATTTAATATATAATGAAAATTTTGTAAAGTTAAGGTTTTTGTAAATACACTTTGTTTCGCTATTAGAAAAAATAATATACTTCAAGAATAAATAATAAATTTGGTATATGTTAACAAATTTAGGATGGTTTATAATAGGATTTTAATTTTCATCAAATAAAATTATATAATTTAGTAATTAAATTTTTAAATTTAATCCAGAATATAGGCTCTTTATATTAAAAATTTATGATAATTCTTCAAAAAATATTTACAAACCCATTTATGGATTAGGGTGAAATTCAATAATATTTTTTAAAAATTTATATAAAAAATAATAATAAAATTATAATAATAAAATTATTATCAAGATATAACATCCAAAATAGTAATTATACACACCACCTAAAGGAAAGTAGGTATATAATACCAAAAATCTCCCAAATAGTGGTATTTTAGATAGAAAACACTTACCTTGTTATATAGATTCATAATGTTTTGTTTGACTACTAAGAGAATTAGGAATTCCATCAGAGGGATTTAAAGAGATTGAGGTATGTGAAATTAAGTATTTATTCCATTATGGATGATTGTGACTATAGAATTGTTGTGACAGATATCTTCTAATTGGTGAAAATATTGTGTTTTTTATGGAATCTAAAATTAAGTATGTTGTCGTAATAGAATCACATTGTTGTAAAGTTGGTTAAGTGATTTTTTTTACATAGTTAAATAGAAGTGAGATTTGTGGGTATATCATTCATTAAATATATATATTTATAAATTTATTAAGTGTATATTTAATTATTAATAATTCATGATACTTTATTTACCAATTTTTACCCTTAGTAATGCTGATTAAAACTTAAGCATTGAAATTAGTTTATTATGTAAAATATGAGATGAATCCTTTTTCCAAAATATAAAAGTAATAATATGAATTTAAAATCAATTTAATCCAATCCTATAAATAAATGTTATAAAATAAATTGTTAAATAAAAATATAACATATTAGAATAATTGATTTTAATGAAAGATATCTTCTATACCGTAAGTTTATTTTGTAATTATTTAATTTAATTTATATATTTAATGAATTAAAATATATTTTTATGTTTAAACATATTTTAATATTCATAGTTAAATTTATATTAATATAAATTTATGTGTATGATTTTATAAATCTTATAAAAGATATTCTGTGAAAACAACCATTTTAATTTTTTCCATAACAATTATACTTTAATATAATAAATTTATCTTCTATGCCTAAAAAATATTATATCTTGTACATAATATGGGCCGATTTATTAAAAATATATAATCCATCTTATTAAAAAAAATTAAATATTATATATATATATATATATATATATATATTTAAAAATATGGAAAATAAAACTCGATTTTAAGTAAAAAGATAATTTTTATGAATATAATATATATTTGTTATAAAAATTAATGAAATAAATTTTATTGGAAAAATTTGTTTTATTATAAAATATATAATTTTTATGTGTCGTCAAATATATTACCTAATGTTATTTTTCCAAAATTATATTTTATTTTAGGAAAATTCCAAAACCATTTTATTTTCTCAAAATACATCAAATAAGTTTAAAAAATGGTAATCATAGGATTTAATATATAATAATAGTTTTCAAAAATAGTTTTCATGTATTCTATAAATCAATATTCTACCATTTTAAAATTATTATAATTTTCTAGTTCTTGTTTATATAATAAAAAATTCATAAAAGGGAATCTTTAGGTAGAAAATATATTTTACACTCTTCATATAAAAAATAAAATAATTCAAAAAAATCTGAAAATTTAATCATAAGATAATAGAATTATAAATAGTTCTAATAAGATTTTAATATTATTAAAATAAAATAATAACATTCAAAATTTATAATTTTAGATATAATCATATATAAATTCTCTTTATAGTATGGATTTTGTGATTTTTATTAATATGGTGTTTACATATTATATTATGGTCTTAGGTTTTATAGGTATCCTATATGTGGGACAATAATCCCTATTAAAGATGCCACCTAATCAATCATTTACTTATTATATTGTTTCATGATTTATTTTTTTCCTTCTACATAGTTTTCATATCCTAGATGCCCCCCACAATGTAGTTACTCTTTTACTAATTCAATATATGCACTTAAAGAAAATATCACTTCTTGGTAATAATTTTCCACATTTTTTATAATGGGATTCCATTTAAGAAATTAATTATATTGTATTTTTTATCTATCCTCTCCATCCTTAGAAAAATTATTAGATCCATCAGGTTAACTACCAAAATAAGGGTATGATATAATCCCATTCTTTTGAAGCTAAACTAGAATAATAGTAATGATTAAGAATTGTAAATTTATTAAATGGTTTTTGGTTTTTTATCTATCATTAAGGTAGAGAACTCCGATTCATGTGTCCCCTCAGTCATTATAGAGGCATCTTCAGTCAAGTTCAAGGGTTTTTTTATTTATTTAGAATGTTTTATTAATAGTTGTAAAAAGATGGAATATTCAAAAAAAGGAAACAGATGGAGAAAAACATTCTAGGACTTGTTTCAGATGTCTTATAATATTTTCAGGATTCTTCACCTGACCATAAGATAGAGGGATACCCAATTAATTAGGGTATAACATCTCCCAATTTTCATCATCTCCCATGAACATCTCATCATCTATACTCCATTTTCAATCCTCTAATGATTAATCTAGGAAATAAATATCCTCTATTCTTGTTGAATCCATCATTAATTATCTATATAAAATTATTAATTATCAATGATTAAAAGAGAATATATGTCCATATATGCTGTTAGTTTACCATAGTTGGAAGTAATTCTCTAGAGTCATTAGTGGTATGTATCAAATCACATCCCATAGATTATTTTTGGTGAAATTGTTTCCTTGGGACTCCACATGATTAGATTACCCTTCTTCTATGTGTCCAAAATCCTCATGCTCCAGAATACCCATAGGTTAACAATGGTCTAGTAAAAAACTGTTATAGTTAGTCTTTTTGTTTTTCATTTTCAGTATTTTTTTCATCCTGACAATATTATGGAAATATTCTATTATTTATATCAATGATATTGAGAACATAGATCTTTAGTTAACACGACCTAGATAGATTATCACATATTGGAGAATAATCTCCCAAAACCAATAACAATTTTAGTACGACATTTAGTTATCGTACTTCAACCAAATGTATGGAATGAATGAATCGTCAAGATTCCATATGAATTAACTTGTGAGGTTAACTCACTCCAAATCACGAGTTTTTAAAATCATCGTGATGCTTTTTTCTTCTCCCATATGTTTTTCATGAAATCATTTCATTCCTTGATGTCGCTTCGCTAGAGGTCTTTCTTCAAAAAGATGTTTTATCACATAGAAAAATTACCTCTACCTTTATATGGGTTCATTTAATTGGTACATTTTCTCCCATTCATGTAGCACATATCCAACTTATTTTCCCGAGGTCCATCTTTGTATTCTCTACCAAATTTCTGAGATACCTTCTCATAGACCCTACTATTATTGTCTCAAATCTATGTATGGACTTGGATAAATCAAATAAAAACAAATTACTAATGGAAGGATAGTCTTGTCTGTCTTAACATCTTGGATGAACAAGTACCAATTTAATTTAAAATCCAACTATGTAATTCAGGATATTCTTTGGTGTACACCATTGGTGTTAGGTTCTAATGGTAGTATAATTAATGAGTGAATTAGAATGGATTTTATTTCTCAAGGATAGACACCCTCATCAATATTCATAAATAGTACCCCACCTTATAAGTCTAGGTTGTATGATCACTAAATAATGGTATGATGGCCATTTTCATCGATGATCCTCTCAAGAGTGTAGAATGAAATGATGGTGAACTATCTGAATCCATAAATATTCATAATTTTCCAGTCTTGTTTGATGTACTGAGGGTAACTCATGGAAGTATTTACAATTAATATTAAAATTTGGTTTATAGAGGTTATATTGGTTTTTTATGCTCATAATACCCATGTTGGATGAAACCCACCCATAAAAAAGTTTCATTGGCCACAATAAACGCAGGGTCCATTCTCTTTCTTATGTGCTTCAACACCTTATAAAACATCATCATCACTATGACAGTAAGATTCATAGTATTATTAGTTTCTTTAACCCTAATAATGGAAGAGGTTCCTATCTATAACCCAGTGTGTGAATCATAGATGGGAAATACCTGTATATATAAGGAAGTCATGATAAGCCAATCCATTATGATATATGGGGAATATTCATTCATGATGTTTCTCTATTTTTGATATTATACCTATTTCAAAACCACCCAGCAAGACCCATCCATCCCATTATAGAGGTTTTTTATAAACATTCTGGGATTTCACAGCATCCAACCTATTGTCATGCTTAAAAAATTGTCAAAACACAACATCAACTATACATCAAGATTAATTTATATATTTTTATGTTTCTTCCATGATGAATTGTTGTTCCCTTGAATGAAATAACCCAAACTTCATGTTCTCAAAAAAATTCACTCTCATATGTAAATTGTTGTAAATTACCCCTTGGATGGGTGTTCTATGAAAACTATTGATCTGTAAAAATATGATGTTGACTTCACCGTGGCATTGGATGAATGAGTCTGTGTATGTAACTCACATTCTCAATAATTATAAAACCAATTCATGATGGAGGTAGAAGTGGAACTTGGAAGTCAATGCAGCTTCCAAAACACAATCCCTTTAATTATAATCCCCAAACATCTCACATGACTAGTGGACCATTTATTCCCATTATCACTCTCATTTGATGTTTTCCCCAAATATTATCTCCCAATCATCTATCAAACTTAAGTGTCTATATTCTATTAATACCTTGAAAATATAAGAATACGGGGGGTGTAGGATCCTCCTTAGTAAGATCTTCCCGATTTACCATATTTATCAGAATCCATAGGGAATGAAAAAAATCTATGTTGGGGTATCTATTTGATTGAAAAATTGTAGTATGGAACATTATGGATTACCATATAGAATTTTTAAACCCGTATAAGTGGGATTTAAGAATTTTTTTTTGAAATCAAAGAATTATTTTGTATCATAAATACATATAATGGATTCATATTTCATAGAAAAAAACATTATGGTCTTCATTTAATTACATGGATATGGTTTCATCCTAAATCAAATACTAGATGTCTGGTTTGATGTGAGTATTCTAGAAAATTTCCCATCAACTAGCAGGAGCAGATTCAACTCCTTTATTTACGGTCCAGATTTTTTTAATAAATTCTCTATGTTGTGTATTAGAATCCTATAGATCATGAAATTTTTTGTTTTACAATATTTTAATTTGTTGATTATTCTTCATATAATTAATTTTTATGATTTCATTCACTAATGATTAATCATGAATGCATATATAAGTGAACACTATGTATTTTGGAAAAATGAACTTCACATAAACATTATTTTCATAAAAATAGAGTTAAATGTAAATATTTGATGGGAAGTAAATAGTCTCCTATAGTTCATATACGTTATTTATAGGCTATTTTTTCAAAGGTGATTCATGAATAATGGGGTGAATATTTGTATAATTTCAATTTTTCACCTCAAAATATGATCATCTACATCATTTTCGGCTCCCAAAAAGTTATGTGTGGAAATTATTGATTTATGAATATTTCAAGGAAGAAGTTAAAGGAAAAATATACCATTTGTAGAAAAACAATCCAATTAGGGAAAAATAATGGAAATAATGCATAGTTTTTTAATGTATAACTTCTATGAATATAATTCATACCATTGTTAGTTTTTTTAAAATTTATATTACAATATATTGAATATAAATATTTCAATAATTCTCTTATGTTTCATGAATGGAATAAAACAACACACTAGGGTCTTATAAATACATCATCCCATCCACATTTTTAGGATCCTATAATTTTAATTCATGAAGTTTATCTCATGCTTCATAACATAGAACATAATGATGATATACTTGATCTACCTCACCAATTTCCATCAATATACTGGGATGTGGTCAATATGTGTTTTGTGAAACTATCATACCTAAAGAACATAGTTCACACTAAAGTAATTTTATTAATTAATATAAATGGTTTGAGACACATACATATATTTGAAGAACTATTCCAAGCATATCATTAAAAAATAACAATGTTGCATAAACATGTGATGTGTTGTTTTAAAAATCACAAAATTCTAAAAATTTATGTAACTCTTATAAAGGTACCATGTTTTATCCCTATGTTCATATCCCAATGATGTGTGGTATTTGTGTTTTCCAAGTCCACCCATCAGTTTTATTTGGGCTTACCTATGCAGTATCCACTTTCATATACTGTATTTAATACACTTATTACAAATACCATATCATCCAAAGCGGGTTGTGAAACCTATATTCCTCATGTTCCTAATAATATGTACTCTCATCCCCAAACCACATTCATTAAGAAAGGTCTATTTAGAATCCATGTATGGTTCATATTATCTATGTTCAAACACTATGAAATTTTAATAATCCCCATTTATACTCCCCTAACTAATAAGAATATTCCTGGCCTCTTATTAGCCATAATAATTAGACAACGAATTATTAGGTAATATTTACCATAGACACCTGATAATTCATTCCCAACATTAAGATTATTATAGAGCAATTACAACCGAACCACATATAATTCCTCTAATCTAACAAATGATTTCCCTTTGAAAAAGTTAATAAACTACATCATAATCATTGTAATTAAAATATGATCATTTATTTGAGACCCCATTATTCCCGATGTGGTTGGACAATGATTCCTCTTGTTTCATGAACTAATGGATTCCCTATATTTGAGGAGGGATCAAGAATAATTCCCACACTATCCCTTATTTTCTCTACACTTAGTAAACATGTTTCTTTACAACATGCTGAAAAATATTATGGTTTGGTCCTATTAAACAAAACTATACTATTAAACTCAAACTATGATCATGATGATACATATATTCAAATAATATATATTGGAGTATTCTTAGAGTATCAAAGATTAATTCAACCCAATTCAATATATCCCATGAGAGGCGGTGTTATCAAAGTCGTATAATCATTATGTAGTATATAAGCTCTCACAATAGCATCTCACATTCCCTAAAAACATTAAATATTTAGTATACCCACAATATTCTATGCCTACGATTGAATCGTACATATTGATGGTATGTGTTGCTATCTTCAATTGAATTTAGACCTATGACTGGCCCATACATGATTAATTCATTTGGAATAATCCCCAATGGATTCTCAACATTTTATCAAACTATAAATTACATGCATACAAGGTACTCTTTTTATTATTCTATAAAACAACGATTAGACAAACATATGACTTTCGTATATTGTAATTTTCCTTACTACAATTTAATCTTGTGACCCCCTAATCTGTTCAGAATATTTCACCCCCACTTAATGCATCCGAAACATATCACTAGAGGATCCAAGGTCCCAAATGTGACTTACATGAGAAAAATATGTGATTTGAAAAAGAATCATATGAAAATAGAAAATGGTATCACTTACATTTAATTATGATAATATTCTATGATAACATTATATGTTACTATTATGAGATTCCTTATGTGAAAAAACAAGAATCCATTTAAATAGAATGATATATATTCATTAACTCTATATCTGATGAGCATATGATTCATACATTGTCTGATGAGAATAAAATATATATCATGATGATCCTAGGAAGCCTTTGTTTAATAGAAAATTATTGATCTTGTGATTGGATTAAGATACCTCATGTGAAAAGCATGTCTACCCATTGGTGGTGAGATATAATTTCCCTAATCAATGAGATTAAGATGAATTATTCTATGAGTATTAGTTCCCCAATTTAATAAGTATAAGTTGACTCTAGTATTGAACATATGATGAACTAAGAGATAATAATTGGATTCATTCATGTCCCATTTTGTATAATATATTTACAAGTTCCAAGATACACTAATATTTTTGATGAATGCCTAAAAATTAAACCTCTCCAAAAAATTGTGTCCACAAAGTTAAAGAAGAAAATGAAGTAATTATCCAGTGTCAAGTTGAATATGAAAATGTGAACAAGAATAATTACCATGTTAAAAATACAAGATTGAGACTCAAACAATGAAACATGATATATAGATTGATCCATTAAAGGAAGGGATTACCTTCTATCACCATGTTTCAATTAATCGACCAACACCATCACCCCCTATGGTGAAGCCCTCCCACCTTTAAGAAGTAGGAAAATGCTACTAGAAGGATTGTAACAAGTATGATGATTTCAAAAAATTGTATTGTGTGTCTCACTAGAATCCTACAAATGAATGGTGAATCAAATTTAGGAAAATCTATTTATATGCATAAAAATTAATTTCGACTTATTGAAAGATATTTGATAAAAAAACATATAAATTTTAAAATGGTGGTTTACACTGCTCTTATAGGTACACACACTACAAAATTAATCATATTATATAGATTTTTTAAATTATATGATTTTAAATTAGAATGATGATAAATATTTTCAGTAAATTTCATTAAAATAAATTATTAAATTAGATTAATTGTATTAATTAACAGAAAAAACATTACAAACACGCAAAATTATCATAGAAAAATATAATGGTGTCTTTATTAATATGAAATAATTAATGTTACTATAAATATATATATATTAATTTTTAACAAATTTCATACACTTAGTGTCGAAAATATGACATTTCATAAAACTTATAATATATAAGTTAATTTTTTTGGAAAAAAATTCTATTTTTCTATAAATTATTAAATTTTTATTACTTATAGATACATAACTATTTTTTGTATGTTTATTAATTTATTCTAATAATCATTTCTTGAATATTAACTATACATTTAATTGATAAAATTATTTAAAATTAAAAAAATTAACTAACATTAAAATTTCGTATAAACAATTATTTTAATTAATGGAATATTTAAAAATAAATTTGTTATATTTCAAAAAACATTTAATTTAAAAAAATTATTTATGGGGAATATGTGATTAATAAAATATCAATAATAACTATGTGTGTTAACAACACTCATATATAAAAAAAATTAATATTTATGATATTTTTATACCGATTAGCTGTATAAAATTTTATTATAGTCATATTATTTCTATATTAACCCTATTAAATCCTATAAATTTATTATATTGTACAATCAAAATTAACACACTTCATTAAATTAGGTTTCATTTCATATTTTATAATATGATTCAACTATTTAGGTTGTTTTTACCTATATATTTTTTATTTAATTATAATGATTTTCGGGGGTAATGATGATCAAGGTATTTAAATGTAATAATAATTAATGTTATTTTCTATTAACTATATATATTTAATCAATACACATTTATGGGATGCGATCCTTTAAGTTATGGAATACATAGTTTCATGTACTTTTTTTTGAATCACAATTATGATTAAATAATTTTCCATTTGTTTGAATTATAAATTAAATAAATTATCTTATACTCAAGTATAAATATCGTAAGAATAATAGAATAATTTTTTTTGAATTCTAAAAATATCATCTACAGAAATAAAATGTTTCAAAAAATAGGGATTTTGTAAGTTTAATATATCTTCTATAAATTTCATAAGAGTTCAGTGATATAGTATCAAGGAGGTAAGAAAAGTGAGTGACACCTTGATCTTTCCTATATATTTCCTATGCATTTTTCACAAGTTTGGAACGTACACTTACAACATGATATATTGAATCTATATTGACATTTTCCATTCACATAGTATTTATTTGTTAATAGAGTAATATTCTACCATTGTTTGGATGATTTTAATTTTTTAATTTGATCAAAGATTCCACATGATTGTGTGAAACAAAATTCATCAAAATGTATAAAATTTTTCATGCTAATGTAATAATGAGCTCATATTAGAAAATCATTAAATTTATAACAGTGTCTTAGTCAACACCCTCTTAATGTAACTCTCGTTACTATAAGGGTAATCAGAGACCAAACATTCACATTTATAACATACCATAATGTTCAATTATTAGATAATTATGGATTATATTCATTGAATGTGTATATTTGTAGTTGATAAAGTCATTAAAATGTTGTAATATACCATATTAAGGTAAAACAGTAATGTATTCATGATGAATTAGACATTCCAATAGTGAATAATTAAATAATTTAGCACTATTTAAAGTGTCTTATGATTGTATTGAATTAATTGAGGATAAACTTACATAATGTAGAAAATTTGTTTAAAATTTGTTTTTAATTCACGAATAATGAGAATTATGTTTTGAGTGGAAAAAATGTAGAATCAATATTTAATGGAGATATAATTTTTTGATGATTTTTAAAATAATCAGAATATAAAATTTTATTTCTCAAGTAATTAATTTTTTATATTTAATTGATGTCTTTTGAGGATCAATAAAATAAAGATTTATTGTAAAGTAAAGATTTTAATTAATATTTCTATAATTATGAGCCACACGAGTATGATGAGAATTATAATTTGGATAAAAAAACTAATGTTTCATTATAGACTTGTAAATAATAGATTTAGAAGAAGAATGAATCTACATAGAAATTTTTATGGGAATATGTTAATGCTACAATATGACATTATAATGATCACATTGTGAATGAAGTTCAATGATTATTTTTAAATAATAACTTAAGGGATATATAAATAAATTATCAGTTTCATCTAGTGGAATTAATAAACCACCATCGAACAATATGCAATAGATAATAGGAGTCCAAAATGAAAAATAAAGAAAATAAATTCAGAATGTGATAGATGTTTTAAATCAATTGTTTGGAAGAAAATGGTTAACTTGGGGATACAATGTTATATCGTATAATTTCATTTTATATAGTGTGTCTTTTTTATGACTTTGGTTTATTTATTTTTGAATAAGAAATTAATATAAATTCAACTATTTCTATCCCATAGAATAAGAAAATTCATATTATCATTATTATTCTAATAGATATGTTTATGGTTCGATTAGACAACTCAATTCAAGAATTAATGTTTTATCAAGATAAATGGATTCAAAATGCACCTTTTAAGACACACTCCATTATTATATAAAACAATGTCACATGATGTATTAGATACCAGTTTCTTTAGGCCATGAACTTGGTCCTCTATCCCCATGGGTCATCTATAATACCATTTTGCCTTCCCATCACATAGTATGATATCACACCAAGAAGTAACTTATTAAACAAATTAAAATCAACACATGACTATAAATGTAATTTTTTGTGTGAATTTTATACTCCCATAATAACCCCATGAAATCTCACCATATGTTACAAATCCTGACAGTTCTCTTGGAAATTACTCACTTAAAAATAGGGTATAAATTAGGTAGGCTCCTAAAATTATTCACTATTGTGACATGTGTAAAATGATTTATAATTTATTATCTCATACATTTCCTTGTGTGTTATAATCTGCCAAAAATAATTCGAAACTCCCCCATTTTGGACACAGAAACTCAAACTAAGGATTTGCCACATTATATCTTGTTGTGTATTTGGTATGATAACATTTAATGATACATCATCGACTATAAGAACGGTCTATAGGTCTCCATCGGCTACCTAGTAGAGTATATTGAATCTATAACCAAAATTCAAATCCCACAAAAATAATGTTTGAATGCGTTGACCGAATAGTGTGATTTCTAGGTGTAGGATCATATACCAACATGTCACTAACTAGCCACTATAGGCCACCCGTTTGGACAAGGAACCAATCAGTGCCTATTATTGAATGTCTTATATATCAAATTTTTATTAAATAACCACTTTATTTTCTATAAGTATCATTGATCTTCTTTAACTAACATATAAATGTGAGTGATCATATATTTAACTTCAGATCTCCCATATCTTATTATCTTATCTCTTTAACAGCCTTGAAAATATTTGATACTAATTTTATAAATCTGGTGATTTCAAAAATGATCAAGATCCATACACAAATCCTGTATGAAAAGAATAATATTATTCATGTATTGATTGAATATATGGGTTTTCACATTTTCTATAAAGGTAATTAGTAGTCATAGAAACAATCATCACAATGATTCAAATAATTGTCATCTATTCTTAATTTGGACAAAGGCCATTTCTGATAATAGGTATTCATGAAAATGTGTGATCCATTACAACATTTACAACATTTTTCTTATCTAACAATTATCCTTGAATTAAAACTATTGTAAAATGAGAATGGATTTTGGATTTGGGGTGGTTAAATTAGACTCGTCTCTTGACCTTTTTTATAAAAATTCATTTCAACTAATGTATGAGTTTCATATTAGTAGTGAATGTTCACACATGTTTTTGGCATAATTTTGGCTTGTATGTGTTTCCTAGAAGACATATTTTTAATGAATTTTCAGATATTAAGATAATTTGTATGCCCATAAGACATATTATTGTTGTTTCTAGAATGTTTATATGTTATGGATATGTGTATTTCATGAAATGATGTGATATTAGATCAGTCATCCATTAACTATTTTTTTTAATTTTTTGTTCCTCTATCATTGATAGTTGAGTGTGCAGGTTTTTCCATATAGACTTTTACCTATAGGGGGAGGTGTAAGATAATATGGTCGCCATGTACATGGCTTATCCCACGATGGAGGTTTTTCTATAATTTTTTTTGGAATATCTCATTGTTGGGGATGTTTCAGGATGCCAGTTGGAATTACTTGTGGAATTTATATGGGATAGGTTTAACTGGTCAGTACAATATAGACATACATGTTATTCTTATTTCTTATACAATTTTTTTATCTCCACTTATTTAAATTTCTTGTTATAAAATAGAACACCATATACACTTATTTTATGGACCCATTGGTGGTGTCATAATGGGATTCATATTGACAACCTCCGGGGGAATATTTATATGCTTGTAGATTTCCATAATTGGGATCCAATGAAGGGAAATGGCTCTATGGTAGGCAGTTAAGCGGGAATAGTATAATAGTGTGGGTCATTAAAGGATTTACATTGGTCTTGGAATTCAAATGCAAATTAATTTTTTTATTTTTTTCTAATATGTTGATCTACTACATGTGTTGATACTTATTTATCATTTTGGATTGTCTGAGTAACATTTCATACTTGTATTGAGTTGTTTAGTAACATATGTGCATGTTGAGACACTAAAAATAAATTTATTCCTGGAACAATATTTTTAATTTCAATTTTATTACATACATTGTATGATGTAATGATCATATAATACCAAGAAAGTTATGTCCATATGAATCTATTCAGGGACCAGACTTCTAGATAGAAACCTCTTATTAATCGGAAGGAACACATGAGGTCATGTGGTATTACAACCCCAACATGATGATTTGTGTTGGGGTGTAACATTATTATTAATTTTTAATTGTATATTATGGGATAAAATCCTTTGGTGGTTTGAGGAATAAAATATAATTGATGAATAATATTTTATGAATGTTTTTACAAATGTCTTGTTGAAAAATGTTCTGACATTGAAATATGATAGGTGAAGAAAAATAATAAAATGAATGAATTTTTTGTTAAAGAATAAATACATTGTGGGATAGTTTCCAATATTTTGTTAATGACCTAAAAAATTTGAAATTTTATTCTTTTTATTTGAAATAAATTAAAATTAACATAGTTACTAAAAATATCATTCTAGATAGGTTCAGCAAAAACTATCAAATATGATCTTTATTGAGATGGTATTAATGTGAAAGACAATTGATAATGTTTATGAGAGGTGAAACATGATATATGTGATATTTTATTATCTTATAATGGGATATTGAATAGTTTATGATAATAGTAGATTGAATATATATTGATGTCATTTATTGAATTTTTTAATGGTATTGATAATTTATGGATGTACCATAGAAATTATTGGGAAAACTCATTTTTCAGAATGGTATACTTTCGATGAAATATAAAAATAAAACATATAAATCGACATAGAAAATAAATTATTCTAACCATCATAGGAGATATATATAATGGTCTAATGATGTAAAATTGAGACCAATAGGGGAGGATAAGGTTTAAAAGACTATAATTGTTTGGTGTTGGCATAATGATTATTAGGCATTGTTAGGGAAGAGTAACCATGTTGGGTAGAACTGAGAAAAGTGGTTATGGAATGAATCTGTTCCCTGGGATTTTAATCCATTATCATAGAGATATCATGGAAAAAATTGAGTGATCACACAATGAAATTTCTAATGTGGGACTTTCTCAGTTTTGGATGACTGTTATTCATTTAAGTGGGGTGAGTAGTAGGTGATACAATATCATTAAAGTCATATTCTCTACATTCTCCAATTTTCATACACTATGGAATCATGTATAAGGTACAATGCTATAAAAAGATATGGGGGAATTCACAAAATTCTCACTAAGTGTGTGTCATACATGAAATAGTTGACCGAATAATATAAGTGCTATATGCAATAAAAGAAATCAACAATGGAGGGATATTTACAAATATAATATGATATAAATAATACCTAAATTATAATATATTATGGATATAATTTAAAAATTTATAACTACATGATGTTTAATATATAATCCTTAAATTATATATATGATTAATACATTGTATATTACTATAAAAAAGTCTAAAAATGGGTAATGATCGATGGATGCGAAGATATAAATAATATGATAATGAGCATGTTTTCTATTTCATCAGCAATATTAAATAAATTTTTCATGATAAAATATATCTCACAATAGTCTTAATGTAGGTGATAAATTCACCTTAGTTAGTTATTTTATGAGGTAATCAACTTCTAAGAGGATAATAATAGAGGTTAATATCAACTTCTCTAAACAATGATAATTGACATGTGAGATAATAGACTGTATACAGTTCATTTATTTTAAAATATTTTTGTGAATATTACTCATGATAATAAATTTATATTGATAAATATTTTTTAATACAAGATTCTTATAAATCAAAATATTATTTAGGAGGTGTTTTGTGGAGAAGAATTTGTTTCTATGAATAAATTTTCCCATTAATTTGTGTGTAATTGTTAAATAATGCCTAAAATTGGGAAGTGAAAAATATTATAAGATAATATATGGAAGGTTGGAGTTTTGAATAAGGTAATAGAAAACATTATATGAGTACGTATTTAGAAATTTTATAGGTAACCGGAGTATTGGTGATCATGAAACCTTATAGAAGACTAGTTAACTTTTTTATTTATATCCTATATCTATGTTTTTGATGTAGTGAGGACATCTAGTTCAATTGATCCAAAAGTCATTTAGAGTATGATATTTATGTACTACGACCAATGTAACAAAGATTAATGAAGTGATATTTCTCATTATAGTTCAATTTTATTTCTAACAGCAATAATATATTGTTATAGTAGGACCTATGAAGATCATTGTGGGATTCTTTTTTATTAAGAGGATTTGGATGAATCATGGTGTAACTACTTATGATTATAGTGTAATAATCTATATCTGGTAAATTTTATATACCATAGCATGGTGTATGATCTCACATCAACTCCAACCATTGGAAAAAAAATTTATCAATAGAAATATATTTGTTATAATATTTAGGTGAGACAATGAGTGTATAAGGAAATCCATAAATTCCCAAAGATGGTGCATTACATTATCAAATGGCTATGGTTTTAAGGAATATAATCCCATCTGGTCATTAAGATTTGTTGTTTCAAAAGAATATTACAGACATGATACACATATGGAATTCGGAAATATATAATAAAACATAATAAATTACAATAACTAAAAATAGCATCCTTGAATCTCATTCAAAGAATTAATCATCATTGAATATTGATTATATAAATGAATTTAATGAATTAATATGATATATATTACACTAATACCATTCTTTAAATGATGTATATATATCCTATAAAGAGGAATAAGTATTTATTCGACAAAACATGCATAAGAATTAACAAAGTGATAAACACCCGAATAACAAGTAGTAATGAAATATTACTAATAAGAAGTTAAGAATATGACCATATATGATATCATAACAATAATTATTATTATGGAATAATTCAATAACATTATTTTAATCCTTATAAATGAGGTTCATACACGTACAAAGCATATCAGACCTAAGGTAAGGGAAATATCACAATCTCATTTTTATCCGAGATTGTTTATACTTTGGAATTTACTGCAGTGTATTTTATCATCCACATCCATGTTTCCTAAATATGTAATATTATTTCCATCAACCTACAATTGATTAAATACAATTTTACCCTTCGTTGAGTTTTTAGTAAAAGATATGAAAGGAATCATTTTTCGTTTTTCGTACGAGGTACTTTTTGACTTTTCCGACAAATGTACGAGAAGAATGTTTTTTTAACATATACGGCATGAATGGATTTTTAAAAAATTATTTCCAAGAATCTTATTTTACAAGTCTTCATGTTTATTATTAATCAACTTCTTTTAGTTTATAACTATATGTCATGTTAAGAAAGGAAATTTTTTTTTGAAGTATAAAGGATATTTTCCTCAAGAATGGAGCTCAAGTGTTTCATCAAAATTCTTTTCCATCTAAGATAATATAGGGTTCTATTTCTATCCCTATTAGTACATTGATTTGATTATGTTGTGATGGAAATATTTTTATGAATTTCTTTATCTTATATGAATAGTTTATGATGTCATTATGTTTAAGATTCCCATTTTTTTTACATGGGTTATGCTATTATGTATGGTTTATGACTTTGTGGCACAGATAAGAATGGTATCATTATGAGATGGGTGGGACATATATCTCCCTCCAATGAATTGGGTAAAGATTTTATATCTCATCAGATATACATGGCTAGAACGGCAGGTTAAACCGGTTCAGTGAAAGATGACTGAAATGAGGAGTGAACTCGGTTCAGAAATGGAGATTGTCCACTAAGATAGTCTTGGCCATGAGTCTTGACTAATAAAAAATGATTCTCTATGATTATGTTTGTATGCCACAACGTTTCATGTTTTACGTTATGATTATTTGGATTACATTTCACTACCATGATTTATCCCATGTTATGAAATTATGATCTCTTTTTCAGTGTAAGATTTCCAAAATGTTATTTTCTTATAAATTTTATGTGATTGATATTTCTTTTGTTTACCCTTACTGAGCATTTAAGCTCACCCTTTTGTATGTTTTCATTCCCCATGTCAATAAGAATGTTATTAAGTAATATATTCCAAAAATTTACTATAGATATGATGAAATAAATGGGAGACAGTGTAGATTCCTTATGAACTAGTTGTTTATGTTTACCCGTTTCTAAAGACACTATACCTATACGGTGATTTCATTGTTTTTATATGTTGTAATAATTATGCTTCAATCTTCTTGATTAAATGGAATAAAAGGTCAGATCTATTCAAAAACACATAAGAGCATCTCAGAGTTGAAAAAAAAGTTATGCCGACAACCGAATAAAAGACCTAGAGTTTGTATTGGGTGATAAAGTGTTCTTACAAATATCTCCTTGGAAAAGAGTAATGAGATTTGGAAAGAAGGGAAAGTTGAGACCTATATATATTGGTCCTTTTGAAATTCTAGATCGTGCTGGGAAGGTAGCTAACTGATTGGCGCTTCCACAGAATCTCTCTCAAGTTCACAATGTGTTCTTTTTATCTCTCTTGAGAAAGTACATACCTGATCCTTCACATGTACTCAGCTTAGAAGTTGTACCACTGGAACAAGATCTATCTTATGAAAAACAGCTGATAGAGATTCTGGATAGTAGGGAAAAAGTCCTTTGGAACAAGACCACTCGCTTGGTGAAAGTTTTATGGAGGAACCACTAATTAGAAGAAGCTACATGGGAACATGAGGATATTATGAGGGAGAGGTAGCCTTATCTATTTGTCATGAAGTGACGAATTTGGAGGTAGAAATTAATTATAAGGGGGGTAGAATGTAACACCTGAGATTTTTATGAGATATATTTTGTTTCTATGTCATATAAATCAACAAATAAATCTTTCACTACACACAACACTTCCTTGTCTTGCTTTACATGCAACTGCGGCCTTCCCTGATAGCTTGCGTCGTACACAATAACCGAGTTTCACTAAACATCGATATATTATAATACTAGTCGTTTTGAATAGTATTAACTGAATTCTGAATCTTTTAACATTTAAATTCATCTTATACATTTTCTATAATTAGGTATGAAAACAAAATAAGTTTTTTGGATAAAAGAAGTATTTTTCAAAAATTGTAGTTTTACCGCATTTTCATGGAGCACCCACATTAAATCTTGTTTTTGCAAAATTTATAATTTCAATTTGACAAAATAAAATTCTTCTTTAGAATCATGATATAAAAATTTACTTTGGATAATTTTTTAATTATATTCTGATAACTTTCATATTTAAATGAATAATAAAAACACGCTATATTTTAATTAAAAACATCTTTTTCATCACAATAATTTACATGGTTAAATTATAATATTTAATGTTTTTAATGTATAAATAGAATAAATTTTTACCATTTATTATTATTTATGTCATTATCATTAATTTTACATTGAAATCAAAGGTAAAAACCTTTAAATCATTGGCAATGTTTTAACTTTTAAAACACGTTTGCTTAACAATGGGATTAATTTTAAATTAATTACTACAACTTCTGTGTTATTAATATAGAAAAATGGATTCCATATTTGGAATCAGTGGGTCCAAATTTTGTTAATAGGTTACTTTTATTTTTTTGATATTATTAATAGAAACTACGGTAATTTTTATTTGCTACAGTTAATGGTAAATATGGTAATTGAAAGTTAAAATAATATTATAATAATTTCAAAATTACCTTGAAACTTGTACCAACCTTATTGAATGAGTATTGGCCGACCATGGGAATCTATGGGTCGATTTTGGGACCCCATTGAGCCACTTGGCAGTAATAATGACAATATGGATTAATTAATTTAATGTAAAGACAAAACTTACATTAACAAAAATCTTTTAGTAATAAATTTTTATAAGAGGTTATATAAATTATATTTTAGACTATAAATATTAATTGGAAATATAAAAAGATTTCCTACATAATGATATTTTTTTATAATTTTTAGACACAAAATCAGTTAAATTATTTATGACATAATAATGATGAAGTATTTACCTCATTAATAAATGATTTAAATAAATAAGATTAGAATGATTAAAATATTTTCCAAAACATGTCCAATTCTGATTGGATGATTTTATTTCGACTATGAGTCATCTTATCTTCATATTTAATGATTTTTTTACCTTTTTAAACCGAAGATATCTTTATAATAAAATAATATTTCCACACTTTCCAAAGGTTCCCCTCTCCTCCCATATAAAAGGGAACCTCCTCCCTCTCTTCCTCACACCAATAGGAGCCATCATGCTCGGACAAACCCTGCCATTTCACTTCCCCACTTCCTTATAAACCTACTATAGGTGCTGGCCTTATCAAAAGACCAACTCTAGTGCCTTAAGATAAAGTTTAAAGGAGGCACTTCGAGAAAGAGGTAATACCTACTACCATTTTCTTCAGGTTCCATTCTTCTTCTACTACCACTTCTTTAGTTTTTTCATTACGAGGTAATAACATCAGTATACCTCATATACTGATATGTTATTATAAATATTAAACAACCTTATTTCATCTCTTATCTATCCTACGGAAAATGAAATCACCGCGCGTGCGTACGTATGGAATACCGTCTCCACGCCGTGGTGTAATCTGTTTTCCACCACCACCTTACTTGGATGGGTATAAAGGTGTAAATAATAAATATATATGATTATTGGAAAGTGATATTGATTCTGAAATATTATACCTACACTTCAATACAATTCCACGATCATGGGAATGATATCATCGCTCGTGCGTACATACGACCTACCGTCTCCACGATGTGATACAACTCGTTCTATATGATCTTAATTGAATAATGATTATATAAATGAATTTAATGAATTGAATGAATTAATATGATATATATTACACTAATACCATTCTTCAAATTATGTATCTATATCCTATAAAGAGGAATAAGAATTATTTCAAAAAAACATGCATAAGAACAAAAAAGTAATAAACACCTGAATAACAAGTAGTAATTAAATATTACTAATACGAAGCTAATAATATGACTATATATGATATCATAACAGTAATTATGATTCTGTAATAAGTCAATAACATTACTTAAATCATTATACAGGATTTTCGGACACGTACAAATCATATCGGACATAAGGAAAGGGAAATATCACAATCTCATTTTTATCTGAGATTGTTTATACTTTGGAATTTACTGGGGTGTATTTTATCATCCACATCCATGTTTACTCAATATGTAATATTATTTCCAACCACATAATATTTTGAAAATCCAATTTTACCCTTCAATGTGTTTTTAGTAAAAGATATGAAAGGAATCTTTTGTCGTTTTTCATACGAGGAACTTTTTGACTTTTCCGACAAACGTACGAGAAGAATGTTTTTTTAACATATACGACATGAATGGATTTTTAAATCATTATTTCCATGAATCTTCCTTTACA
Organism: Viscum album; assembly: GCA_963277665.1. Taxonomy (NCBI): domain Eukaryota; kingdom Viridiplantae; phylum Streptophyta; class Magnoliopsida; order Santalales; family Viscaceae; genus Viscum; species Viscum album. The sequence continues at coordinate 282,310,164 of OY728141.1, forward strand.
TGTTTTCATATTTATTTTTAATCAACTTCTTTTAGTTTAAAATTTTCTGTCATGTTAAGAAAGGAAAAATGTTTTTGATGTAGCAAGGATATTTTCCTCACGAATGGAGTTCAAGTGTTTTATCAAAATTATTTTCCATATAAGATAATATAGGGTTCTCTTTATATCCCTATTATTACATTGATTTGATTATGTTGTGATGGAAATATTTTTAGAAATTCCGTTAACTTATATGAATTGTTTTATGATGTCATGATGTTTAAGATTCACATTTTTATTACATGGGTTATGCTATGATGTATGGTGTATGATTTTGTGGCACACATAAGAATGGTATCATTATGAGATGTGTGGGACCTATATCTCCCTACTATTAATTAGGTAATTATTTTATATCTCATGATATAGACATGGATGGAATGGCAGGTTAAACCGGTTCAGTGAAACAGGACTTAAATGAGGAGTGAACTCAGTTCAGAAATGGACTTTGTCCACTAAGATAGTCTTGGCTATGAGTCTTGACTATATAGAAATGATTCTCTATGATTATTTGTGTATGAAAAAAAGTTTAATGTTTTAATTTATGATTATTGGGATTAAATTTCACTACCTTTATTTATCCCATGTTATGAAATTATGATCTCTTTTGCTGGGTAGGATTTCAAAAAAATTATGTTCTTATAAATTTGATGTGATTGATATTGCTTTTGTTTACACTTACTGAGCATTTGAGCTCACCCTTTTGTATGTTTTCTTTCCCCAGGTCAAGAAGACGGTTATTAAGTAAGATATGCCAAAAATGGACTATAGATATGATGAAATAAATGGGAGACAATGTATATGCTTTATGAACAAGTTATTTATGTTTCCCAGTTTCTAAAGACACTATACCTATACGGTCCTTTCATGGTTTTTGTATATGTTGTAATAAGTATGCTTCAATTTTGAAGTATTAACCATGTATGTAATGTATGGGTCTTTATAATTTATGTGAAAAAATTGACTATTTAAACAACTGGATAAGGCCTAATCAATATTGAAAGGTATATATCTATTGAAATATTTAATTTATTCAATATACTGATAATAAAATGAATCCAAAGATAATATAAAAGAAAAACAGTCCTAGAATATTATTTTAATAAAATAATTCTAAATAATGGAATGGATTATATATTGGACATTATTTTTCTAAGGTACATGTTACCTTTTCCATCATGAACATTCATAAGAGGGTTTAACATATTATGTAGAAACATATCTGATTTATACAACTAACTCTTCTCATGAGAATATTGATTCATTAAAGGGATTAATTTAAATAGGCCCCAACCCAAGTCATACAATTAAAAATCATTCCATATATATCGAACAATCCATTTATGATTATTAAAAATGCTCCTTATCAAATATTTTTATTGACTAAAACATACATTATTTCTAATATTTTCCCAATAAATCAAATAATTTTAAGGTACTCACCATATATAAAAATGGTATATGGTTTAGGAAATAATTATTATAATAAAAAAATTGTAATGATATCAGAAAAACTGTGATTTACAATTGAAAATGTTCAGAAGGAATTGAATTTTTTTAAAAAAATCTATCAATCTTAAAATAAACATACATTTCAATGATAAAATTTAACAGTAGGAAATTTTCAAATCCATCCTCATTAGGTGATATAATTAAAATTAAAGTATTTGGTATCGTTAATATAAGAGGGTTCATGATTTAATATATAAAATGGTTATATAGACATAATATACTAAGGTAAGTAAGTTGTGAATATTATAATTATCTCACAAATGTAAAATGTTATATGAAAATATCTTTTATAAAAAATGACATTCCACATGTGTATTTATATTATGGAAAAATAAACATATGTTAAATTTTTCATTTCCTGAGAACTATGTTTTTGTTTATTATTACATTTATTTACCTTATTAAAATGTTATGTACACTATTGTTTTGACCAAATCTGGTTCATTTTTTCAAAATAAAATTTGTAGGTTGGCTATGGACATAGGGTATATTATATAAATTTCTATATAATAATAATAATTACATAATTATAATATTGATCCATCAGTTATACTTTTATAACTAATCATGAAATATGAATTTTGAAAAATGAACTGATGTCATTATTATGAAGATGGTAGGCCGTACGTATGAATGAATAATGTTCCCGTTTTTCAATGATCATTATTAAGATAAGGTAAGTAACATTTTATCCTTGAATAAATAATGAAATTTCATAAATATAATTTTATTTAATCATATATACTTATATATATATATTTCTTGTGTGATTTAAATAGAATCACATCACAATGAAGAGATGGAAATTCGCTAGTGTATGAAATACAATATCAAATTTTTATTATGTGAAAAGGGTAATAAAGAAAATGTTATTTTATATTTCATAAAATGTTATTTATCATTAATATCATATATTAATACTTTATGAAATATATTTTTAATTATACCTACCCATAATACATCACATTTAATTTTTGAACATTTCACATCACTTTGACGATGCTGTAGTCCACACATCCAAAAATGATTTTATTGCATTTACTTAAAATAAAATGAACTAATATATGTGGAATATAAGATTACATAAAAATTTATAAAATAGTAATATGAAATATTTAATATAAAAAAATTATTTACATAATAATTTCGAATCATTAAAGGTGGTAATGGGGAAACGAATGACATTTTTTCACAAATCATTATTCTATTATACCCATGAATGATAATTATGTTACACATTTGATGGAATTGTGTGTAGGATTATGTTGAAACCTTAAAATAAAAAAATATAATTATATTTAGGATACATATTTTATTAGATAAACAAGGAATAAAAATAATTATATTATTTTATAATGAAAAAAAGTGTTTTTGATGAAGGAAACCACTTTTAGGGTAACTCATTTTAGTTTTTACAAAAGGAATTCCATCAATTTATTTTCGATAAATTTGAGAGTTCTAGGTTGAGTTTAGGGATTTTTATAGATTATATGGATATAATATGGAATATTCAAATTGATGTATTGTAATTAATTAGTTGGAGGGGTGTGTTCATATTTATAGTGGAGGAGGAGTGTCATTCTAATAAATATAAAAAGGTAAAAACATCTTGGATGTCTCTTTCCTATCATGTTCCTCAAATATGCGGAAAAATTCTAGAAAACAGATTATATATTCTATATATGTCCATAAATGAATTTTTCACACGTATCTATGTCATTTGGTCAATTATGATTAGGGATTATTGATTTGATAATATTATATTTTCATTAAATATTGTAATTAATTTTAACTACAATCACTAATATTTTGGTTTAGAAAAATAATTTATATTATTTGATATTATAAATTCTAAATTATTTTTATTCTTACTGTAGAATAAATTTTAAAATATACCCATAAAAAGTTGAATAAATCAATTTTAAATTAATCCCATAGATTGGATGATAAAACTAGTATTTAAAGTGAAAATTTCTAAAATTGTGAAATGATTTAATATCCGATTTCAATTTTTAGTTTATTATAGTTTCCTATATTTTGTTGAATGGTATACTATTTTCCAAAATATACTTTAAAAAATAATAATATTGTTATACTATATAAATAAATTATTGGACAATGCAGTTTTCTATCAAAATTTAATTTTTTAAATATTCATAAAAAAGTAACATTTCAAGAAAAATAAAAAAAACATAATTTTTATGTTTTCATTTAATACTGAAGCTTAATATTTAAAATAAAATTTATAAAATTTCAATCATTATTTTTAGAATAGGGACGCCCTAAAAAAGAAACAAAACATTCTTTATTTTTAATTGTAACGTGAGACCATGCCCACAAAATCTAGACCCTTATATTAAAAAAACATTACACAAGTTAGAAAATGGGATATTTAAATTGATACCTCTTATGAAGGGAAAGAAAATCATTCGTGACATGATTTTACCAATTTAAAGACAAGAACATTAATGCCTTTTTTAGTAAGACCATCTATAAGAGCATTAGCCTCTCGATATATATGGGTAACAATATGATCTATAAAGCAATGAATATATAGACATCTGATTCATCTGTTGGTGAGTTTCCCTTAAAGATGAATATAACTTGATCGAATGGAAATAACAACAGTGGTAGAATTTCAATCAAGCCCAATATTTTTCCAACCAAATTGTTCAGCCTGCTCAAACACTATAATCACACCATGCCTTCTGCTTCATGGGAAGATGCATGTCCACATGATCGATGAAAACACCCAATAATACCACCATGATGATCCCTATAAATAACACAAAACCACCAGGTCACAGATTACCTCATGATGTACCATCATAATTGATTTTAATCCAACTAAAAATGTTTCTTTCCAATGAACTTCAATCGTTCCAAATAGAGGTTGGAAATTTTCTTTGACCCCAAACCATGTTTAACTGAGAGGACATGAATAGAGTTTCAAAAAAAGAATTGTTTTAGAACAAAAGTATTGAAAACAACAGAAAATATACCAACCAGCGTGGAACCAACCTAGAAGATGTACTATTCATGAATCAGCATGTTTTTGGAGCTCCAAATGCAGTGGATGACCTCTTCTGCAGCCACATAGAAAATACACAAAAGATGTGGTGAAAATCTAATATTACTCAAGATATTTAGAAAATCAAAAATCATTGTGACTCATGGTAAAAAAATCAAACATATCAGTCATATTCTTCCACATCGTCGAAGATACTGCATAAATATAGAAAATAAGACCAATGTCTTCCCTGGGTTGATGACACAAAACATAAATAGAAAAATGAGATATTCCACTTTTTAAATAATTCATCTGTTGGAATATTTTTATGAGCATCTCTCCAAGCCAATGTTGATCAATAATGCTTCATGAAATTTCCCCAAAAATTAACCATCCGATTGAGCTCATTGTTATTGTATATAGCATGATCATTGAACTCCTTAAAATGATGTAAATAGAAGAAGGCACCCATGATAAAAATTACACTTTATGAGATAAAAAATATCTATCTATAGCTGAAATAACATGTGAAATCAGATTATCCATACTCTGATATTGATCTTTAATAAATATGTCAATATCCGGATTTGAGACTCCATCTGGAATCAAATCAATTAATTGAATCCCAAAACAGTTGCTCTTCAAGAAAAAAATATGAATCCTTATATACAATCCATCTCAAATAATTATCAATAATAGAGAAAGTAGACTTAAAATTTGGCCTTACTAAAGAGTTTAGATAATTGAAATTTTAATATTTAAGTTTATTCATGAATTTAACGCGAAGGAATCTAATATCTTCTCATGGAACATTAATAATCCTCCATATAAGCCCATCTTGTGAATAATCATTAAAAGATCCAAGATTCTTAATACCTAAACCACCTAAATCACAATACTTGGAGACATTTTTCCATGAAACTGTCGCTAGCCATCTTTCAAAAATGGATCCACTACAAATGATATTTCTAATATACACACCAATGGTCTAGATAATAGATGCTGGCTATTTATATACCATAAAGGAATAATAAAAATTAGATACGATAATATACATCAATAAATAGTCCCGACCATCCAAGGATAAAGATTTACCCTTCTATATTGAGAGCAGTCTTCAAATATTTCCATCAGTGCTAGGTAAATAGCAAGCCTTCAGCCTCCACCAGAATAGAGGGACACCTAAATAAATGAAGGGAAAACCCCGTCTCTTATGCCCATTACAATGATACTGGCATTTTTTCTTTTAGGGGTTAAATTCCACCCAATGTACTCAAAGGATGTGTTTTAGCTGATCTCCTGACATGAAACAATCTCATATTGTAAAAGAGACCCTTTAATGATCTATATATATCTTGTGTCTTTTTTATTGAAAGGAATGATATTATCAGCACAAAGAAGATGGGAAGGAGCACCAAAACCCATACCAGCATGTACAGAGTTCATCTCCCCATTCCATACCATAATGGAAATACATATGCTTAAATAATAATCAATAATGGAAAAATCATAGTATATAAAGGACCACCTCATTATTCAATATATATAAATATAACCATTATGCTTCATATAAATTATCCATGGTACGTGTAGAAAAATAGTAACATGGTATTGCATATAAATAAATCTATTAAAATATTATATTTAATAAAAACATAAAATATTGTAAATCCTTGTGGTGATATAATTAGATGTACATGATAGGATATATATAATATCAATTTATAGAGATTTAATTATAATTAATAATTCATATAAAGGGGTAAAAGATTCACACATAATCTAAGTGATCTATCAAATTTTGGGCATTTTAATTTGTATTAGATACTACATATGTTCCCTTTATCAAATATATAGATTTTATAATAAGGAATTATCTAAATTGTGATAAAACATTGGGTTACATGCATTCTATGTAATGTACTATCACAATAATATGAATAAAATATTTCAAAATCAGTATCATATTTTTCTAAAAGTAATATATAAATTAAATATGTGATTTACTTCCATTATAAAACACTATCATATGTGTTTTTCTAAAAAGGAAATTATAAACATTGATGGAATGGAATAAAAATCATTTTTGATGATTATTTCTTAAAATTCACAAACCTAATTAATAGGGAATCAAACATCAATTGAAATTAGGAATAAATTGTAGAGAATATATTCAAAAATGTAATTTTAATGAAGGATAAAGTAAAAAACTTTAATAAAAATGTTTTAGATATAAATATGGATAATCAAGATAAAATTAATGAATACTACATTATAAATGATAAAAATTTCAATAATATCCAATGATTTTTAGAAAAAACTAGATGATCCAACAATAGAGTGAATGATTATGATAAATTTAATAAATAGTTTTGGTCATAATATTTTATCATTATAGGGTTGTTAGGATCATTATTTAAAAAAATATATATAATGCACTCATGTATTATGAAATTGGAAAAATTAATGTTCATAAAATGAATATAACACATTATAATGATCTTAATGCCATTAGAATACATCAATAAAGATAATATAATTATTTCAATTCATATTTATATGATAATTATGAATAATACAATTATTATATAACAAATTTTTATTTTATAATAAACCAATTGTTGATGGGAATAAAAAATTTTAAGGTAAACTCCCACCAAGGTTTTATAATTGTAATATGATTGGATATTTTTCAATAAGTTGTATAAATAATGTGGTTTCTAAATATGAATCAGATAACGATGATGAGAATCCATGGAAAATAATTATTAATAGAGATATTGAGAATTAATCAAATATTTTTGGATGTAGAAGAATATTTATAATATAAAAATAATAAATTAATATATAAAAGAAGATAAATACTAGTCATAATCAATAAGATAAAAAATATAAATCATTTGAGATGTTCACTAAATTTATTACTTATGTGGACATTGGTTTTAGAAAATAATATATTTAATAGGTTTATAATTAACAAATTTAATTGTATTACATGGTAAATAATTTCTCTGAATCATATGTTAAGATGAAATAAAATCCAAATATATATATTTGGATCAGGATTAAATAAAAAACATTTGATAATGAGAAGGATGAATACGTCGATAAATAAGGATTACACAATTATTTGATCATGAAATATTAAATAAACATTGTTGATAATGATTTTTTGGAAAAATTACATGAATAATTTTTTTTCTATGCTAATAATAGATATTTTAGATAAAGGCAATGTGTATTGAAACTCTTAGTTATCATGTTAATTATAGTTAAGGGTGATTCATAATGAGTTAATTATATCAACGATCATAAGAAGATGATTACATCTATTTAAAAATTATATCAAATATAAAAATTTATCCCTAACAGATCAGGTTTAAAAACCAAATTTTTTTAACTTTGAACCATCAAAACCATTGAAAAACACCCTACTATAACAAATAAGCACAAAATTATTCCAAAAGGGTAAAATTACACATAGTAAAAGATAGAAAAGTATAGTGTGAGTATATTAATAATTTTCTGTACTAATATATCATTTTTATTGATGATCAATTATCAAAGTAATTTTTTTAGGTATTTAGAAACAAATAATACTATTACGGGTTCAATAAGTCATTACCATAGAATTGGTATAATCTAAGGGGAAAATATTTGATGAATGTAGGAACATAATTTTATTGAAGAGAGTTTGTGACCAATATTTCATCTAAAAAACGAAAATAACCACTATTTTTGATAATTATAATTAATTAATTACACAAGTGATTTTTAGTATTATATTAGTAATAAATAAATGACTAGATTATAAATATTGATTCATTATTTTATTAAACAGATAGAAATTAAAAATGTAAAATATTAAAAGTCCTGATTCCTTATTTTTTCCAAAACATTATGTGAAAAAAATCTTATAATAATGATAAAAAAACATATTTTAACTAATATTACAACTTAATTGGAAGAGACTATAAATTTTGATAAATCACAAAATATGTCTAGTTTTAAAGTGAAGACATTATCTCAAACAATGATATTTAATTTTGGAAGATGAATTTAAAAAGTGACAACACAAAGCACTATGTGGGTATGTGGGGGCGATGGCAATAAAATTGACATGGTTAATTGGGATATATAAACATTTTAAAATCGAAAAAAATATTTGATTAAAATTATTATGTAAGATGTAGGTATTGAATTTTCCTTGATTAGAGAAGTGAAAAAACACAAAAACATAATGAAACCGTTCAATTGAAAAAAATTACCATTAACTGATGATATTTATTAAATAAAAAGGAAGCATACCAAATTTACCCTATATTGAGATTGAAAAATATTATGGAACATTATTAAGTTGTAGATCTCATCCTTTATTTTTATATTATATCGACTAGAGGTGACCCATTATTCCTTTATTTTATTAAATATTACAAGAATATATAGTATTGAATGATGGGGGTAATTGGAAATCATGATTGGAACTATCGTAGTTGTACATTGACAATAAATTATCATTATGGGCTACTAAAACTCTATTGTTGGTTATTTTGGTGAATCCCATGAGTGAGGGAATATATAGGTATAAAACTGTAAGATAAAAGCTTATCTGTATAATATTTGAATTAGAAAAAATCAGCAAATATTTGAAAACAAGGAACAGTAATTAGTATTGTATGTTCATATAATTTTTAAGAAAAATATTTTCATTAGTTTGGGTAGATTTTTTAGGATTATTAAAATATAATTGGGTTTTTATATCTTAAAATTAATTATTTTATAGTTATTTTGTGAATATTAAAATATGTTAATTTTTTCTGGATGTATTTTGGTGAATAAACAAAATATTAGAATGTTTTTATGGTATCACATGATTGATAAATTAATTAATTTCATTGATGTATATTTTTTTACTGAAGTTTTCTATAATAGGTTATCCTGATTATTTTTCGAAATAATGATATCTCTTTTTTCTAGAATCATATGTTGTCATCCTTATCTCAAAAGGTTTGTTGTATGAGATTATTTTCAATAATAATGGGCGATGAATATATATTTTTATGTAGAATTATAGTGGTTTAACTGGATAATTAATTTCATTTAATTTCATTTTCATTGATATCTAGTGAGGGGGAAAGGAAAGGTTTTAAAATATTAACATATTGGGATAGAGGTATGGAAAAGCAACATAAAGGGGCGATGAGGATCCCATGAAAAAAAATTTAATTGATGTAAATACAGATTATTTTATTTATGATAATCCTATAAACATATCTTGAATTTTATGAGATTGAAAAATGGAGAAATTATATAACACCTTGATATTTTACAAGATAGATTTTCAATACATTAATACTATATTGGATATCTTGATTCACATGAAACCCCAATATAAAATGAAATGTGACGTATTAAAGGAATATTATAATAAAATATTACAATAAAACAACAACTACACGAATCAAAAAATTTTAATCACTCATAAATTCATACATAATGGTATTAAATACACAAAATGTTCTTGAAGATAATTTTTCAATAAAAGTAATATTTTTGTCATTATATATTATATTTTTTGATTGAATCATACATTTATAATATGACTAATTTTTTTTAATATCAAAATTCTTTTTCATTTCATCAACTAAATACTATCATATAGTGATTTTGATGGAATTTTCTGAAAAAATTTTAATTTTAAAGTGAATAGTGAGAAAATACATTTTTTACCAAAGTATTAAATATGTTGTCATTATCATTATAAGAGATGTAATAAAATGTTATTTAAATCATTTTATATATTATATATTTATTAAGGGTGTAATATTTTATATTTTAAAATATTTAATTGAATATCTAAACCCCAATATTGATTTATAAATAATTATGTGATGTATTATTCTAGTTTAGAAACAGTTTTCTGACATTTATTTTAATAAATCATTGTTATTCTAAAAATCCATTTTCTATTAAGTTTTAAATCCTAAAAAATTATAATTAATATATTTATCTCAATGATTTTAATAACATTTTTAAATATATCATAAAATAAATTCAAGATTAAAAAAATTATAATAAATATATTTAATCATTATGTATGTCTACTATTAGAACAACAGTTAACACACATATCAATTTAATTGATAAAATTATTCTCAATTTTTTAAATAATAATTTAAATTTTAATAAATAATATCATTCTTCAATTATTTCATTACTATAATTAAACATGTTTAAAAATTTATTCCCATGGTAAATTTATATTAGAGTCAATGTTTAAAAAATAAAAATAATATAATACCTCAAGTCACACAATGTTTTCAACATAATTATAATTGGAGAAGAGGATATAATAAATAATTATAAAAACTTTATATTTTACTATTTTGGAACCTCTGAACCATCTCTGGTAACATTCCATTTTAGAAAAGTAATTGGAAATCCCAAAATTATACTTTATGAATTATAAAATCAGAAACATTTAACCAATTCATTGCAACAATATTCATTTCAATTTCTTCCTTAAAATATATAATATTTCTCCCAATATGAGAGTAACTAAATTTTAAAATCATAGGGTTACAATTATGTAGCGTAATGCATCCATTTCAGTGGATATTTCATGTTGAAATTCTATGTTCTAAACTTGTGTATTTTTTACCCCTTACATTTTTCTTCATAATACATATTTTTAAAATATATTACAACCTTCATTATTTAATAGAAAATTTATCTTTAATATTATATATTGTTATTATTGTAAACCCCCAACCCTAGTAACCTATAGTCAGTGCATTATACATAACATTTGCATGATACAAGAAATCATGTCCTAAAATACCGATCTGTTTAGTATCCTTGGAAGTACTAGTGACATTCATAAGTTTTATATTAAATCTTGAAATAAAATAATCAACAACATTTTTCCACCTTTGAATACAATTATATCCTTAGACTATCCCTACTGGTCAACCATGAAATATATCTTCACATCCTGGGAAAAATAAATCATAGAAAGAGGTGATCTCAGATGCCCATTAAGGATAAAAATATAGCTAAAGCATTCTTAAATAAGCATAAATATTTAATTTAGTGAATAAGACTAAAATAAAAGACTTTTAAACAAAATCATAAACATAATATGGAAAAGATAAAATAAAATATGGTCATTTACATATTCACGTGAATATTATACTACTCAAATAATCACATGCAATATCAATAGCCTCTTTCATAATGATGGAATGAATACTGTCAGACTTTATAACCATATATTCATGTAATTGTGCCAAGACTACGAATAAGATTTTTTCAAGGCCTTGTTCCAAGACCCTATTTTGTCTTACGAGACATACCGATGCATCGAGCAGCTATAGCAGGCTCCACCTATCACTTACTAAGTCCAATATTTTCCTCATATGAAAAGGTTTAAACCAAACATAAACATTTGTATTAAAACTAGCATAAAAAATTTAATTCTTTATCCATAAACCATTTATGGTATAAAAATAACACATACGCGGTAATGAATATCAAAAAACTGTCAATACAATATGTAATACTTGTATCATAATAAACCAACATCTATCAAATTTAAAATCCATCAAAGGATGCATATATATATGCAATGAAAACTATTTGAAATAGATACCTCTTTCCATTTTGAAATAATTAAAATTCACATAATTATTAAAGAAAACATTTATTTTTAATTTCTTATTATAATCTTGTATGGGTAGTTTTGAAGATGTTATAATGGAAAAAAATAGTTTCACCTGCTAAATAAGTTAAAAATACATTCTTACATTAATTTTGTTGAAAAATTCATAAAGTACCTTCTTTGGAAAACGAAAGAATGTTTCCTTTCAAAACATATATTATAAAATAAGGGTATAAATTACATTAACCCAAATTCTTGTAAATTGGGATAATTTTTTTAATTACATTTTTAATAAAACATGGATGTTGATGATAAAGAGGTCTTTGTAGATACTTACGTATTAACAACCTTAGATAAGTAAAGTGATTGTAGATTTCACTATTACCTTGTAATTTTCCTTAGTTTATGGTTTGTTAACCTCATGTATAATAGTAATAACATTGATATTATATTATACAAGAACTATATAGATAAATATGATATCATATATGATCATCTAATATTTCATTGTAAATAATATTTAATTAGTATCATCATTTCAGGTTTTAGCTGATTCATTTTCATTTTTGTGCATGGTTACGTAAGGCATGTTTGTTATGAATAGGATTTATTTGATTCATATACAGAATTATATTATGTTCATAAAAATTATTTTTAATCATAAAATGAGAATTATTTATGAATGATTATTATGGTGAAGGAATATCATAGTTTTCATGGAGACGGTAATCTGTACGTACGCACGAGCGATAATATCATTTTATTGATGGTGAAATCATATATAATTGGCTTGTATATTATATATAAATAATTATTAACATGTTATATTTATTATTTACATAGGTTATACTCATTATAATACCAATCCAAATAATGAAGTGTTTGAATAACAAACTGCCCCACAACCTAGAGACTGTAAGCTATACGTATGCACGTATGGTGAATTTTTCATTCATATGAATCATAGAATAATGAATATGGTTGAAATTTTTTTATAATAACATTATAGTATATATAATATACTATATTTATTATATTATAATGGAAGAAACAGAGAAAGAGGGAGTGTAAGTAAAAATGAACATGAAAGAGGTGATGAAATATTTACCTCTTCTTCAGGATCATTCTTTTGATTTGATCAAACGGGTACTGTAGGTTGGCTTTCTTACATAGAAAGGGATCTATGATGAATTAAGGAAGGTTGGAAGGATATTTGGGTAGGATTTGGACGAGACAAATTCCATTGGAGGTGTGAAATTAAGAGAAGGTGAAGTACCCTTTTATAAGAGAGGTGAGGGTAACTTTATGAAAAGATTGAAATTTTATTTTATAATAAAATCCTTTTGAGTTTCTAATTTCTATAAAATTATTTATTTAGAGTATAAGGTGGTTATGGGTAGAAAAACTCTCAAAGAATAGGTTTTAGACATGTTTAGGTCACCACATTAACCTTATCTTTTTTATTTAACTCGTAGTTAAATAGTTTGACATATACCATGTCACTTTGTAGTTTTATATTATATGGTTAATAAACATACTGTAACAAGCCAAGAGAACCCCAAGTGGTTCATTATTTTAATATATACCATTATATATGTCTGTTGCCTGATCCGTATATTTATATGAATTTTATTTCAGTTAATAATATTGAATTTGATTAAAAACACAATTATGTTAATTTTGACACTATTTAGTATTTTCTTTTTGTGAAAATTATAAAAGCATTATTACTTCAAAAAAATTATTTAATCAATGCTAACATGTCATATTATCCTAGAAAATTGTTGTATTTCATCATAAGTTTCAATTTAAATTTATTTGAATACTTATAATATAAATTATTTTAATATTTCATTAATAAGGTAATTACTGCATCATCATTGTGTCATAAATAAATTAAATTATTTTATGCTTAAAAATTATAAATAAAATACCATTATGTTGTAATTAATTTTATATTTCTAATTAATATTTATAGTCAAATTTATATTATGAGTAACCCAATATTAATAATGGTTTAGTTATTAAACATTGAATTAAACACTTTTAACTCCTCATTAAATAAAATAATAATATATGTCCTAATCTAATCCATGTGGACCAAAAGGATCATATATTATTCCAAAATTGTTTTTGGTTGAATAACACTCATACAGTAGAATTATGACACATTTTAGGGTAATTATAATATCATTGTTACCCTTAATTACCATATTTACTTGTAACCGTGGTAAATAAAAGTCAAAAGTTAATATTCACAAATAATTATTTTCATCTTATAGGCACGAATTTTACATACTGTTGTCAACTGTGTATCTCAGTGTTTTGAAATTCAACTCACAAAAATAGTAAAATGATTTTTCATGCAATTTTTTAAATGCTCTTAGAAGGTTGGAAATGATTGTAAAAAGTTCAATAAAATTTAATATATCTAAACTTATTATAAAATGAATCAAATGAATTACATTGAAAATATATAAGAATTATGTATCTATTTTGACCACAAATAAATTAAAATAAAATAACTAATTATTCAAATAATATTTATGTTTTAAAAATAACGAAGTGTTTTTCACAATTCATCATAAATTGAAAGTTCTCAGAAAAATACCAAAAATTCTCCCTATTAAAATTATGATATTCCAAATCCCAAAATAAAGTTCATTATGAAAAATAATATTTATAAAATTTTAAAATGTTGGTATTACTATTCATAACAGCTAGTTTCATTGATTGTGGTGTGTTAAAACTCAAAGTTGGGTATACTACAAGCAACCACATTATTCAACGGGAAACGTATCGTTGAACATTGTGGTGTTACATTATCCCGTTCATAAAACTATTCTGTCCTCAAAATTTCTAGAATATTATTGCATAAAAATATTTTGGTGGTTCTTCATCATAATATCCTCAGGTTCCCACGTTTACTCTTACATATTATGGTTTCTCCAAAGAACTCATACCAGACGAGTCGTCTAATTTATCACCACTTGTTCTTTAGTATCATGATTTTTTATAGCCTCTTTACAAAAGACAGATCTGGTTCCATTTCAATTTACTCATATGTGAGTTCATGCTTTGGGTCAGAAATTTATTTTCTCAATAGTGATACGTGGAACACATTATGATCATTGGAGGGACATGGAGGAATTGCCTATTGATAAACTAAAACTCCAACTTGTTCTAGAATTTTGAAAGGTTTTATGTACCAAGGACTCAATTTACCCTTCTAACTGAAACGTATAACACCCTTCCATGGAGGTACCTTCAAGAAAACATGGTCTCCTACATGAAATGCCAAATCATTCCTTTAGTTATCATCATATCACTTATGCCTAAATTGGGATGATTTGATGTTGGTTTGGACAACCTTCACATTTTCCATTGTTTCCTCAAGAAGTTATAATTCTATGAGTTTTCTTTCACCAACATCTTCCCAAAAAGTTGTTGTGCGACATATCTTTCCATATAACGCTTTATATGGTTCCATCTAAATACTTCAATGGAAGCTATTGTTATATGAAAATTATACCTGGGGTTAATAATGATCCTCGTACCTTGAAAGATAAGTGATCAAGATCTAAACATGTATTCTAAGTTTTGAATAGTCCATTCTGATTATTCTTTGGTTAGATTGTGGAAGGCAGTCCTCAAACGAAGTTCAGTATCTAGGGCCTTGTGAATACTTTTCCAGAATCATGATGGAAAACGGGGATCACGATCAGAAATAATCCCTAGGGGTACAACCTGGAGACTTACAACATCATAAACATATAGTCTTTCCAGGTATTTAGGTGGAAAATATTCTCTTATAGCAGGAAAATGTGCTGACTTGGTAAGATGATCAACAGTGACCCATTTGGCATCAAACCTTTTAGGAGTCTTTTGTAAACCCATGACAACTTCTCTAAAAATATTATCCCATTTCCATTCAGTTATGGGAAGAGGTTTCATGACCCCTCTAAGAAGTTGCCTTTTAGATTTCACTTTTTGACAATCCATACATCTTGAAACAAAATCAGCAAACTACCTCTTCATGTTTTCCCAAAAAAATGTTCCTTAAAATTTCTATACATCTTGGTGCTCCCAAGGTGTATAGAAAACTTAGAACTATTATCATCATACAAAAATTAAATTTTTAGATTAGGTTTGTTTGGAACACAAAGTCTCTTCCTATATTTCAAAATTACATATTCATATATGAAGTCATTCAATCCCCCATCTTTCACAGCATTAATCTTCTTTTGAAACTACTCATCATAAGTCTGGGAACTCTTTATCCATTATTGTAAAGATGGATTGGAAGCCATTCAAAAAAGTATTGATGTTTCACCTTCCAGGGTTATTCCCATATCAATCATTACTAGATCCACTAAAATATGATCCCTTTCAACTTTCATCTTTTTCAAAACCCAATGATCCTTTCTAATCAAAGAACCATCCACCTTATTTCCCATCCCCAAGTAGTAGTGTATACTGAAATCCTAATCCTTGAGTAGTTGAAGCCAACGTCTTTGCCACATGTTAGGTACTTTTTGTGATAAAATATACTTCAAACTCTATTAAACAGTATAAATCTCATATTTTTCACCATAGATATAGTATCTCCATCTTTTCAAGGCAATGATTATAGCTAGCACTCAAGACCATGAGTAGGATAGTTTTTCTCAGGAATTTATAGCAGTCGTGATGCATAGTCAATTACTCTATCTGTTTGGATAAGGAGACTACCAAGTCCTTTTTTCAAGAATAACTATAAATAACAAACCCATGGTTCACTGATGATAGATTCAAGATAAGGGAATTGAAAAATATTATCTTCAGTTATTCATAACATTTTTCACACTCTTTTTTCTAAACAAATTTAACCCCATTACGAGTGAGCATGGTTAATGTGTTTTCCAATCAGGAAAAATTCCAGAAAAAATAATGATAATAACCTACTAAACCAATGAAAATCAATACCTTGGTTATACTCATTGGGGACGTACATTGATGGATTGCCTTGGTTTTTGAATTATCAACATAGATTTGTCCATAGAGGCAATATGGACAAGGAAAGAAATATCCTAAAGCTATAATTCCAACTTTCTAAACATCCCATATAATTCATTTCATCTAAGAGTCTTTAAAATAATGCACAAGTGATTTTCATGATCTTCATATCTTTTGGATTATAAAAATATATCATCAATACATACAACTACGAATTCATCAAGGTATTCTTTGAAAACTCTATTAATTAGATCCATGATGACAGAGGGTGAATTAGTCAATCCCAAAGTAATTACTATAAACTCGTAATGCCCATACCTGGTTAGAAATGCTATATTCATAATGTATTCCTTATTCACGCACAATTGATGGATTCCATATCAAATGTCAATCTATGAAAATTATTTTGCTCCATGATGTTGATAAAATAAATCAACAATGCAAGGTAGGGGTACATATTTATTATTGTTATAGCATTGATCTCCCTGTCGTCTATGCACAACCTCATAGTTCAATCATTATTCTTAACAAAAACGATTGGGGATCCCCATGGAGAAACACTAGGGAAAATAAATCCCTTATTACTCAATTCCTCTAGTTTTTTCTTTAGTTCCACTAATTCCACAACGGCCATTCTATAAGGATTCTCTGATATGGGCCTTGAACTAAGAATTAAATATATGGAAAACTCAATTTCTTATTATGGATAATTTCCTGGTGAATCCTCTAGAAACACATCAACATATTATAGAAAAATAGGTATGTCCTCTATTCATACATATTATTCGTCACCTATAGTGATTTATTTTTCTTCTTCCCCAATAATTGAATTTAGTAGAGCTACTGGGGGTGGATCTAGATATGAATCGGGTGGGGATGTTTCTTCTCTAAATATAAGTTACTCCTTATCATCATTGAAAATTGTATCCTCCATCTTATTTCAATAAATTTTTCATCATAGTCTAAGAGCTATTCCATTTTGAAGATTATATCAAATTCAATCATGGGAATGATGATTAAATTAGTAGATAAAAATAATTATATTCCCTAATGGGAACTAATTCCCAAAAACATGTTGTGATGATATTTCCCATAGGTATTTTGACTAAAAATCCATTTTTAAGTCAAATTGAAAATATATAATTCTCATAGAAAACTGGGATGATATAAAACAATGTGATGATCCAGAATCAAATAATGCATTGGCTAAACTTCATGAAACCATTAAATTACCTACCACCATGTCATTCAGAGGTTCAACCTCATCAGTTGTAATCTTATAATCTTGCCCTTAACCCCTTGGCTTTTTCTGAGATATATTCCCTTGGATTATATAAAATATTTTTCATAATGGACCATTTCTCTACAATTGTATCATTCAACATTGAAAGCCTCTTTCTTCCCCTTTCAATCATGAGCTTGGTGGACTTTTTCACCACACTTATAGAAGACTCACATTACCTTAAAGAAGGTACCAGGGTGTTTCTTCCAACATTTACCACATGATGGATATTCAACATTTCCCTTCTTCCCCTTATTTCCATTTCCAAAGTGTTCACAAGTTCTCTTTTTTCTATTGCTTTGAATTAAAGTCATAAGACTGTGAGAATTCCTTTTCTGTCTTGATAGCGCATGAGACAATATCATCATACAATGAGAAGGATTGTGAGAGTAATAATTGATGAAGAAATGGTTTTAAACCATCATAAAATAGATCAATATTACTACTTGAGTTATGTATATAATCTTCTTCATGCCATGATAACAATGAAACGTTATTCTCATACTCTATGCCATTTTCTTAATCCTTTTTCCATAGACTTAGAAATTTTCTTTCCATATCCACTCAATGGTCATGAGGAAAGTATTTTTATTATAAAATATCATTAATAAATTTCCATTCAAACTTTTATACTTCTTTAACTTTTTTTGTGTTTGGTATTAATGACCACCATTGATATTTATCTCCCGTGAGGCGATAAACTGCCATGACATCTTTTTTCCTTTCTCTACTACCCAAAGAATGAATTATTTTCTCTAATGAATTTATCCATTGCTCCTCTAATAATGGATTTGTACCCCCATTGAATTTTGTTTTTTGTTTCCCCATGAAGTGGTATATTATTGATCCTCTACATTGTATATTAGGGTGCTCTGTATGGGTATGGTTTTTATTCATAACATTAATGACTTGTCCCAGTATGTTGATAAGCCGATCAACACCAGTTGCTTCGCCAACTCCAGTATAATTATCTTTATTAATAGGGAAATAACTACATGGATTATGTGCATTTATATTGATTCCATTCCTTCCATTAGACGCCATTAATAAAAATTGCATACACTATATTATTTTATGAATCACAATAAATAATTCCCAACATGTACAAAATTTAAAATAAATTGAACTATTTATGGATATAATCCATAATCATAAAAATGGTTTCATTGAGGATGTATATTCTTATAATCCCTTCATAATGATTTGTAACAAAAATGAGAATTATCTTAAACATATCCCCCAGGAGTGACATATCCAAGAGTGTAGAAAGGCCCATTGTCATGAACCAATTCTCATTCGTGATTACATCGAAGTGGTGTTTTCAGGTTTTACCCCTAGGTACATTTGTTCTAGGGCCGCCTCTTCCTGCTCGTATCCAGACAAGGATTTATCACCTAGAAAACTCACAAAATCCCTATTGTTATAAAATTCTAGGAATTTTATCAATATTAATCCTCAACGTCGATCTTAGGGTAATGTTATCTAATAACTGTTTTTCGAAATCTATTTTCCAAGGTTTGTACTAATCTTTCTATTATTACAAATTTAATGTCTTGACCTTATTTACCCAGATTCAGAGAATTATTTCAAAACATTGGCATGATACAAGGAATAATTTCATGAATGATCGATCAGTTTAGTATTATTTGAAGTACTAGACAGATTCATAAGTTTTATATTACATCATGAAATAAAAACATCAACAAAATTTTTCCCCTTTGAACATACTTATTTCCTTAGCTAATCCCTTCAGTTCAACCATAAATTAATTCTTTACATCCTAGGTAAAATAAAACATAGAAAGGGTTGATCTCATAATCTTAGTAAGGATAACTGTAAAATAGAATATTTATTAAATAAGTATAAACATTTAAGGAAATGTATAAGACGAAAACAAAAGCCTTATAAATGTAAACTTCAGCCCAATATGTAAATGATAAAATCAAAGAATTATATTTACATAATCAAATGGATATTATACTAGTCAGATAATCACATGAAATATCAATAGCCACATTCATAATAATGGATTGCATAATGCCAGACTTCAAACCACATAGTAAATGACTTGTTCCAAGACTAAAAATAAGATTCTGCCAAGGACTTTTGCTAAGACAATATTTTGTCTCATGATACCTACTGATGCATCATGGAGCTATAGCGAGCTCCACCCGTCACTCACTAAGTCCAATGCATTCCTCATATGAAAGTTTTTAAACATAACATAAAAATTCGTATAAAAACTAGAATATGAAATGTTAATATGTTAACAATAAACAATGAATGGAATTAAAATAACACTTACAGAGTCAAAAATAACACAATTACATCAATACAATATAGAATATTTTTATCATAATATATTAGCTTCATATATTTTTGAAATCCATCAAATGATGTTGATATAGATTCAATGAAAACAATTTGAAATAAATACCTCTTTCTACTGTGAAATCATTTAAAGGTCACAAATATATAAAAGAAAAATATTTCATTTTAAAATATTTTAATAATCTTGTATGGAATTATTCAAAGATATTATAATGGCGGATAATATCTACACCTACCATACAAGTTGAAAAAAATTTCTTACCTTAATTTTGTTGAAAAAGAAATAAAGTACCTTGTTTAGAAAAGGATGAAAATATTCCATTCAAAACATATATGGTAAAATAAGGGAATAAACGAATTTAACCCATAGTCTAGTAAATAGTAAAATTGTTTTGAATTACATATTTATGAAAACCTAGATGTGGATTTTAAAGAGGTCCCAATAGATACTTACATATTAGCAACCTCAGATAAGTAAAGAGATTGTAGAATTAACACTCACCTTGTACTTTTCCTTAGTCAATGGTATGTTAACATACAATATAATAGTTAAAAATTTATTATTAAATTATATAAGAACTATATACATATATATGATATGATATATTATCCTCTTATATTACTTTGCTAATAATATTTCAGTAGTATCATCATTTCATGTGCTAACTGATTCATTTTCCTTTATAAGATCTGTTACGTAAACCATGTTTGTTATGGATAACATTAATTTGATTCATATAAATAATGAAATTATGTTCATAAAAATTATTTTTAATGATAATATGATAATTATTCTTGAATGATTATGATGGGGAATGAATCATCTTGCATTTGTGGTGATGGTAATCTGTACGTACGCACGAGTGACACTATCATTATATTAATGGTGAAATTGTATGTAATTTCATGGTATATCATAAATACAGAATCATTAACATGTTATATTTATTATTTACATCAATTAAATTTATTATTATTCCCATCCAAATAAAGAAGCATTTGAATAACAAACTACACCATGATGTGGAGATGGTAAGTTGTACACACACATGTATGGTGACTTTGTCATTCATATGATATATAGAATAATGAATATGGTTGAACAATTTTTATAATAATAGAAAATTATATAGAAGTTACTGGAGCTATTATTTTATTATGGAAACAACATAGAAAGAGGAAGTGGAAGAATAATTGAACTTGAAAGAGGTGAATAAATATTTACCTCTTCTTCAGGTTCTTCTTTTTGATTTGATCAAAAGTGATCCCTAGGATGGAATTATGACCAATATAAGGCCTCTAAGGCGAATAATGGATATTTTTAGAGGATATTTTACCAGTTTTGGCCATGATATATGGCTTTGGAGGTGTGGAATTAATAAAAGTGGAAGTACCCTTTTATAAGAGAGGTGACTATCACTTTAAGAAAATTGTGAAATAATATTTTACAATAAAATAATTTTCAGTTTCTAATAGATCCAAAATGATTCATTTAGAGGATAAGATTGGGAAGGGTCAAAAACATCTCAACCAATAGGTTATAGATATGTTTAGGTCACCATATTAACCTTATCATTTAGATTTAACTCTTAGTTAAAAAGTATTACATTTACCATGTGTCTTTATATTTTTATATTATATGTTTAATAAAATTACTATCACAAGACAAGATAACCCCAAGTGGTTAATTGTTAATATAAATAACATTTTCTCTTTTCATTGGCTATATAGTATTTGTTTTAAAAACTAAATATCGTAAATTTTGACACTAATTAGTATTTTTTTTATGAAAATAATAACAGCATGATTATTCAAAAAAAATTATTGAATCAACCTTAACATGTCAAATAATCCTAGAAAATTTGTGGATTTTAACAGAAGTCTCAATTTACATTTATTTGGATATTTATAATACTAATTATTTTAATATTTCATTAATAAGGTAATAAAACCATAATCGTTGTGCGATAATGAAATTAAATTATTTAATGTCTAAAATTTATAAAGAAAATATCATTATGTAGATTATATTTTTATATTTTTAATGAATATTTATAGTCTAATTTATATTGTGATTAACCTTCTTTTAAAAATTGTTTAGTTATTAAACATTGAATTTAACACTATTAATTATTCTTTAAAAATGATAATAATAAATTTACAAATCTGATCCAAGTGGACCAAAGGGATAATATTTTATTCCTAAAGTTGTTTTTTGGTCGATTTACACATATCCTATTGAATTTTGGAATTTTTTAGGTTAATTATAATATCATTTTATCCTTAATTACCCTATTTACATTTAAGCGTGGTAAATAAAAGTCAAAAGCTATTATTCACAAACCAAATATATTAATATTATTGAACCAAATTTTAATTAATGATTTCAACTGTGTCTCTCATATTTTTTAAATTCATCTCACATAAGTGGTAAAATTAATTTTTATGCAAATTTGTAATTGATCATAGAATGTGGGTAAAAGACGGTAAAAAGTTCAATAAAATTTTATATATCTAAACGTATTATAAAATGAATCCAATTAATTACATTGAAAATATATATTTATTGTGTTTCTATTTAAACATAAAATAAATTAAAATTAAATAACTAATTATTTAAATAAAAATTCGTTTTTAAACAATAACGCAGTGTTTTTCACTATTCATAAGAAATTTATTGTTCACAGAAAAATACTAAAAATACACTCTAACCTAATTTTTATATTCTGTATCCAGAAATGATGTCAATTTTGAAAGCTAAAATTTATACAATTTCAAAAATTGGGAATTATTATTCATAATCGCTATTTTCATTGGTCATGGTGAGTTAAAACTCCAAGTTGCGTACAATGCAAGTTGTTGCATTATTCAAAGGGAATCACATTATTTAGTCTTAGGTTGTTACAATTCTAATAATTTAACAACAATTATTCTATCTATTCTATCCAACCAGAAAGACAAAACTACATCGATCTTGTGAATATGAAAAATATTACCTCCACAAAATAACTTGGTTTGTTCCTCATTACTGGCACTAATGGATAGTGAAAAGAATGGATTTATCAAGTTAATAGGTTTCAAATGCCATAATTAAAATTACTAAATCATTTTTTATTAAAAATATATTCTTTCCATATTTTTTTTGTTAAAATGAACTTTACTCATGTTTACGTGAGGATGAATGTCTCCACAAACATTGAATTTCATTTTTCATCACCACCCTTCATGAATGTTTCTATTAATGAATTTAATTAAGTAAACATATATTTCTAACATATTTTGACTTCTAAAAAATTTATGTTAACTTTATATAAAATTATTTCATTACTCATTAAATCATTCAAACATACTCACTTCCAGTTTTATTTTATAACCTAAGAGAATGATGTTATAATATTTAATTCATGAAATTTTATTTAATATTAAACTATTATAATGACATATAATAATTAATTATTTTGTTTTATAATTATTTATCAATTTTTTATTTATAGTTTGTATATTATTTAATATATCATATTTAGATTATTGAACATGTTGAAATAGTTTATCATGATTTCCTTTTTTTCAAAACATTCATCTATAATTCCCCAAATACAAATGGGGTATAATGAACCATTAAAAACCATTGATTCTAATATCATGTATATTAGGTTTTTTTTTGGAAAATTTGACATATATGTATGAATCTACCCCTTCATCTCAATACATTTACAAAAATATAGTCACAATTTCATATGACCTTATAAATAAAATATATTAAAACTAAGGAAAATATTTATTTAAGAGGATAGTTAAAAATGAATAAATTGATATTGATATCAAATAATTTTAATTTTTTGATTATGATACGTTTTTTATTAGTGTTCAGAGTATATTCATGTTAGAATGAATACACGTAAGGATGTTATTGTTCTCAAATTTAATTTCATATGACAAATTCTTTACTGTAAATCACTACATATATTATTTATTTGACTACATACAAATTAATTTCTATATTCATGATCATATGATTAATGTGGTTTTGATATTTATACATTGTTTTTTTAAATGCTATCAATTCAATGGAAACCAATTTTGTAATGATATTTGTTAACTCAACTCATACCTTTTAGGTAGAATGATTCATCTATAACTTTATTCATTCATGTTTGGCTACGTCCGTCCAATGATTTTATTTAATGTTAAATTATATTACTATATAAGAGAATGAAATTTTATCTTATAGATAATACAGTTATTTATTTTTCACTCAAATATTATTCCATGATTATTAATTAATCTCATCATCATTTATGATTATTTTCCCACCATATCCGTTTTTTTATTTCATGTTAATGCTAATTTGTTTTAATTGGATACATATAATGTGTTATCTCATTTTTATGTAATAATTTACTTTTCGCCTATTAAAAAAATTATACCTTTTATAATATTCATTTCTAGTATGATGTTTCTATATACAAAAAATATTTTAAATTTTATTAAAATAATTTTTTTTCATCAAGTGAACATTTTCATTAAAACACAATTATATACATTTAATGAAAATAATATTGAATATTAATTTAAAAAGTAAATGTTTTAAATATTATCACAATAAATTTTTTAATATAATTTTTTAATGAGACATGTAACATTATCATTTACATTTATTGTAAATGTTTTTATAAAAACATTTAATGATTATCTCTACATAAACCAATTTCTGTTCACTACTATTAATTCCCATATTAACGAATATTTAACAAATGATATTAATTATTTATGAATATATAAATAATAGTATATATTCATATAAATTTCAAAATAATATTAGTTTTTTTTAAATAAATAGTTTATTGTATAAAATCGCTTTTATAGAAAAAAAATTTTATGAAATAATTCCTTCATGTTTTTTAATGAATTAAATTTTATAATATTTAAATACTGTAAATTATAATGGTTTTGAAATGGTAAAAATTAAAAAGTTTTATCAGGATAAATTTATTTCATTATATTGAATAAATTTTGAGTATGTTTTCTAGAATTTCAAAAATTGTGGTATCTTCATGATTTTAAATTTTATTTATATAATAACATGAAAAGGGTGTTTTTTATCTATATATTAATCATTTTATGTTCTTTTTTTTAAATCTGTTTTTTATTCATAATAGTAATATATATATATATATCTGATAGAATGTTCAATGGATGTATTTCACGAAGATGGTATTTTTTGATGGGTTAGTTATTTGAGGTTTGATGTTTCACTGTTTTTATAATATAATTGAAACCATGTATATTATTTGTTGTTATAATATATTTTCTATTAGATAATTCTATGAAATATTTCGGTTTCTAATTATTCTCTATGAGGGAATAGCATTAATAAATCCTTTATATATTTAGTGTCAAATAAATTCGTGTGACATTTTAGGTCAGATAATGCCCAGATAATTATTGGCTCTATCAATACCCATTAATGCATCGGGTAGGTTATACATATCATATGTACTAAATTCATTGAAATAATTTATTAATTTTCAATGTCTAGGTAATAATGAGTTTTATCATATTTTAATTTGGGGATATAATGATTATTTTCAAATTTCATGGTATAAGGACCTTTCTCACAGGGTTTTAGTATGAATATGATTGTACCAACATTTTTTGTTTCATTTCATTTTATAGTCTTTTAAATTATATTTAGATGAATCATAAAGAAGATAAAAATAAAATTTCTATTATGAAATTCCACGTTCTATTAATTAAAAAATATTCTTTTCTTGGGAATTTCATTTTTATATATCCTGATTATACTTACGATCTCATATTATTCTAACATATGGTCTGTTACTGTTATTTTTTATGTTAACAATTAATGAGCATCTACGCTCACAAAATTCTTATTTCTCCATTCCCTAGTTCATAAATACATGTTTAACATAGTGGATGTTTGTATGGAATTATATTGTTGTTCAATTTTTGAAAAAATTTATAATGTTTTTAAAATTTTTATTCTTATGTATCTTGTCCTCAAATGCAGTAAACCGTAAATTAAAAATATTTTATGATTATTTAGTGGGTTGTAATTATAAAATCATAAAAACTATGTAAAATAGAAAGAGTTTTTATATTGAGACACTATATAAAACATATTATATATTTTCAATGTAAATTATTACTCAGACTAAGAAAACAATGCTTGAAAACATTAAAGAGATTATCCATCAAATCTAATTATTTTTGAGTGGTTCCAAAAAAATAGAGTGGCGATGATGTTATGATAATAACAATTTCTAAAACATTATATATGTTTAATTTTTTTATATGGATAAGTTTTAGATTTATTAATTAAATATATAGTTTATTTTAAACACATTTTAAGTTCAACTAATTACATATAATGCTGGATTTGATAATTTGTTGCAAAATCGATGAAATGGATAGAATAACTTATTATATAAAAGAAATATTATATATTAAGCCTATAAAATGTTCAAACCACTATATCTCACCCCCAAAAGACATATTTTACAAGGGAGAGTAGGAAGTATCAATGTTAGGTCACTTGGGAGTGACAATGGAAGAGATGATATCAAAGAATTTTTTGACTAGTATATGAATCAAGTGAAAAACACAACACTGTGGTAAATCCATTGTGAAGTGCAGCATAATGGAAGTATTATATGTAATAGAGTTGGTAAAAATGAATTCAATTTAGCATAAATTATTTTTATAGATAATTATACAATATTGATGTAAAGGAAACCTTGAAATGGGACTCATAGTATACATAAAATTTTCATCATTTCTATAGTGAATAAACTGGGTGACAATGATATTTAACACCATAATTTCTATAAGATATGATTTCTTATTTTCACGGATTCATTAATTAAACACTATGAATTTAACCTCCATGTGGGAGTTTTTACTACACTCATTTAGTTCACATCATTCATGAAACTGCTGAGTGTGGCATTCTTGAACTCAATACATTGATGGAAATTGAAAAATTTGGGATGTTTTCATACCTCCTATGTGATGAAAAACATGATATTGACATTATATGAAGATTTTCATGTTTTTAAGTTCATTAATAAAGTATCAATATGTTAATAATGATATTTATATATGTTTTAGTCGAAGTTTTTTGGGATTAGGACAATTAAACGAGGTAATGTGAGAACAATGGTGATGTAATTATTGATATGAAAATAAGAAGATCCATGAATTATTAGATTATTATAGTATTATTAATTAATAATTAATTTTTATGGTGAATATATATATTTATGCTAAGTAATTTTTTAATGCGTAATATTTTATCTTGTAATAAGTTAATAAAATATAATAACAAAAATTATTTTTAATGTTGAAATGTTTCACTATAAAGGATTATTATATATCATAATCTCACATACTCGGTGTCTTAATAAATGATTTGAATTTGAGTTTTGAAAATAGTGATAATTAATTACATAATTATGTAATGAAAATTAGGAAATTGAGAACTGATTAATAAGTAGATAAAATATAATGATGTATGAAATTTTAATATTGGATGATATAAAACTTTTTTCCAACGAATTATGAAAATTGAGTTATAAATATGCAGTTGAGGATCTAATCTCTCAGAGTAGGACTAGTAGAACATATTATGTTTATCCGATATTAGTGTTCTTTAATAATTGATTTTGCTTATATCTACTAATCTATATGTATTTAATAATAATAACACCATGAAACATTATACAATCAAATTTAATCAATGAATTGGAATTTATCATTCAGGTATGAAGATTTTTCAAATAAATGTAAGAATTTGTTATTACAATGTGACTTTTCAATATCATAATGTAACTACATGTTTTAATGGGATTGAGATTAATTTTTATTTAACCCATTTCATTTATAATTTAATTTGGGAGTAGATCCAATCAGTTCCCACATCATGTCTTAATTATAAAAAAAATCATCAGGTTATTTTAAATTATAAAATATTTATGGGAGATGTGACTTATATATTCATATGATTGAAATATTTTCTTATTAATGATATTTAAATAAAAATTATACCTTATAAAATGGTATTAGTTATTCACACCACCTGATATAACAAAATATGAGCACTTTATAGGGGTTCATTATAAAATATAATACTACTACTACAAGAAGAAGTGAAACTATTTTGAAAAGATTATATGTATCATTAATGAGTAGATTAAATTGTTTTATAAATGATGAAAAAAACTATTAGATCATTCTATTTAATTGATAACATGTTTTTATGGTACATCATGGATCACTGAAGAATAATATGAAATAGTGGAAAATGGAGAATTTGAAGGAACTTATCCACTATGGGAGTTGGTATGAAGTTGTCTATTCAGAATGGTAGTAGTAATTAAGATAATGAAACTTATATCATTGGTGGACGATGTATTAAAATGAATAACGGATGATTTTATAGGTTTATTAGTTGAAAATATTACCACCAAAGTAATGAATTAAAATATAATAGAGATGAAGTGTGAGAAAGTAGAAAATCATGAAAAACAATATAGAACTGCTGTTATTGAATGAAATACCACAATGGGAGTATGAAATATATATATAAGAGGAATAAGTTTTGTATATAAAGATTAATAGAGTTTATATATGTTTAGTTACACTTCTTGGAGGGTGAATCATGTTAAATAATCAGTGTATGTGAAATTAAATTTTCATAGATAAGACAATTGATGAAAACATATGTTTAATCACTATGAATCCATTGAAGAATAGATAAAGTAAAGGGTTGGATTCTCATGATAAACCACATTAAATTACTTAATGATATCAATAATACACATATATCTATGTTATTATATTTTTATAACTATTTTATTAAATTTTTCTATAATGAATATGCATAAAAAATTCATGGGGTGTGGCCGCGATGAAAATGTATATGTGAATATTTCAAAAGGGATTCAATGAAACGTAAAGACAATGGAATTTTAAATATATCATTTGGTGTAATGCATGAACAAAATGTGTCAATAAAAAATCTATATAATCTTTATGTGAAAAGATTACACATTTAATATCAATGATGAATCTTGAAGATTAATAATTTAATGATGTTACTTAGAAACATTTGAAAACCATTGAAGTGATCTGGATAAAAAACTAAATCTAAACATGATCAGTTATAACTATCAGTTTTAAGATAAATATAATGATATAGAAGTGTTTATAGGATGTATGGTCATTGAATTCAAAATAATAATAAATATAAAATATATTGGATAGAAGAAGAAACCACACGTATAAATTATATGTTTATTTTTTTACATACTAACAAATTTTATGATATGTTTTGTTTATATGGTACCAAAAATTATAAATATAAGGAAATATAATAGAAATGTATTATCTTAATAAAACTATTATCTATAAATTTGGTGTAATGATTTTAAAGAGGTCTTGGAGAGTTTTTATTACAATTAAATTGATATTAAGAGTTATCTAAAAAGGTAACATCATTTAATAAAATTATAAAAATGAACATATTACAGTTTTATATGATAATAAAAATATAATGGTATGAATTAATCCAGTATGATATATTTCACAAAAAATTATGTATTATGTTTCTTTCCCAATTTGTTTATTTGAAATTTGGTGGATATCACATGATCTTTACCATTATCTAAATTTCATTTCTCTATCCACATGTGTTTAATATAATTTAGTTACTTATATCAACAAAACTATTATTATTAATAATAATTCCCTCAAACACTATATTTGATTTAGTAGGGTAATAATATGTTTTGATGACTCCTTTCAAAGTGATAAATTAAGTCACTATAATATACCGAGACGAATGGGGAATAATGTTAATGTTTATGGAAGAATCAATATAATATTAAATGGAAACAAAATTTCTCTTAGTTAATAATTCCTTAATAAATGAATATATGATTTGTTTACTTGAAATATATTGGGTAAAAACTATTTTGTAAAAGGTAGATGATTTTGAAGTCAAAATAACTTTTCTAAAATGGGTGAAAAATTCCACTATCATTTATTGCCAAAGTGAAGGATAATGATGCCAATAAGGTTAGGAGGAAGATAAGATCATCATTTGTTGGATAAATGGGAATATAATATCAATACCTATAATAGTTGTTGGATTTTATTAATGTATTTACAACAATATCCATGGGTATATATTTTTAATACCAATACGTTACAAGTTGTATTTGTTTTTTACCATTGAAAAAGTTGATGATAGGATTATGAAATAGTGTTCTAAAAATAGTGTTGTTTATTATGATGAATGATGTATAATGAGAAAAATGAAAAACAGTATTGATGAAAATTAATAATTTTTTGTCATTATATATATATTTATTCATGTTTATTATATATTTCGAAATAGACAGAAATTAAATGAAAATATATAGAGATATTTTAAAGCTATTTTTTGAAGGAATTCATCAACATGGATTTCACTAAAAATCGATGATTTTTTGTATAATTAATGGTTCTAGAAAATAACAAAATAATGTAGTTATAAATTTTGATGATGGTTTTTCAATTATTATGTGTTCCAATTTTAAAAGTTAAAATTCGAAAGTGCCAGAGAATAGGTCATGGTTAATATTTTTAGATGTTTTATTGGAACTCCTTATGTGTGTAAAGCATGTAGTTTATACAATGTGAGGAAGAATTAAACCATGCAACTGAAGAATCCATTATGGTTAAAAAAAGTAGAGAGGATTTTAAATCATTCATAGAGATATTACATGGTAAGTGAGTGTATTTGAGGAAAACAATATAATTTCAAAAAAAATCCAATAAAATAGATCAATTTACCAATAGAGAAAAAAACATGTGGAGGAAACTACCATGATTAATGGTACTAAGGAATAGAGATTATAAAAGATTACTGATCCCATCCCTAGTTGTAACTATTTGAAATGTGGAGACATATATGGCAACAAATCTGTGATGTGTGGTTGTAGTGGGTGTCGACACTAGAGGATAAAAATGGTTCTTAGTTTCAGCATCCCATTTGAAAAATGATGACCAAGATAAAGAGAAAACAAATGTGGGATTTCATAGTATACATTCACAATTATAATATCATAATATCATAACAGTGGAATTTTTCATGTCCATGAAATGATGAAATTATGTGGCTCGTGGTATATATTATACCACATAAGAAAATGCCTTACCCTAAACAGTAATGTTGAAACCATAAATCCAAATAACTAATCCCTTAACACAAAACAAAAATCTACTAACCCTCAAAAACCATAAAACCAACCAGACCCTAAAAATAAATAAAACCCTGATGTTAATTAAGTATAATTACCTAATAATTAAAATTATAATCCTTATAAATTACTAATAAAGACGTATAAAAAATCAATATAATACCTTAAAAACTAAAAAATATAAAACATGTAACTAAAAATGAGTAATTATGAAAAGAATAATCCATATTCATAAACCTTGAACCTAAAACATAAAACCTAGTCCCTATTTACTAATCAATAAATCTAAATATTTAAACCATACAACCAAAACACTAATTATAAAGAAATAGTAAAAAATTCAAAAAACATAGAAAAAATAACTAATAAAATCATTGGGATTATTTAAACTACAAAAAACATTAAATAACATTAATGCATCAATAATAAAAATTCAAAAATAACCTTAAAACCATAAAATATCTAAGAAAACATAAAAATATATAAATATTTATAACCCTATAAGAATAATACATATTCATAAAATAGAAAATAACTCAAACCCCAAAAATAGAAACTATATTCCTTAAACAAAATATGTTATACCATATACCATAATCAATAAAATCCAAGAATTAATCCATAAATCAAAAAACATAAATCATAATCCATAAAATATTTACCCTAGACCATACTCCCAAACCATTAGTAAACCATAATAAAAATAATGAAAAATAAATCTCTAATAATCCTTAAAACCCATGAGTGATATTAAAAAAATTTCTAGAAAACAAAATAAATGATATAAAAAAAACAAAAATTAACAAAAAATTGTTGACATCCCTTTTGAATAACATTAAAATCACAAAAACCTCGACAATACCCTTTAAAATTACAAAAAAAATAAAAAAATATTGGATAACTCAGACACTATAAACTAAAAATTTCATGAACTTCCTAAATTGTAAACCTATATTAGGCCATAATAAAGATGAGAGAAAACTCGAAAACTAGACATAAAATTACTATGGGCTTGTTAATGGATTCAAGTGTGTGATGTCATCAACAAATGTAACCACATAAGTATGAGTCTTAAATCTATGTAGCGAAGAATAATACACTATTAAATAAGTATTATTATTAAAAAATTTATATTATATAATATCCACATATTTATGAAAGAATGTTGGAAAATAACGGAATTCTAATGCGATTACAAATTTTAAATTTTT
This sequence comes from Viscum album, assembly GCA_963277665.1. NCBI lineage: Eukaryota > Viridiplantae > Streptophyta > Magnoliopsida > Santalales > Viscaceae > Viscum > Viscum album. The sequence continues at coordinate 282,343,468 of OY728141.1, forward strand.
ATAGATACAATATAATAATGGAGTGATCGGTAGTAGTCACGATGTGATTTATTTATATTTATTGAATAAAATAAAATTTTAGTTTCAATTTAATCCACTACCATAGATTTAAATTACATTTAACCGCGTATAAATATTTATATACAATGGTGTTCATATGGGGATCAAATTAGTTTTTCGATGAAGAATTTCACTTCATTAAAACATAGTTCATTTTGAAAACATGACATGGTGAAATAAATTATCCTTATATTTAAATATAAAAAAATTTAAAAAGAACTAAAAATTAACTCCATGTATAACACCAATATAACTGTGGCCATAAAAATATATACATTCATCATAGAAACAATGAAAATCCACAATTTCTCTTTATTTGATGAAAAGTAACACCAATATACAATAAGAAATAATGTAAAGCATAAACTATATGTATGTAAAACAATATGTATGAATGTTTTTATGAAACATACGGTTTATAAATTCAATAATACTTTCTAAAACCCATCATAATGTGACTAAAAATTGAATTTCCTAAAATATAAAACATCACAATAATGTTTTCTACTAGCTAAACTATTCATGCCATAAAGCCTAATAAAATGAAATTTTATACTCTACCATGATTATAACATAGCACCAACAACTCCTTTTATGCTATCAATATATCATGATGACATGAAAACCAAAAAATAATAATTTATTCTATGAAGATTGTCCCATTGAATACATTATAAACCTTTCAAATGATTATCATCTATGAGAATCAAAACTATCTCTATATAGAAAACAAAAACCAGCCTCACTTCCATAATGATTCCTTTTGAACAAAACATTGTCAATATAAATGATTAATATAAAATAGAAAATAAATTACCTCAAAAAATTATTACAAACACAAAATATTTAATCATCAGTTAAAATTTGTAATAAAAAACATGAGGTACTAAGCACACATTTTCGTTCCACATTCCATTGTACATTCCACTGAACCACCATGCATTTATTATATTAAAACCCCGGGAATATATCCACTACACAAAATTTTTATTTAGAATATGTAACATGAAATTGTCATTAAACATTTTTTTTCATCTTCAATATCCTTTAATCCCTAATAAATAATTTGGAGGTCATATTATGTTTATCAATAAAGTTATGACAAGTGGTTTCCATTGTAGATCTGGTCCAATTATAGGAGAAGTTCCAAATAATAAACCAACTCATCATGATTCCTCGTCACCTTAACAAGATAGATAATATGGTGACAAATATTAATCCCACATCAGTGCCACTAGTATCCATATTGAGTATAAACTTGTAGAAATACATGATTTATGATATTAAACTCAATAGGTTTTATTCAAATATTAAAATATAAAATCTAATGGTATTTCAAATCCCTTTAACATCATTAATTATTAGAACCATCCCAGGTGTACCCCACCAAACATATGGTATATGGAAACTCAACACACCAACTACACATCATAAATTATAGTACACAAACTCACGATATATCCTCCAGTATTAGAATTTTATACTCCATATGTTCTTCATTATTTGGATTGAAATTAGTGATATGGAATAATTAAGATAAAAAATCAAGATAGGGACCTCTATAGACATGAATGACAAAAGGATCTTGATCAGAACAGATGGCCCTCAATACTCATTGAAATAATAATACCTCAGCCACATACCTCCATATTAATAAGTAGAAAACACATGAAATATTTAATGACAATAAATGTGAAAAATTCACCAACTAATCCACAATAATCCGAATAACATCATATCTAGATTCTGTTTGACGTAAACTAGTGACTAAATAAATTAAATTTCATCCCACTTCTTCTTGGGTATAGTCATTTTTGGTAAATATAATATTTTTGATATAACACTCTACCATTAACTGTTGGAAGTGAAAAAACATGAAACAACCTCTACCAATGTCTACATGAAACTCGTATATTATAAATGACCCCCCAATGTACGAGAAATATTAGATATACCTTGAAGAACTTCAAATTGGGAGGTATGTATCACATGTATTACCACAATTTTCATTTTGAACAAGTAAAAAAACATACATTCAAATAACATATGATTTTAAACGACATCAAAACAAACCTCTTAAGTATCACCATAGATGATTTATTCCCACATCAATTCTTCCTACGATTCTACCCAATAATAATGCTCCACATACTATATCAAGGATGATCCCACTCTAATATGATAATATAAATAATCACTATAATGATTTTTGACATTAATATATATATAATTGAATTATCCTTCATCCCACTCTAACATTTGTTAGACTCCAAAATCACATATTCTTTCAACATACTACAAAATTGATGTTCAAATACATTTCCTTTTCCCATGGTATGTGATATCATGAAATATATTTCTATAATAAATACCTTCCACTAATATTAAATAATATTTACATACATCTACTGGATGATATACCAATGAATATTATTATATATGAAGTCATTTTGGTTACTCCTAATGAGGATGTTCCTCCATACCATTTGAGAAAATACTAATACAAATATCTAAAGATCATTAATTTAATAGTTATAATAATTTAGACATAACTACCTCGGATCATATGAGATCATCACCCTCTACATATTCAAGATTCGATCCAATCTGAGATGATAAGTGATACAAGATATCTCAAATTACATCCCTTCCACTAGAAACAATATAATGCTAGAATTAGTCAATGTTTCTATTATATAGTTAAATATTTTGATCACTATATCGATAAGATATAGTAGCCTTTTTTGATAAAAGATTCAGTGAGTTATATTCAAGAGAAATAAAACATTATCATTTGATAATAGCAGATATATCCCTAGAACCAATGGACCATTACTAAAAACATCTATTCCACCACTGATATAGGAAGCTCAATCAAAGATGGATCTACTACTATATAAATTTGAGACATAAATTTATTAAAATAATACATCAAATAACCAATAATTTCTCATGGAAGAATTCCCATAAACATAATAGTGCCTACAGACATTCAATAACACCCTTGGATTCTTTGTATTCCACTCTTAAAACATCATGTATATGAGAAAGTATAACAATAATAACATAAATATACCCATGAACTCATAGAATACAATGTTCATGAGACATAAAAAACATGTTGGGAGTTTATGATTACAAATTTAATGGAAATAAAATTGATGTTCCTACTAAACCACAATATATACTTCTATAAAATACCCCCCAAAAAACTTGAATAATGATGTTGAACAACATATTTTTCTTTAGAAACTAACAGTCCCCCATAAATTGATCAAATAAAAAATAAATTATTAGACATGGAAAATATTAAATATCTATCACCTAATATAGACATTTTTAGTCTATTAAAATCCATAGACAAACATCTACCTTCTTGGACAACAACACCCACGACATCATAATGACAATATTGGATAAATAAATCACTTCTATCAAAAATCATTAATATTCAACATAAAATAATAAAACTATGAAGGTTCCATATGAAATTATTACATAGAAATCACTAATTGAAATAAGTGAAATTGTATCAAAAATTATAGAAAACACACCGGTCTCATACATATATTGTAATTTGTAAAAACATCCAAAAATTTATCAATTAATAAATGAAACTCAACTAATAATGCCACTAATAAATTCAACTACAATTCTATTATAGGTTTTTTTCGAATTAATATGAACCATAATGTAATCCTTTTTCTAATGAACATATCATACAATCCTTAAAAGTCACCATATACTTCCCTCTATTATATAAAAATGTTTTTATACATGTTTAATAAGACAAAAAAATAAATGATTGAAATAATATTGATATATCATTCATAAAAAAGAATCTATTTCTGAATTATATTTCCCCAATATTATCTCACAATCTATGAAAAGATGAATTAGATAAAAGTAACATCCAATTAGCCTCATTAATATCTGGGGAGCCACAAAAATCTAACCATTGAGTCCTATGGCACAAACTTTTTATGGTGAAATAAAGGAGTGTAATTCTCAAGTATGAAATATATATAATTCCAATATATTGGATACATTGATGGTACCTCATATAATATATATCCTATAATTATATTAGTGTCTCTATAATGTGAAAAGGGAAACACCATTATCCATTCCATTGCAAACCCTATAGATGACAACTTAATGGTTTAAAAAAACTATGTTCCTATGGAATGTTAATCTTATGGGGTCTTCCTCAATGAAACCAATCTCATCCTTCATTAGTGAAGCACTATTGAACCTACAAAGGATAATTACAATGAAGAAACAACTATAGATCATGTAAAAAATTCACATGCTATATGATTTATTGAGTATAAGAGGTAAATAAAACATATAATGTCTATAACCCCTAGACATAAAATGCACAATGATATAGATCTAATTATGTTTATAATAAGGAATACCACTATTTATTCCTGAGGAAAACATATGATGAGTAATTCACATCATTTATAAACTCACCAATCTTATTATTTATATCCACCATCTATAGCTATGGTCCTCAAAAATCCATTATGGCTCTTATCTCAAGATTATCATGAGCATGCATTCAGACCCTCTATTTCTATATCCTTCATCTACACATCCAAATATAATGAATATATATATTAATTAAAGATATTACAAATAACTAGGAATAAATACAACTCAAATTACCACCCTTGGTCATCCTCATCTTGGAAAATATCATCAGAGAATGTGGATAAGTTACTCGAATTAGAACAAGACATTCTACATCCAAATGATCCCATATTGATTGGGAGATAAACCCATACCTATTTTTAATTATATTAAGAAAATAATTTAAATTATAATGGTAATGTTAATATAAATTATCCCATAAAATCATTATCTCTCAATTAACTTCAACAAATAAAATAAACCATAGGAATGAAACCCATATATGTTTACTGACGGTTAGTTGAACCCAATATTTCTCTATTCATTATAAAAAATAGAATATTATCTATAGAATAATAAACTACATCACGGTATCAAAATCATATGATCTCCACTCATACATTGTTAAAGAAACAAAAATGTAACTCACACATTATCATTCTTCATTCTCATCAACGTTTTCTATGTTAACCATCAAATTGTCATCCTCTTCCTCCTTCTAGAAATCACAAATCTATTCCCCACAATGTTTATCATTAATGTACATCCCAAAAATAATTAATTGAATACCATCATCTTGGAATCCTGGAATTTATTTTGGAATCATTCAAATATGATCATTTATTTCGTTCCCAAATCATCCTTGTTAAATCCTACGAACTAAAATTATTATTCATGTTTATCCCCTTGTATTTTACCCTATAATGAACATAACATGTACTAGGTATTTAATTAATCTTGATACCCATATATAAAATTATATGGGTGCCTAATATATTGGGTCCATGATAGTTCCCTTACTTCTTCACACAAAATGTGTTAATGATATATTTTCCATAATAGACACATTATTCTATAATTAGTTTCATATAATAATTAGTATCCTAATTCTTAAAAAAATTATATAACTTTTTCATGAATAAACCCTACATAAAACACATCTCAGTACTATTTTAGTGATAATAATGACCCCTAAATTCCATTTTTATTAACCATGTGTTATAGACAATCACCAAAGTTGTCAATCCATAAAATGAGAGGAACAACCCACAATATATGAAGAACTTGTACTCACTTGTGCGTACGCACGGATTGTTGAATTAATGGTTATTATTTGAAAATATAACTTTATTATTAAAAGTAACCCACCAATAGTAATATTTAATATTTTTTATTCCCAAAGTAGCGGACCATAAAAATTTAATTGAAGTGGATAAATTATGGACACAACATTAGTTTACTTGAAAAAATAAAGGATATATAAAAAGTAACTTCTAAATGTTGAGGGAGGTTGCACATCATTTTCAAATGCATTCAGGTCCTTCTTGATGGCCATAGTGGGTCAACACCTATGCTCCATTTCACTAAACATCATAACATGGTTCAGCAAACAGTCATGTAGAACATGCTCCATATAAAGTGTAATGCATGTATTGTAATTTAAAGTAAAATACAAATATATTATATAAGTGGATGTAATAGAAAAATATGAACTGGGTATAGGAATAATTTCAATTCATGATGACAAAACCCATTCATTAGTTGCTCCAAAATTTATAAAGTTTCTAATGTAGAAGTTCTCCAACTAAATGATGTAACAAAGTCAGTAAGATCAAATTGTTTTGATAATAATTATTAAAGATTCATCATCGTCCAGTGAATGCACTATGAAGATGAAAAATAATTAAATTGATTAATAAAGAGTAATGCATATTGAAATTTGAAAATTCAATCTAGTAATGAAATATAACAGTAGTAAAAAACATGACTATTCTGGAAATGAACTTTATAAAGAATATATGATTGCAATACATTTTGACCAATTTATTTAGTGGATATTATCACAAATTTTTAAAAATTCAAACATTACAAAGGTGGTGTGTTTGTAATGTATAGAAATAGAAAATTGATATGAATATAGGTAGAAAAAATATTGGTTTCGTATAGTATACAATTGTAAAGAAAATTTGTAGAAAGGGGGAAATACATAGTAAAATATTTCAGAAGAAAATATAAGAAATAAAGTTCATATTACGTAATATAAATAGAAACATGATTAAGAAATAGGATCAATTACAAAAATTTTGGCGACAGCATAAATTTGTTAGGGAAAGGTAAATAAAATCGTTTTGTGGATATATTCTTGTATGCTAAAGTGTTTTTGTATGTAATATCTGCAAATTTCAAAATCTAAGACATTTCATATTGAAATGTGTACATATTGCAGTGTAATACTGAAGAGTAGATAATATTTTAGTGTAGTGAATAATATTAAATTTTACAATGTAGAAGAAAATTCTACCTAAAATAGGTTTTTTGATTATTTCTCATACAAGTTTCCCAACCTGCATATCAAAGTACAATTTTGAACATTAATACATAGCAATGATAGATAAAGATGGCGTTTTATGAAAATTAAGGTACTCGATCAAAACACTAAATCATTTTAAACATGATGGGAATATACTGTACCAAAAATATGATGAATTTAATAAAGGCCTTTGGAAAGGGGAATAATACAAAAAATCCAAAATCAAATAGTACAACAGGGTGGTTGTTTTAGAACCTCTAATATAAATAATGAAAAAAATTAAATATTAGTAATCATTTAATAAATAACATCCAAGTATATTAATTTTCTAATCACCGAAACAACTATTAGGAATAATTATTACATTAAGAATTTCGTACATCCTAATAGATTTACAAAGTAGATGAAAAAACAGAAACATTATCCAAATGAATGATCAAACTGTGCATATAAAAGAACCAAACCGGGCATATAGAAGAACCAAACTGTGCATATAGAACCAAACTGGGCATGTTTAAGAATTTGAAATGTGCAAATATTAAGCTGTGAATATAGAACCAAACTGTGCATATAGAAACAAAACCAAACTGTGCATATAGAACTGAACTGTGCATGTAGAACCAAACTCTGCATATAAAACTAAACTGTGTATATTGAAGAACCAAACTGTGCATATAAGAAGAAACATGCTTGAAATGAATGACCAAACTGGGCATTATAGAACCAAACTGGACATATAGAAGAACCAAACTGTGCATATAGAACCAAACTGGTAATGTTTAAGACTTTGAAATGTGCAGATATTAAACTATGAATATAGAACCAAAAACGAATTGTGCATATAGAACCAAAATGTGCATATAGAACCAAACTGTACATATAGAACCAAATTGTGCATATAGAAGAACGAAACTATGCATATAGAAGAAACATGCTCTAAGTGAATGACCAAACTGGGTATTATGTATGTAATGCATGATAAAATTGAAAAATAAGATTGATTTGGTAGAAAACATAAAATTCTCATGGTGATATTGTCTTCTCAATGACAGAGTATATAGTAATAATATCAAAATACTAAACAAGTAGTAGAAAATATTTCAAATGAATGGTCTGTACATTCTCAAATGTAACATATTGTACAACAATTATTAATTATGAACAGAATAATGAGATTTATTTGGTCACTGAAGATGAATGTTTACCATTGGTTTGCAGTATGAGATTTCAGTCTGTTTTTTCGTTTTCCTATTTATATATTCCTTCGACATGGTCTATATGTCAGTAGTTTGATATGTTGTAGGCACACTATCTGGAGACATCTGGACATTATCTGCCACACCATCCTCAATATCAAAACATCACGACGGATTAAAAAATTTGATACATTTATTATATTATAAAAAAAATATTCATTTAATTGTTTTTATAAATAGAAAACATTCATTTCTTTAAAAAAACTAGAAGATTAAAAAAAATTATGAAAAATCCATAAACATTGTTAAAAAATCATTGGTAAATCAATTTGATAGTATTGAAAAACATTTATGATTTTTTCTAGAAAACAATGGTTTTGAAGATAAATCAATTTTGTCATGATAGAGAAATATAGTAGGATATTCTAAAAAGAAATTCATTTTAGCTCTTGAGTACACAATGAGATAAAATCGAATGGAAATCATGTGTTCTTATAAATGAGTTGGGTAGATTAATTTTAATTTGTTTCTTTATAAATGGATCACATAATTTCATCATTGAATATATGAACATAGAAAATATTGATAAATTATGAGATTGTTACATCAAAAAGTTTACAACATTGTAATCATTTGAATTGAAGGTACATTTAAAGTATAACATAAAAATAATTATTTAATATTATGGAAAAATTATATTAATTATATAACATTTCATGATTGAATTATATATACATTATACAAGGTACTAGTTGTATAATAGAACTTATGTTTAATAGAAGGAAAATTGAGACAAAAACCCTTACTCCTTTAGTTACATTTGATCCATAAAGCACATGAAAGAGAGAACCAAAAATGGATATTTAAATCCCAATATTTTTATCAAATATAATAATAAAATACATAAATCAGATATATATATACACCAAAAAATATTAATATGTGGTGAATTACGTATGTGTCTCATAGAAGTAGAAATGTGAGACATAAATCCATTATATTAAGTCTTGACATCCATCATACATGTTTGAAACTATTATATAATAAATATATATTTATTTTAAATTTAATATAGAAAAATATTATTATTATTTATTTCATATATGATTAAATAATGACATTTTATTACCCAGTTATCAATAATTCCTTGTTAAAATTGTGTTTCGGGTGATAACATCTTTATTATTTGACTATTTTATGATTTTAATTTTTGGAAATACCAATTTCATCATATTTGGATCATATATATATAATTTATAAAATCATATAAATATCATATATGTGTTCAGTATGTAGGTATTTTGAGTATTCTATAAATGAAATAGATATAATGTGAAATAGACTATTCATTGACACAGTTGGTCATATGTATGCATGAACGTTGCTTCCATTTTGTTGAAGTTTGAAATGAAAAAATTTAGAATTATATATTAATATTAAAAAATATTTTTATTTCATATATATCTCATATATTCACAAAATTGACCCTAACTACCTACCATATAATGTTTGGGTAAAAAAATAATCACACTGTTTTGCGAGGAAGTAGTCCACTGTATAGAAGAACACAAATTACAATATCCACCATGGAATGGAATTTATGAATGTATATGTGATATAATAATTCTAGAAGTATATTAAATAATTAATTTCATAAATAACAAATAAATTCATCATTATATCAATTTTTTATAGTATTTGAATGAATGTGAAAAACATTTTTTTTTGAGATGCTAGACCATTGTACACACGAATGATGACTTCGTATCCTATTTGATAGATTGGTTATGGGTATAGGTTATGAAATTCACATAATAAAAAATAAATATATTTGATATATTAATTTAATTTTATCATTATCCTCTAAAATCATTTTTTATTTTTTTAAAAGGCCACTTTGAGGAATAGTAGGAACCATACAACCACATTCATGGAGCATAATACATAGCCTTCAAAAAGCAAATTTCACCATACATATTTCAAAATTTAAAATATTCAAACAGCAATACCATCACGGTGCAAAAAAAATACATAGTTTAAAACATTACACATTCATTGGAAATACACATTATTATGAAAGTAAAGAGTATCTAGATTAATTTTCAAATATAAAAATAGAATTTAACCTATATCTGTGATCTAATTTAGGTATTTGGTAATTTATTTAAAGAAAAAATGGGTTTTTGAGTATGTTGGACAAAATATAGGGAGGCCTTTTATAAGTGAGGTCAGCGACAAACATGTAATTATTAAAAAGAAAATGGTGCCCCCATGTTTTTCATAAGAAAAAATATAAAAATTGGTCAATATTAATACTTATAGGTTATAAGCCCAATCTATGGTAATTAAATTGGTTTTTAAAAAATTTCAGGGTCATTATTACCCTTATATTAATAGTTCATCACCTAGAAACCATTTTCACCTTAACTATAATAAATATCATCTTACTGGTTTTAATCATAATTATCAACGAAAAATAATTTTACCTTATTAGATAATAAATAAATTTATTCTTCCAAATATGGAATAAATTTCTAATAATTACATTATCAAAATATGAAAAATTAGTTTAAAATTAACACTATAGTGGTTATGAAAATGCGTTCTTCCAATGTGATAAATTTTAATCGAATAAAACGTTTTATATAAATATTCAATATGAAATTTATCTCAATTAATGAAATTGGAGAAATATATATATTTATTAGATATAATTTAACTTTAAAAACAATATCAAATCTATTTTTATGTGTCTAAATGATTTAAAAGAAATGAAAATTATACACAAAACAATGTATTTTCACAATTCACCACAAAATTTATTTTATAAGAAATAAATCAAAAATTCACTATAAAATAATTTTCATATTATGAGATAAAAATATAATTTAATTTTTTCAATTACATTTTCTAAAATATTAATATGAAATTTTAAGAAAAACTTGAAAATTGATAAACACTATTTTTTTAAATACATTCTAATAATAAAATATGACTGATTCAAATATATTTACTAAAAAACTAATAATTTGATTTTTAAATATTTTATTTATTATAATGTATATAAATTTATTTAAAAAAATTCATTAAATTTTTTTTTTCTGAATTCATTTATTAAAAATATGTTTTTTAAAAAATATATATTAAAAAAACAATTTCAATTGATTTCAAATGGAATATTATTTTTCTTAAAAATTAATTTATGAGAAAATAATTCATTATATATTTGTGTATAACTATATTGTTTCATAATTTATATTATCCAATTCATAAAATATATTTCAATGACTATGTGATAACTATCATGTTTAATATTAATAATTTTATAGTATGTCAAATTTTGTTTAAAACTTATATTCTTTGATATAAAAGCTAAAAAAAGTGTTTCATATACCACAATATAAAATTAGAGTTGTGTGTACAGAAAGATAAAAGTAATATTAATTTTAACACGATACATATATAATATTATATTTATTTTTCAAAAAAATATTTCATAAAATATTTGGGTGTTACATTCTATCACCATAAAAAAATTGTATCTTCACTAAATAAACATAAACTCAAAAAACAAGGGTTTAACATCAAAATACACATTTAAAAATTTACATCATTAAATAGTTATTAAACATCATCATGAAAAGAGATAAATAGATATTTGAATTTAAAATAGGATAACACAAATAACATTAAAATAGAAGAACAATGTATTTTTGTGATGATCTGAACATATGAGAAAAACATAATTTCTATATAATGATGGATAGTGTCAAAGATGAATGATAAGAAAAATGTGATAGATCATGACAAAATCAGCAACCAAAACCTATAAACAAATTCTATCCAAAAAATATCATTACTATCATCTTAAACTATGGAAATATTAATTCATTTTATATCATTATCATTCTTCCTAAAGTGCTCTAATTTTCATGTTAGGATATACACAATTATTTCATTCCCTTTTATAAGAATAATCACATCGAATCGTTTTTATTAAATCAATTTACATATAATATTTTACCTTCATAAATAAATATGATTTTTTATTCAATAATAACATAGGGTCCATAATATCAATCAATTATTTTTTATCCATTCCTTTAGTATGTACTTATTATAAAAAATATACTTATTAGAATAATTTATTTAATAACATAAAATTTTCTCCTTAATCCATTTCATGATTAGCTTACCGTGAGGTACCTCCATGTCTAACCAAATTTTAAATCAGGTTATTTTAAATAAGTTCACTAAATTTAAAAAATAAATATATCATCGATCCATCAAAGAACATGAAATGAATATTAATTCAACATACATAATATTTCAATACATTAATAATATATTCTCTTAAAACATGATAATGACCTGAATTTCCATAAGACCATAATAAAAAATATCATTCTTCATAATTACAAAATAAAATAATAGAATATATATTTTATTACATAAATACTATAATTTTTATAATCCCTAAATAAATAACATATAACATATTTCAAAAAAATCTACAATTCGGTCCATGGTCATCATTACCATTCAATTTACAAAAACCATATCAATCATCTCTTCATAAAAAGTAAAACCATTATGTCAATATCAATAGCATATTGAAGGTTATATTCCCTTAATAAGTTGTTAAAAAAATTTCACCATTACATTATATTAATTTTATATTTCACCAGTACAAATAAACATTTCATTAAAAATTATTATTGTAAAACTTCTTCAAAACAATGCCTATATATATCATGATTCCTATAAAATAATTGATGAATTTTAATACATTGAAACATCAATAATTATAATTATTTTTTAAACCATTATCTAGGCTTGGTCATGTTCTTCCTTAAAACCACATTCCTAAAATTTCAAATATATATCATTTTGAAAATTTCATCAATCTTAATATAAATATGGTTCATACTTTTTACATAAGAAATACTATTAGAACAAAAATAACATTCCTATTACATTCATATATTATTAATCATTAGCTATATATTCAAGTCTTATTATTCCTTTCTAAATATCTTCACAATCTTCTCCACTAAGACTTTTATTTTTATAATTACCATACACTCCATTTTTAAAACATTCCGACATTGATAATACATAGGGAAACTAATTTTCCCATCGATTTTGTTAATTTAAAATTTTCATTTTCAATTAAACATTTTCCTCTATGTATTTATTCTCTAAAAATAAAACATTATATCTTTCCATCGACACATTCCCTGGAGTAATTTTTGTGAAAATTCTGAACTTATACGGAACTGAATGGTCTTTCCTCCCAGGTATCCACAACTACGGATTGCATCAAAACCATCAATCTCTTCACTAGAGAGTCTGTGCGATTCTTATGAAGTAAATTTTTAATAATATATCATGATAACTTGTTATGAAATATCCTAATATACAATAATCAAAACCGTATATGATTTTTTATAGAATCACAATGTTGATAAAATTTACCATTAACCCAATTCATTCTTGTTCCTACAATTGATAAAATAAAAATTCATAGTGTAAGAAACAACAATCAATGTTGGAAACCAAATATTCCTGTAAACGAACTTATAGGAGGTCTAAATTATTACCCCATATTTTCTATATATGAAATGTTTTGTTTAAGCATGGTTATTATCAAAATATTTCATTATATTTCAGAAATGGTTTCTGAATTCCAAAAGAATATCGCCTTGGTGAGAAAAATGAAGAGTGAATCAAGTGATGTTGTCATAAAACAGGTGGGGATCATGTCATTATTAATGGACCATTCTTATATTTCATACCCAGAGGTAGAACTATGATTGAGACACATCCACTTTTAGTATTAATACATTAATTTAATTACATATTATCGACTTAGTCTATCCATTACCAAAATTACATTACATTTTCTTATAAATTTAGTGATCCTAAGGGTTATACATATACATATACCTACACATATACATTGACCTACCCCTTAGTATCACACTAATTACATCCCATCTTAGTTTCTAAATAATAACTAAAAATGATCTATCACCATGTAGAAAAATAAAAAAATATCTTATATAAATAATAAATCTTAGTAGATTAATATCTATAACATGACATAATTATCCATGCAAATATAATTTAGTTCTAGTTACATAGGAAACATGAAAATATGATAAATTATTCTATAAGTGATCTATGTAATTTTCCACTATGTTCTTCATAACATGCAACCTTCTTCTACATATCATACATAACACATTTCCTCATTGCCTATAATAAAATAATAGAAAAAGTGATTTTAGATGCTTAGTAAGGGTTAGAAAGAGAGACATCAATATGTCATGAGAATAAGGGTATGGGAACTGAGCTTAACATTTGATATTCATACCCTACATATCATAGATCATAAACATGATTCATGGAATATATCATAGAATTTAATAGGACCTATATCATAAAGGAATCAAAGAACATAAACCATGACAACATAATATTAGTATAGGTCATATTTTTTGCATAAGGATAGTCATATAAAATAATTTCCTAAGTATTTGAAGGCATATTTCTGAGACTATATCCAATAATGTCTTCACTCACCAAAAAAATCATACCAGTCAAGGTTAACTACCATTAATATCAAAGTGGAAAAATACACTCACTAAACTGGTTTCAATCCCCATTTTAGTAAAATTTATTGGATGAGATATCAAACATTACCCAATGAATTTTAAATATATATAGGTACCAAATATCAGATAATGAAAATAATAAATTCAAGATACAAAATATCATAAATCATTGATCATATCAAATCCCTTGAAATTAATCTGGATTCATATGAATTTCATTATAGCACGATCTCATTAAAATAATTAGGTTTCATAATCATATAATAATTTAATCAAATCATATCCCAAGGAAAGAGAATTAGATTTTGTTATCATTTTTTGTGGTATAACCCATGGACTACAAATCTGTTCCCTAAAAACAATTTTATAATAAATATTAGCAATCTACATATATTATAATAATGGAGTCTTTGGATAGTATTCCTAGAAATGAATAATAACATCAAAGGGTGTTATATTATATGTAATATAATTTTTTAAGATCACATAAAATTTTTTATGAGGAAAATATCTTATCCAATATGAAAATAATTTTTCAAAATGTAAATTTCATAATATATTTTACAAAAAAAATTCATGAAAAATAACCATTAAAATAGAAAAAGTAATCCCTATATATTATTTAAAATATTTTTCAGAAAAAAATAATTTTCACTTTCAAAAATATTTTTTAAAATAAATAATATTCAAATACTTTTCAAAGAAAATAACCTCTAACTCTTATAATGAAATATTTAAAAATAATTTAAAACATTACATGAAAAATAATTTGTAAAACAATAAATTTATTAATTTTATTAAATAAATTACATTAAAAATATACATGTAAAAATTATAATAACAATAGAGAAAATATATTTTCCATGATGAAAGAATGTTTTATACACGTCGTACAAAGAATGCTTCAATTCAAATTTTTTGTTGAATCCAAATGACTCTTTTCTCTAAAATGATTTAATATTAGATTCTATTTTTTAAATTGAAATTAAAATAGAGGTGAAAATATAATTAAAATATTATTTTTGGAATGTTAAAAATATATTTTATATAATATTGTACAAAAAAATTTCAGAAGAAAAAATCATTATCCATAGAAGAGAGAGAAATAATCTTGTTTTTCTAAAAACAATCATTTGAACACTTATTCACATAAAGAGATAAAAGTGAATAGAAAAAATTAATTCTTATTAAATAACCATATTAAAAAATATTTAATGAGTATCATGAGAGTTCGAAAAATTTAATTCATCTTTAGAATTGTAATCATAAAATATTCTGACAAAAAATGAGTTATATAAAGCCATTACAACATTTTTATCATTTATATCATTGGCCCCATTAAATAATAACATAAAATAAAACATTTATTATTATAAATATGACTTTATTCATGATACAAGATTTCATAGGGTTAGTATACACACCTAATTGAAGATGATCAGTGCATAACATAACTTATGTCGAAAAGAAAGAAAAGTGAGACAAAAATTCCTTTCCATTTTTGAAAAATATTAAACAAAAAAAACATGAATGAGATAAAAAATGATATTTAATTTTAAAAAAATAGTATATTAATCATAAAATAATTCATGTGATTTATATACACAACATAAAACAAATAGGTTGTGAATATGGCATGTGTCTCTCTAATGTAAACATTATGTTAGAAAAACCCTATCTTGAGACTTCACATCCTTAAAACATGATTGAAACTAATATCTAATAAATAAATGTTTATTTTAAATATAATATACAATAATATCATATTTATAATATCATATATGATTTAATAATTACCTTATATTAATTATTTATTAATAATTCCTTGTTAAAATATTGCTTCTAGTGATAACTACTTTTTTTAGAGTAAGTATATACTTTTTAATTTATATCCTCATAATATCATTATCATACGATAATACCTATAATTTTACCCATTATATAAATATAATATATATTAATTATATTTGTAGTTATATTTATCCATAAATATGATATATATAAAACTAAATACATCTAACAAGGACACGATTGGTCATATATACGCATGAATATTGTTTCTATTTTCTATATGGATGTAATAAATTAAGGGTAAATACTATATTAAAATTTACTAAATAGTTTCTTGTGTCATATATATCACATATATTTATTAATTTTTTCATAATTTCAAACCATGTACAGTGTAATGGAAAATATAATCACATTGCTTCAAGAGGTGGTAGTTATCTATCCAAGGAAGGAATTTATCATATTCCCCAATGAATGGTATGTAATAATTTTTATATGATAACATAATTTAAGATGTGTAATTAAATCATAAATATTTTATAGGAATATTAAATCCATAATTATAAAAAATTTCTAGAGGTTGTGATGGAAATTAATTACATTGGATTGAGATATGCAAGGTCATCGTACACAAGAATACTGAATTTGAATCCCATATGATGGAATTTTATATAAATATTTGAAATTAAATTAACATAAAAAAAATATAATTATAGTTTATATATTGGTGTTATTATATCATAGTAATTTGGGTATATTTGATGTTTTTGGAAGAATTAGTAAAATAGAAACACATAGTTTTAAAAATTATATATTCATTGGGAAACCTCTTTAGGAATAACCAAATGCATAAATATATTGGTTTTCTAACCAAACCATATTTTATAGGTTTTGAATAGAGATTTAAATATGGTATATGGTAATTTATTTAATTAACCATGAGGTATTTTATGGATTAATTATAGAAGATAAGGGGTATCTTTTTATAAGAGTAGTTAGTGGAACACTTGTAATTATTGCAAGGAAAAATTTGTGACATATTTTCACATGAATAAGGATAAATAATGGTCAAATATCAGTAATTAGAGGCTATAAAGAAAAAATATTTCTACAAAATTGGAATTCTACAAGTATTTATTTATCTTTAACCCTTATATTCATTGTCTTCTCACCTAGTATGCCCCATTCCACTATGATCGCGATAAATAATTTTTAGTAGTTTTAATATTCATCATGGTCAAAAATATATTTTTCCTTATTAAATAATATAAATTACTATTATTATAATTATTAATTACGTAATTATAAATTATATTCAGAAAAGTGTAAAAATATAACGAAACATTAATGCCATATTCGGGATGAAATAGCCAGTTCACAAAAAACAGTTATAAAAGAATAAAATGTTTTCATATAAAAATCACATTTGAAATAGATTAAAAAAAATTATTTAAATATTTTTAATAGGTCTTATTTTTCTCTTAAAACCATATTAAATTAAAATTCATGTCTTTAAATGATTTAATATAAAAAAAATACATAACATACCCTTGTATTTCTCACTATTAACCGCAAAAGATATCTTTCTTGAAAATTATAAAAAATAAACCATAAGATAATTTAACACTATGATTTTAATAAATAATTTAGTTTTTTCAAATATTTTTTCTAAATGATTCAAAAAAATATTTAAATTAATTGCACAAAAGGTGAAATATAGTATTCTGAAAAAAATACAGTATGAAGTTTAAAAATTGATATAGTCTTTTCTCATTGCTAAACAACACATAAGTTTAATATCAGAAAATTTACTGATCATATAATATGTAAATTTAATTACAATAATATATAAAATGTTATTTTTTAAATTTCTTATTTTTAAACAAGGTTATGTTCACAAAAATAGTTTTTCCAATGAATGATTTCAATTTTTTGTTTTTTATTATAATTTATAATTAATTTGGGACAAAATAATTCATGATATATACATGCATAAGATGTATATTTTCATAATTTAGATAAATATATTCATACCCAACATTCTAAGGGCTATGTAATTACCATTATATTAAATAATAAAATTCAAGTAGTATGTCATGTTTCGTTTAAAATCGTTATTACGTGTAAAACAAGCTATACACAGAGTTACGTGTAACATAATATACACTATGTGCTGAGTGTAACACATGGTAAATATGGTGTTATGTCTAATTAAAAATTTCATTAATTTTCGTTATATTTGAAAATAAATTATATTTTTAAAAATGTATATTTGGAAAAATATCAGGGTGATCCAATGTATGAAGTTGTATCTTCAACGAAAAATAATGGCATACACAGCTCTCTCAAAGAGTCCTCATATCTGAAATATCATGTACAAAAATATGTCTCTAAGTAATATTTCAGATGACTGTCGATAATTAAAATAAGAAGAAAAAACACTACTACTGGGACTGATCAATTATCATTAATCTGATTAGATTTTCAAGCGCATGTCCATATCATTTAAATAAGAGAGATATTGTGTATAATGTTCTTTATTTCACACAACTCATCTCTAAGATGTATATTCATATATACCATTAAAACAATTTTTCAATGCCTCTATATTTATGAATGGTGTAACACCCTAAGCATCCACAATACGATTCTCTTTAAATAATACAATAGTGTGTGTTGTACGCAACTTCGAGTTATAACACACCACAACCAATCAAACTAGCCATTATGAATAGTGATACCCAATTTTCGAAATTTTATAAATTTTACCATTCAAAAAGGACATAAGTCATGGATTCGGAATATCAAAATTAGCTTAGGGTGAATTTTGTTTATTTTTTTGAAAACATTCAATTTTTAATGAATAGTAAAAAACATTGAGTTATAGCTTAAAAGAAAATTTTTCATTTAAATAATTTTCTATTATATTTGAATTTATTTTCGGTCAAAATAGATGCATAATACTTATATATGTTCAATGTAATTTATTGGAGTCAGTTTATAATAATTTTATATAAATAAAACTTTTATTGATCTTTTTACCTTATTTTACCCACCTCTTATGAGCATTGGTAAATTTACATAAAACATAATATTACAAAATCATTGAGTATAATTTCAAAAATAAGAGATAAATGGTTGATATCATTATGTATAATGTTGTTCAATATGATGAAAATAATTTTTGGTGAATAGTAACTTTTTACATCTATTTACCACGGTTAAAAGTACATAGTGTAATTAAGGGTAACGATGATAATATTATTACACTAACACATTCCCTAATTCTATTGCATAATTGTAATTTGACCAAAAAAACCTTATGAATAAAATATGATCCATCAGGTCTACTTGGATTAGATTCGGACATTTATTATTATTTAATTCAAAGAAGAGTTAAAAGTGTTAAATTCAATGTTTAATAACTAAAACATTTTTAATATAGGTTTAAACATTAGATAAATTCTTCTATATAAATTCATTAAAAAGATAAAAATATTTCCTAAATAATAGTATTTTATTTATAATTTTTAGACATTATAAAAATAAATTTATTTATGACACAATGATGATGTAGTAATTATCTAATTAATGAAATATTAAAATAATTGATATTATAAATATCCAAGTAAATGTAATTTTATACTTTTTACAAATTAAACTTATTTTATATGTTAATAAGACATGTTATGTTTGGTTAGATGAATTTTTTTCGAAGTGATAATGCTGTTATAAATTTTTCAAAAACAAAATACCAAATAGTATAAAAAATGACATAAAAGACTTTTTCAAAGAAATATTATATTATTAATTGATATTCTATACATAAATATCTAATGATCTACCAAAGGACTTATATAATTATATGTGTATCATTAATAAACCATTTGGGGTTCTATAAGAGGTTTATAGTATGTTTATTAACCATATAATATAAAAATACAAAGAGACATGGTAAATGTCAAACTATTTAACTAAGAGTTAAATTTAAAAGATAAATTTAATATATTGAACCAAACATATAAAACACCAATTGGATGAGTGTTTCTAGAACCATCCCCTCCTTACACTTTAAAATAATTCATTTAGGACCCCTTATAAACCGAAAATAATATTATTATAAAATAATATTTATTTCTTTTCCAATGGTGCCCCTCACCCGCTTATAAAATTGGACTCCCCCTTCCCCCTAATTCACGCCATAAATTCAATTTGGATCAGGAAAAACCTGCCCAAATACCCTTTAAACTATCCTAACTTAATTATACATTCCTTACTTTATTTAGAAAGCAAACCTAGGGAGTTCTTTTGATCAAATCAAAACGAAGAACCCAAAGAAGATGTAAATATTTCATCACCTCTTTCAAGTTCCTTTCATCATCCACTTCATTTACTTTTTTGTTTCCATTATAAAATAATAAATCCAATATCTTTTATATAATGTGATTTTATTTTATATATTTTAATACCAAATTCATTATTCTACCCATCCTTTGAATGACATGTCACTATACGTGCATACGTATGGCTTACCGTCTCTACGTAGTGGTGTAATTGTTATCCAATACTTTATTATTTGGATGGGTATAATAATGATGTGTAATTGATTTAAATAATGAATATAAAATGATAATTATTCTGTATATATGATATAAAATCCAATTATATATTATTTTAATATCAAAAGATTGATATTGTCGCTCGTGCGTATGTATGGATTACCATCTCCACGAACGCGATGAGATTCATTCCCGGTCATATCCATTCAAGACTAATTTTCATTGGATGGTTAAAAATAATGTTTAATAACTTAATATTAATATGAATAAGATACATCATGTCCATAACAATCATTACTTACCTAACAAATCATATAATGGAAAACGAATCACTTAACACCCGAAACGATGATAATACTAAGATATTATTAACAAAGCAATGGTAAAAGATCATATATGATATCAAATTATTCTATTTGATTCTTTTATAATTTAATAATAATTATTTCACCAATATAGTGTAGGTAATCCTACCCTCGACCAAAGAAATGTACAAGGTAATGTTTAATTTTACAATCTTTTCATTTTCCATGGTTGTTTATATGTAATTATCTACTTGGACCTCTTTATCATCCACATCCATGTTTCTTAGAAATGCATTTCATAATATTTTTAATATTTACTAGTCAATGGGTTAATGTCATTTTTAACCTTATTTGACTTTATATGTTTTGAAAGAAATCTTTCCATCATTTTCCAAAAAAGGTACTTTTTTACCTTTTCGACAAAATTAAGGTAAGAATGTTTTTTAACTTATATTGTGGGTGAGGCTATTTTCCACCATTTTAACATCATCGAATCATGCATTACAATATTATAATAATATTTTCAATATAAATGTTTTATTTTATAATTATATGACTTTTTAATGATTTCAAAATTGAAATATATTTTTCTCAAAACAATTGATTTCATTTATGTCAAAATCAATTGATGGATTGTTAGATTATTTGAAGTCGATTTATTATGATAAAAAACGTCCATATTTTATTGATGGTTTTGTGATATTTTTTACTGTGGATGTTCTATTTTTATACCATTCATGGTTTATGAATTATATATTGAAAATTTTTATGCTATTTTTAATACGAATGTTTATGTTATGTTTAAACCATTTCATATGAAGAATTCATTGGACATAGTATGTGACTTCTGGAGCCCGATGTAGCTTCTCGATGCATTGGAAGGTCTAATTAGACAAACAAGTGTCTTGGAACATGGCCTTCACAAAATATTGTTTGTACTCTTGGCAAAATGCCTTGACTATGTGGTTATGAAAGTGTAGAATTATGAATTCCATCATTATGAAAGTGGCTATTTATATTGCATAGGATTATTCAACTAGAAGAATATCAATGTTAGTAAGTAAATGGAATTATTTAGATTTATATTCTCCATATTATAATGAAGTTTATGTTGAAAAGTATTTTGATTAATTTTATTCATTGCCTTAAATATTTATTCTTATTCATGAATGTTTCTACTATATTGTTGTCCTTACTGAGCATTTGAGCTCACCACTTTCTATGTTTTAATTTTACCAGGATATGAAAAAGTATATTATGACTGACTTGTAGGGATATTCTATGGTATCTCAGTGTTTCCATTGAAATAATGTTGTTCTAGTATACCATTTTATGTTTTAATGTGAACCCTATGAATGTATATAGTACTTCCATAGATACTAAACTAATCGGTCTTTCAAGACATGATCTTTTGTGACATGCCAATGTTATGTAATAATGAACTGAATCTGGGTAACTAGGTTTAGGGAGTTACAGTTGGTATCAGAGGATGTTTATTACAAACCATGGAATATAAATTTTGATAAACTCTGATTAGAGCACATTCCCCTAAGTTAGAATTTGAGGATTATTATAAAATAACTTCATAGAATATTGGTATTGAAGAGATTTTGTAAATTTTTCAAGAAATACATCTATGTCTGGATACGAGCAGATAGAGGTGGCTCTAGAACAGATGTACCTAGAACTAAAAAACAAAAACACCACTATGAGCTAGATTCGAACAAAAACTGGTGCAGGACAATGGGTCTTGCTGCACTATTGGTTACGACACTCCCAGGGTATATGATTAGGATATTTCTTATTTTCTTTACAAAACATTATGAATGTTTTAGTAGTATATACTTCTTGAATGATTTTTTTATGGTTATGGATTTTATCCATAAATATTTCAATTTATGTTAAGTGTTTTACATGATTGGAATAATGTATTTTGATTCATAAACTAATCTAGTTTATGCTATTGTTTATAAATGGATCCAAGTTGATGGAATGGAAACTGTATCAATGCAGGCACTCTATATAGGGATTTTACTCCTACTCAATATTATTATAGTGGATCTATTTATGCAACCAATGCTAATCAGCTAATCAGCATTCTAGGACAACTAACTCAGGTTATGAATAATAACCTACCCATATAGAGCACCTTGATCTGAAGAATAGAGGTTCAATGTTAGATCGCTTCATGAGGAAAAAACCACCAACATACAATGGGGGTATAAATCCACTAGAAGATGAGAAATGGATAGAGAAAATATTCCATTCCTTGGGGAGTAGCGTAGGGGAAAAATTTGTCCTGGCAGTTTACCGCCTCACTGGAGATACTGATCAAAGGTGGTCATTGATTCAAAACACAAAGGAATATGATGAAATATAATATATCGAATGGTGGTAGTTTAAATATATTTTCATAGAAAAATATTTTCCTCGTAACAATCGAGAAGATATGAAAAAAAAATCTGAGTTTAAGGCAACAGGAGGATGTGAATTTCACGAAGTATGAAGCTTACATTACATGGTTAGTGAGGCATGATGCATCTTATATACGTAACCCAAGAAGTAAGATTGATCATTTCTATTATGGGTTTAAACCATTTCTCCATGAAGAATTATTCTCACAATACTTCTCGTCATATGAAGATATAGTCTCTTCTGATATCAAGATAGAAAAATAATTCTCTAAGTTATACGACTGTAAAGAAAAGAAAGATAAGAAGTGATCTTCTGAACACTATAGAAATAAAAATTATTAGGGTAAGGGAAAAGTGTAATATCTATCCTATAATAATTGTGGGAAGAAAGACCCCGGTAACTACCTAAAGTGAATGGAAGTCTGTTATATGTGTGGTGAAAAAGGCCACCAATATCAGGATTACAAGAGGAAGAAAGATGCTGTCGATGTTGAATTCTACAATTTTAGAGAAATGTGGAATTATGCAAATGAATTTCCCTAGTGTCAGGGGAACTTACCACAGAAGAGTCCAAGGGATCAAGGTGATGCTTATGTTGTCACTACTACTGAAGTTGAAGCTCCAAAATACATAGTGGCAGGTAATTAAATGGTTTCCCCATGTTCAAACAATGTTTTATTTGATTTCAGATCATCTCATTGTTTCATATCATCACAGTTTGCTAAGAAATTTAGATATTTACAATTTGATTAAACAAGGGAGTTGTCATTCAAAACATGTGACAACTGGATCCCAGTGATGGCACAACCACCCCACCTTAACATGGCATTCGGGTCCAAGACCGCCAGGTAACACCAGTTGCCCCGTAGACACGTGGTCCCCACCCTGGGGCCCACCCAAGTGCCCGAACGGGTCATCTGACTAATGACAGTCCCCATATTCCATCAATTGTCTTTTCCAGTGTTCTTTTTCCCCAGACACACACACCCTAGGAAACTTACCATAGAAGAGGCCAAGGGATCAAGGTGAATCTTATGTTGTCAGTACTATTGAAGTTGATGCTCTGAAAGATGTAGTGGTAGGTAATTAAATGGTTTCCCCATGTTCAGCCAATGTTTTATTCGATTTTGGATCATCGCATTGTTTCATATCATCCCAGTTTTCTAAGAAAATTAGATATTTAAAATTCTATTAAACAAGGATGTTTTCAGTCAAAACATGTTACAACTGGGTCCTGGGGACAGCACAACCACCCCACCTTAACATGGTGTTCGGGTCCCGGACCACCAGGTAACACCAGTTGCCTCGTAGACAAGTGGTCCCCACCATGGGGCCCACCCATGTGCTCGAACAGGTCATCTGACTAATGACAGTCCCCACATGCCAACACTTGTCCTTTCTAGTGTGGTTTATCCCCACTCACACACACCCTGGGAAACATCCCAGAAGGTTACCCATCCTGATCACTACTCCAAACCAAGCACACTTAACTATGGAGTTCTAATTAGGAATGATCTCGAAAATGAAGGTGAAACTTATTGACATCAGTCATATCATTTATCCATTTTACCCTTTATCATTTTTGGGGTGTTACAATCACCCCCCCTAGAGCACAACGTCCTTGTTGTGGGCCCTATATCTCAACCCTGGCAGTGCACCACAGTTAAGGCTAGGTACCACCTCTAATACCAATTGTGACAACTGGGTCCCGGTGAAGGCACAACCATCCTTCCATAACATAGCTGTCAGGTCCTGGCCCGCCATGTACCACCAGTTGCCCCACAGACATGTGGTCCCCCCAATGGGCCCCACCCATGTGCCCGAATGGGTCATCTAACTAAGGACAGTACCCACTTGGAAACAATTGTCCTTTCCAGTGTGCTTTTTCCTCATACACACACACCCTGGGAATCTTCCCAGAAGATCACTCGTCCTGATCACTACTCTAATCCAAACACACTAAACTATAGAGTTGTAATCATGCAGGCTCATGAATAGGAAGGTGAACCCTGTTGACATGAGTCATATGATTTAGCGATTTAACCCTTTATCATTTTTGGGGTGTTAAAATCACCCCCCTTTATAGCACAATGTCATCATTGTGGGCCCTACATATCATCCCAGGCATTCCAATGCACATCAGGCTTGGTACCACCTTTGATACCAATTTGTCACGACCCATCCCCTAGGGCTCGTATCATGAAAACCCCAATCCCACCTTCCATAGGCCAGAGGTTGGCAACTAGAACTAATGGAATAAATCCATGAACTTGGAAGGAATTTACTTTATAACTGTAAACAAAAACATCATAGAATAGAACTGGAAACAATACACTAAGTAAAACTGTATACAAAATTTTTGTTTGAATGTAAATGGGGCCAAAAATACTTTCCCAACAAGAAATTAAAAGTACAACTGAAAGCAAGTACAACTCAAGACTATCGTTTGTCCGTCTCCTCTGTGTACCGTCACACCGAGTGGTCCACCTCCGGGTACCATCCAGTCCTGCTACTCTCTGCCTCTGTCAGTGATGTCCATCGTTTGCATCCAGCATAAAGAGGTGTGGGCATAACTCGTGTAGGGGTGATTACAATAATACTTAATAGGAACCCTAAGACCCTGAAAGTCTCACAAAATCAAACAAGGATAAACCAGAAAGTATGAAATCAACGGATAACCATTACATAGGTATATTCCCATATATATACTCAGGTTATATTGTAACCCATCTCAATCATAAGAAAAACACAAAAGTCATTGACTCAGCTCAACCGGGATTTTATTCTAGGTGTAGTATCATTTTGAACACTTGGCTGCTAGAAAAATACTTCTCTATCGAGTGCAATGGGCATGTCGTGTCACACAAAGGTGCTTCCCACTAACTTGGACTAATGAGGTACTCCTCCTGTCAAGTACCATGGGTCTGCCACACTCACACAAAGGCACTACCCACTATGGGTATGCTGCGCTCACACAGAGGCGCTCCCGCTGGTAGCCTTCTGATGTACTCCACTTGTAAAGTACCATGGGTCTGTCTCGCTCACACAGAGGAGATCCCCACTGTGGGTCTATTGCACTCACACAGAGGCGCTCTCCACCGGGCTATTCGAATCCTTCTAGGTCGAATCGATCATTAGCGATCATGTCTCAGACAGCTACTAGGTTCTCGCAAAAATGCTTGCTCGTATCTGGAAGATCTGCTCCACAAGATGCTGTTCGATACTCCAACTATCATGAAGACCCATGTAGAAGTATCTCAAAGGTCATTCATGTCGAAGAGGTCTCAGCGCATCAATCAGATGCCCAGTCTGTGAATTATTAGCCTTGAGTCCTGGAGGCCTGTTTGGAATCATGTACGATCCAACTTGACCGTATCTCAAATAAACCACGAACTACAGTGGGGTATTCTCAAAAGGATAGTTTCACTCGAAGAAAATTGGCACAGCTGACGGTTTGTTGATCAGACATCCAATTCCAAAGATATGACCCAAGAAGGTAAAAGGGTAAGTAGTGGTCCCGGGTTCAGTCTGAACTGATCGAACCAACTCGTCCCAACCCAGACTGGGCCAACATGATCAGGGTCGGCTCGGTCTAACCCACGGGGTCTGACCTGACTCGTTGGGGGGTTCAGCCTACGAGGTTTGTTTCGGTCCTGTGGGCCCGTCCCAGTGGACTACTAGGGAAGTTCGGCCCGGAGGTCACCACATAGGGGAATCGTCTCGAAAGTGGGGCCAGTTCGACCAGTTCCATGAGAGGAGCGGCCCTAACGACTCGGCTTGGGAGGTCGGATCGGTTGGAAGACCAGCGGCATGCCGCGCGGAGTGCGGGCAGGCTGCGAGTACGCCGGGGAGGGCACGACCAAGGGACGGGTAGGGCGTGAGGGCCCCGGGCAGGGTGCGGCATAGGTCCGGCCGGCCATGGGGGTGCCGACAGGGTGTTGGCAGGTCGCAGGGGCACCAATAGGCCATCGAGTAGGGTGCGGCAGCATCTGGGCAGGCCTCGGGGGCACCGACAGGGCGTTGGGATTGGTGCAGGTGTAGCGTGTAGGTGGGCCATGAACATGGAATGGCGCCGAGAGGCCTCGGGAAGGTGGTTCGTGCACCGGGCAGGGCATTGGGAGGTGGCGCGTGTGCTGGAAGGGCACCGCTTGGGTTAGCAGGGTTAGGCTGAATGAATCAGTGGAAATCAGAGGAGATAGTTCTACCCGAGAAAATAGGACTCTGATCATTATTTTCTATGAAGTAGTATTTTTAAGGGTACTGAGTGTGTCTTTCATTTCAGGGAGTCCATTGTTGGTGTGGCGGCCGAAGTATCCATACACCAGGACCTTGCCTATTGATATCCAAATCAATTCACAAAAATAGTGATTGCGTGTGTGTTTTCAAAATTTTTCTTTAAGTTATCACAACCATGTCATCTCACCAGGTATAAATTTTGACCGCGTCGCATCTGTTTAGGATGCCTCCACACAGATATCCAGTTAGAGTTTTGAGAGAGTACACAATGATAGCCACTGAGCGACGAGGCTCTAGTAGAGGTCCCTCTTACTGTGTTGGCACCATCGGGTGGTGTACCCGCAACAACACAACCCATAGGGCACCAGATAACACCAGCCAGACTGGCATATGATGCATGCTGACAGAACGTGATCTTATGTGTTCTAGCTACAGAGACCTCTGAGGTTTCTAGGCGAGACAGATTCCAACGCAGGTGAGGGCTGGCTGGAGGCAGTTACTAGGGTTTTCTACCTAGTTGAGACACCAGTAGAGCAGATAGAGATCTTAGCTACTGGAATATTTTAGTGAGTGACCATTAGGATGGTTCGCATAGTGATGAGGCCTCGATACATGGACTGTTACCCAAGTTAGTACATATGGGTAGTCTGTCAGCTATATCCTTACCTGTTGGTTAGTAGTTTCCATCGGCGGTACCGGTAGAGGACACTTATAGGCTTAGTGCCTTACACGTGTTTGAGCATCAGATACCCCTCAGGTTCTGTTACAAACCCGACTCACAGGCGGCTGAGGACTGTCTTGAGGAGGTGGATGAGAGTTCCCTAGAACTTCTACAGTTTCGGTAGGACAACATGTCGGTAGCTGAGTATTTATTGAGGCATACTGATCATTCCTAGTACTCGATGAATATGTTATGATCAGTGCATCATGGATCGAACATCATAGCGAAGTGAGTCTAAAGGACATATGAGGAAGCATAATTCCTCTACGCATTCTTATATATGTTAGGATGCTAGTGAGAACCTTTGTGGTTGAATGTTCTTTGGATGAGCATATACAGCCAGTGAATGTCAGTAGTGGGAAAATAGGGAACTGATGCTAGCCTTACAGACTTGAGCAAGAAAACATGTTTCAGGAAGAGTAAGTGTTAAGGATAGATGAATCTGCAGGGCAATAGACATGGGAGGGGAGATAGGGTAGCAGCATTATTTGGTGTGCATTTCGACAGGTTACAACCACCCCCTTATGTGGAACCTTCCTTGATCAGGGAGCTAGAGTAATGGGGAAGTGAGTTGTTGGATACAGTAATGGGGTGCAATCCCAAGGCTTTGGGAATGATTCTAGGGATGGTTTGTGTCTACTACTAGCTAATGTAACAATATACATGGGTGCCAATCATTCCTTCCTTCCACGAATCTTCTCCAAGACCTAGAGTTTATGGTTAATCTATAGTCATGACCCTCACATCTAGAGATACCATTGTGTAGAGACTTGATAATCACAAATTCGACAATGGTGTGATCTGACCCTTGGGGAGAGAGTTTCGGTTGGATCCTCTTTGTGGCAGCCTAGAGGCCTTACGACGTTAGTTTTGGTTGTGACATGACATCCACAATTCACAGTAATATTGATTGTATTAGGGAAAAAAGTTTGTGGTTTATCTACAACGTTGGGATGGGGTATTCCTTTGTCAGAAAAAAGTAAAACCCAGGTAGCACAGGTTGGACTCAAGAATAAGATGGTGCAGTCTATCACTCATGAGTTGAACAGACTTACCTTTGTGCTAGAATTCACCAGAGTTGCAGCACCACTATCAGATTTGGTGAAGAAGGGTAATCCATTATTTTTTTTCGAAGAGATGCGATCATAGTTTTCAAGAGCGGAGGAAGAGGCTGAATAGTGCCCCAATCTTGAGGATTCCAATGGAGGGCATAGTGTATGTATTTTATTGCAATGAAACATCATCCAGACTCGGATCTGTCCTGATGCCGGAGTAGGCATTGATCGAATATGTTTCTCGGCAGCTAAGAAAGCATGAGCAGAACTATGCTACCCATGACCTGGATTTAGCCGCAGTGGTCTTCGCTTTGAATATATGGAGACACTATCTTATCGGTGAATGTTTTACCATATTATATGATCATGAGAGTCTCAGGAATATCTTCTCTCACAAGGACATGAACATGAGACATCGACATTCAGTCGAGTTCTTAGAGGACAATAACTTGGAGATATTCTATACTCCTGGGAAGGGGAACATTGTAGATGAGGCACTCAGTTGGAGATCTGTTATAAAGCTTCTAGGTGAAGTGATATAGCATCTGGATTCTTTACAGATATCCTTTGTGGATAGAGATAGAGCATCCTTTTTTCAGTCACATACAGTCACCCCCCCCCCACTTCTTCAGATAGTCAGGGAGGCAAAGTGTGGGGATACTGAATGCGAGACATAGAGTGCTCAGATATCCACAAGACATTCACCTGATTGATTTTATGAAGGTGGGGAGCACGTCATCCTGTTCAGAGGACATATTATGGTGCCATTGTCACTTCAGGAAGAAGTGTTGATGGAGTTTAACACATCATCTCTAGCAGTACATCCAAGAGTGGCGATGATGTACGAGGTCCTTCGACGACATACCAAGTGGCCAGGTATGAAGAAGGAAGTAGCGGAGTTTGTCTCTAGAATTCCTCACTTTTTCAGTATGTGAAGATAGGGCATCATGAACCACTATACTTGGTTCATCCTTTAGAGGTCCCATAGTGGAAGTGGGATGTGATATCCATGGACTTCGTGACGAGTCTTCCACATACATCTAGGAGATATGAATCGATTTGGGTGATCATTGACTGACTCACTAAGTCAGACCACTTCATACTGGCCAGAGATGGTACGATCAATCATGAAGAAGGTGCAGGTCATCCAGGAGTGGAAGAAGAGTGTACATAACAGACAGAAGTCATCTGCTAATAGGAGACGAAGACCTTTGGAGTTCAATGATGGTGAACATGTCTTTCTACGAGTCTCACCTCAATGAGTTCAATGGATATTTGGCTGAGATGAAAAGTTATCTTTTAGATTCATCAGACATTTCCAGGTCCTCAGCAGAGCGGGCGAGGTGGCCTACTGCCTGGCTCATCCACCTCAGTTCCACCGGGTGCAAGACGTCTTCCACATATCTCAACTGAGGAGATACCTGCATGACCATTCCCACATCATCGACCATGGAGTGCTAGACATCGATGATTGGGAGACATTCACGGAGGTTCTAGTGGATATTAAGGATCAAAAGTTGTGGGTCCTTTGTGGATGGTC
This sequence comes from Viscum album, assembly GCA_963277665.1. NCBI lineage: Eukaryota > Viridiplantae > Streptophyta > Magnoliopsida > Santalales > Viscaceae > Viscum > Viscum album. Next base: position 282,374,914 of record OY728141.1, read on the forward strand.
GATACCTCTGGTGCGTGTTCGCTGTAATCACGGGAACCTCCAGGAGAGCATGTGGGAGAGGAAGGCTCAGATGCATCATCATTACCCCCACTTTTTTCCTTATTTATGAGTTGTGGAATATGAGGAAGTAGAGCCCTAAGGTGGGGAGAATGTAAAGACATGAAATTTCTGTGTAATTTTTTTTAATGAAAATGTTATATGTCTGTGAAATCTGACGGTGCATGATCTGACACCCAGAGTGCCTGCAATGATCCGTCGATGTTTTTGTTAAGCATAAGTTAATGTGCTTAATTAATTTTCCTAAAAAAGTGGAATAAATCTTAAATGGTAACTTGTATTAGAAATAAAAAGGCACAGTTGCTCTTAGGATGGAGGGTTTACCCTAGGCGCGACTTAAGATTAGTCGGCGCGGGCCTCCTGTGAGAAAACAGAAAAATGGCATATTTCTAAATAAAATAATCAAATAAATTATTTTATTTTTCAAATGCTTATAACTCTCAAACGATAAATCAGATTAAAAATCTGAAACCACCGCTGAACTCATGAATATTTTCTTTCTTTAAGAAGATACAATCTTTGGCCGGTGCGGGACACTAGAGAAAGTTTTTTCAGCAAATAACATAATCAAGTGAAAATTATGTTATTGTAAAATTCATAACCTCTAAAAGGAATCTCGGATTGAAAATCTGAGAGTACTGTTGGGTTATTTGGGGATTATTTCACCTAATAAGCGCCTAACCTCAACCGGCACGAGTCGAGGGTGAATGATAATAATTTTTCGAATATTTTTACAGGTACATTCAGTAAACACACACGTGGCGTTTTGAAAATTATTAAGCGGTGTTCGGAATTGAAATCTGAGTGCACCGTTGAACTTGTAGTGCCAATATTCACTTATTAATACTTTCACCTCAATGGAATTTGGTCAAGAATAAAACATAGTTTTTAGGTATTTATAAAAATATAATAAAAGAAAGTGTACAACACTTTATTTTATTATAAACTGCCACGTCAATGATTGTTGGTTAAAACCACCACTTGTGAGCTGGAGGTGGGACGACCACACCCTATCCATCCATGAGAGGTTATGGTGGTGGGGCCCACCCAAACATAACCTCTCGCTGTAGGTTACGACGTGGGGACCACCTGAGATAACAAACCTCTCAACTCCCTCAATTAATTTCATGTGTCAACGAAAAATTAAATTCTTTAAATTTAATTTTATGTGTCAACATAAATTAAATGCTATCAATTTAATTTTATGTGTCAATAAAAATTAAATGATATCAATTAATTTTATGAGACAACATAGAATTAAATCATAACTTTTTTTTGATGCAGGCTATTTGGGGGAATCCTCTTGGAATCCTCACAATAATTAAGACAACACACCTTTTTTAAATATGCCAATGCTATTTAATTCGCTTGACCCCCATTTTTAAATTACATAAACGCATCAGCAGAAATTTGGAAGGTTCCTAATAAATGAATCATCATAAATTCCATGATGGTTACATACCTCTGCACCTCTCATATATATATGGAGCTTGGGAGGAGGATTTGGGACGACTTCAAAAAGCGACGAAACACTGGCCAAGAGACGTGACTCCCAACACTTGGAAGAATATGCATTCTTCAACAAAGAATGAAGAATGCCCACCTTCTTTGACTTCTTCCTCAGACAACTACCAACATGGAGCATCGTCAACGAGCTGATGCAACTCAGGTTTGGAAATGTTTGGCGGACGCGATGAACGACGATCCTCTACGTCTTCTTCCGGGACTCCGTCAACGAACGACGTCTGCCTTTTTGCGCCAACGTCAACCAACTATGAGCAAGGTAGGGGTTTACTATTTACTAAGTATGATCTTTAAATATGTTTATCCTTTCTCTCAAAAATGAAGAACAATGAATTGTTGTTCTTATGAATCAATTTCTATAACCTTTAAACGCGTAGGGTTTGGGCCAAACTAACATGGACCGACTCCCTATGCTAATAATTTATGATGTCTCTATGGAATGGTGATGTAGCGACGACAAAAAAGGTCTAAACAACGAAGGATGCGCTACCCATAGACTCTATGAATCAAGTCGCTCCCCTGTGGTGCACATAAGCCTGCGACCGAACACCGCCGGCCCAACTGATGCCCTGCCAGCGCACCTGCGTCTTCCCGGTGCCCTGCTCGGCACTCAGCCTGCCTGCCCTTGGCCTCCCGACGCCCTGCCCGGTTCACGACCCACCTACCCACGGCCCTCGCACCCTTCCTGGCGCCCCTGCGGCCTACTCAGCCATGGTTGTTCCATGCCTGATTCCCTGCTGGCGCCTCTGTCGCCTGCCGGTGCCCCCGTATCCAGCTCTGCCACTGCCGCGCCCTGCCTGGCCCCTATAGTGCCATACCCCGTACACCCATGACCTGCCTTCACTCATTTCAGCATGCCGTTTGTCTACCGACTGGAAAGACCTCCCAGGACGAGTCTCCCAGGCTGCGCCTCTCGCAACACTGGCCAATCCAGCCTTAGCCTTCGGGATGAGTCGCCTAAGTGGCAACCTCCGGGCCGAACTGCCCTCGTAGTCCGCTGGGTCGGGCCCAAAAAACAGGGTCAAACTTCGCAGGCTGACCCCTACCCCTACGAGCCGAGTCAGACCCATAGGTTCTGATCGGTTCGACCCATACCATGTTGGTTCAGTCTAGGTTGGCCTTAGTTGGTTAGACTCGGTTGGATCGAACTCCGGCATACTACTGACCCTTTTACCTTCTTGGGCCATATCCATGGAAACATACATCTGATTGATGAACCATTTATGGCACCAGTTTTCTTAGAGAGAAACCGTTCCTTTTGAGAATACCCTAGTGGAGTTCGGGGTATAGTTGATATACGGTCAGGTTGGATCATACACGAACGCAACCAGGCCCCCGAGACTAAAAGGATAATAACTCACACACTGGGCATCTAATTGACGCGTCGTCAGTTGCGTTGAGAACTCTTAGACAGGGCAGAATTTAGAGATACTTCCACGTGGGACTTAATGATAGTTGGAGTATCAACCAGTAGCTTGGGGAGCGGATCTACCATAGACAAGCATACATTTGTTTCGGAACCTAGTAGCTGGCTGAGACTTGACGACTATTGATCGATTCCAATCAGAGTGATTCGACTAGCCCAGTGGGGAGTGCCTCTGTGTGAGCGTGACAGACCCATGGTGGGAAGCGCCTCTGTGTGAGCACGGCAGACCCATGGTACTCAACACATGGAGTACCTAAGCAAGCTACCAGGGGGAGTGCCTCTATGTTAACGTAGCTGACCCACGGTGGGGAGCGCCTCTATGTGAGTGTGGAAACCCCACGGTACTCGACAGGAAGAGTACCTCACTAGTCCAAGTTAATGGGAAGCGCCTTTGTGTCATGATGGAGGCCCATTGAACTCGATAGAGAAGGAGTTCTCCAATAGCCAAGGGTTCAGATTGATACTACCCCATGAATAAAATCATGGTTGAGTTGAGTCAATGACTTTTATGTTTTACTCATGATTAAGATTGGTTACTAGATAATTAGGTATATATATGGTCATGTACCTATGTAATGGTTATACATTGATTTTATAATTTTTGGTTTATCCATGTTGGATTTTGTGAGACCTTGAGGGTCTCGGGGTCCCTACTAAGTATTGTCATAATCACCCCTGCATAGGCTATGACCACACCTTGTTGTGTGGGTTGCAGATGACAGACACTGATGACTGAGGCAGAGAGTAATAGGAATGGACGGTACCCAGAGGTGGACCACTAGGTGTGACTGTATACAGAGGAGACGGATAAAAGGGAGTGATGTGGAGGACATCTGTACCTACCCTTTAGGTATGAACCCTATAGGATAACCCAATAACCTCTTCACTTTTATTCAGTTGTACTTGCTTTCAGTTGTACTTGTACTTTCCTATTGGGCTTGTATTTCCTGACCCTTCTAGTTTCTGGCACTTATTTTGTATACAGTTTTATATAGTGTTTTCCTTCCAACTGTGTTCTCTGAGGTTTTTTCTTACAGTTATAAAGGAAATTACTTACCAGTTAAGGGATTTACTCCTTTGGTGCTAGTATACAACCCATGGCCTATGGAAGGTGAGCTTGGGGTAGTCACAATATGGGCCCTAGAGGATGGTTCATGACAAAACACCTTTTGGAAGTATCATTGCTACAATTTTTTTGAATCAGTTACCATTATGGCATATAAATTTTCTTTATCAGTTGATCTCATCATCATACCCATGATTTAATTTGATATAATCCTCAGTATGGATTGGCTTTTGGACCAGGATGAAGGAATTTATTATAAGAATAAGGAGGTTACTATTATTTATGATGATGATAAAGAACTCCTTATCATTAGAGAAGAATCATCACCCATATTTCTTATCTATATCTACCCCCAATAGCTCAACCTAATTCAATTTTTGGGGAGGAAGATAATGAAATAACTATGGGTGAGGAAAGGAATGTTCAAATAGAGGATATACCTATTGTGGAAGAATATGTTGATGTGTTTCTAGAAGATTTACCTGGACATCCTCCAAAATGAGAAATTGAGTTTTCCATTGATTTAATTCATCGAAAAACACCAATATAAAATACCCCTTATAGAATGGCCACTGTGGAATTAGTGGAACTAAACAAACAACTAGAATAATTGATTAATAATGGATTTATTTTCCCTAGTGTTTCTCCATGGGGAGGCCCTATCCTTTTTGTTTAAAAAATGATAGATCTATGAGGTTGTGCATTGACTACAGGGAGATCAATTCTCTAACAATAAAGAACAAGTATCCACTTCCTTGCATTGATGATTTATTCAACCGACTTCATAGATCTCCATAGTATTCAATGATTGACCTTCGATTTGGATTTCATCAGTTGTGTGTCAAAAAGGAAGACGTTCTATAAACAACATTTTGAACCAGGTAACGGGCATTACTTATTTACAGTAATGCATTTTGGATTGACTAATGCACCCTTTTTCTTCATGGATCAAATGAATATATTTTTTCAATAATATCATGATGACTTTGTAGTGGTATTTGTTGATTAAATCTTGTTATACTCCAAAATCTATGAAGATCATGAAAATCACTTTCACATTATCCTGAAGACTCTAAAACGACATGAATTATATGGGATTTTTAGCAAGTGTGAATTCTGGCATCACGATATTTCTTTTCATGGTCATATTGTCTATAAGGATGGAATCTCTACTGATCCTTCTAATACAAGACAAATCGAAGAATTCCTAGGACCGATGAGTATAACTGAGGTACACAGTTTTATTGGTTTAGCATGTTATTATCGGCATTTCGTCCATAATTTTGCCCAATTTTCTAACCCACTAACAAAGCTCAAACTAAAAGGGATTAAATTTGTTGGGACAAAAATGTATGAAGAATATTTTGAAGAATTGAATAGAATTTTAGCCAATGATCCTATCATGACACTACTGTCCAGGAATGATGAGTTTTTTTATTAATAGTGATGCATCAATGAAAGTACTAGGTTGTGTCCTTATGTAGAATGATAGGGTTATTGCCTTTGCATCACAATAGCTAAAAATTCATGAGAATAACTATTCTACTCATGATCTTAAGTTAGCATCTTTAATCATTACATTGAATATTTGGATACAATATCTATATGATGAATAATGTGAGATATATACCGATCACATTAGTATGATGTATATTTTCTCACAGAAAGAACTCAACATGAGAAAAGGAGATGGCTTGAACTAATGAAGGATTATTATTTCACTATACACTACCACCTGGGGAAGGTAAATAAGGTGGAATATGCTTTGAGTTGAAAGGATCACGGAGTTCTGAACAAGATGAGAGTTGAAAATGATCCTATATATATAGATCTAGTAAAGATGGATGTGGGAATCACCATAGAAGGTGAATCATCAATCCTATTTCAAATGGATTCTAAACCGTCTATACTAGAAAGGATAAAGAGTGATCAGACCAATGATGAAGAGTTCAAAATGATGATTAATGCTGTGAATAACGGGAGATTGAGTGAGTTTGTATATGAAGAAGTAATTTTGAAATTTTGGAATCTATAGTGTGTTACCGATATACATGATATAAAAAACAATTCTTGGATATTGCTCAAAGTTCCAATTCTCTATACACCCTAGGAGCACCAAAATGTATAAATATTTGAAAGAAAAATTATGTTGGGACAACATAATGATGGAGATTACTGATTCTATTTCAAGATGTATGGATTTTCAACAAGTGAAATCTGGAAGGCAAGATCCTGGAGGAGTCATTAATCCTCTTCCCAAACTTGAGTAGAAATGGGATTATATTATGATGTACTTTTTCATGGGACTACCAATGACTCCTAGAAGGAACGATGCAATATGGGTAATTGTTGATCGTTTTACCAAGTCATCACACATTATTGCTATAAGAGAAAATTTACCACTTGAAATTTTAAAAAGACTATATATTATTGATGTTTTATGATATAATGGAGTACCATTATGGATTGTTTCAGATCGTGATCCCTGTTTTACATCAAGATTCATGAAAAGTCTTCAGAAAGACATCGATACTAAACATAGTTTGAGCACTGCCTACCACCCTCGAATTGATGGACAATCAGAACGGACTATTCAAAATATAGAAGACATGTTGAGATCTTGATCACATTAAATTTAGTGTATGTGGGATCAATATATACCTCTGGTAGAATATTCCTATAAAAATAGCTTCCATTAAAGTATTCAGATGGCACAATATGAAACATTATATGGAAAGAGATATCGCACTCAAACCTGTTGGTATGATGATGGCGAAAGAAAACTCATAGGCCTAGAACATATGGATGAAACAATTGAAAAGGTGAAGATAATCCAGAACCACATCAAAGTAGCTCAGTGTAGGTAGAAGAGCTATACTAATATCCAATTAAAGGATTTGGAATTTCTAGTAGGAGATCATGTTTTCGTGACGGTATCTCCATGGAAGGGTGTTATATGTTTCAATAAAAAGGTAAAATTGAGTCTCAGGTATATCGGACCTTTAAAAATTCTACAATGAATGGGGGTTGTTGCTTACTGTTTGTAAATTCTTCCAAATCTATCTGAATTTCACTATGTGTTCCAAATATCACTGTTGATAAAAAACATCACTGACCTAACACTTGTACTTACCTATGAGTAATTAGAACTAGAACTCGATCTATCTTAAGGAGAAGAGACGTTCAAGGTTCGTGATAGAGGAGAAAAAGTGTTGAAAAACTCTATGACTCGTTTGGTAAATGTTCTATAGAGAAACCATAAGACAAAAGAGGAAACGTGGGAAGCAGATGAACTTATGATGAAGAACCACCATTGTCATTTAATGCAGTAATATTCTAGAAATATTGATGATGAAATTATTTTAAGGAGGGGAGAATTTAACACCCCAAGCATCCACGATACGCTTCCCTTTGAATAATATAGTAGTGTGTGTTGTACGCAACTTCGAGTTCTAACACACCACAGCCAATCAAACTAGCCATTATGAATAGTAAATCCCACTTTTTGAAATTCTATAAAATTTTATATTTTAAAATGGACTTCATTTTAGGATTTATAATATCAAAATTAGCTTAGGGTGATTTTTTTATATTTTTCTGAAAACATTTAATTTTTGATGAACAGTGAAAAACACTATGTTATAGTTTAAAACCAGATTTTTTTTAAATAATTATTTTATTTATTTAAATTTATTTTTGGTTAATATAGATACATAATACCAATATAAGATCTATTTAATTCATTGGAGTCAGTTTTTTATAAATTTTTATATATAAAAATTTTATTGAACTTTTTAACGTCTTTTACCCACCTCATAGAAGCATTGGAAAATTTAAATAAAATGTAATTTTCCCATTTCTGTGAGTTGAATTTAAAAAATCCAAGAGATACGGTGGATATCACTAAGTAAAATAATGTTCAATAAGATGAATATAATTTATGGTAAATAGTAACATTTTTCTTTTATTTACCACGGTTAAATGTTAATAGGGTAATTAAGGGTAAAAATGATATTTTATTACGCTAACAAATTTCTTAATTCTATTGTATAATTGTAATTCGAACTAAATCAACATTAGGAATAAAATATGATTCTTTAGGTCCACATGGATTATATTATGACATTTATAATTGTTTAATTCAAAATCGAGTTAAAAGTGTTAAATTCAATGTTTTATAACTAAAGAATTTTTAATATAGGGTTACACATAAGATAAATTATACAATAAATATTATTTAGAAAGATAAAAATATTTCCAACATAACGGTATTTTATTTATAATTTTAAGACATTGAAAAATTAAATTTATTTATGACACAATGATGATGCAGTAATTACCTAATTAATGAAATATTAAAATAATTGATATAATAAATATCCAAATAAAATTAATTTGAGAATTTTTATGAATTCTACTAATTATATAGGTTAATGTGACATGTTAGGGTGGTTTTGAAATTTTTTTTCTAAGTAATTATGCTGTTATGATTTTAGAAAAAACAAAATACCAAATAGTTTCAAAATTGACATAAAAGTGTTTTTAAAACAAATATTATATTATTAATTGATATTCTATTCTAAAAAATATAAGGTTCATCCAAAAGACTTTTATAGTGATAGGTGAATAATTAATGAACCACTTGTGGTTCAATTATAAGTTTATAGTATGTTTATTTACCATATAATATTAAAATACAAGGAGACATTGTAAATTTTAAACTATTTTAGTAATATTTAAATTGAAAAGATATTGCTGATATAGTAACCCAGACCTGTATAAAACATATTGGTTGAGTGGTTTCTGACCCATCCCATCCATATAATTTAAATAATTCATTCTTGATCCATTAGAAACTGAATATGAATTTATTATAAAATAATATTTCTAGCTTTTTTCACGGTGCCCCTCACAACTCTTATAAAAGGGAACTCCCCTTCTATCTAATTCACACCTTCAAAGCCATTTGGCTCATCCTACCCCTGCTCAAATACACTTTCACCTGTCCACCCATGATCCCGAAGGCCTAATTTTAGTCATAAATACATCCTATAGATCCCATTTGATCAAATCAAATGGAAGAATCCAAGAAGAGGTAAATATTTCATCACCTCTTTCAAGTTACATTCCTCTTCTATTTACTCATTCATTGTTGTTTACATTCTAAAATTATTACTCCTATATCTTATATATAATGTGATGTTATTATAAATATTTTACAACCATATTCATTATTATATTCATCCTTTGAATGACATGTCACCATATGTGCGTATATACGGCTTACCGACTCCATGTCGTGGTGTAATTGTTATTCAACACATTATTATTTGGATTGGTATAATAATGATGTATAATTGAAGTAAATAATAAATATAACATGATAATGATTCTGTATATATATTATATTCCATTAAATTGTATATTATTTTAATATCAAAAGAATGATATTGTCTCTCATGCGTACTTATGGATTAATGTCTCCACGAACACGACGACATTTATTCCCCCTCATATACATTAAAGTCTAATTTTCATTATATGATTAAAAATAGATTTAAATACTTAATATAATTATTAATATGAATAATATACATACATTCCATAAAAAACATTACTTACGTAACAAATATTATAAATAAAAAAGAATCAGTTAACTCCCAAAACGATGATAATACAAAGATATTATTAATAAAGAAATGTTAAAAGATCATATATGATTTCATATTAATGTAAATTATTCTTGTATAATTAATGAAAAATTATTTTCACCATTATAAAGGTGGTTAACCTACTCTCTACAAAGGAAATGTAAATGTTAAGGGTTAATTTCACAATCTATTCATTATCCAAGGTTTTTTATATGTAATTATCTACTGAGACCTCTTTTTCATATACATCCATGTTTCTTAAAAATGTATTCCAAAACATTTTTACTATTTACTATAAAATGTGTCAATGTAATTTACACACTTATTTGACCTAATAGGTTTTGAAAGGAATCTTTCCGTCATTTTCCAAACAAGGTACTTTTTGACATCTTCGACAAATTTAAGGTAAGAATTATTTTTAACTTATACGGTGGGTGTGGATATTTTCCACAATTTTAACATCGTCGAAGCTTCCCATAAAATATTATAAGATTATTTTCAAAATAAAAATTTTCTTTTATAATTATATTACTTTTAAATGATTTCAAAATAGAATGTGATATATCTCAAAAAAAAATTGATTTCATTGATGTCAACATCCTTTAATGGATTGTAAGTTCATTTGAAGTGGATTTATTATGATACAAAACTTCCATATTTTATTGAATGTTTTGTGATATTTTCTATTGTGGATGTTCTATGTTTATACCATTAATGTTTTTTAAATAAAGTATTGATATTTCATATGGTAGTTTTAATGTGAATGTTTAGGTTATGTTTAAACCATTTCATATGATGAATGCATTGGAATTAGTAAGTGACGGGTGGAGAAACCTGTAGCTCGTAGATGAAACGGTAGGTCTCATTAGACAAACTAGTGTCTTCTCAAAAGGCCTTGAAAAACTCTTATTTGTAGTCTTGGTACAAGGCCTTCACTATGTGGTTAGAAAATTATGGCATTATGCATTCCATCATTTAGAAAGTGGCTATTGATATTTCATGTGATTATTATACTAGTATAATATACATGTCAGTAAGAAAATAGCGTTATTTTGATTTATATTTTCCATATTAGGATGATGTTTTTTTGTTAAAAATGATTATGTTTAATTTTATAACTTTCCTTAAATGATTATAATTATTTATGAATGTTTCCGCTATATTGTTATCCTTATTAAGAATTTGAGATCACCCCTTTCTATGTTTTGTTTTTCCCAGGATGTGAAGAAGTATATTATGACTAACATTCAGGGATAGTCTACGTGATCTTAGTGTTCTCCATGGGAACAATGTTGTTGTAGTTTTCTATTTTATTTTGTAATTTAAACCTTTTTAATTTATCTATTACTTTCAAGGATACTATACAAATCAGTCTTTTGAGACATGATCTTTTGTGATCAAGAAAATATTATGTAATAATTCACCGACTCTGGTTTACTAGGTTCGGGGTGTTACAAATGGAATTTGCACTTATTACACTATATATATGATACACAGTGTTATGCCATCCCATTCTGGCCCACTTATATCTCGTGGGCACATTATGTGCATACTATACATGGTTTATTAAAAATACCTCCCAAACATCTTGTTGTAGTGAATGATGGTCTTTTATGCATCACATGGGAGTGGATGAAATCTTTTTCCCTTAGTTCATTAGTTTTTCATATTATGTATAATTGTATGGTTTTCTTTTTTGTTGCAAAATGAAACATAATATGTGATACAAAAATAAAAATAAAAATAAGAATTATTTTTTATCCTTAATTCTATAATAAAAAATATATATAATTTTTTTTATAAAATCATTAATCAATCTACTTTTCAGTTGTTCTAAAAAAATATTACCAAATAGACTACCATAGAAAAAAAATAACCTTATCAATAAATTTATGAATAAAAAAACATTAATTTTTATGAAATCCCTATATATTCACTCAACAATTCTCATCAAATTTTCTTCTTTTTTTAAAAATTTTTCAATAATGGTGAAAGAATGAGATAAAACATAATGAAAAATATAAAAATAATATACAATTGAGAAGTCCCCTGGAAATCAGGAAAATTTAAATATAAGAGACAAAAAACAATAAAACAGATCATAACATGATTTCAAAAGTTAAGCATCTAGTATTCCCAATTCATATATTATTTTTCCAACCACCATATTATCTATTTATTTAGTATATATAATTTCTAATTGGTTATTTATCAGAATGTATTATAAAACAAAATCATCTTGATTAAAATGATCTTTAGAAAATGTAAATCTAAAGTCTATATGACTAGTCCTAGAATGATCTAATGGGTTTTTAGATTTATTAGTGGATGATGCGTTGTCACAAAATAGGGGATTGTTATATAATTAAGCATTAAACTAAAAAATATATTTTTTACCTAGAAGATATGAGGACAAAAATTAGAAGCAATAATGGAGACAATATATTTTATTGAAAAAGAAAATGGTAATTTATTTTTTTAACTGTATGAAACAAACAATTAAATAATAAGTGACACATCCCCGATGTTCTCTTCCTATCAAGCATACAACCTCAATATTCAAAATAAAAAATCATAAAATATTAAAAAAGTATTTATTGGAATAAAATAGTCATTCATTTTAGTAACGTTAACATATTTTATTAATATTTTTATATGATTTTAATAAAACTCTTTAGGATTTGAGAGATATCAAAATCTCATAGAGAAAACAAATAAAATTTCAATCATTGATGTGGTTTGATAATGTAGGTCACTTACTATTCATCTATAGAATTTTTAATTAAATGACATTACAAATTCAACCATATATATATTATAAATAATTTTCATTGGAGTTTTCATATTTTTATATTAATAATGATATAAATTTTTAACAAAATATTTTATATGTTTTCTCTGACATAGAAAAATTAAATCGTTTATTTGTAAATATTAAAATATAAGAATAATAGTGTATTCTACCATTAGGTTCTAATAAAATTATGTATTAATAAATTTTTAAAATTCATCACTACGTATATCATGTGTAGACTAAAATAAAATATCATCAACACATATTAGTATACTTAAAATATTTTAAAAAATTTTATTATTAAATAATGATGGATCTATATTCCCTTGATTAACATTTTAATGAAATAAAAAATTTATTATATCATAAAAAAATCATGAATATTTTATTAGACCAAATAATTATTTTGATAGTTTAAAAACCTGAATATAAATTACATCATTTTCTAAAAAAAATTCTTGATTAACAAAGACATATATTTAAATCAAATAATTTGATAAATAACTTCTTACATCCATTAGAAATAGTTTAAAATTTTGAAAACAAATAATTGTCAATAAGATTGCAGTTGATTTTAATATAGTAATTATTAAAAACTAATCTTATTATTCAATTCCATCTTCTTTAAAATAATAATGAAAAAAATAATCTAGTATTATTTTACCTATATTACCAGACTCATCTATTTTATTGTGAAAAAAAACATTTCATTCTTATATAAAGATTATATTTGGGTAATTATACTATATTATAGAATTTATTTCTCTAAAAGAATTATGTTCGTAATTAATAAAATTTATCCTTTTGGACTCTATAATATATTCTATAATATTTTTATGCATAAAATCATCTAAAAATTCATAATTTTCATTGAAATTGAAAAGATATATTATAGTTTTTATTCTACATTCATCTTTTACATTTACAATTTATAATGAATGATCTATACCAGATTTATATTTCATATGATAAAACTGAGAAGTTATATTCCCCCCCAACTAATGAATTAATATTTTTATATTAATATTCATGGAAATTTAATTCTTTAAAATCTTCAACATAATCTTTAATCTGTTTTCATTATTTTCAATGAACCTCATATTCCCATATTTTTCATTTACATTCTATCTTATTATATACTTTGTAGAATTTATTATTATTTGTGTATTCTTATAATACACCTTCATAATTATTATAATGAACTTTTTCTATATTAAAATTAGTATTTATAATAATTTACCCCATGACCACCGAAATTTAAATAACCAATCATTGGTTTCATTTAAATAAAAATTTCGTAACATTTATTATTTAATAATTGAATAATATAATATCCATTTATTATAATATAGTAGTGTTTTATTAATTCAACCTAAAAATATTTTGGAAGGTTGAATTCATAATTAATTTTCCATTAAATTTCATGATTAGTTCTATTTTCCCTCTAAATAACACCATTGTTTATGGTGTTATAGTAGAAAAATAATGGAAAAACAAATTATCATTAAAAAATATATCAATGAATTAGTAAAATAAATTACCCTCAATATTACTTTTAATTGATTATATTAAATGAATATATTGATTTTAATTTTTTTTACAATAAGTAATAATATTATTTGATGTATAACTTATACATCATTAAAAAAGTGTCCATGTGAATCTATTGTAATATACTAAAATTACCTACACATTTCATTTAATATCTAATCTAAAAGATCTCATGGATCCAAATAAATTACGACGAAGTAAATTTAGGTATCTCAAAGTGATAATCATGTTAAAAGATCTAAGTTTCTCATTTTAATTCTTACCTTGTAGACAATAATTAAATACAAAATCATTCTATTTTGAGATTTAGATTGGTCTAGAACAAATCCATGTTTGTCTAATATATATAGAATTTGAAGATGAACATGTCAAATTATTTATATCCAAGGAGTGTTTTATATTTATAAAATATTTAATAACATTACATTCTTTTTGGTTAGTTTTGAAAAATAAATAGAATAAATATATTATTCACTATTGTCATAAAATAAAAAAAATATCTTTATAAATAATATTTTTTTATTTTCAAAATGTTCAATAATACCATCATCCAAATGATTTCAACTGATAATTAAATTATCATTTAATACATCTACAAATACTACTAGAGAAATTATAATGGATAATAATATACCTACTTTTCTAGAACCATTAAGCATTCATTTAGTGTTTTCAAAAAAAATTACAGTACATTTAACAAAAGAATTAAAAGATAAAAATTTAGAGATTCCACTAATCATGTTCTTGTAGCACCTACATTCAATATACCATATTTCATTATAACTCTTTAGGAAGGATTACTATAAAATAGGATATGTAGATTACTATTTTATTATCCATTCAATTTTTAGTTTCAAATATATTTGAAAAAATAGTAGGAATCCATACACAGTTAAGAAATTTATTTTATGGTAATCTAGAGGATACATTCTTTCTTATAAAAACATAGGTATGAGATTGTGATTAAGGAAATATTAATGAAAATTTATTTGAATAATGATTATTCAATTTACATTTATAGAGACATAGTTAAAAAAATTCCTTTATTGTTCATTTTATAATGATTAGTTTTATACATATTTTAAATATTTCAATTATAGCCAAAGTCAATTTAGCCTTTATTAGTATTGTTCAAATGAAACATATTGTAAAATTGTTTATTTAAAGGAATAGAAATATATATGGTTTCTTTTAATTTATTTATATTAATTTATGATTCTCAATAAATTTTTGAAAACCTTCCATGTAATCCCCAATTCTCACAGTATAGCATGATCAGATATTTTATACTTCCATACTTTTCGTTTATTAGTTTCATATATTCATTTTAAATTTTATTCAAATAATCACCATCCAATGTTAATATCCTGCCATGTCAACTATCATTTATGGACATGAAATATTTCATTATTTCATTATCATATTGGATTTTAATTTGATGACAATATGTAACCATATTCTTTGTAAAAAAAATTATTTTCCCATTAATGTTCTATGTATAGTTTTCCTATTCTCATAATACAAATACAAATTTTTTTCATTATTTATTTGATTATTCAAATTATTTATTAATATCAATCTCATAAATATAACTATAATCATATTCAGTGTTTAATATATTCATTCTTTTTCCTTCATCCATTGTTTGGTTGATTCCTTTTTACTCATAGAAGAATCACTGCATCTGTCTAACTCTTTTGAATACCTCCATAGAGCATGATCTACTCATAGATTCTTCATTTTCTAACTTTATGGTTCTTAATTATTCAATATTGTATAGTTTAAATTTAAATTTCATATTTTCATAATTCCATATAAGATTAATTCAAAATCAACATATTTACTAAATTTACAATTCATTTTATGCATTTACATCATTGTCTTTATGGTCACATATGGAACACTTATTAATGTCTATTATTCCATTCAAATACTTGTATATTGTTTTAGTAAAAATCATAATTTCAATATTATTATATTGAAATAAAATGAATCAAAGGTATTATCAATAAATGTTATATAATATTTCAAAGATAAAACTTTACCTTTTTCATGATCATTATCATTACCATTCATTATTTCATCATCGTACAGACTAAGAGGTCATATCATGTAATTCATTTAATATTCATTTAAAAACATAATATATTTAATTGAAACATTTTATGAATTCTACATTTTGGGTAGATCATGATGAAATATTTATATAAGATATCTATTTTTAATGGTATCCTTAAGTGGATCCATGTTTTTAACAATTATGGTGAGTATGATTAACATCTCATTTAGTCTCTCATGATCTACCATTCTTGAATTCATGATGCTTTTAATTTTTTGAATTTATATATAGGTTCTATACAAACATTTTAGTTTCTTGATGACTAAATTTTGATTTCCTCCAGACATCAAAATCATTTTCACATTATGAAATATGGATATTTATATTTTTACATAGAAAAAATTATTCATAACTTTTAATTTACAATATATTTTTTTGTTTCGTTGTTAGTTAGATATTATAAATCTATATCATGATATTTATAAGGTTTTAAACTAATAAACCTATAATAAAAATGTTCATGGATAATGTTTTGTTCCAAAAATATTATGAAAAAGAAAAAATGTTCAATTAATGGGATCAGGATCTAATTACAATTTATATGTCTAAATATATGGAGATAGTGACTTAAGGGTGTGAATAGAACTTATAAAATTATTCTATTAAATTCTAATTATCAGAGTTATAACAGTGTTAAATATGAATTAGAAATAAAAAATTGACACATAATGTTTTTATTGTATTTTGAATCCCCCATATCCTTGTCCTCTCTTCAATCACCATTTCTCATAGAGGTGAGGGAAATTTAGTTATTCCTCTCTTTTATTGGGTAGTGACATAATTATTTTAAAAAACCCCAAATTTTATCTCACATAGTCATATAGCCATGGACATTTTATGGAGTCATAATGACCATAATTTTTTAGGGATTCAAAAGACAAAGTATCTTTTATATGAGCGGGATAACCAAATATGATGACTTTTGTACGGGAGAATCATAAAATGTATAGTTTATTACAAACATAGTGTGAGAAGAAATAAAATATTGAAAATAAAAATAGTTAAAACAATAGTGGAGTAGATGATATGAAAAATTTGTGCATCTCAACATATATAATCATTTCAATAGATGATGATGAAAATGATGAATTCATTGGTTATTGAGACAAAAGAACTGTAATAATAGTACATATGAAATACTTAAAAATTCTCATATGAAGGCGGTATTTTCCCTCTATATAATTATCTTTAGTTTTCATAGTCATTCAATTTTTAAATATCATATTATGGATTATTTTATCACATTTATTGGTAAGTTTTTACTGTGTATAATCATTTCATTAACTTCAAAATATCTTATTGTATCAATTTCGATAATCACATATTGAATTTTTTTGTAAAAATATATTTAATAAATATATCTGTTAACATAATTTATATTAATGCACTTTTACATAGGATGTTTGTTATCTATTGTTACTAAAATTATAATAACAAAAAAACTTATCTAATTATAGTTAGAAAAAAACTGATATCTCTTATGTTATAAAATTTCAAACAATAAGAGTAAACATTCAGTTTATTTAAATGTGAAAATTCCAATAAAATGGAAAATTCTATAGTAATACACTAAATGTGAATAAGAGATTCTATTTCATTATCAGAATATTTTTTCAAAAACATTTCATAATATTTTTAAGATAGATATATATATAATAAATAATTAGAGAGAAATTAATTTATATTAATAATTAAAATTACAAATAATTATTTTATAAAAAATAACTCATAACTAATGGTATATAAAATTTACATAGTTACTATTAATATTCTACCATTACTATGGATTTAATTTTTGGTGATTGGAGAAAGTATATTTCATTGAATAGTTGTAAATATTCAATTCTTCTATTATAGTGCATTAAAACCATTATGAAGAAGTTATTGTGTCATTAAAAGCATATGTTTCTATTATGATGGATGAGATATTATTGAGGGGTTATGTAACTATTTAAAGAATAAGATACAATATAAATAACATCTGGTATAAGCTAATATTGCAATATGGTCAGTGATACAATTGTGGAAAAGGGTCTGGCTTCTATCCTCAGTAGCTAGTGCTGCAACAATTTTTATTAGAGGATAGTTATAGTATAGATGAAGTAGGCTTCCAAAACCACTAATGGATGGTCCTTTTAACATCTTGGTCGGTGAATGATTGAACATTACATGTTGTTATAATAGTTATTCTATTGAAAATTATGAAACATTTGGTAATGATAATAAAACATTCAATATAAAGTTAAATTTCATTTCCAGATAATGGATCTTCCGGACGAAGAAACAATTTATTTAAATCTAGACAGATTAATGGATGATGAAAATGTCTTTTACAACACTGTTTGTTCATAGAATAAAATTTAACGCAGAAAATATTAGAATTCATGGAAATTTAGTTACAAGTATAAATTCATAAATTCAACAACTAATAAATTCAATCATAGATCTTCCATGTTGAAGTAATCTATGAAATATTGTTGGTTGATCAATAGATTAAATGAATACATATGAATATGAGAGATAATTACTAGAGGAAGATGACAATAATGCACGATAGATCTAATTTATCACATGTAGAAGAACTAATGGTGATCACATGTCCATATCAATTAAATACCGAGATATTGTGTTTCCAGATCTGTGTCCCATATTTATTATCTTTAATTTATAGCTTTCAATATATCATTAAAACTATGTGGTAACCCCATGTACTAGCTATAGTGGATCGTTACATTATACACTCTACAAACACACATACACGCACAAACTATGTGGGCTTATGATGAACAGTACTAGACCACTGGCATGTTATAAGTATGAAATTTATCCATTATATTTTCCCCATCCCATCAATTTATCTTTAAACATCACATGTTGGTCTAGGTAGATACCTTATATACTTTTGACCCCCTTCTTCCATAGTAACATGGTGGATATCGGATAAGGATAAATAGTTTGGTTGGCCAATTGTTTTTCAAAAGTCCATATTTCAAAAAATATTAAATAATGTACCTAAAAATAAAAAATTCATTTTATTACATAATTATATAATAAAAAATTAATATCACTTTTTAACAAAACATTATTAAAAATTTATTTTACTTTTCGAAACCAATATAAAAATTAAAATATCATAGAAAAAAAGAGACACATAAACATATATATCAAAATAAAAAAATATAAAAAAATAATGATATATGAATTTATAAGAATCCTAATCATTCATTTAGTAACCCTAAAAATATCAATACCCACTTACGTAACATTCATTATGTATCATTATTTCATCTCATTAATCATTACCACCCACTAAAAGAGAGAAAAATTATAAAGATTCTATAATTTACAAAAAAAATATGTATAGAGAGGTATCAAATACATTACCTCAACCATCGAATCTAAAATCAATGTGTAAGGATAGTGATTAATTATGAAGAGAATCCCAAAAATGAAATATATAATCATGAACATCCTAAAAAAATCAATTATCTATCCATGCCCAGATGTACCAGTATAAGACAAACACCATTAATAATATGATATATCCTTGCATGATTAATAATCTATTTTTGATATTTAGAATTATTAATTATAGGATTGTGATGTGTTATTAGTGATGGAGTTTTAATAAGGTTATCTTTGAATAACAGTTCAAAAAGTGCTAGATTACATAATTGTGGAATCAGTTTTTCACATAGGTAGTTTCTGTACACCATGTGTAGTTACAGCACACCTAGTATAGGGAGTAGTCCCATGTGTGAAATTTTTGAGGTCTATTTTTTAAACAACGGTGATTAGGCCTCACTAAACCAAGTTATAGAACAGGGAATGTAGAATATAGGAATGTCATCATATTGACAATATGTTTGGTGGGTGTGTTGGGATTTCAGGAGTGTTGTGATTGAGACTACGCAGAACATTGTGTGAACATATATAAATTCATGGAACAGATATTAGATTTTCAAAAAACAGAATCCACCACATTCATTTGAGTAATGAATTATTATTATTTAATAAAACATAGCATATTATTATGGTGGTATTATTTAAGGTGAATTTAACTCATTTTTCCATTACTTAGTCTTAAAATTATTATTTTATTCCTTTGTTTTCTAATTTATCTTATTCTGTATTAAATAAATAGATGATACATTTGTGTTCCTTATACTATAATGGGTGTTTTGGATCCTGATATCTCAGTTTTTATTCATACATATTTGGGGATTATTGGAAAGGAGATAATTCTGATCTTTCCAAGATTATTGGGAGCGAATCATTTTGGTTTTTAATTTCAATTTTCTCCATATAATATATGGGATTCAAAATTATATTTTTGTGATATGAAATCCTTTGTGTATTACCTATTCTTTTTTTTGTTGGATCATTCATTATTTTTCATATTTTACACCATTTGATTGGCTGGAAAATTAAATATTTTTATAAGGAGGTTGGTTTCATTTAAATCTATTATATCAGGATTATTGTTCTATTTATCTTGTTAAACGTTTTACAATATGTTTTTAATTTTTTTAATCTATAAATAATGAAAATTAGTTTTTAAATTGATTTAATTTGATGAATGTTAAAATATAGATTATTTATAATTCATTTCAATATGGAATATTGCCCTGAACATGTTGTTGAAACATGATTCAGATCCCTGTTAAATTTTATAGTGGTAATTAATTAAAATTATGTTTTATTTGATAAAATTTCATTTCCTAGAAGTTTGTATGTATGAAAGTGAGTTAAATGAATGTTTTTATAATTAGAGACCAATGAAGGAATTATTTCTTATATTTAATAAAATTATATGGATTTTTTTTATAACTATAGATCACGGGAGCATGTGGTACTTCATTGGGGGTGATTTCATTTTTTTATTGATTTTTCATCTGGAATCATACATCATTTTATTACTCTACTCCATTAGTCATAAAGGATGGGAAAATATTACATGACAACAGTGAGAGAAATTACATATTTGAGTATCTATATTCTTTTTTTGATGGAATACCATGGACTAATACAGTGAACACATGGAATGACTATTCACTGAGTTTCTATAATGCTAGCATGATCATAAATATACTACGATTTGATGAATTTACCAAATCTCTACTAATTTTAAATATATTATTATATTTGGTTCGAAATATGATTAATTGATGAATTTATTTATTATTTTTAAAATAATTAGTAGGAAAATGTTTCATTAAATTTCAATTGAAAAGTTTACATTTTGAAAGACTTTTCATACTATATAAAATCAGAAATTTCTATTTTTTTACAAACATTTTGAAAATAAATTCCAAGGCTTGTTTTTTTTAAATTGAGCATAAATGGTTTTTCATATAATGGTTGTTTGTGGAATAATTTTTTGATACCTTCTTGTCTCATTTACTCAAACCCTACATGGACCATTTTGTGTGTGATGATCTTGTATTCTTTTATATAGATAATGATAAGGGGGACCAAGGTGGATATATTTTTCCATGTATTTGTGGTTTAAGGGATACAATAGAGAAATTGTTCACATGGATGTGGTTTTTTCAACATTCTGGATAATGTTTTTCTATATAATTGTATTGGTATATGTTTTTCCAGGTACTCATTTAATCTGAGACTCTTAGAACTATTTGA
Source organism: Viscum album (assembly GCA_963277665.1). Classification (NCBI taxonomy): domain Eukaryota; kingdom Viridiplantae; phylum Streptophyta; class Magnoliopsida; order Santalales; family Viscaceae; genus Viscum; species Viscum album. The sequence continues at coordinate 282,396,745 of OY728141.1, forward strand.
GTTAGGTGACCATATATTTTATATATTCCATTTTTATTCCCATTATATTATGTTGTTTTAAAATTTATTCCAAACTGTAGTTGTTGTAGATATGACACATGTTGTATTCCTATAATGTCTTGGAATTCCCTTTGGCCCTTTCCAATTTTGACTTGGGTGTTCGGTTCTAAGATAACCCCTACCGGGTCATGAAAAATTTGTATTAGAAATGGTTATGATCTAGAATTTTTGTCTTTCCATTTTTGGTAGATGAGAGATTACATTTTTAATAATTTAAGTGTTATTTTCATGTGGGTACCTAATCATCACTCAATGTAATAAGCCTCATCCTAGTATAACATATTAGGATGTGAGTCTCTATTCATGTGTATTTAATTTGATATTATATTCTACCGATTATCAGTGGATTAAAACTATAATCTCACATGTTCAGATGGAATTTTACTTTATTCTCTATTTTATAATATCATTCCTCTTATAATAATTTCAATAAATTCTTCCGGAAGATGTAGTGGGAAACACTCCTCAAGGGAATCCACAAGTTTATTAGAACCTCATCATGGATATTTTTTAGTACCATAAAATTGTGGAACAAAGTGTTGATCCTATTTGGTTATAAGTTATATTGGTTTAAATATAAGATATAATAGAAAAATATTGAGTAAATTTTTTCTTTAATTATAATCCACCATAATTTTAGGTGAAGTTATCATTGAGATATATAGTAATTGATATACATGGTTGATCATATATTTGACTTCTTGTGGCAAATAGAATTAATAAATTTGAATTTTCCCACCATTAGGATCAATGATCCAAGAATAATGTTCCGTTACACTATGAATGTGGTTAAGAATCATGAGAAAATAGAGGTGAACTAATTCCAGACCTTCATCTTTGCAAAATTCTGGATGAAATTATAACGTATGTAAAAGTCGATGGATATTGTCTCTATTCATAAGGAGAATCTTGTTGTGAAAGAATATTCTAATCATTTTTCAATGTTGGTCTACTTTTATCATGAGGTGGTTTCCAATGGAAACTTTAAGGCATTATTTTTCTAGATGGTTCATGATAAAAAACATATTATATTTCCTTTTAAGAGCATATTTTCAACTATGATAATTTAGTTGATAGAGTTCGTATGTATGATATAGAATTACTAGGAAAATTTTTTATGAAAGGAATTTATTTTATTACAATTTTTATCTTACGAATTTTCTAGTGATGGGAGAGGATGTTGAATGAAATGTGAAAAGGAGATGTTGTTGGTTCTTATTACTAGGAATCCATGGTACAATCAACGTAATCAATGATATTTCGTTGACATGATACCATTATAGAAAGACATAACATGCACTTTATAATTTCTTCAAACCATGGAAGACCTATAATTCATATAGTTGTCACAATCATTAAATTAGAATCTTATAGGACCAATCTTTTCATTATTAATTTAGTAGTTCAATATCATCAAATAGTACTATATTCTATATAGATATTCAAGGAGTATATGGCTCTAATAATTGGCATATGATGTGAATTACAAAAATGAAGTGGAAGATTTTTTGTTGGAACATGATACTCTTCAAACTATTGTGAAAGGTGCTATAATTATCAAATATTTTATACCAACAAATCTATTTTATAAGGGTTACTCCCATTATTTTATATTTTTATAATTTTATATTCTAAAAAATTCAATATAACTCATGTTTCTTATGGAGATGGAAATGATATATAGCTTTGAAAAGTAGTTGGGGTCTAAATGACATAGGTTCTCTGTCTCAATATCTGACAACTTGTTGGAATGTGATTTTCTTATTCTCAATCTATTCCTCTTAGACATTATCCTTAATATTGAGATATTTATTTTCATTTGGACTTAGATGCATTTAAATAACTAGATTTTGTCATTCCTTATGCAAAATTAGAGAACCATTTTGTTTTACAGAGTGTGGGGAATTAGGTATAGTCATACATGACCTTCTAATCCATAGATTGAAAACGTGTTTTTTCAATAGTAGTTCTAAATGATGTATTTTCTAGATATAAGAATTTATATTAGTTCCACATTTCCCTAATGTTTTCCAATATAAATTTTTATGTATCCCTCTTGGATTAGTAGTTTTGTTTTCTATCTAATTACTGTTTGGTACCCGTCAAAAAATCATTACATAATATAAAATTATGTAACGTCCCAACCCCAGTTACCCAGAGTCAGTGCATTATTTTAAAAAATTGGCAGGACTAAGGAATCAGGTCTTAAAGGACCAATCATTTTAGAAGTCATGGAAAATAGATTACATATATGAACATTACATTGCATTATGGAATGAAAAAAAGAAACAACATTGTATCCATTTACCACATTCATATCTATTAGTATATCCCTCTAGGTATATCATAATATATTTCTTCGCATCCTCGGAAAAATAAAACAAAGAATGTGGTGAGCTATGATTCTTAATAAGGATAAAAAAATATCGAAATCATTTATAAATAAACACAAACATTAAAGGCAACATACAAAAATAAAACAAAATCATTTTAAACATAAAATTCAGCATAATATGGAAAAGATCAATCGAATAATGTAATTTACTTATTCGCATGGATGTTATACTAGTTGAATAATCACATGTAATATCAATATCTCATTTCATTAAGATGGAATGCATAATTCCAGATTTCATAACCACATAGTCAAGGCCTTATTCTATGACTACAAATATGATTTTGTCAAGGCCTCTGGCCAAGACCCTAGTTTGTCTCATGATACTAACCGATGCATCAAGAAGCTATAGTGGGCTCCACCCACCACTTACTAAGTCTAATGAATCCCTCATATGAAAAGGTTTAAACATAATATAATCTTTTGTATTAAAACTAGCATACTAAATGTAAATAAATTCTCCAAAAACCATGAATGGTATAAAAAAATACATCCATAGTCCAACATATCACAAAACCATAAATATAATATGGGTGATTTTTATCATAATAAATCAACTCCAAACAATTATAATATCCATAAATGGATTTTGACATATATGAAAATAATTTGGAAAAATCTTTGAGATAAGTATCTCATTTTCATGATAACTTTTAAAAGTCACAAAATTTTGGAAGAATAAAAATTTGAGTTATTTTGGAATCAAAGTGTCCCAAACCATGTTGAAACATTTTAATATAATTAAATTTTTCAAAACATTCATTTCTATATAAATAAATCCTTAACAACCATTTTCAAAACATGGTCACTAATGAGAATTATTTAGAAGAATAAATATTTAAACCATTTAAAATGATGATATAATTAAAGATAAATTTCCATAAATCCTTAAAATATTCCTTTTGAACATATTTTTTTGAATAACAGATTTGGATGTTAAAGAGGTTCCTATAGATACTCAGGTAAAAACAACCTCAAATAAAAACGAGATTTTGAAATTAACCCTTACATTGAATATTCCTTTGATAGATGGTACATTTAACCACTTATATAACGACCATAGTATGTTATTAAAATATACCATAACCTTATTCATATTTATTATATCATACATGACTATTTTATTACATTATTCTACCCATTTAATAATGATTTCTTTCTTAAATTAACATTTTAGGTAATAATCACTTTCTTTATAGTACGTGTTTGAACTTGTTATTCTTGATCATATAATTTAGATCATGATTTAAATAATTTCATTATATAAACATTGATTTATATATAATATATATTTAGAATATAAAAATTTATAATATATAGATATATGAAATAGATGGCACTGTTTAAGGAGATGGTAGGTCATACGTATGCATAAATGTTGTTTCTGTTTTCATATCGAATTGAATCAAAGTAAATAAGATATATGAATGTAAACACATAAAAATATAAAAATATATATTTATATCTCCAGTAGAATTATTATGTCATATATTACATACTTATTAATAACATATATTTTTATAATCATCGTTTAATGGTGAACGTGTTAATGAATCTCATCGCATCGTCGAGATGGTAATCTGTACATATGCACGAGCAAAAATATAATTATATTGATGGTGAAATCCTATGTAATTGGATAGTATATCAGATATACAAAATAATTAACATTTTATATGTATTATTTACATCTGTTATACTCATTATTATACCCATCCAAATAATAATGTGTTTCATTAACAAACTACACCACGACGTGGAGATGATAAGCCGTACGTATGCCAGTATGGTTACTTTTTCATTTATAGGATGGGTAGAATAAAAAATATGATTGTACCATGTTTATAATATCATCATAGTCCATAGGAGGTACTAGAGTTATTATTTTGGTATTTAAACAACAAAGAAAGAGGAAGCGGAATAAGAAAATAACATGAAAGAGGGTGGTGAAATTATTACATCTTCTTCTGGTGTTTTCTTTTGAGTTGATAAAAAGTGATCAAAAGGTTGGTTTTATTGTAAAATTAAAGACTTTAGTTTTTTTAAGGTATTTGGGAAGGTATTTTGGTAGGGTTTGGCCGAGCCAATTGGCTTTGGTGGTGTGAAATTAAGAGAAGGTGAGTTCCCTTTTATAAGAGAGGTGTACAACACCTTATGAAAAAATTGAAATAATATTTTATAATAAAATTATTTTATTTTCCAGTTGCTCAAAAAGGATTTAATTAGAGTATAAGGTTCTCATGGGTTGAAATTCTCTCAAGAAAAAGATTTTATACAAGTTTGGGTCACCATATTTACCCTATCTTTTAGGTTAATCTCTAACTTAAAAGGTTTACCTTTTACAATGTCCTATTGTACTACTATAATAAATGGTTAATAAACAAACATTAAAATGATTAAAGAACCCCAAAAGGTTCATTAATGCCATATATATTATTATATATGTCCTATGGCCAAACCTTATATTTTTTGGATTATTATATTAATTAATAATATAGTATTTGTTTTAAAAACTCATTTATGTCAATTTTGAAACTATTTGGTATTTATTTTTTTGGAAAAGTCAAAAAACAGTATTACATCAAATAAATAAATAAATTCAATAATACCTCATAATATTAACCTAGAAAATTCATTGAAGACATCCATACATTCAAATTATATTTATTTTATTATTTACAATGTCATTTATTTGATTCGTTTATTAATAGGGGAAATACTGCATCATTACTGTTTCATAAAATATATATATTTTATTTCTAAAAATTATAAATAAAATATCATCATATAGGAAATCATTTTATATTTTAATTTAATATTTACAGTCAAAGAGATCAATTATACAACCCCATAGAAAAATGTATTACTAAAATATATATGGTTATGTCATTTTTGTATTTACATTAAATTAATTAATATAAAGTGTCATTATCACTCCCAAGTGGGTCCATGTATACCCAAAATCGACCCAAGGATTCCCATGAACGGACATGTATCATCGAATAGAAATAGTACACATGTTAGTGTAATTTAATATTATTATAATAGTATTTGATTACCTTATTTACAATATTTACCCTTTAACGATCGTAAATAAAATATTTACTGATGTAAATATTCATAATACCTAAAAAATGTTATGTATTTACACAATTTGGACCTTATGATTCAAAATATACAATCCATTTTTCCAAATTCAAAACACATAAGTATAAGAAACTAATTTAATATTAATTTCTGTTGTTAAAACAAAAAATGTGTTTTTAAGAAATAATAACTATCAAAACATTGAAACTTGTTTATGACTATTTTTAATGTTAAATTACATCCAATGACCTAAATTATATTAAATTATAAAAATATAATCTAATTATACGTTTAAAATGCTCAAATGTATGATTTAACAATATAAATTATTTTTATTACAAAAGTTGTTTTCAATTAAAATTTAGTATTTTCCACTATTCATCATATATTAAATGTTTTTAGAAAAGTACCAAAACATTATCCAAACTAAATTTTTATGTCACACTTCTAAATAATAAATTAATTTCATTAAATTAAATATATAAAATTCTCAAATATTGATTTTAATAAATGTTCTTCAATAAAAGGCGATAAAATTTCATTTTTTAAAAAATAATTATTTTATCTAAAATATGAATTTGTTCTTATATTATGTCGAAGAACCACAAAATATGGATTATAATATTATATGGAGTATATAAAATTTAAAATTCAGTTAATAATTTTCATAACAACTTTTTCAACGGCTAGTTTGGTAAGTCATCGTGTGCTCAGACTTGGTGTTGCGTGTAGCGCATGTTATTGAATTACATTGAAAAAATAATGTACTATGAAATATTGGGGTGATATATTCTCTCCTCCTTCAATAAATTACGTCCTCACACTTTGAATTTTTTTTGGATGTAAATGGATAAAAATAGAAAAATACCTTTATGGAAAACCCCCATTGGAAATTTGGTTAATGAAATTTAATCTTAATTAGAAGGAATGTGAAATTAAAAAGTCACCACCAAATTATGATCTCGATTCATAGAACGTTTTTGGAAATTAGATATACATAATTGGAGGGAAAATGTAAATATTTATACGAAGTTCTATAGGTCATCAATCACAAAAAACTGTAAAATTGAGGGCCTACAAGCCAAAAATCTATGATGATTTAAAATATTATCGATTCAACAGAACAGAAGGTATTAAGAAAACACATTTTTGGTTTTAAGATCTCTTCCCTATTGATTAAAAACTAATTTATTCATAGAATTGTAGGAAAAAATATACGTGACATCTAGAGTTTCATCATCGAACTAATTCCTACCACAAACTCATCATTCACTCCAAAAAACAATAGAAATCAAAAAATATTTTTTTTATCCCAGTTGTATAGGGTTCCAAAAATAATGAATTTATAATTAAATTTTTGGAATATTTTAAAAAAACTACATTATACAAACTAAGAAATCATGTAGGTCAGTGGTAGGTGATGTATCCTCATCACCCTTTGGATTATGGTCCAAGTCGTGTGGCCTTTCCGAGCAAGACAGGTTGTCGCCCAACCTCTGGGTTGTCCTTTTTATAAATACCCAAAAATAATCTCAATAAATGATTTAACCATAAAAATATTATCTAATGTCAGACTTAATAGATTAAAACCTTTAAACTTATTTAAAATACTTATGTCCAAACTCATAGTACAAAATTTATAAATAAGTTGATCACAATGATGATCTTATTTCCACGTAACAACATGTGAATACTTTCATCATGTATTCTTTTCAAACATGGTAATACCCTGAATTACTATAAAACCATATTGATTACATTTATGCTCTATTATAACTTATATAATACTATATATACTCTTTATAAAGAGAACAATTGTATACTCCAACATTGAATGAACAAACAAACCATTAATCAGTTACAAGTTTTTCAATAATACCCAATATAATTTATCCAAATCAATCATATATTATTCAAAAGTCAATACCCTAGTATTAGGAACATATTAAATTTTTATCATTCTATAAACCATGTATTTTATGAAAATTTTAACTTGATATTGAGTCAAATTTCATAGTACCACATAATCTCAAATCCGTAATGGAATAGTATTGTAGTACAATCCTTATATACTACATAATTAGAATAAGAAGTACATCATAGATACAAAACTCAAATGACATAATTATTTCATATAAACATAAGAACACTAGTCATTACTCTTCATCTGTGGTAATATCATTACATGATTATTATCCGACAACATCATTTGTTGTATAATTTGATTATTTGTACATTGATTCGCGTAGTGTCCCATGTCCTTGATGATGAATCATTGTAAATTTGAAACCATTTTCATACCCATAAAATCACATTATCAGTGTCCTTTTTCACCATACATATAACTAACTCCCATTAACATGAAGAATTTACCAAGGTGATTCATTCCATAGTTATCACATATGGTAAAATCCTTATTTCGTTTATTCCCTTTATTCATATTTCTCTATACCATCCTTTTCTTCTATGGCTTCATCTCAATGTCATAGGACTCATATAATTCTTTACTTATCTTATTAACACATGATACTATTTATTTATATAATGATAATATATGGGAGACTATTTTACGTTCTAATTTTTTTCATCATACCATGAAAGATATGATCCTTCCTACTCTATTGATCATACATATTACTGGAGTTCTCATTCCATCTACTGGGCACAAATTTCTAACAAATGAGATACACTATGATAGTTTATAAATAACTTTTCATAATTCCAAACGTGTAAAATACATAATTTAAATTAAAAAGATTATGCATATAATATATAATCATAAGAAACATTTTATTTGAAAAATTATTTACATCTAAATCCTTCATAATGGCTTTGAAGGAAAATGTGAATTATCTTAAGAATATCCCCTGGGAGTATCATAACCATGAGTGCCGTAAGGCCCATTTAATATACCAGGATACCCCAGGTCAAGCCCAAAAACCATTGTCAAATTTTTCACACCTAGGTACATATGTTCCAGAGCCACCTCTACTTGATCATATCTTGATAGGGATATATTTATTAGAAAATACAAAAAATCTCTACATTACGAAAAAATCTAGAATGTTCTTCTATTCTAATCCTCAATGTCTATGTTAGGGTAATGTTCTCTAATCAGTGTTTATTTTAATATATTTCCAAGGTTGTTGTTAAACTTTTTATGATACCAACTATAACCCCTCGAACCCAGTTACACAGAGTCAGTATATTATTTTAATACATTGGCATGATTACATGTAATGATGTCCCGATAGTCCGACCTGTTTAGTAGTCTTGTATAATAGATTACATACATGAATGTTAAATTACAATATAAAATTAAAAACAAAAACATAAATGTCTCCATTGACCACATTAATATCACATAGGCTATCCCTATAGGTAAGTCATAATATACTTTTTTTCATCCTTGGAAAAATAAAACATAGAAATGTGTGAGACCAGATGCTCAGTAAGGATTACAATATAGTAGAAACATTCATAAATAAACATAAACATTCAAGGAAATGTATAAAACAAAAAAAAAATCCTTTAAAACATAATATATAGCATAATATGAAAAACATAACTAAAATAATTCCATTTACTTATTAACCTGGATATTCTACTTGTTAAATAATCACATGTAATATCAGTAGCTAAATTTATAATGATTGAATGCTAAATTTCAGACTTCATATCCACATAGTCTAGGACTTGTACGAAGACTAAAAGAATTATTTTTAGGGCCTTGTGCCAATACTATAGTTTTTATCATGAGACCTACCCATGAATCGAGGAGATATAGCGGGCTCCACCCATCACATACTAAGTCCAATGCATTTATCATATGAATTTTTTTAATATAACATAATCATTCGTATTAAAAAAAAGATTACGATATGTCAATACATTATCCATAAAACATGAATGGTATAAAAATAACACATACACATTCAAACATATCACAAAACCTTCAATAAAATATGGAAGATTTTTATCATTATAAATCAACTTCAAACAATTTTAAAATAAATAAATGGATGTTGACATAGATGAAAATGATTTGTAGAAATCTTTGATAGAAACAACAATTTTTCATGAAATGATTTAAAAGTATCAATATTTAGAAAGGAAGACATTTAAATTCATTTTTGAATCAAAGTTTCTCATACCATGTTTCAACAATTGAATGGAATTATCATTTAAAAAACAATTATGTCCATATAAATAAATTCATAAAAAACAATTTGAAAACATGTACATTAATGAGAATGATTTATGAGAATAAATATTTAAACTATTTAAAATTATGATATAGTTACATTTTCACTTCTATAACACCTTCAAAATTTCCCTTTGAAATTTGTTTCTTGAAATACATATGTGGATGATAAAGAGTTCCCAGTTGATACTCACATAAAAACAACCTCGGATAATAATGAGATTGTGAAATTAACACTTACCTTGCACTTTCCTTTGGTCGAGGGTACGTTTAACCTCCACTATAATGACCATAGAATGTTATTAAATTATACAAGAAACTTATTCATATTTATTATATCATACATGATTGATTTATGAATTTATACTACAGATTTAATAACGATTTCCATGTTAAATTATCATTTTGGGTAACAGTCGCATTCTTTATCATACGTGTTTTAACTTTTTATTCTTGATCATAACATTTCGATCATGATTTGAATACCTATATAATATAAAAATTATTTATATATCATATATATATAGAATAAAAAAATTTATAACAGATAGATATATGAAATGGAAGGCAATGTATATGGAGACGATAGGTCGTACGTACGCATAAACATTGTTTTGGTTTTCATATATTATTGAATATAAGTAATAGAATAAGATATAGGTAAGTGAATATATATATACATATCCATTAGATTTATTATGTCATATATTACATACTATTTAATAATATATATTTTTATAATAATATTTGAATGGTGAACGTGGTAATGAATCTCATCGCGTCGTGGAGATGGTAATACGTACGTACACATGATAGACAATATCATTATATTAATGGTGAAATAATATGTAATTGGATGGTATATATTATATAAATAATCATTGAAATGTTATATTTACTATTTAAATTAGTTATAATCATTATTATTCCCAACCAAATAATAAAGTGTTCGAATAACGAAGTACACCATGACATGGAGTCGATAAGCCATACGTACGCACGTATGTTGACTTTGTCATTTATAGGATGGATAGAATAACAAATATGGTTGTACGAAATTTTTAAAAACATCAGAGTATGTATGAGGTACTGGAGTAATTATTTGTTTATGGGAATAACAATGAAAGAGGAAGTGTAAGAAGAAAAGTACAAGAAAGTGGGTGGTAAAATTATTACCACTTCTTCAGGTGTTTTCTTTTTAGTTGATCAAATGGGCTCCATAGGTTGGATTTCGGATAAATTGAGGACTCTAGGATGATGTGAGGGAAGTTGGGAAGGTATTTTAATAGAGGTTCTCTGAGCCAAATGGCATTGTAGGTGCGAATTTAAGAGAAGGTGAAGTTCTATTTTATAAATGAGTTGAGGGGAACCTATGGAAAAGTTTGAATTACTATTTTATAATAAAAACATTTGAAGTTTATAATGGCTTAAAAAGATTTTATTTAAACTATATTGTAGTAAGGGGTCAAAATACACACAACCCAAAGGTTTTAGACAAGTTTAGGTCACCATATTAACCCTATCAATTAAATTTATCTCTAATTTAAAAAGATTAACTTTTACAATGTCATCATGTAATACTATAATAAAGGGTTAATAAACATACTATAAGATAAAAATAGATCCCCAAGTTTTTTATTAATGAAATATATAATATTATATAATTACATTGGCTGAAACATAGATTTTTAGGAATATTATATCAATTAATAATATAATATTTTTTAAAAAAATCATTTATGTCAATTTTAACACTATTTGGTATTTAGTATTTTTTGAAAACCAAAAAACAATATTAATTATACAAAATACATTAAATAAATCTTAACATGTCATATTATCCATGAAACTTATTTTATGTCATTAAAACTTTAAAACTATATTTATTTTAATATTTACAATATCATTTATTTGATTTTTTTTATTAGTAAGGAAAATACTGGATCATTATTCTGTCATAAATAAATAAATATATTATATTTATAGAATTTATAAATAAAATATACACATATAGGAACTATTTTTATCGTTAAAATGGGTATTTATAGTCAATGTTATTAATTATATAACCCCATATAAAAATGTTTTACTAAAATATATATGTTTGTGTAATTTTTGTGTCTACCTTATATTAATTAATATAAAGTGTCATTATCACTCTAAAGTGGCCCCATGTGGACCCAAAATCGGCCCTTTGATTCCCATGGTCAGACAGGTATCATACAATAGAAATATGTCAAATGTTAGGTTAATTTAGTATTAAAATAATAATATTTGATTACCTTATTAAGCATATTTACCCTTTTACCATGATAAATAAAATATTTACTGATGTAATTATTCATAATGTCTAAAAATAAACATTAGATATTTAAACAATTTGGAACTCCTGATTCCATATATGGAATTCATTTTTCATTATTCAAAACAGAGATTTAGAAGAAACTAATTTAATATTAATTTTTATTGTTAAAACAAAAAAGTGTGTTTTTAAGTAATAATAACTATCACAAGATTGACACTTAGTTATGTCCAGTTTTAAAATGAAATTACATTCAATTACCTAAATTATATTAAATGATAAAAATATAATATAATGATACATTAAAACCACTCAAAGTTATAATTTATCAATATAAATTATTTCGATTAAAAAAGTTGTTTTCCATTAAAATTTAGTATTTTCCACTATTTATCAAAAAAATAATGTTTTCAGATGAGTACAAAGAATTTATCCAAAGTAAATTTTTATGTAACACTTCTAAATAATGATTTATTTTAAATATATTGAATATATAAATGTATAAAATATTTATTTTAATAAATTTTCACCATTTAAAGGTTGTGAAATTGAATTTTTTTATAATTACTTATTTTATCTGAGAAAATGAATTTGTTCTTATATTATATATAAGAAACATATAATATGGATTCTAAAATTATATATTGTATATAAAATTCAAATTTTAGTTAATAATATTCATAACCTTTTTTTAATGGCTAGTTTTGGTAAGTCGTGGTGCGCTCGCACTCGGTGTTGCATGTAGCACATGTAACTGAATTAATTTTAAGATATAACGTAATATGAATTCATTGGGTGTTAGAAATTACAACTATGGATATGATATATTTAATGATATATTTTGATGATCAATCTATTAAATGATTCATCCATACAATTTTGTCTCCTTAGTAATATGATGTTAACTTTTCTAATATGGTTATTTGATCTATTCATACATACTATTTTATCAGAGGTTTAATCATGTTATTTTTAATAAAAAATTATCTTTTACTCCATATAGATGAAAATATCTGATACATTGATGATGGAAAATTTGATTTTGATTACTTACATCTGGTTTGGTCATCATTAACTCAGAGTTGTGAGTAAGATATTCTGAGTATTTCTTTCAATAACATGTATGGAAACATAAAATATACTATGATTACAATTAGCCTAACTAATGGTCATATGATTATTGTCCATTTTATGAAATGAATATTTCAGTAGTACCAAGACTCATACTTTTTATTATTTTCATATGATTTTTTTGTTTAATATTAACCAAGGAATTGAGTATGTAGCTTATAGAATTGTTTTTTAGGAATATGAGGGATCATCATTTTTATAATGAGTTATTGAAATATGGAATAAGATTCTTGGATGTGAAATATTTATATTATATGGTTTTGTAACATGAAATTATTATCGATCTAGAGAGGGTTATTGAAGTATTACCAGGAGTGTAAACCGAAAATTTCATTGATATATAATAAATATTATGAATGTCTAGATTTAATCAGCAGTATGGTAAATATTTCATGATGATAATATCAGTGATAATTATATGAAAAAAAGTTATAAAATTAATTTGTAATGAAAAATTGTAGTCTTATTCTGATGAGTTTAAATGACATTTTACATTATCCACAATATTGATCTTTCAAGAAGATGATATTGGATATGTAGTTTGTTGTGATTTCCAAATATCTCTTATAGGATGTATGTTTATTCAATGTGATAATGTACAATCATACAATTCTCATTATCTTTGAACACATGTGAACAACAATCTAACTATTAATCTTCAAATACAATGTCATATGATGTTTGTTACTTTTTATAGGATCTAGCTTCTTGGGGATTGCTTTAATGTCTATTCTAATCTTATCATTTTATGATATATAATATATAAAAAATAAATGAACCTTTGATAGTGGAAATAGGTGGATTACCATAAATTGATTTATTATTATGTTAACTATAACCAGGAAATGTGAATGTTATTGCTGACTATCTTAGTAATATGTTAACCTATAATGTGGTATTTGAATTTAAGGAGGGGTGGAACCCCATGGGACTCTTCACTAATTTACCATTGGATATGAAAGTGGATTAATTAGTTATATATTTGATCATTCTCAAGTGATGTAATCTATACTTGTATAGATTCATCATGAAAAATATTTTGATGGTTAGTGCATAGAAATCATAGATTATTTATAAAATAGATAGGTCATTTCTGTTTGTAATCTTTCTCATTATGGGATTTCTTCATTCCGAAACTAGTTCTTCAGCACACTTTGTAATTTAAATTTTGTTATTCATGATTTTCATAGTTCAACATGTGTTATTCAACTTTGAAATATGAATATGAATAATGAAAAGATGCACCGATTCAAGTGGCTAGCTATGAAGTGTGAAATATCTAACTATGTCTCACATTGTAATTCATATAAAAAAATTTACTCAGAGCATAAAAATAAATCATGTTTTCTTCATAACATACTAATTCTGACATATAAAGTTTATATGTATTAAATTTATTTTTTAGGATAGCACAAACTCCCCATTCCAGAAACATGGTCTGCATGTGATTGATCCAATGAAAAATCTGTCATAGTTAATTTGGATTTAGGAAACCAAAAATGTTGGAGATATACGAAATATGAAGATGATGAATATTTTGACATTTCATGGGGTGTTGTTTAATATTTCCTCAGACATGGATTCTATTTGTACCTCAAATTTCTAGATGGGTATCCATGAAAAGATGATTATTGGTGTTATAATATTTACATCATACCAAACTTATATAGGAGGGTAGATAGAGCATGCTATTTAGATCCTAAATTACATTATTTCAGTATACTATTTTTATTTCTATGGATCCTATGATGATAAATATATAAATATTTTTTATATAAAACAGTTTCCACCATTTATATATATAAATAGATATTTTTTATTATTTATATTTTCTCCCTAGTAAATATCGTCATCAATATTTAACTGTGAGAGATTCATATCTCTTGGTAACATGTATTTTTTAGGATATTTTAGAGAAATTTCTGGTTATACATTGATTATCTGTGTCTGGACAATAGAGGATGAAATAATCTATGGAAGATTTTCATTTTTTAGTTCATTTTCTAAATTAGTGACTAGTTTTTATTGAATTAGTAAAATATTATGTGTCACATAAATATTGATAAAAATATAATGTAGGATCTATGACACATTAGAACCCATGAGAACATTAATAGGATCATGAAAGTGGGATATTGTCAATAATTTTCTTCTAGAAAACTATTTTTATCGGTGTTTTCTATATATATCTTTTTAAGAAATTCCATGTTAATCCAACACATGTTTTTAATCGTGAAGAATGTATTCTAGATCTAGATGCGTTGGTGTTTACGATTGGAGGGAAGATCATTTAATCTAATGTGAATGTTTACTGTATTAATTTTATTCTAATAATTAAAAGGTTATGAGAAAATATATGATACAATAATGAGTCTTAGTTTTGGAATCATCCCTGATGGAGAAATTTGGGCATAACATTATTGTTCTTCCCTCTTATATATGACATAATGGGAAAAAATTCATATGGGGGGAGATTTTCACATCTAATTTACTATATATATTATTTTGTGGATTTATGATGGTTAATTAAATTTTCAAGAAGTGTTGGTCGGTTTTTGTGTCTTGATAAAGTGAATTTGAAATTTCTTAGTGAGAAAAAAGATAGATTATATCATCATATTATATCCTTTAATCCATGGAAAAATATATACAGCATGGTAAATTCCAAAACACACTGTAAAGGGAATTATCATGATATTGTCATGTTGGTGGTGTCCTTATACATCATGTATAATATGGCATCACTATTATGTGGTGGAGTCTTTATCCCATCTCAAACAATATAGGTTTTAGAACTTTGTAGTTTTTAGTGAGTGTGTCAGGATTCCGTTGAGTGGTATGATTGATACAACCATAACACTTGTGGGTGCCTCTATACCATTATAGAGGCAGATAAGAATTTAAAAATTTTAAATCATTCTTTTATATTTAAGGGGGATTTTATGCTAAATTATGGATATGTGTAGGATCATTATAAATGGATTGTTTATTGAAATATTGAATCAATTTTAAAACTATAAAATCATGTTTCTTTATTTTTCTTCCTCAAATTATATTCTATCTTATTATCGACTATATGACAACAAAATCCTTGGTTGTTAAAACATCATTAATAAGTGATTTGGATCCTCTCTATTTAGTTTTTTATGATCCTTTCTGGGATATTAGTGTTAGTAATATAGATTTTGGTTTTCCGGGATCATTGTACATGAGAACTATGGATCAAATTTATTCTCTTTTCAAATCTCAAAGGTGATGAATTTTGGTCTATTGATATGAAATCCATTGATCATAACATACTCTTATTGATGATGGATCCATATTTCTTGTTTTTTGTGGAAATTAATCTATTTGTTAGAGGATTCTAGTTGTTTCTATAGTGGTAATTTTCACTCATTGATGTTATGTTATAATCATCGATTTAATGCTTTATTTCATAATGTTTTCTAAATTTTTCATTACTTGTTGTATTGATCTAAGAGATAATTTTTCTATAAATTATTTCAAATGAATCAATGGTAAATTATTGATGTTTTATATAATTATTGTGGAAAATAATTATCTCCATCATATTTTGGATGATATTAGTTTCAATGATCACTTGGATTGTACGTTGTATATTATTTCAAAGATTACAATATCGTTTTAAATGTGGCATCTAAACATGTTGTATTTTATGAAATTTTTCTCAAATAATAGTCTTGTTAATAATAAAATGTTAATAGTATTTTATATTTAATTGTAATAATCCCTTTAAATTGTTTTGATACACATATCACAATACATAATTGTGTACATAGAGAAGGTTTTGGTGCAAGGATATGTAACTGATTTGTCAGGGGGAATCATAAATTTGGGTATTATTAGGATCATTTGGTGGGAGGGTTAGGGAATAGATTACATGACATCGATGGGAGGAGGTACACATCAAGGTATTTTTAATCTCAATTGTAGTATGTATTGGTGATAGTTGTAGGATACAGAATTCAATACTATTGGCTATTGTGTTAGGATCAATGCTGTCACATAATTATACTACACTAAGTATCAATTCTATATTACAGATCTTGTAAAATAAGTTCATATTTGTTATAAATAAATATACTAAATTATTGAAATTATTTATCATGAATTTTAGGCATTCATTATAAAATGGTTTCAATAAATATTCTTTATAAAGTGGTATATTTGGAAAGGAATAATAATCTATGTAAAAATTGTGAGTTTCTACATTTTAACATAAATTATGTAAATTTATTTCATTTCTTATTTTGAAAATTTAGAAAAACATGTTTGTATTATAATGTTTTTCAATGGAGTATATAGTTGGACACCTTTGGGAACATTTTCTCACTCCTTGAGCATACCTTTTTGTGTTTGTAGATATTTTTTTTTAAATACTAATAGGGATACAAAATAATGGAGGAAAATGTTTTTATTGTAGTGGGGTGTGGGGATTCATTGTCAGTGTTGTTCAAATTAAGATATTTTGTCCATCATTATTAGTATAGTGGATTTTTTCAAATTTTCATGTAGAACATGATTTCTTTGTACCAATTTCCAAACCATATCTTGTCACAATTTTTTTTTTCTGCCTTATTTGTGATAAAAACATTTTTTTGACATGTATTTATGTTTTCAGAAAACCCTTATCCAAATGTATTTTGTGTTTCCCATAAAATCTTCATAGGTCTAAGGAGATTTTTAATGCCATTAGAGCCTTTACATAGGTCATTGTGGGTGATTTATTATGGTATGACTAGGGTTAAGTTGTAACACCTCATATCCTTAGAATGAGGAATGAAACAAAAATATGAATTGAAAAGATTAAATAAAACCTCCAATAGATTTTCATGATTCCAGGAATAATATTATAAAAATAAAATGACAAGGTTACAACGGTCTCTAATGATGAATCCCTTGTCACCATGGTTCAATGGGGGAATGATTGAAGAAATAATAATATTAATGAGATTTTTATTTTATATATACTCTCAAAACCACATCATTGTGGAATGGAAAGAAATGATCACCACATTTTTGTGAGAAAATTAAATGTGGGAAAAATTTTGACTATCTCATAGGTCCCATCACATAGCTGATGATAGGGGCTAATAATTCTTTTCTTAATTGAATATTGTTCATGGATATTCTTTATCAGATGTTCTAAATACCCTTTGATTCAAAATTATGCTATTTTCTTTTATAGTCCTAGTTCCAATCCATAAATTATGGATAGTTATTCAGAAACATTATTCATATAGAATTCAAATTGTTGTACATGTTTCAAAAAAAATAGATTAATATGCAAAAAATAAAATCCCTAGAGAAACCCAACTTATTTGTTGATTTTTAAACATTTATCCAATAAGAATTTGTGTGGGACTATCAAAATACATCTCCCATTTCATAGGATTTTCATTGGAGTAGAAAAAATTCTCATATGGACGTTCGTTGTAACACCCCAAGCTTCTACGGTACGCTTCTCTTTGAATAATGTGATAGCGTGTGTTGTACGCAACACCGAGTTCTAACACACCATATCCAATCAAACTAGCCGTTATAAATAGTAATACATATTTTTGAAATTATATATATATTTTATATTTCAATATAGACTTCATTTTTTGATTCAGAATATCGAATTTAGCCTAAGGTGAAATTTTGGTACTTTTCGGATAACTTTAATATTTTGATGAATAGTGAAAATTACAAAATATTAATTAAAAACAACTTTTTTAATAAAAATAATTAATAGTGATAAATTATGAATTTGAGTGGTTTTAAAGTATATTTAGAATAAATTTTTACCATTTAATATAATGTTGGTCATTGGTCAAAATTTTACAATTAAACCGAACATAAACAAGTGTCAATCTTTTGATAGTTATTATCTCTTAAAAACCCGTTTTTTGTTTTGACAGCGGGAATTAATTTTAAATTAATTTCTGCCACTTCTGTGATTTGAATTTAGAAAAATGGATTCCATATTTGGAATCAGGATGTTGAAATTGTGTAAATAGGTAACTTTTATTTTTAGACATTTTGAATAATTACTGCGGTAAGTATTTTATTTACCATGGTTAAGGGTAAATCCGGTAAATAAGGGTTAAAAATTAATATTATAATAATACTAAATTACCCTAAAATGTGTCATAGCCTTATTGGTTGATACATTTCCGACCATAGGCATCTTTGGGTCGATTTTGGACCCCATGGTGCCACTTGTAGGTGATAGGGACATTTTATTTTAATTAAGTTAAAATGAATACAAAAATGACACAAGCATATATCTTTTAGAAATAAAATTTTTACATAGGGTTATATATGTTGGATTTTAGATTATAAATATTAATTATAAAGATAAAAATATTTCCTACATAATTATATTTTATTTATAATTTTTAAACATTAAATAATTTAATTTATTTATGACGCAATGATGATGAATTAATTACTATAATAGTGAAAAATTAACATAATTGATATTATAAATACCCAAATAAATATAATATAAAACTTTTAATGAATTAAAATAATTTTATAGGATAATATGATATATTAGGATTGCTTTAATGGACTTTTTTCGAAGTAATAAATCTGTTATGAGTTTCACAAAAATCAACTATTGAATAGTGTCAAATTTGACAAAAAAGAGTTCTTAAAACAAATATTATATTATTAATTGATTTAAATTCCTAAAAATATATGGTTCTGCCAAGAGACTTATATCATGATAGGTTAATCATTAATGGACCACTTTGGGGTCTCTTGGATGTATATAGTATGTTTATTAACCATATTATATAAAAATACAAAGAGACATTGTAAAAGTGAAACTAATTAACTTAGAGTTAATAATTAAAGATAAGGTTATTATAAGTACCCAAACCTGTCTAAATTCTTTCGGTTGGGTTGTTTTCGACCCATCCCCACCTTAACCTTTGAATAATAATCTTTGGAGACATTGGGAACCGAATATGAATTTATTATAAATTAATATTTCTAGCATTTCCAAAGGTTCCCCTCACCCCTCTTATAAAAGGGCACTCCTCCTTCTCATTTCTTCACACCTTCGAAGCCTTTTGGTTCGGCCAAACTCTACCCAAATACTCTCACAACTTCCCTCAATACATCCTAGAGGCCTTAGTTTGATCTGAAAGCCAAACTAAGGAGCCCTTTTGATCAAATCAAAAGGAAGAACCTGAAGAAGAGGTAATGATTTCACCACCCTTTTCCATGTTCATTTCTTCTTCCACTTCTTCTTCCATTGTTGATAACATTATAAAATAAAAACTCCAGTATCATATATATACTGTGATGTTATTATAAATATGGAACAACCATATTCAGTATTCTATCCACCCTTTGAATAACATGTCACCATACGTGCGTACGTACGGCTTACAGTCTCCACGTCGTGGTGTAATTGTTATTCAATATAATATTATTTGGATGGGTATAATAATGATGTGTAACTCATGTAAATAATAAATATTACATGTTAATGATTCTGTATATATGATATAACATTCATTTATATATTATTTTAATATCAAAATAATGATATTGTCGCTCGTGCGTACGTACGGACTACCGTGTCCACGAACGTGATGAGATTCATTCTCCATCGTATCCATTCAAGTATAATTATTATTTGATGATTTAAAAAATGATGTTTAAGGACTTGATATCATTCTGGATATGAATAATATACAACCTATCATTTACAAACATGTCTTACGTAACAAAACATATAAAATAAAACAAGCAAGTTAACATCCGAAACAACGATAATACTAAGATATTATTATCAAATCAATATTAAAAGATCATATATGATATCATATTAATGTATATGATTCTTGTATAATTTAATAACAATTATTTCACCATTATATAGGAGGTTAACCTACCCCAACCAAGGAAAAGTACAAGGTAAGGGTTATTTCACAATCTCTTCATTATCTGAGGTTGTTTATATGTAATAATCTACTGGGATCTCTTTATCAACCACATCCATGATATCTTAAAAATGTATTTCAAAACTTTTTTATTATTTACAATAATATGGGTTAAAGTCATTTATACCCTTTTTTGACTTTTTATAAGAAGAATCTTTCCGTCGTTTTCAAAACAAGGTCCTTTTTAACCTTTTCGACAGAATTAAGGTAAGAATGTTTTTTTAACTTATACGGCGGGTGCGGTTATTTTCTGACTTTATAAAATTTTCAAAGATTTTCTTACAAGCTTATAAGAATATTTTCAATGAAAATGTTTTATTTTATATGGCTCTTAAATTATTTCAAAAATAGAAAGAGATATTTCTCTAAAAAGAGTTTTGATTTCATCTATGTCAACATCATTTGATGGATTTTATGCTTATTTGAAGTTGATTTATTATGACACAAAACTTATATATTGTATTGAAGGTTTTGTGATATGTTCGACTGTGGATGTGCTATTTTTATACCATTCATAGTTTATGGTGAAATTATTGACATTTTGTATGCTAATTTTAATATGAATGTTTATGTTATGTTTAAACCTTTTCATATGGGAATGCATTGGACTTAATATTTGACGGGTGGATCCCGCTATAGCTCCTCGATGCATCGGTAGGTCTCATGAGACAAACTAGTTTCTTGGCACAAGGCCTTGGCAAAATCTTATTTGTAGTCTTGGCACGAGGCCTTGGATATGTGGTTATGATAGTCTGACATTATGCATTCCAACATTACGAAAGTGGTTATTGATATTTCATTTGATTATTCGATTAGTAGAATATCCATGTGAACAAGTAAATGGCATTATTTCATTTTACATTTTCCATACTATGTTGAAGTTCATGTTTAAAAGGATTTTGTTTTAGTAATGCATTACCTTAAATGTTTATTCTTATTTTGAATGTTCCACTATATTGTTATCCTTACTGGGTATTTGAGCTCACCCCTTTTCTATGTTTTATTTTTACCAGGATGTGAAGAAGTATGTTATGAATGACCTGCAGGGATATTATGAGGGGATAATAGTGTGTACTGTGGAGACATTATGTTGTTGTAGTAGTTTTTTATTTTATGATGTAATGTAAAACTTATGAATATATCTAGTGTTTCTAAGGCTACTAAACCAATCGGTCTTTCGAGATTTGATCTTTCTTGTGATCATGCCAATGTTATGTAATAATGCACTGACTCTGGGTAACTAGGGTCGGGGTGTTATAGTTGGTATCAGAGGAAGTTTAGTACAAACCATGGAAGCTAGATTTAGATGAACTCTGATTAGAACACGTAGACCTAAGATGAACTTTGAGTATTACTACATAAGAACTTCCTATAATTTTTGTATTGTATAGATTTTTTGAGTTTTCTGAGTAATACATCCCTGTATCGATACGAGCAGGTAGAGGCGGCTGTGGCACAGATGTAACTAGGGGTAAAACCCGAAAACACCGCTTTGAGCTAGACTCGAACGAGAACTGGTGCACGACAACGGTCCTTGCTGCACTCTTGGTTACGACACTCCCGGGGGATATGCTTAGGATAACTCTCATTTTATTTAAAAATCATTATTAAGGGTTTATGAGTATATACTTCATCAAAGAAACCATTTTTATGATTATGGATTATATCCATAAATAGTTCAATTTATTTTAAGTGTTTTATAAGTATGGGATTATGTATTTTGATTCATAAACTGATCTATTTTATGCCATTGTTTAGAAATGGGGCCTAGTGGAAGAAATGGAAACCATATCAATGCATCCACTCCATGTAGGGATTTTCCTCCTGCTCATGATAATTATAGTGGGGCTGGTGATGCAACTGGTGTCAATCAGCTAATCACCATAATTGGACAACTTACTCAGGTTCTGAATAATAACCTTACCTGTATGGAGAACCCTGATCCATAGCGTGGAGGATAAATGTTAGATCGATTCATGAGGAAACAACCACCAACGTTCAATGGGAGTACAAATCCCTTAGTAGCTGAGCAATGGATAAATTCCCTAGAGAAAATATTTCAGGCTTTGGGGAGCAGTGAAAGGGAAAAAGTTTTCATGGTAGTTTACCACCTCACTGGAGATGCTGATCAATGGTGGTCATTGATTCAAAACTTGAAGGAAGATGATGAAGTATCAAATATGGAATGGAGGGAGTTCAAAGATCTGTTTTTAGAAAAATACTTTCCTCACGACCATCGAGCAGATATGGAAAGGCAATTTCTGAGTCTGAGGAAAAAGGAGGATTAGAATGTCACAAAGTATGAGGCTAACTTTACAAGGTTAGAAAGGTATGCTGGAGATTATATACGTATCCCCAGAAGTAAGATTGATTGTTTCTTTGATGGGTTAAAACCATTTCTCCATCGAGCATTAGTCTCACAATCCTTTTCGTCGTACAAAGACATTGTCTCATGTGCTATCAAGACCGAAAAAGAATTCTCTCAGTCTTATGACTTTAAAGAAAAGCAAAAGAAGAAGAGACCTGCTGATCAATATGGGAATGGAAATAAGGGGAATAAGGGAAAGGTTGAATATCCATCCTGTGGTAAATGTGGGAAGAAACACCCTGGTACTTGCTTGATGGGAATGGGAGTCTGTTACAAGTGTGGTGAAAAAGGCCACCAAGCTCGTGATTTCAAGGGGAAGAAGGAAGCTACCAACATTCAGTTCTATAATTGCAGGGAGATGGGGCATTATGCAAATGCATGTCCTAAGCGTCAGGAGAACTTACCTCAGAAAAGGCCAAGGGATCAAGGCCAGGCTTATGCTATCACTACTACTGAGGTAAGAGCTCCGAAAGACGTGGTGGCAGGTAATTTAATGGTTTCCTCAAGTTTAGAAAATGCATTTTTTGATTCTAGATCATCGCATTGTTTCATATCTTCCCAGTTTGCTAAGAAAATTAGATATTTCCAATTTGATTTAATAAGGGAGTTGTCAGTTAAAACTCCTAAGGGAAGTATCATTGAAATAATGTTCTGTGAATCCGTCCCCATTAGAGAACATAAATGTTCGTTATCTGCTGATCTCATCGTCATACCTATGATTGAGTATGATATAATCCTCGGTATGGACTGGCTTTCGGACTATGATGTGAAGATTTATTATAAGAAGAAAGAGGTTATGGTTCTTGATGATAATGATGAGGAACACCTTGTCTTTAGAGAAGAATCGTCACCAACTAATTTTTATTTAGATCCACCCTCAATAGCTCAACTAAATTCAATTATTGGGGAGGAAGAGAATGAAATAACTGTGGGTGAAGAAAGTAATGTTCAAATAGAGGATGTACCTGTTGTGAAAGAATTTGTAGATGTATTTCCGGATGATTTACCTGGACATCCTCCAGAACGAGAAATTGAGTTTTCCATTGATTTAATTCCTGGATCAAGGCCTATATCGAAGACCCCTTATAGAATGGCCACTTTAAAATTAGTTTAACTAAATAAACAACTAGAGGAATTGAGTAATAAGGTATTTGTTCGCCCTAGTGTTTATCTATGAGGAGCCCCTGTTCCTTTTGTTAAAAAGATAGATGGATCTATGTGGTTATGTATCGACTGAAGGGAGATCAATGCTATAACAACAAATAACAAGTATCCCCTACCACGAATTGATGATTTATTTGACCAACTGCATGGAGCTCAATACTTTTCAAAGAATTACCTTCGATCTGGATACCATCAGTTGTGTGTGAAGAAGGAAGACATTCCGAAGACAACATTTAGAACTAGGTACGGGCATTGCAAGTTTACTGTAATGCCGTTTGGATTGACTAATGCACCCTCTGTATTCATGGATCTGATGAATAGAGTTTTCAAGTAGTATCTCGATGAATTTGTGGTGGTATTTATTGATGATATCTTGGTATACTCCAAAACCTACGAAGACAATGAAAATCACTTGAGCATTATCTTGAAGACTCTAAGGAGGCATGAATTATATGGGAAGTTTAGCAAGTGTGAATTTTGGTTTCAGGAGATTTATTTTCTTGGCCATATTGTCTCTACAGATGGAATCTCTGTTGATCCTTCTAAGAACAAGGCAATCCAAGAATGGCCAGCACCTACGAGTATAACTGAGGTACATAGTTTTATTGGTTCGGCAAGTTATTATCGACGTTTCATCCAGAATTTTTCCCGATTGGCTAACTCATTAACGAAGCTCACACATAAAGGGGTTAAATTTGTTTGGACAAAAGAGTGTGAAGAATGTTTCAAGGAACTGAAGAGAAGAATAGTCAATGCTCCAATATTGACTCTACCATCGGGTAATGATGGGTTCGTTATTTATAGTGACGCATCAAAGAAAGGACATGGTTGTGTCCTTATGCAGAATGATAGAATTATTGCCTATGCATCACGACAGTTGAAAATTCATGAACAAAACTATCCTACTCATGATCTCGAGTTAGCAGCTGTGATCTTTGCTTTGAAGATATGGAGGCACTACCTCTATGGTGAAAAATGTGAGATTTATACTAATCACAAGAGTTTGAAGTATATTTTCTCACAAAAGGAACTCAACATGAGGCAAAGGAGATGGCCTGAATTACTCAAGGATTATGATTGCACGATAAACTACCACATGGGGAACGCAAACAAGGTGGTAGATGCTTTGAGTAGAAAAGACCATGGAGTTTTGAACAATATGAGAATTGAAAGGGATCCAATTTTCATGGATCTAGTGAAGATGGACATGGGAATAACTAGGGAAGATGAAACATCAATGCTTTTTCAAATGGTTGCCAAACCATATTTACTAGAGAGGATTAAGATTTCTCAGTCCAATGATGAATAATTTCAAAAGAATATTAAAGCTGTGAATGATGTGAGATTGAGAGACATTGGGTATGAAGATGGAATTTTAAAATTCGGGAAGAGACTTTGTGTTCCCAATATACCTGATCTAAAAAGGGAATTGTTGGATGATGCTCATAGTTCCAATTTCTCTATACACCCTGGGAGCACCAAAATGTATAGAGATTTGAAGGAACATTTTTGATGGGACAACATAAAGAGGGAGATTGCTGATTTTGTGTCAAGATGTATGGTTTTTCAGCAAGTGAAAGCTGGAAGGGAATAGCCTGGAGGAGTCATGCAACCTCTTCCCATACCAGAGTGGAAATGGGACAATATTACGATAGACTTTGTCATGGGGCTACCAAAGACTCCTAGAAGGAACGATGCAATATAGGTTATTGATGATTGTCTTACCAAGTAAGCACATTTTCTTGCTATAAGAGAAGATCTACCCCTGGAACGTCTAGCAAGACTATATATTAATGAAGTTGTGAGACTTCATGGAGTACCCCTATCGATTGTTTCTGATCATGATCCCCATTTTACTTCAAGATTTTGGAAAATTCTTTAGAAATCCCTAGATACTGAACTTCATTTAAGCACTGCTTACCACCCTTAGACAGACAAACAATCAGAACGGACTATTCAGATCTTAGAAGACATGTTGAGATCATGCTCACTTGACTTTCAAGGTATGTGGGATAAATATTTACCACTAGTAGAATTTTCCTATAACAACAGCTTCCATTCGAGTATTCAGATGGCACCATATGAAGCGTTATACGGAAAGAGATGTCGTACACCAACCTGTTGGGATGACGTTGGTGAAAGAAAACTTGTAGGCCCAGAATTGGGGGAGGAAATGGTGGAAAAGGTGAAGGTAATCCAAAATCACATCAAAGCAGCTCAAAGTAGGCAGAAGAGCTATGCTGATAATCGAAGGAAGGATTTGGAATTTCAAGTCGGTGATCATGTTTTTCTGAAGGTATCTCCATGGAAGGGAGTCATACGTTTTGGTAAGAAAGGTAAATTGAGTCCCAGGTACATCGGACCATTCGAAATTCTAGAACGAATTGGGGTTGTGGCTTATCGATTGGCAATGCCGCCAAGTCTCTCCAAAGTTCACGATGCGTTCCACGTATCTCTGTTGAGGAAATACATACCTGACCCAACGCATGTACTCACCAATGATGAATTAGAACTGGAACCCAATCTGTATTATTGTGAAGAGCCCGTCAGGATTCTTGATACGAGAGAACATGTACTGTGAAACCAGACGGCGCGTTTGGTAAAAGACTTGTGGAGAAACCATAAGATGGAAGAGGCAACGTGGGAACCCGAGGAACTTATGAGGAAGAACCACCCGAGTCTTTTCATGTGATAAGTATTCTAAAAATTTCAAGGAATAAATTATTTTAAGGAGGGGAGAATGTAACACCCCAAGCTTCTACGGTGTGCTTCTCTTTGAATAATGTGATAGCATGTGTTGTATGAAACACCGAGTTCTAACATACCATAACCAATCAAACTAGCCGTTATGAATAGTAATACCTAATTTGTTAAATTATATTTATATTTTCTATTTCAAAATGGACTTCATTTTTGGATTCGAAATATCAAATTTAGCCTAAGGTGAAATTTTGGTACTTTTCAGATAACTTTAATATTTTGTTGAATAGTGAAAATTACTAAATTTTAATTAAAAACAGCTTTTTTATCAAAATAATTAATAGTGATAAATTATGAATTTGAGTGGTTTTAAAGTATATTTAGAATATATTTTTACCATTTAATATAATTTTGTTCATTGGACATATTTTTACAATTAAACCGAACATAAACAAGTGTCAATCTTTTGATAGTTATTATCTCTTAAATACCTGCTTTTTGTTTTGACAGTGGGAATTAATTTTAAATTAACTCCTGACACTTCTGTGTTTTGAATTTAGAAAAATGGATTCCATATTTGGAATCAGGATTTTCAAATTGTGTAAATAGGTAACTTTTATTTTTAGACATTTTGATTAATTACTGCGGTAAATATTTTATTTACCATGGTTAAGGGTAAATCCGGTATATAAGGGTTAACAATTAATATTATAATAATACTAAATTACCCTAAAACGTGTCCTAGACTTATTGGTTGATACATGTCCGACAATAGGAATCTTTGGGTCGATTTTGGGACCTCATGGTGCCACTTGTAGGTGATAGGGACATTTTATTTTAATTAAGTTAAAATGAATACAAAAATGACACAAGCATATATCCTATAGAAAAACAATTTTTACATAGTGTTATATGTGTTTTATTTTAGATTATAAATATTCATTTGAATGATAAAAATATTTCCTACATAATGATTTTTTATTTATAATTTTTAGACATTAAATAATTTAATTTATTTATGACACAATGATGATGAATTAATTACTATAATAGTGAACAATTAAAATAATTGATATTATAAATACCCAAATAAATATAATATGAAACATATAATGAATTAAACTATTTTTATAGGATAATATGAAATATTAGGATTGCTTTAATTGACTTTGTTCCAAGTAATAAATCTGTTATGAGTTTCACAAAAATCAACTATTGAATAGTGTCAAAATTGACAAAAAAGACTTCTTAAAACAAATATTATATTATTAATTGATATTAAATTCCTAAAAATCTAAGGTTCGGCCAAAAGACTTATATCATGATGGGTTCATCATTAATGTAACCCTTTGGGGTCTCTTTGATGTATATATTATGTTTATTAACCATATTATATAAAAATACAAAGATACATTGTAAAAGTGAAACTAAATAACTAACAGTTAACAATTAATGATAAGGTTAATATAAGTACCCAAATCTGTCTAAATTCTATTGTTTCAGTTTTTTTCGACCCCTCCCCACCTTAAACTTTGAATAATAAATTTTGGAGCCATTGGAAACCGAATATAAATTTATTATAAATTAATATTTCTAGCTTTTCCAAAGGTGCCCCTCACCCCTCTTATAAAAGGGCACTCCTCCTTCTCATTTATTCACACCTTAAAAGCCTTTTAGTTCGCCCAAACTCTGCCCAAATACTCTTACAACTTCCCTCACTACACCCTAGAGGCCTTAGATTGATCAGAAAGCCAACCTATGGAGCCCTTTTGATCAAATAAAAAGGAAGAACCCGAAGAAGAGGTAATGATTTCACCATCCTTTTCCAAGGTCATTTCTTCTTCCATTTCTTATTCCTTTGTTGTTACCATTATAAAATAATAATTCCAGTATAATATATATACTGTGATGTTATTATAAATATGGTACAACCATATTTAGTATTCTATCCACCCTTTGAATAACATGTCACCATACGTGCGTACGTACGGCTTACCGTCTCCACGTCGTGGTGTAATTGTTATTCAATATAATATTATTTGGATGGGTATAATAATGATGTGTAACTCATGTAAATAATAAATATAACATGTTAATGATTCTGTAAATATAATATACCTTCCATTTATATATTATTTTAATATCAAAATAATGATATTGCCGCTCGTGCATACGTACGGACTACCATCTCCACGAACGTGATGAGATTCATTCTCCATCATATCTATTCAAGTATAATTATCATTTGATGATTTAAAAAATGATGTTAAAGGACTTGATATCATTCTGGATATGAATAATATACAACCTATCCTTTACAAACATGTCTTACGTATCAAAACATATAAAAGAAAACAAGTAAGTTAACACCTGAAACACCGATAAAACTAAGATATTATTATCAAATCAATATTAAAAGATCATATATGATATCATATTAATGTATATGATTCTTGTATAACTTAATAACAATTATTTCACCATTATACAGGAGGTTAACCTACCCCAACCAAGGAAAAGTACAATGTAAGGGTTATTTCACAATCTCTTCATTATCTGAGGTTGTTTATATGTAATAATCTACTGGGATCTCTTTATCATCCACATCCATGTTTTCTTAAAAATGTATTTCAAAACTTTTTTATTATTTACAATAATATGGATTAATGTTATTTATACCCTTGTTTGACTTTTTATAAGAGTAATTTTTCCGTCATTTTCAAAACAAGGTCCTTTTTAACCTTTTCGACAGAATTAAGGTATGAATGTTTTTTTAAACTTATACGGCGGGTGCGGTTATTTTCTGCCGCTATAAAATTTTCAAAGATTTCCTTACAAGCTTATAAGAATATTTTCAAAGAAAATGTTTTATATTATATGGATCTTAAATGATTTCAAAAATAGAAAGAGATATTTCTCTAAAAAGGGTTTTGATTTCATCTATGTCAACATCATTTGATGGATTTTACGCTTATTTGAAGTTGATTTATCATGATACAAAACTTATATATTGTATTGAAGGTTTTGTGATATGTTTGACTGTGGATATGCTATTATTATACCATTCATAGTTTATGGTGAAATTATTGACATTTCGTATGCTAGTTTTAATATGAATGTTTATGTTATGTTTAAACCTTTTCATATGGGAATGCATTGGACTTAATATGTGACGGGTGGAGCCCGCTATAACTCCACGATGCATCGGTAGGTCTCATGAGACAAACTAGTGTCTTGGCACAAGGCCTTAGCAAAATCTTATTTGTAGTCTTGGCACGAGGCCTTGGCTATGTGGTTATGATAGTCTGGCATTATGCATTCCAACATTATGAAAGTGGTTATTGATATTGCATGTGATTATTCGATTAGTAGAATATTTATGTGAACAAGTAAATGGCATTATTTCATTTTACTTTTTCCATACTATGTTGAAGTTCAATTTTAAAAGGCTTTTGTTTTAGTAATGCATTGCCTTAAATGTTTATGCTTATTTTGAATGTCCCGCTATATTGTTATCCTTACTGGGCATTTGAGCTCACCCCTTTTCAATGTTTTATTTTTCCCTGGATGTGAATAAGTAAGTTATGAATGACCTGAATGGATATTATGAGGGGATAATAGTACGGACTGTGGAGACATTATGTTGTTGTAGTAGTTTTTCATTTTATGATGTAATGTAAAACTTATGATTATATCTAGTGTTTCCAAGGCTACTATACCAATCGGTCTTTCGAGATTTGATCTTTCTTGTGATCATGCCAATGTTATGTAATAATGCACCGACTCTGGGTAACTAGGGTCGGGGTGTTATATTCGGTGTCTGATTATGTACATTATAGTTTTGGATGCATTGAAAGGAAATCTTCCAAGGATTCCCCATTCACAAACATCAACAAAAAAAACTAATGTCATACTATAGAAGAGTAACATTATATTAGGCCAAATTACCAATCATCAGAGGATCAAAAAGGATTCAGTCTAATATATCTATATAGGATAAGAAGTTTACTTCATTGAGATTCAATTAATGCCTAATATTTTTAACTATAAATATTAGAGAGATATGGTTCTTGTTACATTCATAATATTGGGTATCAGTTTCTAGAATAATTCGGCTAAGGTATACAATTATTTTTCGCAAACCCCACATCATTTTTTCTCTATGAGGATAGTGCCATGTAATCGTTCTATAGAGGCGACATATAAAATTATTATATTTCTTTCCACTGGTCATGTCTGGATTTTTGGGAAAAGCAGGTACTACTTGAGACTCAAAAATGATTCTTGGCAGTCCACATTTTATCACTACAGAACTCCCTTCATCATTCGCTTGGTGAATATAATGTTGTTTCCTTCTCTGTAAGCTATAAAATGCATAATATAAGAAATGTGAAGTTATATCCAACTTAGTTTATTGAGATTACGAGGGGGTGGAATTATTAGAATTTTACTAAAAAAATAAATTTTCAATTTTTTTTGATAGAGCATTATCAATAGAATCCCATCGATAAAAAATCATTTGTGACGGGAGTTTATTTCTAATGAATTTTGAAAAAATGGTGTTGTAATTATGTTTATTTATGATAGACTATCCAAATAGATAATAATAACGATGAATAAAATATTAATCCCTAAAAAGGTTCTCAATTTTTTAAATTATATAATTCCAACAGTCTATCCTCATTGATTATTTGGGACGAGATGTTCGTTTGTAAAAAATAATAATTTTTCCAAAACACAAATAAAATTGAATGTAACTAAAATAAAAAATATAAATTAATTTTTTTAAATGAAAAAAAAAATTAATTAAATTTAAATTAAATATATTTCAAAAAATTATAATAATTACCATTAGTTAAAATTTTGGTGTTATATTTAAAATAATAACTATTATTTAAAAAAATTAAAATAATTTCAATCATTAAACAAAATTAAAATAACTTAATAAAATTACTACTATTAATATATTTTAAAATAAATAATTTAAAAAATAATGAATATTTAAGATAAATTATAAAATTAAAAAAAATAAAAGGTTAAATAATAATAGAGAAATAAAAGTAATAGATTATTTAAAACATAATATTTTTGTCATTAAAAATTAAAAAATAGTCATAAAACATCGAAAATAATAAACTTACTTAAGGTGGATGAGGATCACTCAAAGGATCAAGGGGGGAAAGCTTCATAAAACATTCATGCGCAAGTCACTATATATACTCCAATATCATCTCATCTCTCTGATGTTCCGGCACACACTTCCCCACCCTCTCTTTTTGAATATACTATATCGTCTCATCCTTAGATCTCAACCACTACTCATACTATGTAGCATAATATGGTATATATGATGACACTCTTTTAGATCCATTTACGCTCCCTAAGGACATCAGTAATGTATTATAAAAACTCATTTGTTTCATTCAGGAAAAATTACCAATCAACTGACCATTCTTGAATCCATTAAAATTTTCTTATATCAAATCCCACTAATAAAAAACTAAACCACCAGTGGAATCTTGTTCACTCAAGGCTTGAATCTCTATTAAATTAAATGTCATAGCCTCACATGGTTCTATTAAATACAATCACAAAATACCAAAACAATAAAATTAATATTTCGGAATGTTTTTAAAAATATTTCTAAACCCAATATGGATCGATCATTACCCAATAACATATCATATATGGGGATCAATATACATCACATGTGAGGGTATCGTCTTTTTATCTTTAAATAATTTCATATAAATATACATTTATAAAAATATGTAATATTAATAATTTTAATTAATACGACTTGTACATGGATTATTTTAAATTTCTATTTGTTATTATGTTTTATATATTTTTTTCAATGTTTGATAAAATAATTACTATATATTGGAAAAATAAATTACATTTAAGTTTTTTATAAAATTATATGTTAAATCATTATAATTAATTATTATTTATATGTTTTTTTAAAAAATATTTCTAATATTTAACAATGAAATGTTTTTAATAATATTTATTTTACAAATTCTTTTATATATTTTCATTATTTACTAAATATTAGAAATAATTAATATTCCTTTTTAACTACTACTAATATTTACTATTGATTTATAATATTGACTAAATAATTATCAATTAAAATAAAATATGTGCGGATGTTTATGATTTATTTAAAGTAGTGTTAAATTTTAAAAAATTACTAAATATATATTTCATGATATCTTAAATAATATAAAAAAAATTAAAATTATGTTCTAACTCTAATTTTAAAAAAATTAACATATATCATGTCACAATAAAGATATATATATATATTAAATATTTTTTTAAATGTAATTTTGATTTGAAATTAATTTGGTTTTTTTGAATTAATAATTTATATAATTACAATCTAAATAATTTTGTGTTAATATTTCTAAATTTATATTTGTTTTGAATTGATATTTATTTGGAATTAATGTTTTTGAATTAATAATTTTTACCGTTGATGCATTATAACATTTATGCATATAAGGTGTTTTTATAAAATTAATACAAATTAATAGTACATATTATATTAAATAACACAACAATTATATGAATTATTGTTAATTTTTAATGGTTATTAAATATTTTAATATTTTTCAAAAATAAATATTATTATTTTACAATTAAAACTATTATTACTCACTTATTTATAATAATTATTCAATAATTATTAAATATTAAAAATAATTTAATTATATCTAGTAATTATTTCAACTAATTTTGGATTCACAATAATTAATATTTTAATAAAAATTAGTAAATCATTTAATTTTTTATATTTTATTTATTATTATTAAAAAAATTCTTAATATTTATTAAATATTTTATAATAAAAAATTTAATATATTTAAGAGTTGATTCAATTTTATTTACCTAATTATTTAATGTTTTTGTATTGAAAAATTATTATTAATAACATTTTGTTAAAACATTTTATTAAAATTATTTTTCTTATAATTATTAAAAAACACTAATTTCTATTTATTTCATACGTTATACATATATATAATACGTACTTTTTTAATAAAATCTATGTACAAAATTTTTTTTTACATGTTCTTAAAAAAAATTAACAAACCAAATCTATATACATACTTACATGCAGACACACAAATAGAAACACACACATATATATATATATATATATATATAACCCTACATGTCATTTTAATCTCATTTATATATGTATATTATCATGTTAATATATATATATCAAATATTAACAAAATAATAATAAAATATTTCTAAAAAAATGAAAATAAGTCATAATATAAATAAATACTATGAAATCAATGTCATACTCCATGAGTTATCATAATTCATTAAAAATTTCTGTCAATATTACAATGTTATACAATTGACCAATTAAGAATTTTACTTTAAGCATCATTAATATCATGCATCCCTAAAAATAATTTTCATACTCAACATATTATAAATAATAAAATAAAATAATAAACATCATGTAACCCTGTACACCAAAAAATTTCACACATTTAATCTATATATCAAACAATGGGAAGATTAACTCAAATCAAAAGAAATAAACCCATGTTAATCCAACGGACACATAAATATGAAAAAATAAATTTATATTTACCGTAAATATTAAATACATTTTTAAAAGGGGTAAATTTATTATCCAATGTTTTGAAAAAACAAATATTTACAATATTAAAATGAAATACAGAAATTAATATAGAAGAATATAAGTAGATATCATACATAGTTGTTCAGAGCATAAATCGGAAAAAAAACCAGAAGATATGATGATTTCATTTGTGCTCTAGATTTGGGTGTCGGTTTGGTGCGTCACCTGGCAGACGAATAGATAATGTGGTGGGAATAATATCAGTCATGCCTTAGTTAAATTCATTATTTTTGGAGATGGTATTATTGTGAATTATTTAATCCCTTCACAGAATGCCTTCAATGGAATCTTTTTGAGATAGTTGAAGTTCCATCATAGATACACATCACAATATATCCACATGCGCGATGGAACATAAACACATATGACTATTTTGGATAGACAAGAACTTCCTTGAAATATAAAACATATTTGTTATGAAATATATCTACCACAGATAACCCCACTGATGGGGTGATTTGTGATGGGTATGTCTTCTATCGAATATACCCGACTGCAAATTATCATTTTTCCTGAGTTGTAGTGTATTAAGGGTAAACCAAAATGTTGTGGGGGAATATCACACATCTATGTAATATCCATGAGGTTCCCAAAAATTGAATTTTAGCATATTCATTTTTAGGATACGTTACAACTACAATTTGAATACAATATGATGGTTTTTTTTGCGATCATATCATTGTAGAGATTTTACAACTCAGTTATCGGCATAAAATTTAAATATTGATCTAATTATGTTATTAATGATATGATGCATGGGGTAATTGATGAGTTGGGAAAAGGTTATTTAATTCAAAGGGTATGACCTAATAAAAATAGGTCCTCTAAGGTTCTATGATATTTTTTTCTTCTCAATATTCAAGTTTAATGTTTATCTTTTTGTTCCCTAAATACTCATACATGATGGAAAGTTCTTGGATGAAGGGAATTTCATTGATAAAATGTTTTGTTATCAGAAAATAGAAATCATACTTTGGGAAGTGTTGATAAATGTCTCTGAAATCGATGTAGACCCATATCATCCAATTAATTATCTTGACAAATACAATGTTGGTGATCTATAATACATATTTCAATTCATGGAAAAAAATGAATAATTTATCTACTTTTATCTATACATCAGTAACCTAAAAGAGATTTATCTTATGGGAATTTTTCTAGACCAGATGGTAATCATGTAATACTTGATTGTGCATAGACATATAATATTTTAGTCAAGTAATTTCTACATAATTCCAAGATAACACATATAGATGTTTATTTAGAAATAAAATGTTTATATCTTACTACTTAAGAGGAATGGCGAAACTAATCAATGTAGTCAAAAAGTCTTATTATATTACAATATTGATCTGAATAAGCTCATCATTGTTTGTGGAGACACCCTCATCAAATATAGGAGGATCATTCCAGAGGGAATACCAATCTACTTACACCTCAAATTTTGTGGGTTATTTTTTATATATTGTAGATAATCCAATGGAATGATTATCATTTTTCATAAGAGAGATGTCATGGGAAATTAGATTGTCATAAACTATTACCTCCTTTGTTGTATAGAGATTTAAAATTTTGTTTTATTTCATGCATCAATATGGGATAAATTGAGGTTGGACATATGGGATTAGGTCTACTTTCTTAATTATTATTATATGTATCTAAAAACCACAGTCGAGCATACTCCATGGATTTTCTGGGGTGGTCCCCAAGCCATATGGTTATGAAACACACATATTTTGATAGACCATTTTTTTCTATCCCATTGAACAAAAAATTATTTATCATATGTTTTTTCACATGACATTAAGGGGGAATTATCTGGATGTATTATGTTCACCATTCCATTATTGAGTTATTTCAATAATTGATTAATTTTTTATGGTACGATAACATGGATGTGGATCCAAGGCATTTGGATAAGGAAATTATATGTAGTGACATACTATATAAACTCAAAATCAGTATTATATGTGAGATCCCTATATTGGTCCTTGAAATTTACCATCAATCATGTCATTTTCTTGATATTATCATACCACTGAATGATATGATTTATTAGAGATAAATTTTATTCTTTATATCCCAAAAATAGATTTTCCTAGATTTGGATAATGTTGATTCTGGAACCATTACCAAACATATCCTTTAGAATTTTGACATTTTTTAGCATTCCTAAAATAATTAGAAGTCTGATGTGTCTTGGGAAGGATGTACCCTGATCATGTTTTGTGAACGCGACCACAAAATGTCATTAAAATATAATATTTTTCACTAGATAATAATTTGTTGTGTTGACATATGTCATGAATTATTTTGGGATATATAGGGCCTCTCTGTGTGACATTCATAGTTCTTTTGAAATATGCATCACATAAAGTGTTGATATACTGGTAGGCAAAATATCAAAATATATTAGAATGATATTTTTTTATCTTGATGTATGAAATTTAATATTTAGGATTTCTCCATTGTTTTTTGTTTATGAGATGATAAATTTCTGTTATATCTGTCCAATGCTTCTACAATGGTCTACGAAGAATTTTTTTCTAGTGGCATAGGTCGCACCGGCCTTCCCCATTGTGTTGGAAGATCATACAATCTCACCCATGTTATTTCTTCATGTCTGATGATTGTTCTTGGGAGACCATATTATACTAATGTGTAACCTCCATGATTACTTATGGATTATTTGAGTTATTTCCCACTATCCATAGTGGATTATATATTATCTCTATGAATGTGATCAGTATATTGAGTCTTTTAATGGATGATTTTTCCCTTATATCCTCAGCAGCTGAAACTATAGCCTCCTACTGCTTAGTCAAGAATGGGAAAATCATACATAGTGGAGTAATTTCATCATATAAGGGGTTTGTCATGTCAAATACATTAAAAAAACCATGGATGATCTCTAATTCCAATAAGGGATCAATTTTGTGGGGAGGTTCTCATGCTTATGATGTTATAAGTAATAAATCAGCAAAATTCTAATTCATCATCATATCTGAATATAAGTCATCCTATTTTGAATATTCAAGTGTCATAGTATTATTTTTACATATAAATGGTGAATTTGGTGTCACCTTCTTACCTAGTGGAGATGTTATGGGTTTTCAATGATATTCCCTTTATGGTAGACTGAGCTCAGTTGGATGTCTTTAGATTCTTCCAATTGGATAATTTATGCCAACACATTGAAAAATATTTTTTAAAATCACCCACTCTTTATTACTAGGTGACAATCACACATGTCACATTTGTAATATAATTATTTGACATCACCTATCCAGATTCAACCCCTTTTTTATAGAATATTTTGGAAGAATAAGAAATCCAAGATTGTGATACCAAACCCATAATGGAATGGGAAGTAGTTGGGATGATTAATAAGGATGACCACATTTGGTATCTTGGTCCATGTAAGTTTTAGTATGCTATTTTTCATATATAGAATTAAATTATAATGTGTTGACTCATTTCATAAGGTGTATTATTTATGAATCCATTCAACTAATTTTGGGACACTCAGATCTCTTTTTTCTTAATGTTGGGGTAGATTTTTATTTCTATGTTATTCTATAAGAGACGCTAGGTGGATCAAGCCCCACAATTGTGCATGAATGGGAAGATGCACTACATTGAGGGTAATAATTGTATCCACTAAATTTCGGATCCATTTTAGATATATTTATTGTATGGTTCATTATTTATATTAGGCCTGCTAAATGTAATCTTCTAAAAATTCTTCTTTATAGATTAATTCATTTAATCATCATAGGTAGTCCATTGGGAATAGGGGTGACGATAGCTCATCTCAATGATTTTCTACACAGAGATCAAAATATTTCTCGTATGAGAGAGGGATGACATGTGAATAGGTTAATACTTTCCATATGGATGTAAAGTTGGCCACGCTCTCACTATCACATTGAATGTAGTTCAATCGGTCTTCTATTGTCATTTTCTATAGAAAAGAGATAATCTAATAATGGAATTGATGAAGAAGATCTTCCCATCATGAAATGGATCCTACTAGATGGATGTTTTACCAAACAATGGATGGCCCTATAAGAGTTTATAAAAATCACATCATTATGTTCTCTACCTTTTTATCTCGACAACCCATCACCGAACCACATTGGGACACAAAGTACGCGAGATGATGCTCTAGATCAACCCTTCCTCAATAGTTTTGAAGGATGGATTTCCAAAATTTGGTGGGGTTAAGGATTCATATACACATTTTGGATATAAAATTGTCATGGATTTTATAGATTCATGTCTCCCTTCTAGGTATAACATTAAAGCATCTAGGGACGTAATGAAATTGTGATGTTTTAGAGGTACTACTATTTGGGGAGCCTCTAATATATTCTGAGGGTAAATTCATGATTAGGTGGCCCTGTTTTAATATCTCGATAATTTATTCACTGTGATAAGACTAAATGGTCACACTAGAGGGGGAGAGGATGTCACTGTAATGGATGGAATTCTTGAACATCTTAGAATTTGTCATTTTTGTGTTTGGGATTCTGGGATTGGGAGATGATCTGAAACATATTTTTCTCTCTTACTAGAGGATCAACTCTTCCCTAATGTGTGGGAGGACGGATATCCATCTCTACCTGAAGATGGTACCGGTAAGCAATTTTTCCCAGGAGTAGCTCTATTTTAAATTGTATAATATTATTTATCTCATTCCTTACAATTATAACTACTCCTACATGGATGTAATTTCATCTCTTCTAGGTTACGAGTGGGATATGTACACATATTCCAACTTTTATATTTATTATTCTACTATGGAGGTGGAATCTCAATATTTGAAGGTGACATGTTTTGGATCCTCCTTGGGTTCCATTTACATACATCCTCATTTGATGAATCTAGAAAACCATATTATTAGATTATGATTTCTATATTCTGTCTGTCAATATTTGCATCTTATTTAAGGTTTTTTTCTTGTGTCGTTGGATATCAAATTCAAGGAGTTATATTATTCAATGGTATTAGTCACTGTACTTTAAACTCAATAGATAGATTCTACACTTCTTACATCCATGATTTTCTAATCCATATAGATTTTGGAACTTTTTTATCCCCCTATGAGGATTGATATTATTATCCATAAATTCATAAGGAATTAGTCAATGAATATTTACCTTGATGAATGGGCCTCATATAGTAGAGCTCTATCTTATGGTAGGATGAACATATGGGATATTTATCATAAATAATTACCTCTACTCCTCGACAAACCTAACTCTCCCAATAGTGATGATGGTTTTTGAAATTTGCCCAGCCCTATTTACAATGGACTATTTAGGGTCACTATTAACACATTTTGAGCCTACTATTGCTGAAAAAAATGATTATGGGATTGGATTTGTTGAAATAAATTCATAATAATGAATATATAAATGTCTCCAAAAATACATTCCATGGTTAATATGAAACCGCTACTGATTTTTTGTGGACACCCTTCAGATGATGAACCTAATGTTGTAGATTGATATAAAAAATCCCTCAACAATATGTGATGGGTTTGGGATGTAGTTTAGTTGATATTTAATGAATCCTATATGGTATTCATGATCTAAGAGTTGGATGTAGTGTTAAATATTCTCCTTTCATATTGGGATATATTCTTTCCTATTTTGATGTTATGTTTGTTTCTATTGTTACTCATTTCATTTAGAATAACTATGATGATGTATACTCGGATGCAATGGTGGGTGTGATGGGATTCAATTTCAATGTGATGCTTTTGGGTTGGCTACATTTTCAACTTCAGTATCTAGGGTTACTTCCCATTATTTTGGGGGTCCAAGTTCAAATTACTTTTAGGTTCCCTCTCCCAATTTTTGTGATGTTTTTCATTGTTAAATCTAGGGATTTCCATATTAGTGACCAACAGGATCACATGTTACTTTGTACCCTAATATAACTAATGGATGTGACGTTATAGGATTCCACATATGAGAAGTTATATTTTTTAGGTGTTTGTGAATTTTAATGATTTATTATTCCAAATCTTCGAGTATGGATAAATAACGATTCATTGATGATTAGTTTCTGATGTTTGTTATTCAAGAGAGGATAGAGTGTTGTATATGTGTACCATGATCTTCATGTTTTTGTACTGAATCCACAAAAGATAACATCTAGGTCAAGATAAAATTACTATATTGAAGGTCAGAGGGTGACCCTTGTATCAAATATAAATTATTTTTTTATACATCAATTGGTTAGTAGACTTCCGCATATTTAGTTGATGAATGGAACGAAATAATTTTATATCTCATTAATAATCTCAATGAACAATCATTATAGGCTCCATAACATGTTATAAACTCTATTTTTGACTGAATATCTCAAAATATCAATTTAGGATTCCTCTTATTATGACTTACTCACCTCCACCAGGTCAAACCAAGGAGGATGCTTCTATTGGTTTCTTGATAGCTATGGTAAAAGTTTGATGGTAGTATATTGGAAACTATACAAGGTTGACATTGTTTTTTTGAGAATTTATTAATAAAAATATGACTTATTTTTAAGAACACTTATACATGGATGTGTATGGGAAATAGTGGATTTACATATCCAATGGAGATATCACCATTAGGATGTTGACAACCGCAGATGTCCAATGTATTGTCCTTATGATCCATCCCCACATAACCATGAGGAGAAAATCCAAAATAATTATTTAATTATTATTTATTTCCAGTTTTTATTGACCCATTATGTGTTCTAGATTTGATTCAAACAACCTCCTGGGCACTAACATTGAGTAGGTCATGGATATGACCCTCAATCTGTGGTCTAGGGGGAATGTAATGACATACCATTTTATATTATGTAGGGATATGATATTTTGTGTTATTGTAGTTGGTATATGATGATAACCATCTAGTGGTTCAGGAATATGATCACATTTTTATGAATCAATTGGTCTATGCCAGTGAAATTCTATATTCTCTGAAAGAGTATGTGACATATTGTCGGTGGTTGCTAGAATATGTCAGTCGACCATATATGAATCGAGGATATGTTACCAATTGAAATATATATTTCCTAATGAAATATTTTGTAATACCTCTAGAATGGGATAAGGGATATTATCCTCCTCTTATACAGACTATACTAATTTTTTTGAATTTGATAATCAATAGAAGTAAGAGTATGATCACGACATCCATGAGCTAAAATAATATTCCACTAGCTTCACTAACTAGAATATTATCCTCTCTCGAGATTGGAACTACTATCATTTAGTGGTCCATGGTTTTAGTGGAATATAAGTATGCTCATGTGCATTAAGAGGATGTTTATGGACTTATTCAACAAGAATAAGCACCTTTCTTGAGGCATGTTCAACAATCACTTGGCGAGTCCTAGTATGAATGGAAATATGATCCCGGTTTAATGTATTTGAAGTATGATTATAGTTTTATCTATTGGAATTCATTCCATCTTGAGGAATGTGCGCTTATAAATTGGTCTGACGCAGTTTCAATAATTATATTTTTTATGTTACCTACCTATTTCATTACTGGAATATAGAAATAATTCTCGTGGATAGGAGTAAGAATGTGAAATTATGATATAGCAGCAAGTTTTTCATATTGATAAGTTTTTTTTGATACCAAGGTTATTAGTATAAGAATATTTTCATTTCCAACAATATGTAACAGTCTTGGAATATTCTGGAAGAGTTCTTCATCCATTTCTATAATGAATTTACATTTCAAAGAAGTGTCCATTGGAATATAGGGATTCACATATTTTTCCTCCAATATACACTAGA
Organism: Viscum album; assembly: GCA_963277665.1. Lineage (NCBI taxonomy): Eukaryota > Viridiplantae > Streptophyta > Magnoliopsida > Santalales > Viscaceae > Viscum > Viscum album. The sequence continues at coordinate 282,439,608 of OY728141.1, forward strand.
AGATATATATGATTGATGGTGGGATATAATCCCACTATAATCCATATTTTTTATTATATATTTTAGTAAGTATTAATGTGTTGGGATCAATATTATCACCACCCCACCGTTTTTGAGGGAATATGGACACAAGCTTTATCTGGGTGAGTAGGCATATGAACCTTCAAGTTGGTTAAATCTAGAATATTTCTAGTGGAATCATATTTAAAAGGTTTTATATGATTTCAGAAAAAAAATATTCAAAACCTCATTTTCCCAATATGACATTCTTGATTCCCATTCAATAGAATCTATAGTTGAAAGGTATCATATGATTCACAAAGTAGGCAACTGTGGGTAACAAGATGGATTGCGTTGGTGATGGAGGTTGATAGGATCCCGACTCAGTGAATCCTAAAATGAAATAGTGTTTTATTTTTCTTCATGATACACCATGATTAGATAGTAAATGTGTTTATTTTATTACTCTATGTAAATTCTTATAATGTGATTGGTGGTATCAAAATGAACAACTTGTTTTACTAAATTTTTCTTTGGACAATGCAAACATTATAATGTTAGATTCTAGACACCATTACATGGGTCCTAAATAGTTGGGATTGTTCTATGCCGATGGTATTCCCTTATCATTTAGTTGTTAATCTAATTATTAATTTGATGGGTGGGTAAGGTCATAGCGTGGCATGTAATGGATATAACTACAACTGATTTTCCAATATTGTCTCTAGATGAAGACATGATTTTTTTCAGACATTATTATTTAGAGAAGTATCTATAGTAATAAATACATCATGGAACAAGTGCAAAGATCAATGAATCTTTGAGGGCATGATATTTTTTAAATAAAATATTCATAGATAATACAATTGCCAATTATTATTCCCAGATTGTCAATTTTCTCACATGGAATTTCATAGTGAGAATATCCTATTTATTAAGAACCATGATTAACATGGATTTCACATGAGGCATGAAATTTTAAATTTCATTGGAGGTGAAATATTAAATTGATCAATTAATGTTCATATGATCATTTTTATTATATTATAGAATCACATATTGATCACCATTTTTATTTTTGTTAAAAAGACATAAACAGATTCTCCAAATTTTTTATTTTTGAGGGTTTAATGTCTTCATAATCATTCACACTAGGTTCACCATTTTTTTAATAAAAATAAAATGTATATATTTGATATATGGTTTATCCTTCGGGGATTAATTTATGTATAATAATTCATGTATGATCGCCCATTTTGGTTAATAAAATAACACATAAAAAATTTAACACAATAGTTTATTGTAGGTGGATAATATTTATAAAATCATTCAAGTAAAGTTCACCAAATTTCATAATTAATTGAACATCCCAAATGATTCAACATCCATAATTAATTACTATATTTATTTCAAATTATAGGTGTAAAATTATGATTTCAAACCCTATATTACTCTTGAAATAATAGGGGTCAAGATTACGGTTGATCACGCTCATCATCCCATATTGAGTGTATTTTTTTCTACTCTAATAATCTCTTATTGTTTTGATATATGTTTATGGAAAAAATACTAACCGTCATATGGGACTCATTATCCTAACAAAATTATATTGTTCTGAATCCATCCATGTGTAATGATGGGACAATTAATGATACTATATGATTATATTTGAGGTTCTTTATGTTTTTCTATTAGTTATTTAGAAATGGGAATTATCATTTTTATTTATTCCATATAACTATGATAAGAGATATTATTTCCATCCATGGAGGAAATTTATACTTCAAGGATGGGATTAATCATTTCGGAGGAATCTTACTTATCATGTTCATACTAAGAATTAAAACCCACATGGTTCATTGAATGCATAAATTCTAATATCATGAGTAAATAACATATATGAGAGTAATTTGGAACTAAATATTGAGATAAATCCTTAGGATGATGTCATACTTAACCTTTTTATAGAAGAAATCAGAGTCATCAGAGTTCAATGACATCCTCAAGACATACCCTAATGTGAAATTACTTATATTAGGGTAGTCATATCATGTATATAAATGGTTATTACATGTTGAGGTTGAACTAGATTGAATATATTCATTATGTGAATGATATGATCATTTCATATCCCTAAGCCCATGTGATCCATGCTTGGTGTGTGAAACAATGTGTAACAAGTAATCAGTATTAGTACATTTGTATATGAGACATAGAAATTGGTGTGACCTCATGGGGTGATTGATGAGAATCTACAACCATATAAAGGGGTCATATGTATGCTGGTTATGGAATGATTCAGAGTCATCATAGTTTAGTTTTTTCCTCAATCTAAAGATGAATGTTGGAAAACAAGGAATCCATCAGAGAGTTAGGTTCACATGGGTTTTAATTTCATATACATGGAACATGTAACAAAAAATATAATTTCCCTATTATTTTTTTCCATGAGAAGATTTATTAATATCCTAGAACATGGACTCTTAGATCCTATGCTGAAATCCATAACATTACATTTCCTGTCATGATGCATATAATTGTGACCCAATTTTTTCCAAGAAAACCTTATAATTTAAAAATGTAAACATTTATATCTTTCATACTAGAGGACCTTAAATTATTATAGTTATATTTAATTAGAAAAAATTCTTACAAAAACAATTCATATCTAAATAATATCATACGTTTTCAAATAAACTTCCTCTCATTCAACAATGCATTTCTGATTTCCCAAAATGGCATAAAAAAGTCCTTTTGAAATCCTTTGTAGAAATTAATCAATCAATATCATTAATTAAAACCTAGGGAAGGTTAATAATTAGAAGTGTGAGCTCAAACACACAGTAACGGTATGTCTAAGCATTAACAATTACATGTCATTATTGAAAATAAGACAAAATAAGTGTATGATGAAATAAAAAAGGTACATGAGCAATAAATAAAATAACTCATACACATCCATTCATGGACCATCCAATATAAAAACATTGTGAGGGAAAGAATATGTAAAATAAATAATAATTATCCATGTTCTATCAATATTGATCATTGGAATCATTATAAAACCATAGAATGTAATGATAACAGTTATTGGAATCTACTAATATCATCTAATTTAACCCCTATAGAACCTATACATAACCCTTAAAATTGAATAACTAATTTTTATGAAAACTCACATTAGAATTCCTAATACATCAAAGGGATATCTAGGAGTAGTCATTATAGAAGTTGTAATGGGATCACCTGATGCTATCAAGATGAAAATATAATATAAAATTTATATAAAATGAATAGATAGAGAATTAATCAGAACTCATTAAAACAACATTTATTCTTTTCAAAATATCATTAACCTCTATTAAAGGTAAGGGTTCCACAAAAATCCCTTTAAAACATGCTTAACCTTTGGAAATGAACTGATTCACATAAAAATTTCCTGGAATCATGATCATACCATGTATAATATATGTGACAATAAAATCTGTTAGATGAATAGACCATGGAAAATAAATTTGTTACAAAATAATATCATTTACACAAGATTACACATAGAAATTAAGTAGTTTTAACAACATTATCTTTGAAACTAGGTTTGTACATCGAAATGAACATGGATTCATAACAATCTCATTGAAAACTAATTATAAAATGGAATATAAATGGTATAAATGAAAATATACTTGAAAAATGATTTACTCATGTAATGGAAATGGGTTCCAAAACATTATATTTGAAACATTATTATCCCATTGAATATAAATCGGTTTCAAAACAATCTCTTTGAAACATTTTTAACCAAAAGAAAATAAATCGCATAAAAATATCATTGAAAATTATTATTTGTTCCAAATAATGAATGTGTATGATATAAATATGAAATAAACCTAGTGAAGGATAAATAAAATCAAGGATTTATGACACTAATGTTTGGAAATAGAAATAAAATACCATTAAAGTGTTATTGAGGAAAATAATATTTAATCATTCCAAAGCATCTCATACCACTTTGAATCATTTGACCCATTAATAACATGAATGGAATAATAGTAAATGAAACAAATAATATAATTATTGTAAATAGATTCATTATATAATATATAAAAAATGTATATAAGCCTTATAAAACATGATAAGTGTATAATATAAGAAACAACACAATTAAAGAAAACTGTAAGAAAAATCCATACTGCTTTATTAAATGTTAAACTGCAAAAACCATGAAAAAAGAATCATTAAATAAAACATTTTAAATAATATTAATTTAAAATAGTTCATAATAAAATATATCAAAAATTTAATTTTATACATGAACAAAATTATGTAATTGGTTCAAATGATGCATGCCTCTGATAAGTAAATGTGAGATAAAAATCTTTTACCTCGATTTTGAATTTTAATGATTTTTGTCTATCATAATGATTAATAATCATATGATAATTATATAATTTCATTGAAACCTTTTCCAATTCTATTATTACTTTAATATCATATATAAAAAAGTTATATACAATTATATAATAAAAAATGTTTATGTTAGATGTTTTTTTGATAATAGGGATGTGTGTCAAAAATTACATTGGTAGGTCAACTATGGTAAAAGGGTAATTATTAAAAAAGTAAACCTAAAAATAAACATTAAATATTTATAATATTGTAACATCAATTAAACTCTAAAAAAATCATTAATTATTCTTATGAATAATGAACAGACGTTAAAATCAGGGAGACGGTAGGTTGTACATAGGCATGAGTAATGTTCCCATTTTTTATTGATCATTATAAAGAAGGTATATAACATTTATATTTAAATAATAATAATTATATAATTAATTAAATATTATTTAATCATATATAAATATATATATAATTTTTATGTTCTAAAGGGATTTTCATCTTGTCGAGGAGGTGGTAGTCCACACATCCGTGCACGACGTTATCACTTTTTCACTTTGTGAATTTTTTTTAAATAAAATGTTATATTATATTTCTATAAAGGTAATTATTTTATTAATATAATATATATTTTATTAATGAAAATAATTTTTAATTAAAAAAATATTTATAACATTTCATTTAATGTGGGAACATATAACATCACTTTGAGAAGGTTGCATCCCACATGTACTCAAATGATGTTATCATATTTACACTAAATAGAAAAATTAAATGTATAGGATAGATAACAATTAAAATTGTATTAAAAGAAACTTAATATCATAAATATCAAATAAGAAGTTATTTTAAATCATAATTTCCATCATTGAGTGGTGGCAATGTACAAACGAATGACATCATTTTGCAAAGTGGTAGTTTTTCGTAATAATTAATGGTATACATGCTACCCATTTCAAGGAATTATTTATAGGTGTAGATAAAAAATATAAAATAGAAACAAATTTTTATATTTACTATACTAGTTTTATTATACAATATTGTAGTAAGACATATTTAATTGGTGGGAAAATAAATAAAACATATATACACATTGATAAATCATACATCATTATTTCGAGTAATTATTCTGAGTTTTAAACAATTGGATTCCATGGATGGAATTAATAATAATGTGAGGATTATAAAAATATTGTTGGGTATTTTTGGAGACTATTTTTTATATTATGTGCATGAAAAGTATATTTAGATGTGTGAAGAACGGGAAGAGTGAATGAATTTTTATAATGGATTGGGAGTGACATTATTGTAAATGATAAATGTTATCACTATTGAGAGTTTTATATAACCTCATGTTATTAAAAAATGAAAAAAATCAATTAATTTTAATTATTTTCTATTTTAAACTCCACCACAAAAAAATAATAATTTTATTTTCAAAATAATTTTCATGAAACATTATGTGTCCTTATATTTTTCATTTTGGTTTATCGTTTAGTGAATTGTTATTCCAACCAAATTCATTTAATCATTATGAATAAATTCAGGTGAGATTTATTTTAAACTATAATCCCACATAATTATAAATAGGATTAGTAATTTATAAAATATTATTCCCATATTTTTTGAAATTAATTTTTGAAAAAGCGAATGTAACGCGCAAAAATACCTCTTCAACCAGACCGTGCAAACAATGTTTTTCCTATTTATGGGCCGATATGTTATTCATAAATAAAAAATATGTCAAAAAAATAGAACATATATGGTATTTATTAAAAACTACCAATCAATTGGAATAAGATAATTTTTTAAAATTTTAAATCATTTAAGAAAACTATTATTTATTGTGAAATAACAGTAATAAAATTTTTTACATTATTTATTTAATTTTAATATAATAAATATCTACAGTTTTTTGGAATATATTTTCTTAATGGATGTGTAAAATCATATATTCATACATTAAAATAATTTATTATAATAATTCATTATATTTATTTTAATTTTAAAATTTTTAGCATCATTTATATTTTTTGATTAATAACTAAATAATTCATGTGTTACTGTTTGTTAAGGGTTTAATTTAATTCATTAATCATTATAATTTATGTTAAATTACCATTATAAAAAAATTAATGAGTTTTGAAAATAAATTTTATAACTATAAATATTTATCTTCTTCCTTACTCAAATTCAATACTAGAATTAAAAGAAAAAAACATGTTTTTTTTTCTTTTTCATTCGTAAACATATTATATGAGTTACATTCTTGAAAATGTTAAAAAATAAATAAAATAATAAAAAGACTAAGGTAAATGGTCTAAATATACGAATTTTTTTTATTTTGGAATAGTTTCGAGGTCATTTTTTCCATTAATAATAAGGTTTTGTACCTTGTTAATTTAATTTTATCTTATTCTTTGTATTTAATTTTAATCACAGTTGCTAATATGTTTCTTCAAAATACTATTTTTATCATATTATACTATAAATATTATAAATATAAAAAAAATTATTTCCATTTTCTAAATTCAATACACATATGTGGAAAAAATAAGATTGAATATAATCCAACGATCATAGAGAGAAAAATAGTTTTTAAAGTGAAAATGCTCCAATGTAAATTAATACATTATATCTAAATTAAGAATATAATTTATTAAAATGGCCTAATTAAAATCATATGTATTGAATTGATCTATTTTAAATTTAAATTATATTCATAGTAAAATTCAACATTAAAATTATTTTGATAAAAATGCAGTTTTCAAGTAAAATGCAGTATTTTTCACTATTCTTCAAAAAATTGACCTTCTCAAATAAATTATAAAAAATCACCCTCAAATAATTTATATGCTTTTCATTTATAAGTAATGATATTTTTTTCCTAAAAATTTATAAAAGTGTGCAAATATTATTTAAAAAAAGTATGCAATTAAATGGTGTCACAAAATGGAATATTAATTAATATTATTAAATTTATATTTTGGTTAAGTATAATATGGGATTGTGTGAAAAAAATTTCTTGACGAAATAAAATGTTAAGAAAAAAAATATAAATATTAATTTTGATATAATTTATGATAAAGAATTCATTATTTGTAACATAATATGTCAATGAGTTTAAATTAATTGAAAGATGATATTTCATATGATTTCGGGATGATACATCCTACTACCATTTAAATTAATTTATACATAAAAATTAATTTTTATTATCAATGTAATATAATTTTATAATTATTTTATTAAAACAGAAATTATAAAAATGATAAATAAAATATACTCTTAAAAAAGGGATCGTTGAAAACTAATCGTCACTGATAGTTATGAATAACTAAAATTTAGTATATGGATAACATAGGTGTGAAATTAAAAGATTTATGTTGAACGAAAAACTAATTTCTATTGAATAATATAGATTTTTATAGAACCTGGTCATGAGGAATTCATTGAAAACCTAAAAGCTAAGTATGTGTGAAAAAATGGCTATGGGATCAAGAAAAAGATGGTAACATCATTACATTTTATTTCAAGATCATTATTTTAATGTTAATAAAATCTAAAACCATATAGTAATATAGAATATATACTTAAATTATAATTAAAATTTCGTCATTTAATTAATCCCCACCTTAATATTAACAGTTTTCTACAAATAATGAGTATTAAATATGATTTATTTAATTCCAAAAGCTATAAAATCAACTTTTACAGACCTCATATACATAATAGGGATATTAATTATATTCCACTTCTATTTAGACATTAACTGAAATAATCTATTATAACATGGTATGATAATTACCAAAATGTGTTACTCATCAAATTAAAAAGAAAATATTCAAAATCCAATAGTAATACCCGATGATTACACAAAATTATTTCATAAATAACAATCCATAAAATCCATCAAAAATTTATTTACTGTGTTCAAAACCAAAATATTAAAATGAATTTATCATATAATATTTAACGATCAATTTTCCATTATTCCTTAAATAAAAACAACATATATTAAAAATAAACATAATCATTAACTAAAATCATTATCTAACAAAATTAGATGTCATGTAGGATAGTGATAGTGCTTTATACATTTATGATGTTTTTGTAATGGGTTCATGACCAAAAAAATTGTCACATATAACGGTTTTTCACCCAGTATACCGGTTTTACTTTTTCCTCAATGAAAATTAAAACTAATTCCTCATTAAAAAATTTTATTTTGATGTCATGGTTTAAATATTCCTCATCCTAGAAAACAATTCCAAAAATAAAATTAATATCTCATCACTTAAAACCACAATTTGGTGTCTAATACGTTTAAATTTTAATCATACCTAATCTTATAAGAATCTTAATCTATCCACAAATCAAAACATTACCTCATATAAAATATCCTAATCTCTAATGATATGTAAAGCGAACTTTAAAACTAAATATAGTATCCCAAAACCCACACTCCTAGATCCTGTGCTGAAATCGATGACATTATATTTTTTTGGGTATGATGAAAATAATTATGACCCGATGTTTTCTAGAAAAAAATTTAAAACATCAAAAATAAAACCTTCTTCACTTATATAATGGATATGAATTTTGTATTAGAGTTTTAGAAAATTACAAAAAACACTTACATAATTAACTCATATCATATTTGAATCATAAGTCATCCAAATAAATTTTCCCCTATTTAACCCATATTATCAAATTTATGACTAGGTCATCAACGTAATCCTTATGAAATAATTTATAGACATATATCATTCAACATAATTCTCTAAAACTAAGGGAAATGTAAAAATATGAAGCGTGACTGAATACTCTAAATAAGGGTAACCATAAGAATTAACAATTAAATGTATTCAAAGAGAAAAAGAGGGCATAAGTGTATTATAAAACAATATAAGTGCAAGAGAAAAATATAAATGAACTCATATGCATCCAAACATATAACATAATATAAAAAAACATAGACAATGAATGATTCATCAAAATCATTAATCATGATCCATGTGATATCAATCTGTATCATTAGTGACATTATAAATCCATAAAAATAAAATATAAAACATATAGGTATCTTACCACATCATCTTATTGAATATATACTAAACCATTAAAAATGTAATAACTAACAATTCCAACTTCCATACCTTGAATACCCAATTCATCAAATGGTTATTTAGGTGTATTCATCGTATATGTTATAATGATATCACTAGACACAATCTAGGAACACCCATTTTTTACAATGTCCATAAACTAAAATCATGCATAATTCAAAAATAAATCATTTATAAAAATTATATTCTTTTTATTATATATTTAACTTATATAAAGTATACTGGTTCCCCAAAAATCACTGTGAAACTTGGTTAACCTATAGATATGAATCTGTTTCAATAAAAATATAACTAAAACATGAATATACTACATATTATTAAATCAATAAATTAAAATATCATTAAAATATGATTAATCAAAGGAATGGAAATTTCTTCCAAAAAAGTCTCTTAAAAATATGATTAACCCATAGAAAAAATGGGTTTTTAAAATTACTCCTAAAAACATAGTTAATATTGGGAAATGAACCAGGTTCGACAACAATCTCTTTGAAATATCATTATCAAATGTAAATGAAAAGGGACATATAAAAAATCATTAAAACATGATTTACTAATAGAATGGAAATGTGTTCCGAAAAAATAAATTTGAAACAATATTTACACATGTAAAATATATGGGTTTTAAAAAAAATTAAAACATTTATAACCCATGGAAATAAAACAGGTTAAATAAAAATATCTATAGAAAAAAATAACTACAAATAATTAATAAGGATGGTATCAAAAAGAAAAATTAATTGAGGATATATAAAAAATAGTTTTTTTATGTTAATGGATGTAAATACCCTTAAAATATCATTAAAACATTGATTTATAAAATAATCATCAAATTTTCCAATGTATCCCATACCATATTGGAATATTTCAACCATTATCCCCATGAATGTTATAGAAATAATTCAATCTTATAATATAATGAGAATAAGGATATTCATTATATGACATGTCAAATAGGAAGTATGTAAAAAATATAAACAATTATTTATGTATGACATAACAAACATCAAAATAAAGGAAGACTATGAAAAAATCCATTACTGCTTTGGTAGATTTGAAAATGTAAAACCGGTGAAATAAGAACAACTAAATGCAAAATTTTATATTCTAGAAATAAAAAAATCATGATATAATAAATAAATAATTGTATATGATACATACAACAAAAAATTCCAGTGGTGAAAATGTCATATGCCTCACATGTTTAAAAGTGATAAATAATATCATACCTCCAGTATGATTAGTCATGATTATAGAAAATTTTCTTAAATAATAAAATTTTGTTAATTTTATACTTTCTTCAAAAAACAATCCAATTTTATTATAATTGTTTTAGCTATAAACATGTTTTATACAATTACATAATCAATAAATATGGTAGATTTTTATAATAATTGGATTGTGTGGAAAAATGACTTTACTAGATCAAATATGGTGAAATTGTTAGTTATTAAAATATATAAAGAAAAATTATCAATATGTAATTATTATATTTCGATATAAATTTTACATTTCTACCCAATCATGATATTTGGATTTGAATAATGAACCAAAGTTACAATCATAGAAACTATTAGTCATATGTACGAAGGAGTTAAATTCCTAATTTTCATTGATTAGTATGGAAAGAAGGTATATAAAATTTATTTTTACATAATGATAATTATATCATATGTAATTTTTTTATTCATTTATACATATATATATTTCTTATTATCTAAAATGAATCACATTATATCAATGAGTCGATACCCCACATAACCACAAATGATGTTATCACTTTTTCATTGTGTGAATGGATAATAAATAAATTGTTATATAATATTTATGGAAAATATAATTATTTCATGAATGAAATTTATATATATAATCTATTTCATATATTTTTAGTTAAATCCATCTTTAATACATTCCATGTAATGTGTGAATGTTTCACATCCCCTTGAGGAGGGGGTAGTCCATATGGCTACAAAAAAATGTTGTCGTATTTACAACAAATGGAAAAATTAAGGGATTGTGTTTTATATAAATTTATGAAGAATTAATACAACATAAATATCATAAATATTATAAAAACATGTTTTCTATCACAATTCCATACCATGGGAGGTGGTAAATAAAAAAATGAACGAAATATTTCTAGAAGGTAGTCGTTTGTTGTACACAAGAATGGTATGTTCATTACCTATTTTATATATGTGGATATATTTGATTTTATAATATCTATCATAAAAACATATTCTTGTATTTTGGATACTGAAGTTATGATATAAGAGTATAATAAAAATTATTTAATGGATGGAGAATGAAATAAAACATAAACACACATTGAAGGATATTACCACTTTTTTTATAACTCTTATTGGTTTGTACGAAAGGGATTCCATGGCTAGATTTAAGCCTATAGTGAGGCTAAAATATATTAGCTAAAAATGTTTTGAGACTATTTGTAATGTTTTTTTGGAGAAGCATTATCTTCAGAGGTGTGAGGAAAGGGAAATGTGAATACTTTTTTGTAATGGATGGCGAGTGGAACTCTTGTAAATACCAAATGGTAATCTCAATTGGGAGGCATTACATACCACATGTGCTTCCAAAATAGAAAACACAGGTATTCATGTGAACATATTGTCTAGAAAAATTACCACCATTCCAAAATAAGTTATTTTTTTACAATTTTGCTCCGCAATCATTATGTTTTCTTATATTTTTTATTTTGGTCTTGTAATTAGGTTACTAGGTTTGAAAAAAATTTAATTTACCCATTAAGAATAAAATAAGGTGATATATATTAGAAAATATAGTTCTAAAAGAATAAAAATATAATATATAATTTTCTATAAAAAAAATTCATGTGTTGTGGAAATTAACTTTAAAATAATCGCTTGTAAGACACAAAAACACTACCATAACCCGAACCAAGTTAATAATATTTTTATAATCTAGGGTGAATATATTAATAAAAAATTTAAATTGGTCTATGAATAGTTCATAATTTATATTTTTTAACACTAAATTATAACCTAGTATAATATTGAATTTTTAGTCATTTTGAATATTTTAATAAAACAACATTTATAATAAAATAATATTAATGAAAATTTTGAAAAAAAAAATTTAGAATATAATTTAAAAATATTTAAATCCTTATGGAATATATTTATAATTATTATTTTTAACATTATATATTCGTATTTAAAATTATCACAATACAATAGTTCATTAAATCTTATTAATTTTAATTTTCCTAAATCATTTATTTTATTTAATTATTAGAAAAATAATCATTTTGTTAGCGTTTGTTATGTGTTTAATGTAATTATACAATATTTAAAAATAAATTTTTAAATATCATGATAAAAAATCGCATAAAAGTAAAAATAATTATTATAACCAAATCTATGTAGTATATTTCAATGTCTAAATATTTATATGAATTAAAAGCAAGGAATTAACATTTTTTCATTTTTCATTACATCACATATTATATAAGTAAAATTCATGAAATTTTGTCCAAATAACGCATATAATTCAAGACATGATGGGATGTGGTCGAACTATGTAAATCCATTGGGATTTTAAACATTTTAATTCTACTTTTGGCCCTTATGTTTATGCTTTCATCCTTTGTTTAGATTAATTTTTCTATACTCACTATAATTAATTTTATTTAATTTCTATAATATTTTTGGTAAGAAACAATGTTGATATTATTAGAGAATAAATATTTTACTGATTAAATCCTTTTATGACATGTAAAATATATTAAAATCATTTATATGGGAAAATTATATTTAATGCTAATCACACAGTTATGGCTTCAAATCAGCGTATAAAGTGAAAATTATCAAATGATCATTATGAAACTATATCAAAATGAAATATATAATTGATTCCAATAGAATAAATATGATTTTTATATATATAATTATTCTTTTTTTATTTTAAAAATAAAATTTAATTTAGCATTAATGATTATTTATATGAAATGGTTGTTTTCATATAAAATCCAGTATTTTTCACTATTAATCAAAAAAATGAAACTTCTCAAAAAATAAATCAAAAATTAACCCTATGCTTATATTCATCTTATACAAAAAATAATGAATAATATTTTTTCTTATAAAAATCATTAGATTCAAAATTTAGTTTTAGAGAAATCCATTCAGGAAATGAGGCCAACATAGAAATATTAACCAATAATATTGAATGTGTATTATTTTTTGGTATAACTCAATATCATGTATAACCAATGTTTTCCTAGAGACTCAATTTATCATATAACAAAATATTTAATTTATTTTCAGTACAATTCATTCTAATAAATTTGTTTTGTGTAACAGAACATATAAATGAATTTTAGTTAATTGGAAGAAGATATTTCAAAAAAATCTGGATGTTATAGATGTCCTACCTATCCCTTATGGATAATAATAATTATTCTCAATGTTTTGTTCATTGTATACATGAATATGTTAAATATAAAACATTAATTTATCCCAAGATGTCTACATGACATCTCTTGGTGGTCTATCTAACTTATCTAGGTTGTATGTATGACACGTTTGGGATGCCCGGACATGACATGGTCACCTAGCGGACATGCCTAATAAAAAATCAGGATCTAGTTTGCATGGAAGATATATAATATATATTTTGAGTGGAATTTCAGGAAGACATAACATGATCAGGATTGAAATTTCTAGAGGACTTAGCCTGTTCTGGATTACATTTCTAGAGGATATCACCTGATCTAGCGAACCTATCTGGATGATGCTTCATTACCTATTTGACTTTTCTTAAGGACATCATGTGATTTAAATATCTTTTCATGGGATGTTGAAATATTGTTATGAATTTTTAAAAGAGATTCATGAGACATTTTTTATATTCCCAAGTGATACTACCTGACATGGATGAAATTACTAGATGACATTATAATATTTGTCTAGAAATCCCAATAGTGAAAAAAATGATCACCTAGAAAGCTTGAGGGAATCCCATGACATTCATTACATATCCAAGAGACATCATGTGATGTGAATGGAGTGTATGGTTAGGTGGTGTATTTTGACATTAGAAACATTCCTTAGTATTTAATCATCATATTTGAATGTAATTAAAATCACATTATGTTTTGAGTATTTGTATTCACATAAGGCATCCATCCTTTTAGTATTCATCCAGCATATACGACGATTGGATCATTGTTTCTCATTTGTTATCTGATGCTAGATTTCATGTGACACATTAAAGATGATAGAGTTCCTTTTAAAACTATGGAATACACAACTAATGTTTTTAATGTGATCTACAGAGTGTTCATGTAGAGCACATATTAGTGGAATGTGATCTGTTAGGTCATCCCTACGATTTTACATAGTGGAAGACATTTCCGATCATGGGACCTGCCCCCATGAGATGACTAATATTATTCTCCCTTGTAGAATTATCTCTCAGGTTTATGTTTTTTCATTAAGGGGTTGTATTTATAATCATCACCAACCAGGTAATACATCATCTTGTGTAGTTTCTATCTCGTTAATGTTATCCAAAGTCAATAGAGAGTTTTTTATAATTTTCTTTGAATGATCCTATCATTGGTCATCCATGGTGCACACAATGACTTAAACCACTAGAATATTCCACCATCACCATGTTTATTGGATGATATCCAATAAAATGGATTTAGGAAAAACATGTTCAGATTCCAATGATCCTTAACAATTCCATTTCATCATATCTAGAAGTCTTCGTGGAATTTTGATGCCCATGGAATGGGATTCCCTTGACAAAAAATGACTTTTTTAGGGTCCTCTATGTGACTTTTATTGCTTGTTAAGGGACCTTAAATGGGCCAATATGACATGTCATATAACATTTTTATGATCAACAGTGATCTCTTGAGGTGTATAACATGTTTATTGTGAATGTTAGTGTGTCATTCCTTCAATAGAACCTCAATTATCATCCCTTTTAATTTCCATATTTATTTTACATTGACTAGATATCTTCTAAAGTCATGTGATATTTGTCAGGTACAATCATTATTCTTGTATGTGATGTGTAATGTGATCAATGATATATCTCATGATGATGCGTGAGATTTTCCACAGAATAGAATTCTGCATGTTTATGGAACATAATGTGTATCATATGATCTAATTCACATATTCGTTAGCTATTGAAATATGATGTTTACATGCCATCTTATTTTTTTTGAAAATGTGGATATGTCACCAGGGGATCCATAGGGTCATGAAAATCATTTGAGTGTGTCTCATTATAATCAACATAACTCTTAATTGCTTGGGGCTTCTGCCACTCTCTGCATTTATATTATCAATATTTGGTGATACTCATTTGGTAGGCATCAAAACAAGCTAAAATAAAAAAAATATTATTTTAAAACAATAAATAATTTAAATTATAAGAACCATAACTATATAAATAAGTATATAAATTAATAAATATCCAAAAAAATCAGGAAACTTGAAACACAGAAATATCAATAAAATTCAAATAATTTTAAACTCCAAAATGTACCTTGAAAAAAAATTAAATATTATAGAGTTAATAAAAAATGAAAAAAACATGAAATACCATAAAAACAAAGAAAAACATAAAAAAATATTTGTATAAAACAAAAAAACTATAAATTAATAAAAAAAGTAAATTCCCTAGAAGGAAATAAATAGAAAAATATAAACCATGTAAACAAATACAAATATCACTCCCTAAACCATAATCCATTAACCAAAATGCTATACCAAAAATATTAAGCTTTATACAATAAAGACTATACCATATTACCTAGACCATAAAACCTATGTCATAATCTGTAAATAAAAATCCATAATCTATGAACCTTAAAAAATATACCAAAATCTAAACCCAAAATAGTAAATCCTATAATATACTATTAAAAACATTCATTTCAAAATTAAGATCTTTAGAAAACATACAATCCTAAGAAATCACATCAAATAGATATCCTAAATGATGAAAAGACTATAAAAAGAATAAAAATAAAAAAATACTAAAAAACAAAAACCCAAAACCATAATACCTAAAATACATAACCAAAATCATAATCGTTAAAACAAAACCCATAAACAGACACCCTGGACTCTAGAAATACCTTAAATTAGAAAAACCCATATACACTCGAAAAACATCTACATCCATTATGAACCCCCAAAAACATTCAAAAATAGAAAATTTTCAAAAATAAAATAATTATGATATGGGTTAAAATCATAAAAAATATTTCAAAACATAAACCCTATTAAAAATAAAAATAAAAAAAATAACCAAAAATAATAATAAATCCTTTAACAAATGTAAATATAAAATCTAAATACCAAAACTATAAAAACTAATCAATATATTGTATAACATAACTACTAATCGAAAACCCAATATCCATAAAAAACAATCCCAAAACCCAAATCCCAAATATAAAAAACCGAAAAAAAATTAAAATCAAAATACAGTTTGAATCCCCTAAAAATTATAAAACGAATGGAACCATCTAAAAAACTAAAAATCGTAA
Source organism: Viscum album (assembly GCA_963277665.1). Classification (NCBI taxonomy): domain Eukaryota; kingdom Viridiplantae; phylum Streptophyta; class Magnoliopsida; order Santalales; family Viscaceae; genus Viscum; species Viscum album. The sequence goes on from OY728141.1 coordinate 282,456,687, forward strand.
TAAACCAAAATATTAAAATTACCCTAAAACCATAAAACACACCCAAAAAATTAGAAATAAATTAAACTAAAAAACATAGAATAAACCATAATAATACATTTTAAAAAAATTGAAATATCAAAACACCAATTCATAAATTACTAAACCCAAATAATTAAAATACCTAAAATTATTAAATCATAAAAAAACCTAAAAACCATTAAAAACAAAGGAAAACACATAAAAAATCTTCAAAATTTTTTAGAAACCATAAATACTAAAAAAATAATAGATCCTTAATATCACAAAACATGATAAAACCCTATTAAAAATAATGATAAAATATACTAATGAATGATTGAATAACTAAAAAACTATGCTATATATTAGAAAAAATGAATCCTAATACTAAATATCCAAACAATAAAATAAAAATAAAATTTATTAAATCATGAACCAATAACCTTAGTTTATAAAAATTAAAGACACTAATAACCATTATATCCTGAAAATCTTACTGACAAAAATTTTTATAAAAATGAAAAAGCCCCTAAATATGTATTCTCTAATAAAATATTAATATAATATATGAAAAAATAGAAATCCAAAAAAATTATAAAACATAAACACATAAAAATCCTTTAATATTCCTTAATGAACAATAAAAAATGATATATATGAAACACTAGCCACAAACCCTAAACAACAAACTATAAACACAAATAAATTAATTAAAAAACGAAAACATAGAAATTAGAAATACCTTAAAAACCATTATATACCAAAGACTCCAAAAATTAATTTATACCTTGTGAAAACATAATATTAGAAAATTCAAAAACAATAATAAATAAATTGAATCCTTTGAAAAAAAATAACCATTGCAAATCCATATAATTCTCGTAATAAATAATATAAAACACCAAAAATACTAATGACCTAAAAACCTAAGAATATATAATCTAAACACTCAAATCTAAATTCGGAACCCAAATCTAATCTCTTTGATATATAAGTAAAAAAAATTTAAAAATAATCTAATCAACAAAAACCCATTGAAATACAAAAAAATAAACATATAAATAAATGAATTGAAAAAATAAAATCAAAATTTTTTACCAAAATTAACCAAAATCACAAAAACAAAATAAAATATTAATGAATGAAAAAATTTAATAAAACCACTAAATTTTTTTGAATTATACCAAAAAATTGAGAACTGTAATACCTAAAACAAAACACTTCAATTCTAGAACATAAACTCTAATCCATAAACCCTATAGCTTAATCAATAAACCCTTAATCAAAATAAACTCTAAAACCATTATGAACCATAGAAATCTAGGAACCCCAAAATAATTCAATCCATAAAACCAAAAACAACCATTAAAAATAAAATCCTAATATAATATAAAAAACCACTATAAAAACAATTTAAAATTTGGAAAAAAATTTAAAACCCCTTAAAATTCAATAAAAAATAAAGATCCTTAAAATGCTACAGAGATCATTGAAGTTATACCCTAAATCCAAATTCCTAAAACATAAATCCTTATACCTAAAATATAATCACATAACCCCAAACAATGAACCAAAAAATTATGAAAACTAAACCATAAATCATTCACTCTAAAAAATATATAAAATCATTAAATAAAAATTTATTTTAATAAAAATATAATTATTATTACAAAACTAAAAATATTAATAAATTTTATCACTAAAAAACTAAATTTTTTTAAAAAATGTAACTAAAACATTCATAAAATATTTTAAATTGAAACCCTATTAATAATTATACAACCCATATAAAATGATAAAAAAAACTAAATAAATATTACCAAAATTAAACCAAAAACACAAAAATGATGTAAAAAATAGTAATCCACGAACAGAAACCATAAATCCTATAAATTATTAGTAACCATAAAGCACAGGAAAATGATAAAAATTATTGAAAAACTAAAATGTTTAAAAATGTAGGAACCCAAAAAAGCATAAAAAACAACAACAGATAACATCAATAAAATGTTCCAAAAAAAACCTAATATATCAATTAAAAACTTATAAAAACATTACAAAATAAAGACCTTGAAATTTGAAAAAAAAGAACATATAGAATTATTCCCCGAATATAATAACTTAAAAAAATTTCATTAAAAATAAATAATAATCATTTAAACCTAATCACATTATAAACTATCAAAAAAATATACTTTATAACACAAATCACCATTAAAAATTCAACCAGGAAACTATAATTACTAAAATATATAAAATATTATATAAAAATATTAATATATATTAGAAATCCAGAAGACACATTAAAAAATAAAAATATATTAAAAAAATGTAAATTTCAATTTTTTGAAAACCAACATAAACACAACTCCACAAAATATAATCCATAGAAAATATACAAACTCATTCAAAAATTGATGAACCATTACCCCTATCAAAGACACCATGAATCCCTAAAAACATAATAAAAAATTAACACCTTAGAAAAAATGTTAAAAATAAAATAAAAACATGTTTTATAACATTATCTTAAAAATAAAAAGAAAACCTAAAAACAAAGTAAACCTATAATAAAATATTTAAAAAATTATCAGAGAAATACCCTATAATAATCTATGATGAATAATAAAAATTATAAAAAAATATAATCCCTAAACCCAAAAATCAAATACATAATTTGAATAAAATTATAACTAGAACCCTAAAACCCAACAAAACCATAAACCATAAAACAATCTCATGATTTCAAAAAAATAACATCTATATGAAAACCATTTAAATGGTAAATTATTGAAAAAACATAATTTCATAACATTCCTTGGCTTACTACGCTTTATATTACTATAATTATAGGCATTATGAGATGATTGGTGGGTGGGAGGTGTTGTTGGAAAATAAAATTCAAATGAGATGACTGTGTTGTGACGTGGCCTCTTGTGTCATTGCAGATAGGGTTAGATTAGAGAAATGGAATTATATAGTTTTTGTATCCATTCATTAATGATTGTGTCATGATGATGGATTTTATTTAACAGTTTACGGTTGTGCCTTAACTTTAGGGTACATTATATAATAGTTATAGGCCACAATGTTATTTTGATAGATGTTTCATCACAGTAATGTGGATTAAGAAATACTGTGAATGGTATCAGAGAATATTTTTATAATGTGAATGATAAAAAAATATGTGTATATATATATATATATTCCTTGATGTTATCATTGTATTCATGTTGTGAAGACATGTGGTTTATGTCCCTCTGTTCCATATTTTTGGTTGAAATCATATCGTGGTGCTCCTTGCGCAAGATGTTTTTTGGGTTGATCTTATAAGAGAATTGACCATATTGGTCACATAATGACCATAAAATGGTCATAAATATGTTAGATGTCAGGTTAATCTTTAGATTTTTAAAAATATAGTAGTTCATATTGTGGATTGTAGTTATTATTTCCATATGTATCTGTCCCAGCTTGTCCTTGACTAGTCAGACAGTTATTAATTAAATAATATATTTTTATAAATTCATAATCCAATTAGATTTATTCGATAATAAATAATTCTTATAAAACATTAGGATATATATTATTATTATTATGTTAAACAAGGGGCATTTTGGATTTCAACATCCCATTTTCTAAACAAATAATTATTTTTTATCAGAGGGGAAATTTTCATTTTTGACTCTTCTAATTATTCCTTAAGAGAATGTTCTTGATTGGGTTTAGTTTGGGATTTATGGAACATTTTTAGTGGATGGAAGGGTGGTTATTGTGATCTAACTGCTATTATAATTAATTTAGATATTGAACTTATGAACATCACTCGTTCCTTATTCTTTCATGGTCGTTAATTTAAACATCTATTTAGGAATGAGATTTTATAATTCTTCCAAATTTATGTGAAATTATAAAATTACTAAGATTTTTTTCATTGATATGATGGTTAAAATTAACTAAATAAATATATTGAAATTATATAATTGAAATTAAAATTAATGTTATTATAAAAAATCAATTATGTGATTTTGTGAAATCGTTTTTAGTTTATGTCATGATTGATATAGCTAATGATAATGATTATAGATTTTATTTCTGAATCTCTATTATTATCATATTTTTTTATCAACTTTAATAAATTGTCAATTACATAATTATTTTCATGAAAGATTTTTTTGAAATATATTTCTGATTTGATTCTCTTTTTTATACCAAACACGTGTCTAGTAACCTATAGACATTATTTACGTGAATAAAATAGTACAATATATAATGGATCACTTCTCTAAGGGTTAATCAGTTTAGTAGTATTGGAAATAAAGATACCTATTTTTATTCTATATTAAATTATAATAAAAACACACACTATTGGAGACATTATTGTATCCATCAAAATCATTCCATGGTTCCATCATCATATCTTATAAAAATAATATGATATAAATGGTTTGTTCATAAACTAAGTAATGGAATCATTCATTTAAATATATCATGATTATATAAGAAATTATGAATATAGTAGGGTGTATAATAACTAAAATACATTCTATTAAATTAATAACTCATGCTTCAAAATATATATGTAGAATACAGGAACATAGAAACAACATGAGAAATAATAACTGTAGTACAATTTAAAAGGTTAAATAATTTTGGATTTTAACAACTTATTGTCATATAATTTTCCAAAATGAAATGAATCTTATCTCCAAGTCCTTACATAAATAAATCCTAATGATTGGGTAGGAAAACCAATAATACCCAACTAATTCAGCATATTTTTTATATCATGATACACGCTGATGTATCAAGGGAGGATCTATAAGAGATCCCCACCAGTTAGTTACATATATCCAATGCATCCCTAATATATTTAATTAAAGATATGATATAAAACCAATATTCCTTATCAATATATAAATATTTGTATTGATTCAAAAAAATGACATTATTATTTTCGTAAAAATTGAAATAAATTTATATTATGATTCATTCCACTATCATCATATATAGAAGTGGTACATAGTGGAGGAAATTTAAAAAAATTGAAGTGGTACTGAATATAACAATGACACTAATCATGTAGAACATTTTCAAAAAAATAACATCGAATGAATAATGAAGATAAAATGATAATTTGATCACACTAATATGAATTATCATAAAATAATATCAAATCCATAAATAATTAATGGAAGGTAAAATGAAATCATACAATCTGAAATCAAGAATACATATAAGGAAAATTAGTTTTATAATAGAGCGGAAAATTATTTAAACCCCTCTAGCCATATATAATAATGATGTATTAAATAAAATCCAACATTTATTTCAATAATTTAGTAAATAATTCATTTATATTCTAATTTATGAAATTAATTTTCAATGAATTATGAAATAAATTTTTTTAGAATTATGAAAGATGATTTTATTTGACAAACCATGAAAATATATAGAGGATTCTAAATAATGAATACTAGTTATAGAGGTTGAAAAATACATTCTCTTCTTATATATTAGAATTCAAATACCCTTTAAACATTTATAAAATTAATAAAATTTATAATTTTGGAAATGATAAATATATTCTAGTAATATTTTCATAAATAAAATAAAAATATAGAATTAAATTAATTTTAACAGTCATTAAAAATATAAAAAAGTTACATAAAATAATTTGAAAAATATAGAAATGGGGGAGAATAATTTTCAAGAAATATTAAAAAATCCGGTTGGTTTTATTTTAAAACATCGTCCATGATTTGAGTTCTAAAGGGCATTGATGTTGGAAAAAAGATAGAAAACATATAAAAATTCATATCATAATAAAACATATTTCTTTAAATTAGATAATGGTAATATAATTCACCCAATATAAATTTAAACATGAAAATAACAAAATAAGTGTAATATTTTATGGTAATCTACCAATACATTAATAGATTTTAATGTAATAACCCTTAAAAGGAAAAAATTAATTATAATATTAAATACCACGAACAATTTAGAAATTAATGATATTATATATCAATGGGTTTAATATATACTATATAAATTAAATTAGCTGTGTAAGATAAAATATATCTCTATGAAGTGGAATTTATTCTACAAAGGATTACCGTGGATTCCAACCCAGCCAGATAAATTATACCCTCCTGAAAAATAAATTAAAGTTTATTAAATAATATAATATTAAAAACATTAGTGTATATTCAATTTTATGTTCCTTTTAAAATAATATTTAATTCATTAATTCAATATTTCTTAATTACATAGACCACATAATGATGATTGAAATTTTTTCAAAAAACTACTATGATATGTTGTTTATGATCAAAGAAGTTTGATATTCATCCATCACCGCTATAATGCCAATAAATAAACAATTATAATTTTTAATTATTATATAAAATTTTATAACCACCAATTCAATGATTTAATATAAAAAATCAATAAAATGTTCATCGAAGTGTTAGACATTACATATATTTCATGACACATTATTTTTATTAATTGTTTAAGTCAGAAGAATGTATATAATGATTGTTATTTTTAAGAAAATATTATAAAAATATATATATATATTCTATATTAATTAAATATATCTTTCTTTTGACTCAAGTAAAGTGTAAATGAAAAAAAATCACATTAATTTATTGTGGGGGTAGTCTATATGTATACATGAGTGATATTATCATTTACTAATGGATGTGAGGGGATCAATGTTTGAACTATTTTATCTTAGTCAAATATAATATTGTCATTAACATCATATATATTTATTTAATCCATAATTCTATGAATTTATTTGATATGGTGATGAAAAATGATGCACATCACATCATAGAGATGTTTTTATATATGTACACATGAGAGATGGTTTCATTTCCCAATGGATGGAAAAAGATATGAGAAAATGTTATTTCAGAAAAACAATAACATTTTTTTATAATTAATATACTGATGTAATTATATATTGATGTACCTAATATTAATTTAGGATGTATAATGAGAAAATAATTTCAATCAATTTGTTTAAAAATTTGACGATTGTTTTGAAAACATCCTTCAAAATAAACCTTATGTATTGAATGTTGGCCTTTTCTTGGTTGCATAAACTCCATGAAATTCTAATGGATTTTAGGAAGAAATTTTTGTAGTTATTTTAAAATGATAGGTGATAATTTATTTAATGATATTAGATGAAAATGTGCATTTTAATAAGTTAGGTATGTGATAGACTAATAAATTTATAATTACTTATTATATTAAATATGTCTTAAAAAATATTGTAGATTTTATTCATCATATATTAAAATGTTATATTTTTTGGTTTATTTTAAAAAAATATTAATGATTTTTTTGTTTTATCTTGATTAATTATCTATTTATTCACCCCATTTTAATAATTTTGAACCTCAACCATAGTGATATATTTTAAGCATGGTCACTATTAATTATCAAAAAATTAAAGTCATATATAAATTAGAATATGTTGATCCAAATTTATCCAACCAAATCTAGTCAACATAAACACCGTTGCCAATCTCGGCCAGTGAAAAGGCCTGACGGACATTCCCTATCTCCACAGGCTAGCACAATTTCTTGAGTATCTTATATTTTTTTGGAATTATTTACCCGTATATAGAAACATAAAACATCAAAACGTATCGATAAAATGAATATGAGAAATTCATACCAAACAAGATTTTAAGAAAATCCAGAACTGAATACATAGGTTTAAACCTAATAACCTATGTCCAAGTACACATAAAAACAATAGAATAACAGCCCCACATACTCCACACGACATGGGGTCATCACCCACAAGCTAACTCCACAGTGATGCACCATGGAAGGGAACTAACATCTTGAACCACAATTTCCAAAATCCTTTCATTTACCTATGACAAGCGTGACCATGTCTACTCAAAACAAAGGGTTTTATGAATGGAGTGAGACTAAGGCGTGTAGTATAACACACAAATATTTTATAGAGTAAAAAATACAACCTAAAAATCTGTCCATTAATGAAAAACAAAAAATTGTTGAAATAATTACTGGAGAATTGATAATTTAAATTTAAATAGTTTTAAAAAAGAAAATTTACATGAATGAAAACATATAATTAAATCATGCAATCTAATTTATTTTACAGAAAAATCTACACTATGCCAATTATAATTACAAATGAGTCAATGATCACTAATCTCGGAACCACCCCTAGGCACTTGTTACTATCTGGCCGCATGTACCTTGTACCTCAGTGTAATGTAACCCTAAAAAAATACATTCTCATGAAAAACACAATCGTAGAGAACATTCCCATAACCTATTGGTCCACATTCATCATCAATACAATTTTTTTAGTGTTTTTGTTTACTATTCTTCTCAGTGAAACTTTGAAAAAACTCATACGGATAACTATTGTACTACTACATAGCCACCCTCCTAGAAACATGGGCTTCCCCCTTAATGATCAAACCATCATATCATGACACCAAAATACATTATCCAAAAAACATATCATTTTTTGTCATTATAAACTCTAAATAGTAGTTACATCAGATTTTCACCACTTACACTACTTAATAAATCTTTTGGGATTTCCATAAAATAACTTCACAAAACGTAAAAATGTTTTGATTAAAAAATCCCTCTAAAATCGCGATTTTAAAACCATGCTCATACCCATATTCACAAAAACTTAATTTTCTAGACCCAAAACATTTATATAATCCAAATACATGAGTTATAAAACAACCCCATTTGACCTAACATAAAATAGACATGTAAAACATCAAATTTTACACCAAATTGGTAAATAAGAATAATTTTCATAACAATATTCACCAAAATGTGGATTTATTAGCAAGTATAATTAATTATAAGTTTTCTAAAAATATAAATTCATAAATGATAACTCATATATCTTTGATTCTCATGGTTCACCTAATTGAAGTGTCTAACCCCTTGAATCATTGTGAGAATGGTCAACTTCACCACCACCACACATTAAGGGGCATAGATCAAGCATAAAACCACAATAATAGTCCAAAACCCCCAATATCAAACCCTATGTTTGATTACCCAATCTATGTTAATTTTAAAATTCAATAATAATTGTTTTAAACCCTCAGAAAAAGGAAACAATCCCTATGAAAATGGGTGGACGAATGAAGGAGACCCTCTTACTTGAGGGATCATGAAAATATCAACCCAAATACACTAGTAGCAGATTTTACTAATAGTCAAATTTGAAGGTGATGTTTTAATATGACAGATAAGTTCATTTGATAACCAAAATGGGGGAAAAGAGTAAGAATTGAAAGAGTTATGAAGGTTAGAAATTTCCTGTTCAAATCTAGATGATTTGGGAATAGCTATGACGTTATGCCCTAATTATCATTTTATAAGAGCTCCAAAGAGAAGGTAAAGAAAAATGGTTGAAATAATGGGTTCAGTGTGCTTGGGTGAGACTTGGAATCACATGAAAATCGTAAAACATTAATAATATGTTTAAATTATTGTTAATGGAAATGTGATTCTGAGCTGGGCCAATTCCATAATTAAAAATTCAAATCCAGCATTAGTATGAATTTATTAAAGGTCCAAATTGAAATGGGGGTGGTAATAGGTTAGGGGAGGAAATTTTATAAGATGAGTGGGTGAAAATATTAAAAAATGAAAGGATTATAGAAGAAACAATTTTTTTTAATTTGGAAATGGGCTCACGATATGGCTCAAATCATGAAAACTCACACTTTTCTACATAAATTCAACGGAAACCCCCACAAAAAACAATTAATGGAAATTAAATGAAACATTTCTTGATAATATTTCATGGATGTGAAAATTCTCCTCACTATGAAGGACTTTCCACCTTGGAAAGTGGACATGAATCTAAATCGTAAAACAAGAATGGGAACTCTTCCTTGACCCATGAATTCTGCTCCCATGTCTCATTTAAATCATTACCATGATTTCAATGAACCCAAAATGATGGGATGGACCATCCCTGAATATTTTTCTATTGGATGTCCAATATTCGCACCAGCTACTCAAAAAAAGACACATCATGCTCTATATCCAACTCCTCCCAATTGAGTAAAAGGGATGGATCTGAGTTGTATTTCTTCAATATGGATATATGGAAGACATCGCGGATGGATGTAAACTGAGAAGGCATGTTCAACATGTATTCCACCATTCCCATACACTCGCTAATCATAAAAGTACTAACATACTGCAGCATTAGATTCCCTTGAATTCCTAATCGACGATGGCTCAAACAAGGGGACACTTTCATGAATACCATGTCACCCACATATAACTCTTGGTCTCAAAGAATCTAGTCAAAATATTATTAGGGAGAATTAGAGATATCATTAACAATTTCATGATCAACATGACCTTCTCAGATGTCTCATACACTAGACTTGGCCCTAGCAATGAGGTCTCACCCACCTCACCCCAACACAAGAGGCACCAAAAGGCCGACAATAGAGCCCCTCAAAAGGTTCCATTTAAATCAAGGATTGTCAACTATTATTATAAAAAAACTAAAACACTCCCAAAATGGATATCCCAGAAACCTCCAATGTCCATAAATCATTCATAGATAATATCCTCCAAGATCTGATTTTCCCACTCTTTCTGGCCATCCGTATGAGGATGGTATCTCGTGATCATTTAATTTGAGACCTCAAGCCCTTCTTAAGGCCCTTCCAAAACCGAGAAGTGAAACATGGATCTTTATATGAGAAAAATTCTTGCAAAACACCATAGATCCATACCACCTCCTAAAGATAAAAAGTACCCAACTCATCCACCATAACTATATCTCTGACCAGAATGAAGTGGGAAAGCTTGGTCAGATGATCAATCACCAAAAAAATGGAATTCTTACATCGAGGTGTATGAGAAAAGCGACCAATTATATTCATGTATATCTCATACCACTTCTACTTAGGTATGGATAATGATTAAAATCAACTAGAGGGATTTTTATTCTCTTCCTTCACCTGATGGCATGTATATCATCTCGACACGAAGTCTGCAATGTCTCTTCTTTTACCAGGCCACTAGAACCCTGAATGAAAAACATAATACTTCTTAGAGGAAATCTGTTGGATAGCCAACTGAGACATGTGTCTCTCAAACATCACCACCTTTCATAGAGATAAAGACACTACTGAATAGCCCCTGAAGCATAATATTACCTTAGGAGATGACGACCAATCACAAAAAATCTCCCTCCCTTGAAGAAACTACATCAACTACTGAAAACCCTTATCAATAGGTTGTTCTTATTGAATCAACTCCAAGATATATAGAGTCATCAAAATGTTCACTAGGAATGCACCTCCAATGTGTTACTTCATATCCACATTAATATAAGTAAAGAGTTCCATCAGAGTCCACTCATCAAGGAACTTCCACAAAGAGTTCGCTAGAACACTTCTTCTTAAGCCGTCTGCTACCACGTTACCCTTGCCTGAGGTATATGAAATGTCAATGTAAAACCCCTACAAGTACTAGATCCAACGACATTGCCTCATGTTGATGTCATTCCATGAGAATATATAGGCTAATATTTTGTGATCATAGTTGACAACAATCATCTCCCCAAATAGGTAGTGACACAATGTATTCAAATAATGCATCAAAAATTATAACTCCAAGTTGTGTTTCTTGTATTTCTTTTGGTGTTTTCAAAGTTGGCGAGAGCCATACACCACTAGGTGATCATCCTGAAAAAGCATAAACCCAATACCCAAACCTGAAGTATCACAATTCATCGCATACCCCTTTCTATCCTCTGTAAAAATAAAAATGGGGGTTGTAGTCAACCACATATTGAGATCCTTGAAGGATGCCTAACATTCTAGGTCCCATACAAACATCTCCCCTTTCCTGGTCAGCACTATCATCGGTGAAGCAAGACGAGAGAAAGTATAGAACAAAGCACTTGTAATAAGTAGCCATACCATGGAATGTCTTGATCATGAACACGTTCATTAGATGACCACATGACATAACCACACTAATATTATCAGGGTCTACCAAAACCCCAAAACCTAAGATCAATTTCCCAGAAATTTCACATCCTTATTCCAGAATGTTCATTTCCACAACTTTTCATAAAGGTGATTCCCTCGAAAAGTTCCTAGAACAATCCACAAGTGAAGCTCGTGTTCCTCCTTAGATCCCAAATAAACTAGGATTTCATCCAAAAAAACAATGACAACACAATAAAGATACTAATTGAACACCCTATTTATGATTTCCTTAATGACCATTGGAGCATTGTCTAATCCGTAGGGCATAAACAAGTACTTGAAGTGCCCTTATATTCTTCGAAAGGTTGTGTTTGGGATATCTAGATCTTTCACCATGATTTGATGATAGACTGAACCCAAGTTGATTCTAGAAACCTACCTTTACCCCTTCAACTGATTGAACAAGTCATCTATTTAGAGAAAAATATATTTTTCCTTGATTTTTACATTATTCATCTTCTAATGATCAATTCACAACCAAATAGATCTGTCATCCTTTTTCGAGAAAAACCTAAAAGGAACCCAATGAGAGACGCTCGGGAAAATTAATAATTTTGAATCTAAGTCCTGAAACTATAGTTTTAATTCCTTCAGCTCGGTGGGGGCCATAAAACATGAGGGAAGAGATATCAGCTATGGTCCTAATGCCAAATCAATAAAAAAACTCAACATCCTTCTCTGGTAGAAAACATGAAAAATAATCTAGAAATACATTTGGAAACTCACAATAACATGAGGTATTACACCGCTAAGAGAATGCCCATCATTCTTTATCAAAAATGGAAATAATTAAAAAACATCTCCATTAATTTGGAGTTCTAGTCCTGGATGACTTTTCTAAGCATCCAATTACCCCTGAAAAACATGACGACTCCAATATGGTTCCCTGAAACTGACCCGACACTTGTAAAAATAAATTTTCACCTAAATGTGTACTAGCCAATACATACCAGGTATTTTGTAAAATAGTTCATTATCCTAGACCAAGAGGCCCCCCTCCATCTCATCCCTTGACTCATAAAAGGCACGCGATGGGCAGCTGAGACCCTAATCCCTCATCTTTCCCAACAACATCACTAACTCCATCTCAAAACACAAAAAACGGCTAAAAATTAAATGTGTTCACAAAATGGGTAGAAATGAATGAAATAGAGGAATAAATATCAAATAGAGTAGTAACTATAGAAGATATGGTCAATATGGTAACTCGAAATGTCAACAGTCCCGCCTCTGATATTGTAAGTGCCTGATCCACCACATGGAGATGTCCTGTCACCTCCTGAAGGCGACCTCTAGTCTATGGATTTTCCCTAATCTTGATCTACCCAAAATATGACCCATCCCTTCCACCATAGCCACCAAATAGAGTTTTCACTATCCTCATTGGCTCCGACTGTGCTGGAATTCCTCTTAAAGCCCAAAATCAGGGCCCAATTCGATATGGATATTACACCCCACAAAAGTGCTTCATGTGACCCATACCTCTACATTCATAATAGTGCTTTGGATGTAGTGGGTATGCTGGTCAGATGTGCCCTAGTCTTCCACACTAGTGGCACATTACTGATAATGCATCAAATGTCACATATGAAAACTGCCTGGAAGAATGGCCTGAAGTACCACCTCCCTTCTTTACATGTTCTTCCGGCTGTCTTTTCTTCATTGAAGAGACACCAATTCCCACTACTGATACATTCCAAGATAAACCAAACGTACATTTCTAATCAATCTCCAACATTAATGCCTGATCAACCACCTGAGAATAGGTCCTCATCATAAATTAGAAATCCTAGGAGTATGTACTAGTCAAAATCATTTCTCAAACCTTCTGGGCTTCGCTTTCTCATTACAAACGCTTTTAGAAGAATTCCAAACCATCTCAGCGAAATGATGGGAATACTCCATCACAGAATGATCCCCTTGAGCATGATACATGAACTCTTAGGATCTAACGTATTCTAGGACATCAAGGAAGTATTGTTCCTTAAAGAATACATTGAAATCTCCCCCAGCACATCTACCCATTCCTTCTAGTTTTATGTACGGATTCCCATAACCAATGGTTGGGACTCTCCAAAAAAAGGAGTCACAATTCACCATGACTTACTTGGGTGTTTCTAGGGACTAGAACATTCTCTCAATCTTTTTGAGCCATTCCTTTTCTTCCTAGGGTTCTATGACACCTCGGAAAGTAGGATGGTTATTTTTATAGAACTCGTGTGCCTTGACCATCATAGGAGCAGTATCATCCTCTCTAACATGAGCTAGATCAAGAGCCGGTGTATTTCCTAGTTCATGGAAAGCCCAAACCCCATCTTAAAATATCCTTTGATCATGATGTGAGAGAGAAATCTCTCGGGATGCCTCCTGTGGGCTCGTGGGAGCTTTCTGAGGATGCATGTTTCTACAAGAAGGAAACAATCCAAATTGATAAAATCTGTAAAAAAATCCTGAAAATTTCTTTAATTAAATCAAATATAATTACTCCAAAAACGTTTCAATGATAAAAGAAACATATACCCCACCCCCACCAGATGTCCACATATAGTCTACATCCCACACGCCTCACTTAGAAGTGATGTCAAACAAAAAATTCAGATGACCCATGGTGACTCGAGGTATTCAAATAGTTGAGTGGGCCCAGAACCCTACTCAGGACTAAAACATCATGTCCCAACAGTCCTAGCTCCTTTTTATCCTGAATCATCAAAAAATAATTATATAACCAAAAAAATTAACCACCTTTGATACCATTTTTTCATGATCCAAATCTGGTCACCTTCAAAACTGGTGCCAAACCAGGCATGTGTCAACGATCCAAGGGAATTCACTATCCCCATGGGATAAAAAAAGTTCATGGGTATCATATAATTTTTTTGGGATGATTTAACCTTATATAGAATCATAAAACATCAAAACCAATTGAGAAATAGATTCTAAAAAAAATCAAACCAAACATGATTTAAACAAAATCCAGAACTAAATTCAGTGGTTTAATAATAACACAAGTGGTACAAGGACAAATAAAATATCCGAAAAATTTCCCCAAGGACTCCACAATACAAGTTTTCATCACCCACGATCCTTCTTCGCGACACCACACCATGTAAGTGAACTAACAACCCGAACTGCCATCACCCAAAGCCTTTCCCTTACCTATGTCAAACATGACCATGTCTACTTACACCCAAGTAGTGTATGTATGGTGTTATTATAAGACCAATATTATAACACCAAGAGATTCCATATAGTAATCAATACAAGGTAAAATGAATTAGGGTTTTAATAAGAATAAAAGAGTGGAAATATTATCTAAAGATTGAAACATTTAAATGTAAACTGTTTTCAAAAGGAATTTTCCATGAGTGAGAACATTTAAGTAAAACATGTAAGATAGTGTATTTTATAAAAAAAACCACTATATTCCAAATATAATTACAAAAGATTCCATGAGCAAAAATCTCTGGAACACCCCTAGGCACTAATTCGTCTCGGGCCCCATGTACCTCATACCAATGTTTAATGTAACCTTATAGATTTCCTTTCTCTTGGATGAACCACTAGTTAGGATCATTTACATAACATAGTGGTCCCTAAACATCCTCAATATAGTTTTGTTAGTGTTTTTTTATCCATTTTTCTTAGTAAAATAGTGATAAAACCCATCTGGATCAGAAGTGTACTATTAAAAATCCACCCTCAAAGATTCCCAGGAATATCCTTTCATGCAAAAAACCATTATCGCATGATAAAAATAGATAGTATAATATAAAAATATCAGTTCTGGTCGAAATAAACTCAAAACAGTAGCTACACATGCTTTTCAACACATAAACTACTCAACTAAACCTTTAGGATTTCAATAAAATAACTTTACAAAACATAATAATGTTTTTCACACAAAATCCCTTTAAAACCACTATTTAAACAAATTTTGTTTACCCATATTCACCAAAACAAAATTTTAAGCACCCAAAACATATCAAAATACCCATTACATTAGTTATTAAACAACCTCATTTGGAATTAAAATAAATAGACTTTTAAAACACCCAATTTAACACCGAATTGGTACCTAAAAATCATTTGAATAACAAACATCACCAAAACCAGATTTATCAGTAGAGATAATAAAACATAAGAGTGATAAAAATAGAAATTCATAAATGATATCTCATCTATCATTTATTACCTATGTAATAACCTACCACAAGTGTCAAAACCAATGAATCATTGTGTAAAAGTTCAACTACACCATCACCACACAACAAGGGACATAGATCAAGCCTAAAACCGCAATAATACACCAAGAAACCCAAGATCAAACAATAGATTCAAATATGTAGTTTCTTGATATTTGAATAATAAAGAATAATTTGAAGAAACCATATGAAAAAAATAAAAAACAAATAACCAAATGGGAGGAATAATGATGGATAACCACGTACTTGACAGACCCAAAAGAAATCTCACCAAATACACTAGTAGCTGAATTTCCAATCAGAAAGAATGCATGTGAGGTTCTAAAAAGTTTTACATGGTCATGTTATTACAAAAATGGGGGAATAGAGTAAGAATTTAAGGTTTTATGATGGAATGAAGTTAACTCATTAAATCTAGACGATTTGTAAAATCCTAAAATGTTCTACCCTATTTCGCGATGCATACAAGTTACAAATATAGGGTAAATAGAATGGGGGTGCACCTGGGGTTATTGCACTCAGTTGAGACTTCGAAATAATGAAAAATTAAAAAATTAATAAGATATTAAATAATTTTTTTTTCAAACATGCAATGGGCATCCATGCATTCCAATTTCATTAAATAAAAACCCAAATCTACCATTATTATGGATTTCTAAATGGTAAAAATTGTAATGGTTGTGTTAATAGGTCAGGGAAAGAAATTTAGGAAGTGAAATGGATGAAAAATATTAAAAACAATAATAGAGTTATAAAAGAAACAAAAATGGTATTTAAATCTGGAAATGAGCTCAGGGTTTTACCCAATTCATGAAAATCCACCCTTTCCACCAAAAATGATTTGGAGAAGCACATAACAAATAAAGAGTGGAAATTAAATGAAATTTATTTTAAAATAATTCATGTATGTGACACCAAACCATGGAATCTATTTTATGTTATTCAATTTTGTGTAGTGGTGAAAATAAATTTTTAAATAATTTCACAAAATTCAACATTTTTTTTTTGAGAAATGGACTTTTAAAACATAAATAATATTTCAAATTAAAATTACAAATAATATCGATTCACATTTAATTAATTATATTCTTTAAAAGAATGAAAACTATTTTACTTTTTATCCAAAAAAAATATCCTTGTTAACACTAGATTAATAATAAATAACCAAAAGTGGTTTAAAATTTGAATACAAACATTACTTAGATTTCAAAAGATTAAAACCTTATATTAAATGGAAAAAATTAAATTTTATAAAATAATTATATTACATATTGAATAAGTATTCATACAATATAAAAAGTTTTAGAAGAATTTAAATCATTATTATATCCTAGTAATGATATCAATGTTAAAGCATTTGGAAATCAGTTTTTTCAGAATTATCCTATAAATCATCTATTATAAAAACATTTAAAAATGTTTCCCATATGTAATTTATATGTGATAAAATTATTATCACCATTTATATAAATAATTTTCATAATTATTTTAATTTACCTATAAGTATAAAAAAATATACATCCTAACATCATTAAAAAAATGACCATTCATAACTATATCTTATATTATTTAATTTTTATTATTCAACATTTAGTTCATATTTACTTGGAATTTAACAATATGTTTGTATTACTGTAGTGGGGCTCATTTATTCTCAATATTTCTTATATCAGCATATATTTCTTAGGGTTTTAATAAATATTGGATTGCTACACCCATGTAAGTGGTGTTAAATCAATGTAATATCATATTTTGAAAATAATTGCATGGAATTGGGTTAATCATATTTTTTTGTTTTCATATATATTACCTATTTATATTTTTGGGATATTGTGGCCATGAATATGTGTTTTTTTTCTTAGTTTTGGTAGTTGGAATTCATTTCATAGTGGTGGTTGTTGATATTGTGGTGGTGGTGGGTGTTCTATGATGTTCATTGGAATAGTGGATTGACTTTTATATTTCATAAATATTTTTTTATAATGTGATTAGTTTTATAAAATTTGTGGGGGTTGTTAGTCTGTATTATCAAGTTGTTTGTGTAGTGGTAGGTTATATTTTTTTTATTTTTATATAGTATCCTTGTGTTATATTATGTGGTTTGTAATAATTACTACCATTGTAGGTTTGGGAGATAATTTAATTATAGTTTGGATGATAATGATGTTTTATTGAATTAAATGAATACATAATGGTAGGAATAAATTTCTTTCATGGTTAACAAACATTTAACTATTAAATACGAAAATAATTGTGTTATTACTCTAATTTGTATCTCTATATAGAAATTAATAATCTAGATAAATTATTAAAATATTTTAAATGATGTTGTAGATGTGTTGTGTGTAAATATGGGGATTGTTTGTCATATATATATATATGTGTGTGTGTGTGTGTGTGGTAGCTCATAAATGTAAACTAATGTTTGAAACATTTTTATGGTACATAGTGGTGTTTCTTTGGTCTGAAACATTAGATTTTCCATTATTGGGTTCTCATACATGTAAGTTATATTACCTTATAATTTTTTCAATGAAAAATATTTTTAATAACCATACTAATGCACAAATTTTTTGTTTTGTTTATTTTACAAAAAACCCCATATTTGTTATGGAATAGGTGGATAACTACTCACACTCCACCACTCAACCTTCAAGTTGTATTTTAATATTTGATTACGTATTTTAGTTATTAGAATATGGGTTTTAATTGGTTAATGTAATTGAATGTGATATACTAAGTAAGTATGTTCTTTGTATATGATAATTTTAGGAGGAAAATGTGATCAATGATATGATATATGGTGGGCCTTTCTATATTATTAATGTATGGAAGATGGTTTATGTCATTCAAATTTTGTATACCCTACCATGATGAATTTATGATGATTCTATGAAATGTACTTTTGTTGTAGTAAAATGAGAATATGCGATTTTGAATACATGGTGCTCTATTATAATAGATATACGGTGACGATGATGATATGGATATGATATGTGGTATATTTTAGGGATATGACATATATAGTGAAATTCATAGTGGTGTATGTGATAAATGAAAATGGATGCTTTAATTAGGTTGTTAGAGACAACAACTAGTTTGGAGGTGGTCATGAGGTACCTTATTACTATATTATTAGTATAATATTTTTCTATTCATAGACGTTATAATATGTGACATATAATTTTTTGAATACTCATAGTTGACATTTCAAAGGTGTGTATTAACACTATTTTTTTCATAAATGGTATAGTATGCCACATACGCATTATCCAAAAATTTCTTGTGGAGTATAAAATGAAGTATATATATATATATATATATAATCACAACCACATATATAAATATTTTATATAGGCTTCTATATGGGATTTAGTGATTGAATTTAATGTTTCTAGATTGTTTATTGGAGTTTTGGTTCGAATTGATTCCTTCTGATATCCCATTTTCTGTTTTATTTTTGATATTTTTTACCATATAATAATATATACATTTTTCTATATGGATGTTTTTTGATTTATGTATTTTTTACATGTTTTCATGATTTATGAGTATAATGCCTAATATTTGTATATTTTATAACATTGGGTCTATTTTCATCCCATGATCTTTTAGACGAATTCATTAATAGTCATTATCATCCCCAATATAGTACTAAAATGGATTTATATGTGGAAGGGTTATAAAGAAGTGGAATTAGATATCTATATATATTTTGGTGGGAAAATAAAGGGATTTAATACTAGGAAATTCATGTTATTTTAATTTCAATATTATTAGTTAAACCTAATATGTGATGTATTTAGGGATCCCTGCTAGAGAATAATGGATTAGGCCACCCTATGATTCAATTCTTGGACCATAAAATAATTAAAATCCATATGAATGTAAATAATGACTAAGGGGTAATTACAATAGAGATGTACATTCATTATATTTATATGATTTTGTGTTGTAATTTTGTGATTTAGGTAAATTAAATGAATTGAATTAAATAGTACATAATGAATTTTTTTCATCATGGATAAACTATTCCCACTCATTTCGGGAGAGATAGATCTTGATCACTATTACTGTGTTATTTAGATTGGTGATGTGTGGGTAGATGATCTATTTGAGGACATAATTATTGATCAAGATAATAATGATGAGTCTTAGAAGAGGATTTTTTGTGAGTTATATTGTTTGTGATTTGTGGGGATATGATGGGAATTATTTCTAAAGAAGATTTACTAGATGGGAGAACTACGGATCACATTGATGTTAATCAATGATTTGAATGAGTTTTTATTCCCATGGGTATGTAATCTGATGATTGAATTGAAGAGATAGTGTCAGATTACTTATCTTAGCGACCATAAGGAGGTATACTCTAATGGTCATGATTTATAAAAATAGTTTTTATTTTTTACCAAATTAAGGGGGTGTTCAGAGGGTTTTCAACTCCTTTTTCCCATTATTTATATTTTTTATTTACAATTTAATATTATATAGAATTTATTTTATCCCAATGTAAACCCAAATTGATGAGTAAGGGTTTGAATAGATTTTCAATAGGTATATAATGTTATCCAACTTCTTCCATTTATTACCTAAAGGTATCATCAGAGTTAACTTTATATGATATGTCATTTCATTATTACATAATGGTAAATTATGTTACCCTTACACCATCGTTGATTCTTATATAAAGGTATCAGTTTTTATCAGATCGATAAATATCATCTCTATTTTTATTCCTGATTCCGACAACTCAAAATTCACTATATATATGGGGATTTTAAAATCAAATGATGTGAAATAAATAATTAATTTTATTTAATTACATTTCTATGAATCATGTGGATTAAAAATTCATAAATTAATAAATATGTAATTAATGAATTAAGAATTGATATATTGAAAATCTATATATATATTTTTTATATTTACGAAGAGAATACTGTTGGATGAAAAAAATTATTTAAAAATTGATATGTATGTAACTCTGACCACATCATTTTTAAAAAATTATTTTAAAATTGATATGTATGTAACTCTGACAAAATTTATTGGTATAAATTTTATAGGATTTTATCCTTTTGTAAATTTCTTTTAAGTATGTATATTCTATATTTTAACATCTAGATTGATTTTCAAGATGTGAATCAATATAAATATGTATGATTTATTTTTACTCCTTTTATTTAAAAGTAATTATATAATTATTTATATGTTCAAAAATATATCACTCATTCACTTATCTCCCATATCTCAACTCTCATGTTCAAGTCATATACATATAACATCTATTTTAAATGATCATAGGAATGTTCTAGGAATTTCCAAGAAGTCTATACATCAATGTAAATAGTTTTGTCTATTTGAGAATCTCTCTACCACTTTTTTAACTTTTTAATGTGATCTATAAAGTTGGAAGATGCATTAATTGTAGTTTAAATCCAGTAATCCCCATAAACCATAGCATATTTCCTTATAGTAGGGAAAATTTTTAATACTATTGGAATTTAAATATTAATCATTCTTTTAAAATATTAAGTGTTATTTATAATTAATACACTTATTTCCATCCCACATAATACAATGAATTGAATTATCTTATTTTATTTTACATTATGTTCCTCATCAAATTTTTAGAAGTGCGACCCCCTCATTTATTTTTAATAAACTCATTAGTAACAACATATGCCAATTTTTTAATAAAATCCGGATTAATTTAAAAAGAAATATTTTATCAACCATAATAATAATTTTATGTTAATATCCTTATCCTCATACCTAGTGGTGATGTTTTGTTCCATTGGTGTCAATATTTTTAATTTTGTGTAATTCATTACTAATTACAAACACCTATTACAATACTATGTTTATTAAAAAGGAGTAAGCCTATAAATAATCATAGTTTTTCAAAATTAATAGCTATTTCGATAAAAGAAATTCTATGTTTTCTTATTATAACACCATAATATTTTGGAAGATATTTTTTCTACAATTAATTACAAATTTTAAAAGCTAATTTTGCATGTTACATTGAACTAAAATTTGTGGTGATATATTAGATGATTATTTCTAATAAAAATATATAATCAATAAAACCCATAATAAATAATATTTAATTTACAATTTAAAATGATTAAATCTTGGATAAAATAATTTATATATAAAACAAAGATTTTGTTTGAAAGAAAAAAAATTTAAAGGATTTTCTAATTTATCATAATAAATAAAATTATATTCTTTTTAAATATTCTTATAATAATGTATAAAATATCAATATATGGACTAGAATGATAATAATATTAAAATTTTATAATGGTTTGAATTAATAATAAAAATAATTAATGGTCGAAAAAGACATTTCATAATAAAATAGATTTTTATTCATATTAATTAACCCCTTCAAAGAAAAAAATAATGAAATATTATAAATTTATTTTTATTTAAAAATAAATTTTTTTAAATTAATAACACAAAATTATCTTGTGGTAAATTTTTAATTTTTTTTTGGAATGACTATTTTGGGAGAATAGTAAAAAAATACCTATTTTTATAATATAACCACTTAATGACATTATTATAATAAAAAATGGTTATAATGTTTTTAATGAATTTATTTATAAAAATATATAATTGACATAAAACATTTATTTTATAAACACCATATTTAACTTTCTGAAATAC
Source organism: Viscum album (assembly GCA_963277665.1). Taxonomy (NCBI): domain Eukaryota; kingdom Viridiplantae; phylum Streptophyta; class Magnoliopsida; order Santalales; family Viscaceae; genus Viscum; species Viscum album. Next base: position 282,479,632 of record OY728141.1, read on the forward strand.
TAATAAATATTTTATTATAAAAATTATATTTATTTTTATATATTAAAATTTAGCTTCCATAACATATATAATTTGATTATGTCGATAGGGATATAATATTTTATATAAACATGATAATATTATTGGATAATTCCAATATCAATTTTTTGAATTAAATTTTGATTACTAAGATTAATTATAGTTACAATTATAATACTGAAAAAGTATTTTAAAAAAACTATTTTATTAATGTTGAGTAATTTTAATATAATAAATTAAATTGATATATTTTGAAAGAATAATTTCATATTAGTTTTTAAATTATTTAAAATTATATAATAACATGTTTAATTGGTAATCAATTACAAATATGATTAATAATTCTTATGACTGAAAAATCATTTGATCTATATAATATTTATATGTTCTAAGATAACAAATAATTTTCACTTATCTAAAATTTGAAATAGAGTATATGGATCCTAAATATCAGTTTATATTATTTTAAAATATTTAAAATAGTTTGCTTATATTTTTAATAAAATATAATATACTATGGTAACAACTTGTTTCCATAGTAAAATCCAGAATGAAAAAAATGTAAACATCAGGTGGTAAAAATATTCAATAATATTTATAAAATGTGGTAAAATAGTTAGTGGAAGAGTTATGATTATTATTTCACTCCAAAATATATATTATATCAATTTCCAAACCATATTACTCAGAATAAGTTGTTTATATTTTTGATAAATAATTTTTTTTAATAATTGTACATCGTTTATAACAAATAAAATGGAATCACATCCACTCTCTCAACGTTACACATCCCATTAAAAATTTCATTCAAAAAATATATAATTTCCTTCTAGAAGAATAATATTTCCAAAAAATCCTATGGTCCCAATATGTTATCACAATCACTTTATTTAAAAAGAGTCTTTTATAGTAAACCTCATGGTATCAAAATGACTATTACATAACACTTATCTGTTTTTCTTAATCATCCTCTTCCAAAAATACCGTATAAATTTTAATATAAAAAAATTTATCATTATAATATTAAATTGTTATTATATAAATCTAATAAACCTTATCTAATCCTTTTTATCAACTTGAGGAAAAAATAAATTTGGTCATGTCATTGTCAGGACTACCATATCCATAAAATGATGTATTTTATTTTCACCACCACTCCATTTCAAAGGATAAAATTATTTAATTGAAGAATAAATTAATATTATATATATATATATATATATATCATATTATTATTATACAAATTCAAATGTGATATTATCCCACATATTATTAGTGAAATGAAAATGTTATCATTTCATTATTCTTTCTTTCACATATACAAAGTCATGAAATTAATTTTTCATATTGATTTAAACTAATTATAAAAACCAGTGACAATATAATTAAAATAACAACAATTATAAATAGATTCATTATTATTATATGAAAAATAATTTATAAACATCCTAAATCATACTCACACATAGGGATATATCATCTTTATGTTTGGGTTGGTTTTAACACTAATAAAAACAATACTATTAAACATTATACTAGATTACATGGAAAACATATTATAATATTTTATAAGTAAATAAAAAATTAGTTTATTTTATTTTTTAATAATTTTTGTTTTAGTTTTTTATTTTAATTTTTATGTATCTTATTCATTTACTAAATTTATATAAATAATCCCACACCCATTCAAAACCCAATCAAATTTAAGAAATTAATTACATAATACAGAAAGATCGTATGATCATAAACTATATATTAAATAATATATAGATGAATAATGTTCTTAATGTGGAATTTATTGAAATTAATTTTATTTTTCAAGAAATTATGTCAATCTTCAGAGTGAATCCGGATTAAGGAAGGGTTTCTTATCTCAATTTTAAACCCTTGAGACATAGATCATATTATTAACAATGTTTTATAATTAATTATGTACAAAATTCACATTTATTATTTTTTATCATGATTACCATATAGGTGTTTATTTTCAATGATTTAATTAATTTTAATATTTTAAGGGATTTTTACTCAAATATTACAATGTATATAATGGTTCGTCATCTAACATTCCAATCATTAATATAAGTTTATAGTTTGAACCTAATTGTTTGGTATGTTGTATTGAATTTCATGATGAATAACTAAGACATTAAATATCAAATATTGATGATATTATAATTTTAATTAAATTATCTCATTCATTAAAGAGGTTTTAATGTAAATGTTACATAATTCATATGAATTTTATCGACTCATATTCATTCTCCCTAACATAAATTTTCAAATTAAATATGATATTATATGATATTTTTATCATCCTAATTCCTTTTAAATATGGATTTTTTTATTTTCTCTTAGTATGTGACTTATATTATTTTATATTATCTCCCGTGTTGAAATAAAATTTTAAATTAAAGTTTATATTAGAATAAATAATCATCATTATTTCATAGGAATATTTTTCACTATGCTGAAATTTTTCTTCCTCCAATGTTCTACTATATTTTTTGAAATATAAGATGGATTATTTTCTATGATACAACCAATTATTTTTTCAATTTCTAAATATAATTACAACATACACTTTTGAGGATGTAGGTTTTCAAAAATAGTATTTGAAATATTTAAAAAGGATTTTCATAAAATAAAAATTAAATTTTTAATCTTCTACTACACATTTTCTCTAAAAACATATCTTTATTTCTCAAGAATCCTCATGTAGATATGTGATAAATAAATAATTATTTATATATCTCAAATGTTTCTTTCAAAATTATAGAAAAAAACTATCAAAATGAAAAAATTTATTTTTACCTCAGATATTCTTTATGAAAATAATATATGAAAATTATTTTATTATACATTTTCATAAAATGGACATCCCATAATTTTGAATCATTCCTACGATAATTCATTGTCTAACAAATAAATTACATAAATATTATTATTAGAGATATCATTGATGTTTTTAATGGAAATGGGTTATTTGAATCATTAATTTTAAACTAAAATTCAAATATTCTTCTAAAATTAATCATCAACCACCTGTTGATTATTTACATATGTTTTCAGAATTGAAAAATATTAATTATCCATAAAAGGAATTACCAATTACTAACATTACCTTTGTAGACAATATTTTGTGTATAAATAATCTTCTTATTATAATAAATTTTCTATATAAATACTATATTATTTATTTCCTTGATTAATGGGTTTTAAAATAGATTTCATACATATATTCATGAATTAAATTATTAACTCAATAAAATTACCCTTATTTATATTTTTTAAGAACCTTATACTCTTTTATCAAGATTTAATGTTATTTACCTAAAACATTACATCATATCATTGATAACCATTTCATTTCCATTTGTGTATCAGGATTGGATTTATTATGGAATTATGAATCTTTTAATTATTTGATCCTTATTGAAAGGGATACAATACAAATTTTATCTCCTTAAAATAATTATGATATTTTTATGATTTATATTATATGGAACACTTATTTGTGTATTAATAAATGTGGGGTCCTATAATAACAACTAATGTGTTGGATTAAGTTTATATCTCATGATATATTAACATGTTTTCTTAATGAGTTTGTTTTCAGAAGCATTGTTTAATGTGATTTCTCACCTTTTTATGAATGTACATTATGATTTTGTTTATATAGGCATTTGGATGAAGTGTTTTCCCCTTATATATTTTCAATGTTAATAATTGATCTATATCATCAATTATTTATTATTTTTATACAAATTTCATGTGATTCATTTATTTTCTTGATATATTAAATTTCATTTTGAAACCTATTTTTAAAGATAATCCACAAAATTTTTTCATTTTATGAATTTTTCAATAATATAGAGTCTATAATTTTTTTTGTATAAATTTGTTTATTTATTAATTATCCCCATAGTATCATTTTAGAATCGCTTATGATATAAGATTCTTATCTCTTTGGTTTACCATTACCAAGAATTTAGGATCATCCCCTTAATAATGAATCCATTTCCTAAAGCTTGGATGAAATGAATTACATATTATTTTTTAATGGCCGAATATATTTTGTGGAGAATTTATTGAAGATGTATATGACATGTTATGGTTAAGATGTTTCTTATATAGTGACAGAATGGTCCATTAGTTGAATTGTTTTCTTTTAATTGGATTATGAATTTCCAAATTTTTAGAATACCCAAAACCAAAATTATTTTGGGAAAGTATTATAATAAAATATTATGTTAAATATAATGTAATTTATAGAGTAATGTCCATGGGATACTAAAGTTGGTTTCATAATATCTTTTAATAAGTTAAATGATTTGGATGTTTTCTATTGATGATAAATTTATAGTTATAATCATCATTAATGGATGTTAAGATAAATATGATCATAATTTCAAAGGTATAGATTACAAATATTATTATATGAGGTAATAATGATTTTTTTGGTGTTAGGATAATATAAATTTGGTAATTAACCAATGGATATGTCCACAGGATACTTCAAATTATAGGATAACATCTTATTATTTATGTAAACTAGAATTTTTTTACATTTAAATAAATTAAATCTTAGTACATATACTTTAAGTGGATTTAGGATTTGGAATTGATGTTTCAAGGTGTAATATCTTTTAAAAGGGAGGACATGTTTTTATCTAAATTTTAATTTGGTGCATGATAAAAAGCATAACATCACAATGAGTTTTAAACTCCAAAGTGATATGCAATGATTTGAAGACATTATCTATAATAAAAAATTAAAATTTTTAATATGATGTAATTTTTGTGAGAGAAACCAATAGTAAAATCATAATAGATAAAATTTTACTGTGAAAATAGAGTCACATGTTAATTATAATTATCATAATTTAAATGGGAAGGTTTCATAGGGTAGTAATATTCCAAATTAAGTTTTCATATTAATATTTTAGATAATATAAATACAATTTTTTAGTATTTGGTTGAAACTGGATCAAAAATATGAACATGATAAATATATTTTTCTGAAAAACATCATTTATTATAACCAAATTATGTTTTATATTTAAATGTTTTATAATTTTTTTATATTATTATTATTTTCAAAAATGACATTTTTATAGTATTAACAAATATATATATATCAATATTCTAAAAAAATAAAATATTCACACACATAGATATTTTGATTAGTGAGTGATATTAATCAATGATATTCTGGGATTTTTTAATACTAATTATGATTGTGTGAGGAACCTGTCAAATTTTCTTAGGGTTTTTTTAACATTAGTAGTTTTTAAAAATTTATTAAATGGTTTAAATAATCTAAAGATTTTGTTTTATTAAAAAACTTTGTTTTTTGTATAACTATTTGATAACACATGATTATAGTATAAATAACCCCTATGTTTATTATATTAATGATATCGAGGTAATAAAGTGTTGAAATATTTTGATAAAATTTAGTTAGACTCTATCGATAAAATAGAAATATATAATTGATTTAACTAAATAGTTATCTATGAAATATTTTATATAATTTTTATTTCCTTTATGGGATTATGATAAATATATTAAATTTTGGGTGACATTAAAAATATGTGTTTAATTGAATTTAGGGTTATATATAGAGTTTTGTTTTAGTAAAATGAATGATTTCACATCTGCCTAATTTATTTGGTATTTAAAATATTTTTCAAATAGTTTTCAATGGAGATTATTAGATTCCTATATATACGTAATTGGGTATTTTATTCTAGTAATGATTCATGTTATTTGAGTAAGGTTATGTAACATGTTATTGCTTTAGAGTGTACGATAGTTGTCATAATATAATATTTTATAAATGACGAATATGATAAGAATGCACTCACAAAAATTATACATCATGTAATTATTAGAATTCTAATGAAACAATTCATTTAAGGGGGATAGAATATAAAAACGCAATATTTTGGAATATATTTTTTATTTGTAGAAGTAATGCATTATGTATCTTATTTCACACGCTTAACTAAACTAAAACATGTCACCTAATATTAAATTATTATTATTATCAATAGATTACAAATAATTAATCCTCTTGTAAATACATGGATATAAATAAATTCTACATTATTATAATTGAAAAATATATAAATAATACCCAAAATGATTATATTTTTAAAATAACTTTTTATAAAGACATGTGTAATTTACCCCAATATAGGAAATTCACCATCTTTGAAATATTATTATAATTACATATTATATCTAAATGTATATACAAATCATAAATTATTAATAAAATTATATATTGGTATAAAATATTATAAAAAATATAACATTTTTATAAATTCAATATTCAATAAAATTAGTTTTTCGATATATTTTTTACTTTCATTAAAAAACTAAATATAAATATTTTATAATTTTATTTTTTAAAAAATTACTTCATTTAATAAATTATATTCAAAATATTAACTTAGATTTAATTTATATTATTTACTTATAATAATAAATTTTTATGTGAATGCTGAAAAAATAATAATTTTTCTTATATGAGCACATTGATAACATTGTTAAAAAAATAATTATTTAAATGTTTATAAAACCAATTATCTATAATAGTACGTATCTATAATAATATTTTGAATTTATTAGTCCCATGTTAGTCATTTTCAAAACAATTGTATCAATTTACTTTTCAGACATATTTTATTCACTTATATTTAAAAATATATTCCATAAATTATTGAAATTGAATATATAAAAATGATTTAAAATTTTTGTTCAATATTTTAATATTATAATATAATTCCAATATCAGTTTTAGGCATAAATGTTTCATTAATGCGATTAATATTAATTTCCATGATAATGATGAAGGTGTTATTTTAAATGAATTATTTTATTAATGTTTTTAATTTTTAATAATTACATTAACATTATCTTTTTTATATGACTAATTTCATATTATTTTTATCCATATATTAAAATATATTATATCTTTTTAATAGATAACCTATTTCATATAATATTAATAATATTTAATGTTGAAAATAATATTTATCTATAAAAATAGATTTATATATATTAAATCATTTAAATTAAAAGTTAATTCATCTTATTTTGAAACTATATTACAATATAAAAATCCTAATTAATTGTTTTTAACATGATTTTTTAAAGGGTTCCTATATATTTTCAATAAAATATAAAATAGTAAAATAACAACCGGCAATCAATGTAAATAGAAAAATGAAAAAAAAATACAAAAAATAATTATTGTAAGAAATAGATACATTTATAAAACATCTGTTGAAATTTGTTTTCGATGATTTAATAACATTATATCACCCAAAACTACATTATTTATAATTTTTTGAACCATTGATCATTGAATATATTCATTCCATTAAATAAAATTAATTCGGATTCACAGAAGTCCCATTTTCCTCACTTATAAGAGGGGATCACTTCCACCAACTCAAAGATACATATACCCTCTAAAATATCCATGAAATTATTCAAAAATAATATCCTATATGAATTAAATTTCAAAAAATAAATCCCTAGGATACCGTATGTTTTAGTAATTCCATTTTTTTCAAGGAGACCTTCAAGAGAATGTTCATGGTTGCAAAGTGATAATTACTTTATCCCTATCATATTGATTAAAATATACCTTTTTAGAATCAACCATTTCAATAGTTATATAATGAAGAATATATCATTATTCTAATGAAATTTTAGTATGTATATGTAATAACAATTGTTAACTCCTTTCTTTCTAATTTGAAAAAAAAATTGATCATGTGTTTGTGTAGACTACTTCCTCTATGAAAAAACGACTCTCGATATTCCCCACCACCAAACATCCTGGGATATAAATATATGATTAAATATAAAATCTGAAATATATAATATAATTATTATTTATTATTCAAAAAATATAATTCATCTTAATTTAAACTCTTTCTTAATAAATGAAATTGTAAATTGTGTGTGGTTCAAAATTCCACCTCCACAAAGTAATGAATATCAATTTTCATCTTCATTTTTATTATTTATAAAAATCACTAAAAATATGATTCAATAAAATAATAACATATAATAATATCATTATTATAATGTAATAATTATATAATACAATTCTTTTTATACTTAGATTTTACACCGTATTATATTAACATTCATTACATAACATTGGCATCAATTCATGAACCATAAAAGATCCATTTATTCTGAGTCTAGATAGGTAATATTCTAATTTAATTATTGATTGAATTTCTGTGGTGAATCATTATGTCACCCTTGGGGGTGAATCAGTTATGACCATATTTTTTTGATTATATTAAACATAAACTCATTCTTTTATTAGGATGATCCAACCATAGATATCAGTTAATATGATTGAAAATTTAGAAACTCTTCCCCATTGTCAGCCCATTATGATATGTAGATTATATAATGAAAATACAACACTTGTATTTCTACTTGGTTTTATCTTTTTTTGAGACCCATATATTTTTTTCATGGATACACACATAAATCAATTGATTCATCTACTTATAATATTTTCATAAATAACTTGTGATATGTATTTATATTGTATCCCATAGTTGATCTATATCAGAATAATCTACACCTGTCTCACATATGGAAATTATAATTAATCCATTAACATAAAATATTTTCATATATTTTTAAATATTAAATAAGATGAACATTTAAGAACATCCTTGAAATATCATCAATAAAATATGAAAATGATAATACCATCAGGTTTACTCCATAATATGCACCTATGTATTTGACTAGTATCAATCCATCCAATATTCCTCAAATTTCATTATATATGCCTCCATATGGTGCACCTAAAAGTTTAATGCCTCAATATCAATCCAAATATCTCATTCTAGTATAGAAAAACTTAATTAATCTCCGATTTATACATCAATTTGATGACACTATCAGTTATAACTATGAATATTAATCCATTTTCTAATTCCTTTGATCAGAGAATCAAGCCTGTATAAAATAGATCAGAAGAACATTCTAGTACCTCTTATTAAGCCACGTGTTTCCTTAATTGGATCATTTCAGTTATATAAAATTTTTAATACAACACTTAAAAAAAATATGGGAATGGTATTACATATTACATATCATAATACATATTCACCAATGTTTTATGTATTCTATATGGGAAATGTGGGAAACTCAAATATGTTTTCCTAGTGATAAAAATTAGAAATTTTAACTTCCTGCTAATATGAACTACAATGGAAACATCTCAAAAGAACATTACTTATTTGTAGTTTCATAAAAACTCGAACAGCTACAGCCTTCTTCAAGATTCCATAAGTAAAATGTTATAAAGCATCCCAAATCCATTATATCTAATCTAGATAACATAATTTAAGGGATTAAAAAATCATATATAGGGTAAATTTAATTAATAATATTTATAAGGATCCTTAGTACCCCATATGATACATGATTATCTAATGACCTCACTATGAATGTTATTTGTTATACTGTTTATCTATCAAGTGCATATGTTATTTTTTATTCTATTGTATTACCTTTAATCGGTCAAATTAAAATGAATTTCTTTGGTCTATTGTACTTAATACATGTTTATGTAATTCTATTCATACTCATATTCACCCCAAATTATTCTTAAACTTTTGACCAATGATCATCTGGGAATTCCACCATCTTGTGTACTCACATATGGTCATCTGATGTTACTTATTCAATGAGTTTCCATTCAATCATCTGGTCATAATTTCACAACTGAAAACATCATAAATGACTATATTTATAAAAATAAGTCTTGTTTTACATTATTTCATCATCCATCCAATGACATCACATCTCACTATCTTATATTCATCATTTTGATAGTAATTCAACCAAAAATATTGATATTCATAACACATATCTATTTTTAATTTTATAAAAACCATTGATGGTCAATTAAACATATATCACTTATAATTACGTTATTATTAGTTTTATACCCAAGAGAACTCAACATTGTTTTCATAAAAATTATTCAACTATTAGTGCTTTTTTTTTTCTCAAGCTGATGAAATCGTAAATCCCCATCAAATTCCATCATGGAACTCTATATTATAATTTCATTTATTTATACCATTATTCATGTAAGGTTATATTTTAACATATATTACATTAGAGTTACAAAATATATTCCTTAAAAAACATGGTACAATATATCTTCATCTGTTGGAATCTATTTAAAAACTACTATACAATAATTAAATTCTTGAAACAATAACACTGATTATTGTACATGTTATAATAAAACATTTATAATCTAGAAAAAAACATAAATTTTTTTCTCTGGTCGACCTCTTATACTTCTCATAATATGATCTACTTCAATATAATCCATTAAATTGCTTCGAGAACTTATTCTAAAAAGAATTATATGGATATTAGAAAACACATATGACCATTACGTAGCTATATAACTCATCTACTACGCTTATCAAGCACCCAAGAAACCTTTATATAGGTTATACAAAAACATATTTACCTTTACAAACAATTCATGACTCTCTACATATATATTTCTTCGCTTTATTTTATTTTAACATAAGGGTTGGGAATATAATAATATGACCATATTCATATAGCATGTTACTCAAAAATTCTCTTTAACCCAACTCATAGTTCTCTATAAGACCATATACAAACATTTCACTCTATAAGGATGGATACATAATATATTCATCAATAACATCATTCATTATTTGGCCAATCGCAATTGGGAAACTATATACTCTTTCATTTTTTGTATCATTTTGTGAAAACATATGTTTTGTATCCTACATATTTTGTTAGTTTTTTATGTCATGTTTAGGTTATCATGATCTCTTACCATCATGTTTGTAACCTTAATCACCCTTATTTTGATTCTTCCTTGAAACACTTTTATGTTTATGATTTTATGAATACAAATATTGATATAGATTATTTAAAATTCGAGAAATATTTCTTTCATGGTAATGTAAACATCATTCAACTCCTCTATCACATCATAATATTGTATGTAATATTTTGTAACAATATCGGTGAAATTATAATGAAGGTTTATTATCCTCTATAAGGAATTATTGATGAAAATTATCTAGAAACTCATAATCCCCCAATGTAAATATAATGGTTTTAGCATTGGGTTGTATTTGTTTAGATTAGTTCATCAATCGATATATCTTCTAATTTGTAAATAATTTTATTCACCTTCATTTTTTAATTTTCAAAAAATTATTGAAAAAATAAAAAATATATGTTTCGAAAAAACCAATTTATCATCAATCTCCCAATATGTATTTTTTAAAATATTACATTCTATTTACTTTCAAATAGGTCTTCAACACCCTTATTGATCATTAATTCAGTGTCGCTTCAAATTACAAGAGATTTATTTATGGGAAACAAATTTCAATCCCCCTCAATTATATGTAATGGAATCACACTTTTAAATTATCTTTGGGTTTGGGATGAAATTTACTCACACCATTTTCAATTCAATTACAAATGTAAAATATAAACTCACTGACAGAAAGAATGAATCAATTTTCTTAAATAAATAATATTTCAAAGAAACATTATATCTGCATGATTAATGATCATTGTGGAAAATAATAGTGTTTAAATTTGACATTAAGGCTCATTATGATGTTTTCACATTTGATGTAATCATTTTCAAAAAAAAATTCAACGAATATTTTTTTATGATTTTATTTTAATTATCATTCCAACATTCATCTTATTAAGAATTTCTAAAAATACCACATGAAATAATGAGTAGAATTTATCTGCATTTCTAAGATAATACATTATTTTATGTTTATATTATTTTTTCATTATCAATTGTTACACATTTTTAAGAAAGTATATTTATAAGAAATATAAATAAAAGATAATTTTATTTATCAATATTTACGAAATTGTTATTTGGGGTGGGAACACGTTGGTTGACAGTGGTAACATTCTACAAAACCTTAGAAATATTCATGGAAAAAATATAGTATTCATTACAGAAAAGTATTTTCCTATAACATTATCACCATAAATATTCTCTTTCTTTTATTTTCTTAAAAAAAGTAAGTAATGTGTTACATTCACATATTTTTACAAATATAAATAGAGTTTATAATGATTTACTAAGTAAAAAATATTATTCTGTTTATTGTTTTCATTATATTATAATTAAATTTCAAAAAATTAAGATTTTAGGCAGAATGGATTAATTCTACTAATTTTTTACTTTAAGAATTTGGTGGTCAGTTTTCTTTAATATCAGTTAGTGTGGAAAATTATTTTTGTATATTTTTAACTACTTCTAGCATCGTTACATTTTTTAGCTATTCTATCCACACAACCATTAAAACATTTATAATATATTCAACTAACCTATAATGCTAAACTGTTCACACATAACAAATTTTTGAATTTTGATTATATTATGTTGTTATTTAAAAAAACAACTTTTCTAGGTAACATTATAATACTTTTTTTGTAGTGTGGATGGCTATCTGATATTTTCAACATAGTTTCAATTCATCTAATTAGATAATATTTCTATGAATCTTCTGGTGAACATAAAATTATTGATCATTGATTTCTTCTACCATAATAATGTATATATATATTTTAAATTTAGTAAATTTATTTCATTATATTCATTATATTCGCTTAAATATTTATGAAATATTTAAAACTATCCTTAATGTTTCATTTTTTTGGAAATAATTATCATTTAATCATTTATTTGAAATTTTGAAAAAAAATTCAGGGTATAATAGTCCTCATTATTTATTTTCTCATAAACCCAAATATAGATATAATTCTATATTTATTAACCTTTCAATAATATTTATTAGCCCCTATCTATTTTTATTAAATTTTTTCATCTAATAGAAATAAAAATAAAATCTCCACACAAAGATGTTTTTTAAAAATATCTCAAAAAACACTCAAAATACTCTAATCTATTAGATGTTAGCAGATCTGATTTGTTTATTAATTTTTGATAGACATAGAAGATTTTCTTCTTCCTTTTAATTTTATACCCCATAAATTCCCCTTTCTTTATTCATAATTAATTGAAATATTTTTCCAACATTAAAAAAACGTGATATAAATTTCTACAGCACAATCTATAACAAAATTAACCAAGTACTCCTTCATTTTGATTCATATTGGATAGTGTAATAAATGTAATATATGATATCTATGTGGGATTTTTTCTCATTTATAACTTCCACCATCATAGAAGTGGTGGGTAAAAAAAATGTATTCACCATCTTTTTCTAGAAAGGGAAACACACACTTATATCTTTTTTACTATTTTTTATCATTTTCATATTTTTCTTATTCTATTTTTGAGATTCCTCATATTTTTCAACCTGTTTGTTAATTTATATATATATAAACATCAAGAAGAAAATGTTTCACCTAATATCTTTTTTCAAAATAAATATCACATATATTTACCACCAATTGATATCATATGTATGAATCTCCTTGGTTTTCATATTTCTTATATTCATAATAATTATTTCCATATGTCGTACCATTAGATGTTGTTGTATTATCCCTTTATTAATATTGAGAGAATATTTGTTTCTTCTTTTTTCCTTTGATTTTCATGGATACAAATAAAAATAAATTTTCTATAATAATAATTTAATTAAATATACTCTTAGACCATGATGAACTGTCATACATTCTAGAGGAAAACATTCTTCAAATTCTATAATGATAATAATTAAATAAAATTTTTAATCATAGTTGTGTACTTTTTTGGTATATCCAAATAGTGAGAACCATCCTCAGATTCAAATTCAATGTCCCATGTGGATCGGTTAGTCACTCTGATAGGGGAGTGGTTATTCAGTGATAAATGTTTTTGACAAATTACATTGAACATAAAATATTTGTTATATTAATTTTATTGAATCTATTTTATCAATTAAGTTAAATGGATTGTTTTAAACTCTTCATTGTCTTTTTAGGCTTATGATCTATATCGGACATTAGGAAGACAACATAAATGTTTTTTATAATGTTTCACCTCAATATGAAAAAGCATCCTTGACATGGTGACTCGAAATTGTCTATGGATTCCTCAACTAATAATCATTTTATCAAATATATGTGATGGTTAATTATAATACATCCAAAAATTTAAAATACTATAAAAAATATCCCCTTGCCTCATGATATGAAAGAGTGTAATGAATACCATATGTTATGATATCACCCAAAAATCTCAACATATATCATGATAAAAAAATGTGGAATAATTTAAATTATATAATATTCATATCTTTTTAATAAATATAAACTAACAATTAAATAAGATCCCTACAACATCAATTGAATAATATCTATCTTATATGTCCTTATATTTTATGATATATCACGCGTCTCTTACATTTTCTAATATAAATCCATCCAAGGGACCTCCCCCACCATTAAAAATAACTCCATCTGATGAAAATACGATATATGTATATCAATACAATGAAAATAAGAATTTTTTTGATATTCATAATATTTTTTTCTTGAATTTATTCCCCTAGGACCAGTAGTTTTATCCAATAAAACATTGTATGTTTTTACAAGTGACAAAATAGAATTTTTCAAATGCATGAGATTAAATTGTTTAGTAAGTACACCTATGATTGAAACATATGATTAGTTTATGTTCATCAACCGGTTCATTACATGGATAGAATCACACACACTTCTATAAAATATCCATCACTTCAATTCAATTGTGCATATAAACAATGTAATCGTTTTACATCACATACTATATACATACACATTTTTATATGGAAATAAAAGGGAAAATTATTAAAGAAGTATATTTTTTCCTTTCATGTCATATTCTAATTTCAAAATTCTTATTAATCCCATAATCCCTGGATTATTCTCAACACTTCTATATTATTCATCTAGCTTCATGAAAAATATAGAATAAATAATTTTTGTTGAAATTCCTTAATTACATCATTATGTAAATTATCAAAAAATATTAATCTATTGTTGAAAAAAATAAAGTTAGATTAAAAAAATATTCATGTTTAAGGGATTTTCAAATATTATTAAATCTCCCATGTCCACCCTCTAAAATATGATTTTCTAATAAACTCACAAAGAACATTTTGTTTTGTGTAAAGATTATATTTCGAGTGAATATTATATTTCTATGTATGGTGATTAATCATTACTCAAACATTCATTGACTAATTCGATTAGTGCATTGAAATTAGTAAAAATTCAACCAACACACTGTATGATTGAACATTATTGAATTCCACTATCCATTATAATATCATATATTCAATATACATAATCTATCTAGTGAGATTGTACTTATTTATAGGGTATTCCAACTAAATATTATAACATAATTAATTATTGGATTTATAAATATTACTTTGGATTATCTTCACATGTTATTATGTTTGATGAAATCATATTTCATTTTGATATTTTTTTCTGTTAGTACGAGTAAGATAATTTAACTTTTGTATAAGTTAACAAGGGAGATATCGATGAAAAATTTAGCACACTAAGAGTTTATGGTTTTAAAAAATATATATTAACTATTAAAACCATATCCAGTATTCCATTGATCAAAACCATGATTCATGGAATAATTCTTATCAACACATAAGAGAAAAATCACAAAGGAATCAATGAACATGATAAACAAGAGTATAAAATTAGAATAAGCAATGATTTTCTGATATTACACAAAATAATAGAAGATAAATTTTTATTCAATTTTAATTGAAAATAGTATCAATATTAAGTTGGTTCAATACCCATTCTATCATGTCCTAATTTAAGGTTCACTGTTAAGATTATCATAGTGTAAAAAGTCTGTTATTGAACACGGTTCACTAAAAATTCATGCCCTTATTATATTAGAAGATATAAATACATTTACATATAACTGAAGATATATATATAATTTTGGAGCCCACACTTTTAATTATAATTATCTATTCACTTGTATACCACATGATCATAATTCATTCACTATATATCATAATCACTTGAAAGAAAACATGTTTCATATTCATGTAATCATTTATTCATAATATAACCCACAAAATATAAATTTGTTTCATAAAAACATAATCACAATATTCATAAATAATCTAGTTAATGAATTTTTATAGTATAATTGGACCATATTCCTATTAAATAATAAATAACATAAAAGGATTTTATCAATGATGAAAAAATACTTTAAATGATCTTTATAATATTTATTGAGGAAAAAACTATATTAATTTTGAATCAATTTATTTTATATCAAAACAATTATTAAATATTATCAGATGAAATTATTTGAAATGAACGATGGAAAAAATTAAATTAATCTTTTATACATCAAACATTCATGACATCATGAAATTTTGATCATGTCAGCTAAATTAAAAAACATTCATTTAAAATTTCATAAAAAAGGTCAAATGTACATTGTTCATAAAAGGAAAAAATTATTCAATTTAAAAATATTAATATAAATTAAAAATTGGAAAAAATTATCATAAAATCATAGGATAAATAAATATTGACTGAATTTTAAAGAGAACATGAACATGGATAAATTCATTTATAGTCCAAAGTGAAAATACTTTTAATTTTTAAAATTAATTTTTTTGAATATTTTTACATCTATTGAAACAAAAAATTCATTTTTACATGGAAATTACATGAATAAATAATTAAGAAAAACATTTATATGATTTTTACAGATAGAGAACCTGAAATTTCATCTTTTTAATCTTAATCATGAACGATACATGTATATAATGAGATTGTTAAATAAAACACTAAAAACATTGAAGATATTCAAACAAAAACCACATGATTGAGAGAACCATAGATGGATATGTAAATAATAATTATTTTCATGAGACTGGTAATTAATGTAATTCTTTATATATATAAACCACATAAAATAGATAAATATGTGATGTTTGTTAAATAAATAAATGTAAGATCAAATTATATTAACTTATGATAGATTTTCATCAAAACCACACTGAAATAATTACACCCATTAATTGATTATTAATTTTTAATATCATTATTTATATGTGATAACAGTTTAAGTGCTGTATTTTCGGTCTATAAACATTAATAATTGTCACAAAATATTTAGATTTTAAAAATATATATATATATATATATAATTTAATAATTATATGTAAGTATATATTTATATTCTTCAAAAGAATATAATGATCAAAAAATGATTTACACCATTCAAAGAGACAGTACGTTGTTCTTAAACATGAATGTTTTCTTTTCAATTTATACTGAATTAGAATAATTAACGATATATATTATTTCATAATTAAAAATCCAAAATTATAAAATTCATAACATATATATACATTATATATATCTATATTTCCTTTCATTTAGGTGGAAATGAATAAAAAATCACATCACTTCATGAAGGTGATAGTCAAAATGGACTTATGGGTGACTTTTTTATTTTGAAACATACTGTAAGGTAAGAAGTTGTATATGATAATATAATTCTAGAATAAGAATAATTTCAAAATAGTATTATATTAATTTTAAACCTATTATAATGAATATCCTTAAAAATGGATATGGGGAATTAATTATACTGATACATGGATGAAATAATCCACAATTTGGCACAATCAATACATTCCATTATTATTTAATGTAAATGAAAGGGAATAATGCTTATACTATAATCATAATAATTTTTTTATTTTAATGATATAATATAAATGATTTAATGTTTAATACCACAAATTAGGAGGAGGTATAAGATAAAACTATTTCATTGTTGTCTGGTTAGATGATAACCACATCTTCGGAAAACATTTTTTATATTCTCCATTACGGAACCTTGGATTAGTATTTTAAGAATAAAATCAAAAAAAATCCATGGTTAGATAATTTTAGAATATAATTATGTTGTTTTTTGTTGATCTATATGGCTTAATGTGGTGTAAAGGAGGGAAATGATGGAGTTTCCTTATATTAGTGGGGGAGAGAATAGATTTGCAATTTCATAAAATTTTAAAATTTAATAATGTCATACCAAAATAAAATTCTTGAAAATAGCCATTGATTATAATTTTTTGTCTTATAATGGTGAAATATGGCCATAAAATAGAATTCAGACATGTATAATGCACAAACATACCCTTATCCGTTAGTTTAACGCATTGTAAACCTATTTTAAATTTTAGCGTTGTAATGAATTATTTAATCGTAAATTGTTGACATATTACATTTAAAGAAAGATTTTATAATAAATGGAAAAAATTGAAATTTTAGTCTATATCAGATCGCAATTTTTCACTTCAATTAATTTAATGACTTATATATAATTTAATAAAATGTTACTTTCTATAAAATATCATTAATATTATTTTGAATATATTTATTTATTTTGACTGTAAAGATATAAAAAAATTATAATTATAATGTAAATAATTTGGTCAAAATTAAACATTATTCATTACCATAATATTATTTTAACAGAATAAATCATCCAAAAAATTAAATATATTAGTGTTTTTAAAATCATTTATTTAAATTTTTCTATATATATGACATAATTTTTGTCCATATTATATACTTTTGTAAAGTAATTGTGTACTCAATATAAATTATACATAAATTAAATAGTTTAATATTGTTTTATTTTAATAAAAATATACTTTTTTAGTCTTCATAACATAGTTTTACCCCTATGATGACATATTAGATATATTTAAAATAAAGGTATTTTTATTTTGTATTTTTGTTTACATAAAATATTTAATAGGCCATAATCATTATTATATTGAAACAAAAGGACAAATTTAGGAATTTGGGATTAATACTTAAGGAGTATAATTTTCAAATTAATCATATCAATTCTTGAGGATGATTTTAAGGCCATATGTTAATTTTTTTACATTATTTTTCTCAATTTTTCATTTCGTGTTGTCAAATATTTCAGATGGTTAATATACATAATGAAGAAAATTAAAAATGAAATACTAACCCAATATGAACATAATGATACTAAATATAGAATAAATTTTCAATATTTGGTATTTTAATGTTATATTAATTATTTTTAATATAAATGATTTAAAAAATGAAAAATATTTTTTGGAAAAAATCATTTTAATCATAAAAATTAATTTACAACAAAATCATCAAAATTACTGATTTAAATGTAATTAGATTTATTATTATAGTTTAATTGAATGATATTTCAATTTAGTAATAAATATATAATTTAATGTGTATATTTAATTAAATTATTTAATTAAAATAAATTTTTATATTTCAAAAATCATCATTTTCACTATTTATTAATAAATCAATCTTTTCAGAAAAATATGAAAATTTTACAACATGATAACATTTAAATGAATTATTCCAAAATTTTGTTCAATTTAGACAATAATATTTATAAAATCAAAGAAATTATTTTTATTTTTCATTATAAAAAAGAAATAAAAATAACTTGTGATGAAAATATAGTGTTAAGCCATAAAATAACTTCACTTCAAATTTAGTTCTTATTTAATAGGAATTAATATATTATTTTAATTTAATTAGTAACATTATATATTTGTTTCAAAATATATTTATTCATATTCATATACACTAATTCATTGTTTAAGATGAAGTTATCATATTTAAATAATAATACATTTATAATATATCCCATAATGCTCAAACCACACTTTTGTGTGTTAAGAATGATTTAAAGATTATTTTTATTTAAAGGTAAGTTTTTAGGGTGATAAATTATCCCCCTTTAATTAAATTTCACACATGTAATTTTAACTCTATAAATTGTGGAGGAATATTTGAAAATATTTTTTTTAAAATAACACATAATAAAGATGGTTGACAAAAAATTCATTAAAATTGGAATGGGGAAATATAATGGTTACCTAAAATGAAACAAATCCATCTATATAGATAATGTGATAATTAAAAATATGTTAAATTAAATTCATATAGGAGAAAAATATATTTCAATTACTAATATTTATGGATGGGAAATATGTTCTTGGGAGTATTAATGACAACAAAATCATTAATTATTGAGTTGTAAAAAGACTATCCATTCATCCAATAATGAAGGTAAATGAATGACCATTTTATTTTGAGAAACATTTCATTATGTTGAGGTATTATTTTAATATCAAGTTATAGAACACAATAATATATGCATTCTTGATTTCATTACATTTAATAAGTAAAATTTAATCTTTTTGTTTTTCATTGATGAATTTCTATATCATCCCATACTCCAAGAAATTAAAACTATATAGTAAATTTTTTAATTCATGAATCACTAAAATTAAACTTTAATGGACCATAAAATACAAAAAATAATAAAAAATAATTTATCTTATAACTATATATGTACTAAAATAAAACTATAAGTTAGGTTTATCCAATACTGATAAACCATACATTAATATCACGAAATAATACTAATATTTGAAAAAAAAACTATTCCATTAGTTGATAACCATTAAAACTATTTAAATTATTTCAAAAATAATTCGAAATATAGGTATTAAGAAATAATTTCAATAAATATAAAAAATCAATGTAGCATTATTCCCACATACAATATCATGTAAATCATAATGTATCATACCAAATATGTGTATTCTATTATCATATTTTATCCTAATACATGGTAATAATACGAGTCAGCATAAAACCAAAATGAAAACATATATGCATCCAAAAAAATTAACTCTCCCAGTATTCCATAAATAAGATATTTATCAAATATATCTAAAATATATAATTTAACTCCAAAAACCATTAAATAAACAAATTTTTTCATAAAATAACTAATCTACTCCAATGTCAAAAATACCATCACATTTACATTGGAAATATCAACCATGTATTCTTCTCAAAATAAAATTATTATATCGCCATTAGTAACATTTTTAATGTTATTTATCCCTCAATATTTTTTTAAAATATCACTATACTACTATGTAACTTTTTATCATTATCAGTAGCATTAAACATATAATTTAAAAACAATAAATAAAAACCACATTGGAATAATACTTTAATATTTCGTGATTCATAAAACCAAAATATCATTGATTATATAGATCTTTGAAATAATTATCAAATACAAAAACTCAAACACTAAAATTATTCCACTCAAACTATATGTATAACATATTTTATTCCCTTTTCTAAAAATTAGGTCTTTTTTTAAGGATTTTTCATTGATAAAACCCAAATTCACCACAAATAATACATTGAAATATAAGTGGAATAATTGGAGAAACATTGTATAATTATGTTAAACACTTCATTATTTCATCGATAACTACTCACTTTGTGTCCTACCTTGACATTCTAATAATCCCCCTATTCCATTGATAATTTTCATTAGGTTATTTTTTCCATATTATTGAAATATTGGAAGCTAAAAATTCTTATATACATGGACTTTATAAAAATCCCAATTTTCCCTTATTATGTGTGTCAAAAAACTCACCCATGTATAGAATTTTAATCACATAATGACATATCTGATTAGTCATAATTACAATAATTATGGTCTTAAATAAAGATTCATTTGGATTCATTTTCGAGCAATTATAATATTGTCTATCATATTCTATGATATCATGGTTCACTTAACTTTTAACAATTGGCAGAAAACAAAAGGCATAGTAATTAAATAATAATTATATTGGGAAACTACATGATAAGGGAAATAATTTATTTTTTTATCTGTCCTGAAAAGATCTTTTTAATCTATGACAACTTGTGTTAATCAATTTTAATTACTCATCAACATTTATTGTAATACATAATAATAGTGTATAAATATATTTTTAATTAATCCATTCATACACTATAGAGTTTCATAAAATTATATTAGTAAGTAATCACTGCACATGATCCAAAATGATAAATGAGGTATCATTGAACAAATAATTATTAAATTATTACATGTATATTCATATATTAAAAAACCACATTTTTTAGTATTAAGATAATGAACTATTGTTAGAAAAATTATATAATATATACCTAACTAAAGTTTTGAACATTATACTATAAATAGACGTATACCCATGGTTTTCATAATTGTTTCCTAATTTTATTCTCTAAATATTTAATATACTTGTTTCTGATACGATCTATATCAACCCATAATATTTTTTACAATAAATTTTCATCTTAATAGATGAATATTCATTACATAACTTGATAATCCATGTCATAACCATAAAGGGTTTGTTTCTTTTTGGATTAGAAAAACAATATTTTTTTCATTAATTATTTTAAGAATCTCAAAAAAAATCCAATGATGTAAGATTCATAGATAACCCCTACATAAAACATTTACTAAAATCATAATGAAAGGAAATATAAGAAAGGGTGACCACAAAGGATCTGTAAGGGTAATCAATAGAGATATCAGTTATTCCAAAATAATTATATGATACTAAGGGTATGAAAATAAGATCATAACATTAGTAATAAATAATGAACATATCATATATCAAAATATTGAATCAAGGAATAATGTTTGGATTTTCATAAGATCTGAATCGTAAAAGGATCGACGAATATGAGTCATGAGAGAATAAAATGTTAATTAGGCATAATTTTATATAATAATAATAATCATTGAAAAATATTTCAATAGTTAAATATCACATCCATGACTATCATAGTGTATTTGGTTCACATACTTTTTAATCATATCATTAATTTGATCACACTACCACAATTATCATAATAAAAAAATAACCCTTAATTAACTAAATTCGTTCCCAATTCTAATCCTTAATATCTCATGAGATATCCATTATGACTAAATGCATTTTTTTATATAATTTTGGGCACATCCATAACATAATCATAATCCAATATATTGTTTTCAAAAATATCAAAATCCATTTATATTATATAATAAATCATTGAAATAGAATTTATTTAATAAACCTTTTAACATTTCATCATAACAGAAAAAATATAAAATGATTGGATTTCAAAAATATCTCCAAATCATAATCATTAACCATTCATACAAAAAATAAATAGTTATTATGGTATAATATCACTAGTAATTCATATTTATTATCGATGAATGTAATAATAGATAAAAAATTCCATTATAGGTCAATGGAAAATTATTTGTAGAAAATACATATTTCATATTGAAAACAATTATTTAAAATATAATGGTTTTAAAAAATTTATTTATAATTAATTATTTTTAAATAAAAATTGGAGTATTTAAAAAATCATAAAATAATTTAGTGGTCATGATGGATGGAAATTCATTTAATTCATAATACTTAAAAAAAATTAACAATCAAAATTTTCGGTTAAAAGTCAAAAGTAAATAATTTATAAAATTTAAAAAAAGAATCCATTAATTAATATTTATTAAAATTATCACATGGTAAAATGAAAATAAATCATCATTTAAAAATAAAAAAAATAATACATTAAAATTGTAATTATGACATGGACAAGGAGGAAAAATATTTCCAACCAATGAAGAAATAAAATTTGTATGTATATATTGAATTTTCAAAAATAATTGTTATTTGAAACTTTTGAAAACAGAATTAACAATTTAAAATACCATAAATAACAATTGAAAAATAAAATTATTGATATTCATGTGAGTTGTATCATGTTATTTAATCATCATATTATTATTCTTAAAAAATGTTATTAAATAATGATATTTTCTAACAAAAATCTTAACAATTTAGTAACATTTGAATTAAATCTTAATGAATGAGATAAAATTATATAGATTTGAATATCCCTATATTTTTCATATGAATAATAAAAATATATAATCATGTGTAGTACATAGATGAAATAAATAAAACAAGGTGTTAATATGGAATGTCTTTCACAAAAATTAATGTGAGATTAAAATCACTTACCTCAAGCTTTACTTGCTACGAATGTTCTCCATCCGTTTGTATAGTAAATATTAATTTTATCCCTATAATTGAGTTGTGTAAAAAATTATATTATCAAGTATGACATAATTATAAAATTTCATTTTTATGTTATTAACAATTACTTATTAAAAGCAGAATTATTGGGAGTTAACTATTTTATTATTCATTAGTGTTTCTAATGGGAATTTCTGATATTGATGTCACGAACCAGCTAGAGTCGACCCTGAACCGGTCACAAGGGACAGCCTGTGACAAGCCCCGATAGGCATTCCCGATCCTACCCGGTTGGTGACAATAAAAAAGGGAATCAATAGAGGACACAAGGGAACGATTTCTCCCATACCTAAACAATCAAATAAACAATAGAAATAAATTGACATCCCAAAATACATTTATATGAAAACTAAACTGATCATTATTTGTACAAGAAACAAAAATTAAAACTAAACAAACTACTCAATTGACCAAACCTTATAACCAAATAACTCCATGTGACCCTGTTGGTCAATCACCAACATAATTATCATATGTCGCCCAAGGCGATCGAACTCAAGATGAATCATGCACAAGGGATAAAAACAAGAGAAGACTATGGGTGTGAGTATTAAAACACAGTAGGTTTTAACGATATTCTATTATGAATGAACATACTTTAAAATAAAATAAACTTCAATATCATGTTTTAAATAAAAATATAAAGGATATTGTCCTAAATCGGGTCCCATTCTATAAAAACAATTACCAGAAAAAAAACATGCATGTTTTATAAACAATAATGCTAGTAACAATTTTCAAATAGGTGAAAATTTAAAATAAAAATAGTTTTGAAGAGGGATTCTTTAAATAATTTATATTTTTAAATAAATTATACACACTAATGAATTCTTCAAACAATCACCAAGTATGGCGATAGTGAGTACAAAATTTCTAATGAGCACAACTCACGGGAACAACCCTAGGCACTAGTTTTCTGTGAGCCCCAGTTACCTCGTATCTAGGTGAAAGTACCCATAATAAATATCCATTATCTTGAACACAAGAGAGTAGTAGGGAGAATACCCATAACATAGTAGTCCCCTAACAAAGTAATCATCATAGTGTAGTTAGTGTTGTCATTATCAAACTTTCTATGTGAAACATGGGCTTTACCCCACGGCATCACTAACACACGTGTACTTGTCCTCCCACCTAGATACTCAGGATTCCTTTTAGTGATCAATAAAGTTACACATATTATAAAATAAACATTTAGCATCATAATTCCATTACCAAACCATAAACACACAAAAAACCCACAATCATTCTTCACATTTCGTTCATGAATCAATAAACCACTAAAATGTTTCTTTAAACAATTTCAAGTAGTATTATGAGGCTTTGAACATAAAATCCATCCATAAATGATCTTTTAAGTCCATAAACCCATAAATAATAGAATATCCCATATTTGGAAGCCCCAAATACAATTAATAAATCACCTTTATAGAGTATAAAATGGCCCCAAAGGAGAGAACATGAAATATAAATGGAACCCATTTTTACAAAAAAAATTCCAAACATACCTTTAAGTCTTTCTCAAAACAAAAATTTGACAAAATTATGCCTTTGAATTTTATAAATGTGGTGTATAAACACAATTTAAATAATAATATAACATTTATAATCCTCTTAAAACTCTCAGGTTACATATTCAAAGCACAACCATTTTCAGAAGGATGAGAAATGGGCCAGTTTCTAATAACTCAGGACTAAACATGTTGTAAACCAAAACCCAGTTGTTTTTAAAACCAAATAAAATTTAGAAATAAATATAAGGACCCAAAAAACATTTATCATTCTTCTAATTAATTTATAAATCCGAAAAAAAATTAATTCACACATCACACATATAATCCAACTGACCAATTTACCGAACACATGACATGATCTTTCGAAACAAAATAATTTATTTTAAGAACATGACAAGGAATAAAACACCAATTTCATGAAATATATTATTTAATCCGATTTAAAAATTCTATAATACTATAAAACAGGTTTTAAACCTCATAAAACAGTTTCAAAAGAATGTGGAACATTTAAACAAACACTCGGTGTGCACTTTTATAACAAAACAACTCTAACTTTAACAAAACAACTCTACCTTTAACAAAACTAATCTTAAACAACAATTTGTCACCCCATTAAAATTATCCAATAGATGGCCATCAGTAATAGACTTATGTATCATCTGTGAAAAATAATAAAATGATGAAATTTAAATGATAAATGCATGTCAAGGGGATATCCAACCTCAAATCAATGGCTTAATTGAAACGCACACCCAATATAGCCATGTGAGGGTTTATAAACCCTAAACCTATGAAACAATTCCCCAAATGAACAAAAAACACTTAAAAAATAATGTGACAATAGAACCGTTTTCCTAACATGACTATAAGAGAATGAAAAACCAATAAATAATGAAAGGAGGAGAAAGATGAAAGAAAAAAGAGAAGGAATCTCACCATGTCACCTAGAGAACTCTTCGTCTTCCATTATACATGCACCCTTAAAGAAAAGGTAATGTCATATAACTTCATTAAGAGGATCCTAAGGTCAGGAAGAACTAGTTAAATAATATTATTGAAAAAATAGTTTGAATTGAATGACTTTTAGATGAAACAATTTACCTTATCTAATATAGACTTTTTTAGGAAACCTTAGAAATTTCGCACTGAAATTGGATTCCACTAAGCTCCAAAGTGGAAAAATAGATAATGGGGGTGAGTCTTGGAATTTATGATTCGAATAGAAGGTAGAATCCCCGAAAAATATTAAAATTTGATAATGATAAAAAATAAACAAATTTTTTTTAAACAGGAAATCGGCCCACGCCCTGGCCCAAGGCCTAAATAAGTAATCAAAATTCCCCTTTCTTATGAAATTATAAGAGGTCCAAAATGATATGGTAGTTTAAATATATTTGTGGATGACAAGTAGAAATTATAATTAATGAAAATGTTTGAAAAATTGAGGAGTTATGAAAGAAAAAATCTTTGTGTTTAAAATTGGAAATGGGATCAGAGTTGGACCAAATCATTACAGAACCACCTTTTCACCAAATATTACTTCAATAAGAAATGAGGAAAACAAAATAGTGTGATTAGACTAATATGGTAGTTAAAAAATCAAAATTAATCTCACCCAACCCCCACGAAATGGATCGGTATTTTCAATGAACCAGATCAATACAATGACATTAAAAGAAAAAACCATGTGTAATAATTCTCCCCCACCATTAATGCATTCTGCCCTCTGAAAGCCATTACGTTTTTCAACTAATAGAACAACATGTAAATATTATTTGTCAACATAATCTAGACTCTAATGGTAAATAAATTTCATTTACCAATAATGTAACTTAATAATCTATCCCCATAAAAAAACCAACTCACATCCCCTTCTAGAGAATCAATAGAAAGATCAATCCACCACCTCAACAACCAAGAAAATAACTAGATTGTAGGGATTTCTCCCAATAAACCCTAAAATCACACAAAAATAGTCCACTCATATAATCCAATGAATTGGGGTGGATTTCATAATGGGTTACCCACCATTAAATAAAAAATACCATAAGAAAATCCTAAAGGAATTACCATTGAGACCGGTAGTGGGTCTCCCCACCATTAAAGAAAAACTAGAAATGAACAAAAAAAGAATTCAAATTGAACTATAATTGGGCCTCACCTACACACAACCACCTAAAATATCTCATAACAACCTAAAAACCCATGATAATATGGTTAAAACATGGACATCTAAACCACCCACTTCCAAATAGAGGGGACAAGAACTGGACCAAAACATTCGACACAGATCCAAACCCCCACCACTCATGGAGGGGTGGTAAGGGGGCCCAATTATTAGGCCACTGAAACCAAAAAATAATCAATAGAACTACCCAACACTATCTAACTATTAATAGGTAACACCAAGACCACACCTAATTTTTACATGCGGTCCACATTGGGATATTTATAAAAAAAACCACATCCATGAAGGTTTAACCATAGACACTGTGTGAGGGTTAAGTCAACCATGCTTGTTCCGTCAAAGAAAAATTCACAGTAATGAGGAACCAAAATAGATACATAGAAACTACCATACCACAATGTTGGAGGAATGAGCATGGTCAAGCTCCCCAAATCTCTAGAGATTTCTTGATAGTGTGAAAAACTTCACTATGAGGCCTATGGCTGGAGCCCTGATTCTTGAAGTATATGTTGGACCATAGTAAGGTTCTAAGGATCACACCACTCAAAAAAAACTCACTTGATAAACAAAATACCTTCATCTAAATATGAACTCATATATATATATATCAAAATTACTTCTCACTATGAAAGAGGAGCAGATTGTAAAAGGAATATGGAGAAACATATCAACATCTCTAAACACTACTACTATGTCAAAAAAATATCACGACCATGAAGCACATTAAATCGATCCTAAACAGCTCTCTATTTCAAAAAATGGGCTATGGAATCATTGTAAGATAATGATTTATCATTTGAAACAAATATATAGGTTGATCAACTGGAAGTCTTTCCAATAGAGAACTGTTTGTGGCCACATCACAACATCCATCACATATTTAGAAACCCATTGAACATTACCCCAAAACTGATCAACAAACAAGATCCCATCTCAAGATACAACTAGAGTATGACTTTTAGATCATATGGAAGCATAATGAATTGACAACACTTCTATGACATACGACAATCAATCAAAATAATTTTTGGTTCATACAAAACACCACAAATTTTCAACTCAAAACACTTTTGAAAATGAAATATAAAACTTGGTGGTTTTTCACTTTCACTAATGGTGTTTAATGATTACTCACATTCAAGAACATTTACATTCCACCTCGGGCACTCAAATACCATGACATACATACGATTCATCCATATATCCACCAATACATTCATGTGAAACCCTATGAAGACACTGAATAAAAAAAACAAAACATCATTATTACAAAAATTATCGTGCACCATCCAGAGACACATTAACCACTAAATCAAAAACCATTTTCAGATTTCACACAACAAGCCACGCTTCATCAAGAACAATTTGATTAAAAAACAATCCATTTTATTTAATTAATCTTCCAAAAAATACCACTCTATTCAAAATATCCATTTTCCTTATAAAAAAATTCAACAAGGTCTATTTTCATAATTTGAAAACCACAACGGCCAAAACCCCTTACCAGAAAAAAAAACTGCTCAGAACCAAATTTCTAAAACCAATTCATCATATACAAACACTTTTCAAGTAGCCAAAATACCCCATTTAAAACATTGTTTTTGAATTACATTAAAATGATACACACTATAAAATCCTATTATTTCAACAAACCACAAGTTTAGATTATTGAAAATCCAATCCTGTGAAATCATTTCCACTTGATCCCAAAAATTTGTTAAGTCTTTCTCAACACTAACATTAAACCAAAGAATGAATTTTAATTTTATTAAGGGGGTTTTTAAAAACCATTTAAAATATAAAACCACATTCATAAATCTATTAAAACACTTAGGTTACATATTTAATACACAACCATTTTCATAAGGATGTAAAACGGGCAATTTTCCAACAACTCGGGTCAAAACATGTTGTAAACCAAAACCCATTATTTTGTAAAAAAATATTCAAATATGAAATTCATATAAGGACCAAAAAATATTTTTTTTAATTATTCTAAATAATTTATAAATCAAGAAAAAATAATATTTATGTCACACATCTCACATAAAAGAAATCTAAGAAATTTACCAATTATATGACATGCTCTTTTTAAATAAAGAAATTTATTTTAAGAACTTGAGAAGGAATAAAACAACAATTTCATGCCATATTTTATTAAAGAACTTTATAAAAAGTTTAAAATACCATAAACCAGGTTTTAAACACACAAAAAAATTGTGAAAGATACCTGAACATTTAAACAAACACTTGGTGTGAACTTTTATAACAAAATAACTATACCTTTCACAAAACATGTCTCAGACAACCATATTTCACATAATGAAAATTATACAAAGTATGAACAACAATAATAAACATATGTATCTGATTTAACAAGAAGAAATTAATGAATTATGTATGATAAATTCATGTTCAATAGACATCTTACCTCAAATCCATGGTATAATGGAAACACACACCCAATATCACCATATGAGGGTTTCTAAACACTAAAACTACGATGGCCAACCCCAAATGAACAAAACACCATTAATAATCATCGAATAACATAACCCTAGGTCTAAAATGGCTATTGGAGAATATAAAAAAACAAATAGTGAAAGGAGGAGGAAGAGAAAGGAGAAAGGATAATGAATCTCACCTTGTCACCTAGGAAACTCTTCATCTTCCATTATATCTGCACCCTTAGAGAAATTTTAATGGCATGGAACATAGTATAGAGCCTCATAAGGTATTAAAGAACCAGAGAAAGCATATTTATTGGGAAAAATAGAACTACTTGAATGATATATTGATGAAAACAGTTACCTTATCAATTCTAGACGGTTTGAGGAAACCTGAGATCCTTAACACTAATATTCGAGTCTAGTGAGATCAAAAGAGGTAAAATAGATACTGTGTGTTGGACTAGGTGTTTTGGATTCTAATGGGATGTGGAATAAATGAAAAATATTTAAAAAATGATATAAATGTAAAAAATTATTATTTTGTAACTTTAAATGGGCCCATGACCCAACCCAATTCCTAAAAAAGTAACAAAAATTCATCATGCTTATGAATTTATAAGAATTCCAAAAGGATATTTTAGTTTTAATATACCATTTTAGGATATGTGGGAAGTCTAATTAATGAAAAATGTTGAAAAATGAATGAGTTATAAAATTATAAAATTTTAATATTTAAATATGGAAATGGGCTCACGGTTGGACAAAATCATTCCATAACCACCATTTCTCTAAAAACACCTAAACAAGATATGGGGAGGCCAAATAATTGTTATTATACATATTCAGTAGTTAAAAACTCAAAATTAATCTCTCACATCACCCAAAAAATAGAAAAGGATTTTCAATGAACTGAATCAAAACCATGCCATGAAAAGAAAAAAACCAGTTGTGACACTTGAATATTAATCATTTTTCAAGAATATATATAATTTTATTTATAATAGTAATTTCATATATATTAACCATATATATAGTCCTTAAAATGTATAGATAGAGACATGATTTACACAATTCATGGAGATTCATTGTCATGTGTATGCATGAACGTTATTTTCATTTTATAACCAGCACGAGGAATGATAAATATATATTATTTTTTATTAAACGAAATACATTATATAATTAACATCATATTAATACATTAAATATATCCTTATTACCATCGATTAATTGTCGAAATGAAAAATTATTGCATTGCTCCACTCAGTTGGAATTCCACACATTTGAAAGATCATTGTTACAATTTTCGAATGGATTGGAAGGTGAAATTATAGAAATGATATTATAATTATATATTAAAAATTATCTTATAAATATCATAAATTAAATGTAATCCCATCATAAAAACCATTCATGTGAAATGGTGACAAAAATGAATTGTATTGTTACATAGAGGCAATAATCCACATATACATAGAAGTGATAAATTCACAACCCATTTAATTAAAAAGATGGTAAATAATGGAGGTTACATTATCATAATAACATTTCAGTATATTGAGAATGAAAAATTTATTATTTAACGATAAATATAATTTTATTATCGTAGGTATAGAGGGATTTATTTTTAAAAATGATGGTTGAGATGATTACCTCTTCTCTGTTAGTCCTCAATAGATCCCTTCATAAGGAAACATGGAATATACTATTAATAATTAAAATAAATATAATATATTTATAATTAATTTGATAATATAATATTGTTGGGGTTGTTTAATATAGATGATTAAATGGTGTTTAAATAAGGGAAAGGATGGATTTCCCTTTTTAATTGGTGGAGAGGATATACATGGAATTTTATAACTAATTAAAATGTAATTATTCAATACTAATGAAAATGACTAAATATATAAAGATACCTGAATTTGGGATCATTATATTTAAAAATATGGAGAAAAATAGTATTCATATAGGTTTAATTGAAAAACATACCCTTAAATATTATATTAATCACCGATAAACATGTTGTAACCATAACCACTGCAATGATTTTTTCAATAAAAAATAATTATAATTTTACCTATAAGGATTAAATTAACTCTAAAAGGGAAATTATTAAATTTATTGACAATTTACTCTAAAAATATTCCTTTTAAATTAATTTTAATATTTTTAAATAACTTGATAACATAAAATTATTCTTAAAGAGACATTCCATCTATTTGTATACCATTTATTTCAATCCACGTTAAATTAATAATGAAAATAGAAAATTTCAATGTAAACTATTTTCCCATGATTAAAATTTTAATATATAACCTATAATTCATATGAAAAAATATTTCATCCATAATTTATTACAATTGAATATTTTAAAATCAGTTTTTTCTACTACTTACATAAGCACCGTGTAGCCATTGTATAAACATTTATTTTTATTTTACAATCACTAAAAATTATAAATGTATTTCCATCATGAAAATATATTAATAATGATACAAATTAATTTTAAAATTCCCTCTCAACCTATTTTTATCATGGTGTGGACTAATAAGATATATTTAAAATTAATAGACATAAATTTTGTATTGTTCTTTAGATAAAATATTATATAGGTCATAATAAAAGATAAATAAAAAATAAAACATTTTCAATGTTTTGATGATTATGAATTAAATATAGAGATAAAAAAATATATAGAGACAGTTTTTATTGATTATGAGACTTTATATCATTGTTTTAACATAGTTTTAACAATTTTACACTATTTGAGGTAACATATGATTACAATGGATACTATTCATAATGACAAAAATAGTCTGATTAATGAAGTTTTCACCTCATGCATTCAAATATGATATAAATATTTCATGATTAGAACTCTAATATTGGATTAAATTATTTTTATTATGAATGTGAAAAAAAAACGAATGTCGTTTTTAAAAAAGAAAAATTATGCATACATATTAACATATATAAAATAAATGTAAATTGATGATTCCAATAGAATTAATTATATTATAAATAACATAATTGAACATATTAAACATTATTTTTAAATTAAAAAATTGATGATACTTATAAATTATATAATTTAGTAAAATTAAAATATATTATTCCAAAAATCGGATGATTTCACTATTCACTGAAAAAATCAATCATTTCATAAAAATCTCAAAATTTGACTCTATGTTAATTTTGAAATAATAATTTTAAAAATTTATTTCTACTGAAAAAAAATATAAATATTTGTGAAATTAATTATAAAATCCCTGCATTAAATGCAAAAAAAATCTTATGTAATGATATTTTATTTTTTAAGAATAAATTTAATTCCCAAAAAAATTATTTCAATAATTAATAAGAATTTTTAAATTATTTTTTATTGGGTAGGACTATTATAAATTTATTTCATAATTCATTTACTTATATACATATGCTTTATTTCAATGGATAGGTTATAATGGTCACATCAAATAATAATATTTTTCTAGTATATCTGAATTCTCTTAAGAATCAATTTCTAGTATCAATAAAGCTATCAAAATTATTATACATTTAAAGAGATGTAGGTGTATAAAAAATTACTATTTCTACATTATTATATATACTTATCCATCGAGATATTCTATGTTCCTGTTTAGGTTGTTTTAACCACCTTTATGATCAATAATAAATAACATTATCACAGACTACCAAAGGAAGTTAGATGATAATAATGATGTTATTTTATCATTAAATATTGATTATATTTGGAATAGTTATATTATTTATTTCTATTATTACAAAAATTTTACCTTTGATTGTGAAAAATGTTGAAATTAGCAAAAACAAATTAATGTTTCCATCAAAACCTGACAAAATAACTGTATAATAATTAAATTTTAGGAGATAATAAATATTTTATATTCAGTGAAGTATATTTATATATGGTATCACAATGTTATTTAATAAAAATAATCTTATTTTTTAGAATGTTAGTGTAACAACCCAAGTACATATAAAAGAATATGTGTTCATTATAGAAATAAATAGTTAAATTCATTATAAATTTAAAATTAAATAAGTTGTATTTATAGAAATTAATGAATATATAAAATAGATTCATAACATCACCTACGCATTTATAAATAAAATTTATTTATTATATTAGTTAAAATATGATATATTTATATCATTTAATAATTAAATAAATGTTTTAAATATGATTAATTAAGTATTTGTAATTACTTCAAATAAAAATGATTATTATCAATTACATAATCAAAATAAAGATTTTAAAAAAACTGATCTTCATAAAATAGATTCATAAAATTTTATTTTTCTACATTATGATTATAATATTATATTATGGGGCTTTAACTAATTTTTCAAACCATAATATAATTAGATATAATTTTAAAATTTCTATTCTAAATTAAATAAAGATTTTATTTAGAAAATAAATATATTATAAATATAAAGTTTTTTCCATAAAATAGAGTTCATTTATTAATTATATAGATCTAAAAATGGTTATAGTGATGTTTTTATATTTTTTTTAAAATATTTTAATTTCTCATGAACTGTAAAATATGGTAATTTATTGTAAATATACATTGTAATTTAAAACACAATTCGTTTATTAATATATGATGTAATCACTATAATTTATAAATATTATTCATTATTTTATTATTTTTATTGATAATTTTAAACTATTAATAGTTTTGAGTGAAAATAATAAAAAAATGAATAATATAATGACAAAATACCCCTCTCCACCACTTTAAATACCACCCATCACCACCTCTAATCCTCACACATAAATGAATTGTATATTGATTAATCAAAAAAAATTTCCTTCCCACAAATCTAACTCATTTCAATTATCTTATGGCCTCACCAAAATTCCAAAATTATGGTCCGTAAAAGTGGTTCCCAATGAGAAGAAGTTCAATAGGGAAAATCCTCTTTCATTTTCTTTTATATTTATTTATATCATTATTATCTCTTCAAATACCCCTATTTAAGTCACATGATAATTCCAATATCATAATTATACTATAAATAAATTATGTTAATGGAATATAAATCATCAATCCTCTCCTTTTCTTCTATTATTCAACAAAAATTAATGCATCGTCTCTGACATGTAGATTCACCACCTCCATGAACAACTCATTACATTTTCCATTCCCATGAAAAATAATTGTCACAAAACCATTATAATTGTTTAAAAATGTTGTAATATGTACATTATAACATCATTGGTTATCTATAACTAGTTTAAAAGTATAAAAGTCAATAAAATGAATCTCGTCTGTGTTGGTTGGGAATATCCACCAAAAATGAACCAAACCTTTATCATTAATGTTTTATGATGTGAATAATTATCATATAAAAAGGGTATAATTAACAAAGTATGGAAACACATTAACACCATTTTATTCAACTTTTTGATTTTTCATCCATTTAACAATATTATCAATAATGAACCACACATGGAAACCATGAAATAAATATAGCTGAAGTAGGGATAATAAGAATATTTTTTTAATAGGATGAAAGATGTCATAATAAATCATGTCAGTTAATATAAAACTGAATATACTTGTTGATTTATTAATAACACTCTTTAAACAATTATACAGTTGTTTTGAATATGTTTTAGGTGCGAAGAACCTGATGTAAGAGACGTTTCTTAAAAAATCCTCCTTAAAATTTCAATTTTGAAAAATACAAAAAAAATGTTCTTATGATGAAAATTTTATGTTTTTTTATTACATTTATGTTATTAATAATTATTAATGTTTATATTATCTACCTATATCCCCCTCTTATTTCATGGATATGATTATGTTTTATGTTAACTCTAGTGGGTTTTGTTGGTGTAACTATAATGGTTACACCATACGGTTACAATGAGGGTTATATAAAATGTTATTCATGTGGTTATATTATATAGTAGTTGTGATTGTTACAAATCATATGGCTACTGTAAGGGTTAAAATATTTTGTATGTTATACCAAACATACATTTATTATTTAATTTATGTTTTTTTATGATTTACATAAATCACATTCTTTAACAAAATAAATATATTAGACTTTATGAGGTTTAAGTATTCCATTGTGAAGATGGTTTCACATGTTAATAATTATTAATGGAATAATAATTGGTTTCCTCATTTTTTATGTCCCTTATAGATCATTTTTTTATTTTCCAAATATTTTAAATATTTTTCACATGGATTAAGGATGAGGATGATAGAAGAATAATAAATACATAATGTTGTGAAGATTTATAACAAAAATATTTATTTTTTCATTAAAAACATTAGTATTAATGAGGAAATGGATACTTTTTTTATATTACCCACTTTGTATTATTATTATTATTTGATATGTATGAATTATGTCCTAAATATCTAAAGTTATTAACTAAAAAGATATTTGGTAATTTATTACTGTATTATAATAAAATTAATAAGATTATATAATGCATATGGTCGGGTCCTTACAATTAGGCACCTGTGTAGAGTGAATCATCTCTAATGTATGGAATTTTTGTCTCAAATTTCACCCCTTGATACATTTTTTTATTATACATCGTGTTTTATTTGGAATTATATATCTATTTACCTATTAAAATTTTGTATCATGATTCACTATTTCTTAATTTTCAATGTTCTATATCAATTTATTTATCTCATGTGTTTTTGAAATAGAAATTATTAATGTTCAAAGGGGTTTTTTAAATATTCGTTTTTTTAAAACATGTTATTAAGCAACTAAATTTTTTATATGGTCTATAAAATACTTAAGGAATTCATATGACTTGGATATTATTAGGGTATCATAATCTTATTTTATATCACTATCGAACTAAATGGGTTTCAATTTAAATTCCAAGTGAACTATATCAGTTTTCTTGATTCAAATTAATTCTCTATAATTCATAAACTCCTAACATTATTATGATAATATTTGACCCTTATATCTTCTATATTCTATTTATCTATGTTTTTACATTTTTTATGGATGTTACTTCTTTGCATTAGAATCATCTTCCTATATAAATAACTTATCAAATAAAATTTTGGCATCGAATATAATAAGTCTAATTAATTCCAAATAGATATTTCCCCATTTTCTATATTCTATATCCCACTAATGTAATCATAAAATTTTGGGAACTATGATATTTATCTTTTTTTATTATCCTCATAAATATATTTTTCTAAAATAAAAAGGTGTTATACACATTTTATTTTGATAGTTTTAAATTAGTATATTTAATAATATATTGAACGATTTTCCAACCATTCAAAATTATATATTTTTTCCCTTCCAGGTTTTATTAATTAAAATATTATTTTCTTTTAAAGGATATATTATTAGATAATTATAAAAAATTTATTATTCAATATGTCTATAAAAATTAATTTCGGGCCCTTTTGAAAATGGATATTTGAAAAAAATGAATTTTTTCACTTTAAAATTTATTATAAAAATAAAAAACAATCTTCTAATTTAATTTCTTTTAAAATGTATGGATTTACCATAATTTTGAATAATATTTTCCATTATTTATTGTTTTAAAAAGTAAAATTATTTCAAATTACTATAGGTGTTTAAATTAAATTGTTTTCAGAAAATAGAGTAGTTTATAAGATGCTTTACAGTGTAATGTTTTACTATTTAACTAAGATTATTCATTAACTAACATTTGGTCATTACCCATTCATTCAAAAATAAGAAATATTAAATATCAATAAAATAAATTATTAATCCCCAACTTTTTGTTTTCTAGTCAAATTTAATCTATAATGAAAATTATTCATCCAATTATTTACTTATATGAATACAATATTATTGTTTATATTTATTGAAGTGTATTGAACTAAATTAAAAAAAGACTAATCAGTTAATTTTATAACATAATTGTATAACAATTATTTTTATGATATAGATACCATTTGACTAATTATATTGATTATTTTATTTATATAAAATATTATGGATTTATTTTAAATGACAATTTATTTTTGTTCAGTATATCATGTTACTATTATTGATGAAATTATTTATGTTTTTATATGACACAATTTAAAATTTATGTGATACAAATTTTAATTCTATGATTTCTTTATAATATGGTAATAATTTACTTTATGTGGTAAAAATATTTATGGATGGGGAGTGGTGGGATCCAATATAACCCTCTAATTTATTGGTTTATGTTGATATCCAATTTAATAGTCAGTCATGGTGAGAATGATTTTTCTCAAATAAGAATGTGTATAATGTGTTTTCTAACATATTCAGGTTTGTGAATTATTATTTTGTTAACAAATTCTTGTGAATTATTAGTTGTCATTCAAAAGATTTCTATTTTTTTCAATATCATCAAATATTTTTTAATTTCAGACCACATTTCTACATATACATTATTTTGTGGAGGTATTATATTTCTTATCTATGAATATTTTCATAGGATGTATGAAAAATATTTTTTCCATCCATAATTCCATTATTTATTATATATTATTTATACACAAAAAATTTCATATTCATCAAAATTAAACCAATATTCTAAGATTATTCTCAATCATGATCAGCTATTGGAATTGATTATATTTAAAAATAATGTAAATTTTAGGTTTCCTATTTATTATATATATATTTCTCTAGAATGTATATAAAAGTATTAAATATGATTTCTCTTAAAGAGTATCATGAGTGGATAATTTTTGGGTGATTCAATATTGATGTTATGATTTATGAAAATTCTAATATAGTTGAAATAATATCCATTTGTTTAAAAAATACTATACTGTTGTTAATTTATGATTTTTCATCATTATTAAAACATATAATCATAAATGATTACATAAATGTATTGAAATTATTTATTTCTTAAAAATAATTTATTCAATATAGTCAGTTCTGTGGGCTATAATAAAAAATTAATTTTCGACATAGAATAATTATTAGTATGTTTTCGGGTTATCAAATTTATGCAGCATTAATTATTTTCAACTATGAGGTATGGAAATTA
This sequence comes from Viscum album, assembly GCA_963277665.1. NCBI lineage: Eukaryota > Viridiplantae > Streptophyta > Magnoliopsida > Santalales > Viscaceae > Viscum > Viscum album. The sequence goes on from OY728141.1 coordinate 282,518,934, forward strand.
TTTTGAAAAATAAATAATTTAAAATATGAAATATAAATTAATAATAATTATAATGTCGATACATCATTTAATTTTTTGGAATATTGGATAATTTATTATATATATATATAAATTGTAGATTTTATCGACTGATATTGAAACAGAGATATTATAATTTGTTGCATAAAAAGAGAAATTATATTATTTTTCAAGTAAATAATGATAATTTCACTACTAAAATTATGGGAATGGATATAAAATATGATTGTGGTATTTATAAGAATATTTATCCAAAATATTTCAATTATTTTTCTACACTCATTGATATTGTGTTGAATTAAGAATATATAGAAATGAAATATTAATGAATATATATATTTGGAACAATGTATATTTTATTGGAGAATACACAATTATGATATGAGGATAACCGAGAGTTTATATTAACAACAACAGATGGGATTGAACAAGAGTATGTAAATGGTAAAATTATGGAATAAGTGAAATGGAGTAATATGAAATATTATTCAGAAAATTTAAAACAAGTATAATTTTTCTATTTATATAAGAATGGTGTTTCCATGAAATTATCAAACAAATTATAAGGGAAAATGAAAGGAACAATCGATATTTAATTTATTTTTGAGTAATATCCATGTTAGATAAATAATAATTAATGTGGTTAATAAAAACTTTTTCGATAAACTATATATATATGTACGAAATAATAAATATAATACAATGATTAGTATTCACATTATAGAACAGTTTTATTTATGGATTAAAAATGAATAATATATTTAGAAATGGTGGATGAGAATATAACATAATAGGGGTTATTATTATACTATGAATGTTATGGATTGTTCTCAGCCAAAACATTGGTTCTTGTATTAATGTGTATTTTATTATAATGCATTTATTTAGTTTTATCTCATTGTTTACATTTATTATATTGATGTTTTCATATTTTATTGTTTTTATAAATTCTCATTTTGGTAATTAATATATTACTAATAAATTATTTCTCCTTTTAATCATAAATTTTATGTTATTGGAATAATTATTTAATAGTTTTTCTGATTAAAAATATTATAGTCAATAAGGAATGAAATCCTATTGAGTTTATATAAGATATCCTATGTAATATATCCTTTGATCTAGATTGTATCATCATCATGGGATAATCTTCGAAGAAAAATATATTAACATATACTGATAGTTATTACATGTATCGAACACCTATTATGTCTTGGGTGATCATCTATACTGTGTTGAGATTCGAGTGATATTTAAATTTTGGCTTTGGAAATTTCAGAATCATTCAATGCAAAGTAAATATATTATTCAGGAAAAGAACATTCATTTAGAATTTTGGTGTTTTTTATTTTAGTGAACCTATATGATTAATGGTGACCCATTTATTATTCTATATATATTGGGAACTATCAGTATAGACTTCAATTGTTTTTTTTTTCAGATTTGAGAATCAGGATACAATCAATGCTAATTTCATCCTAATCTGGATCAAATGTGCTAAAACCAACAACCTAGATGCCATAGGTAGGGTTATCCAGATGAATGAAATGATATAGTATATTTTTACTACTATAAATAAGGTGTTTCTTGATGGTAATCAATTTTTTTCAACGTCCAATGTGACTAGGATGAAAATCCAGGTACCGATCTTAGTGAATCTTCTATATAATTGGGATCATGATTCATCCATTCACAGACAACACAATGAGGAGGTTCCAATCCATACGAACTCTCTAAGAAACATCCCAGAGTATATGGATTTTTTGAACACTCCAATCCTCTAGTTTAAAATATAATGTAAACATATCCTTTAGTTTTTGTGAAATATGGGAAACTGGTATTAGCTGTTACATTATAGGCTCATTCCACATGCCCTTAAATTATTTTTTTGGGAGAGGTGATTACCTCATTGAAGAGGTTTATGTGTGGATTAACGGTATAGAAATATACAAATTTATGAATATTGAGATGGTGGGTATTAAAACCAACCCCAAGGTTATATATGATTTCGTTCTCTAAATGATCTGTACTTATTGATCAATTACTTACCATTTTAGGAATTGAAAATAATACATATTTGACTATATGGATATTATTCGCACATGGTCTAAGGGAATGTAGTTGAAGATTTTATTTCCTCTAGTTATACTAATGATATCATATTATGTTTTTATAATATAATTAGTTTCCCTCCTCAAGAGTTCATGAATATTTTAAGAGGGTATGATCTAATTTTTTTCATCAGGACCCTTGAAATTAATTTTTATATCACTATTATTTTCTTAGGTTTTAAAAAATCCACTATTATTGTATGAAGTGTTATTTGAATCCATAGACATGATTTACATTACACATTAAATTGTATATATTATTGTATTCCTACTCAAATTTATTTTGAGAATTATTTATGCTTGAGTTATGATTGATCTCTATTTCATTAGAAAATATTTTATATTATTGTTATATTAGATCAAGGATAATACACACGAAATTACATATGGGTTGTAATGTATTAGTGTCATAATATTCACATAACCTCTTGTTATGATGAATAAAATATTAATATTGTATATGAGGTAGTAGTGGTTCAATTTTTAAGAAAAATTCATAGATGATGTAGATAATTAGTATATATGTATTTTGTAATTCATCCTAAATGGTTATTAGGATATCATTATATGGTTATATGGGATACAAGTATATCAAAACTTTACTGCATGGGATGTGGGGATGTGATGATGTCGTTTCATGAGGTACATATATATAATGATGTTGCTGAACGAGGAACAAGAATGGGATGATTTGGATTCAAAAGATACATAGATATTATAATGTGGTGACATGATGTGTATGGATGTGATCATAAAATTATCATTGCAGATTGAGAGATGGGATTTCCTTCTTTTTTGAATAATTATATTGTTGTGATGTTATATAGAATGTTTATTTTATATGATGTTGTATTTATGCATTCCTATACTTTTATAAATTATATGAAATCATTAATTTTTATGATCACTTATGATGATTCATTGGAATAATTTGAATAATTAACTGTAGGATCGGTTTTTATAATGAAATTTTTGCATGTAGTACATTGAATATAACCCTTATCCCTACCATTTAATTTCATTGATTTTTTAGGTGTATTTCAGTCATAACAGTATGTTTATATTTTCTATATGTGTTAATAGAAATATAATCCTACATAGAACTATCAATCTCTCTCCACATTATGATTTTCAAAATGTTAGTAACATAGGCTGGAAGAAATTAGAGCTTTTGTTTCTGTAAGTTGGATGAAATCAGTAGAATATTAATGTTGCTACATCATAGTTTCATGTATTCCACTTACCTTGTTGATATATGACATGTAATATATATTGTGGTAATGAAATAATTATATCAATTTATAAGTATTAATTTATTTTGATTTGGGTTTGTTCTTTTCTCATGGGAGATTAGAAAAAAAATTCCTCTAAATTTTATGATATATGGATGTTTTTTCTAGTCTTCAAACTAAGGCGTTTGGAGGTAGGCCTTAGGGGGTTATAAAAATCACCTACATTAAACCGACATGGCTTTTAGTGGGGATGGATAATGAAAAAAATCATATCAATGACTTCAGAGGGAATGTTGGATGTTGTTTTCTGTTTGGAGCATGTGAGGTTTGTGTCTGTTTGGTAGGGAAACAAAACAATTAATATTTACTAGTATAAAGGGTGGGGATCTAGATGGATCAAGAAAATTATGTTCATTTTGGCTGATATTCTATTACCTTTAGATTATAGATACCTTCTAAGGTCCTACTATTGTGCCCCACTATGATCAAATGTGAAGACTATGATTTCCCACTGATCATGCAATGGTGGAAAAAAGAACAAACCGTACAGTAGAAAAATTTTGAGGGATTCATACATCATTTTCAATGGTGGGATTTATGTATATTTTTTACTTTATTATTATTATTTCAGTGTTAATAACATGATAATATTTATTGGTGTGAAAACCCCTTTATAATTAACTTACATTCAAATTTTAATACAATATTTCAACCCAGTAAAAGTTATTATTCAATGTGGTGTTTAGTTTCTCTTATAAAATGGCCTTGTAAATTTTTTCTATATGAAGAATTCAAAAAAATTAATGATCCAATTATAACATGATGGAAGTTAAATTATTTATGGATTTATTTTTATTATATTCTAATTTAATATTATTATTGGAAAATCACTTTAATAAATCATATAATCTATGATATTATTCACGATTATTAGATAAAATCATGTCTAGTAAAGTAAAAAAAATAATGGTAGACAATTGAAATTATATTTTAATATAAATTATCATATGTTATCATGTATAAATAAATATCATTTCCATGAAATTTCATAATGATAATTTCTTATTAAATCACTCTTATAAACTATAGATTGACTAGACCATTCTTTAAAAATAAATATTTCAATATCATGTATAAAATCATTAATTTCATGGGTAAATGTTATGTTATATGATATGATAAATCATTTGGTTGGAATGTTTTTAGAATAATATTAAATAGTAATCATTATATTTTTTTTTAGTGTTCCCACTTAAATTTTTTTTATTATTTAAAAGCCTGAGTAACCTTATGAAATTATGTAAACTATTCCTATATATATTTCTCTTAAAAGAGTGATAACCATGAAAGTAATAAATTAGATTATATTTTAATGTAATTTCAAAGATTTTTAAGATAAAATAATTTTCCTTCAGATAATTTGGATAAATAAATTGGATTTGTTTCAAAATTAAATTTATATTTTAGTATGATGTATTTTCTTCACAAACTAATTTCATGATCTATGAAATATTTTTATAAATTCTAGTTCTAATTTATGTATAATATCTAATTTATTTTTTAATATTTAAATTAAAAATGATATAATAAACCTTAAATATTAATTATAATGGAAATATACTATGATTTATCCAATAATAAATAATAAATCTCATTAAAAAATGTCTATTATGATACATATTGAATGTTTTGTTCTGTTTAATACGAAATAATAAAAAGGATATAGACTTCAATTTTAATTTATTCGATGATTATATTATGTGTAATTTTAATTTTCTATATGATTTTTTTGTTATTATAAATCATGTATAATGCATTAAAATAAAAAATACCGAATGTGTGATAAAAAATGATAATAAAATTAAACGTAATGAATGGATTGATGTGGTTATTGATATATGTTTTTAACATTGCGTAATAATTATGAATTATGTTAAAATTTAAGTTACAATGATTATGAAATTGGTTTTAGAAATGATATGATTATTCTAAAATGCCTTAAAACGAAATAATTATATTATTTCATTAATCATGGGTTTGGATTGTTGATTTACCATCCCGAATTAATGAATTTTCAAATTTAATATAATATAATTAATTCATTATATTCTTGTCAGGATTGATATATTTGGTGGTATGTATGTCTCGTTGAAATTGGAATATATTGCGGAACAGAAAGTTTTGTTGCCCGAAATCCAATTCAATTTGTGAAATGTCCCCATATCAGGATTTGACTCATTTTACATAGAAACGCACTGGTTGATAGGTAATGTGATATAAATTTATATTACTATTGGAACCCTTTCATTTCATAAGAATTTTTTCTATTGAGGGTGTAATAATATTTTTCATGAGGGTGGCTTATTCTGGTGGACAAACATTGATTTTTTGTTTGATAGCATGTATCCCTCTTAATTATATGTTATTTGTTCATTTTTCTCTATCTCAATTATATTTAATTTACCCACTATTTTGGGATATATTCCACAGTATAATTATTTATATATAGTCTTGTTTAATTCATATATTTATATATTATTGAATTGTTAATTAATTTTATGATTTCAAATACATTATTATATAAGTTCCAACATAATTAAAATGGAAATTAATTTTTAATGTTTCTAAATTCATAATTATTTCTGATGAGGTTGTCCAATTACTTTTAAAACAATGAATATCTTAATGAAATCCATGACATTGATTATTTATATTTATTCACGATGTTGATAATATTATGGTGTCATCCCCCTTAAATTATTTTAATTTGGATATCATAATTGGTTTGGTTATTTTTATTTATATGGTATGTGATAACCATTTTGATTGACATGAAAATGGAAAGGAAATGATAAAGTATGCAACATTGATATATAGAAATGTATAATGTAGAGTCCTGAATCAAGTATGATATTATTCACCATTTTGTATTCCATTGGGAATTATTATTATGAGTATCAACGGAATTGAGTGGATAACCATTCGATGTGTATTATTGGGGAGTGATATGTGATATAGATTACCTCCTCAACCCTTTTATTATAAAAATCTAAATATTTTTTTGGAAAAGAGTTTAAATTTATTTATGAATTTATGTAGGGTGATTTATGAAAAAAATAATATTTATTATTTATTTATGATAATGGTAAGCCTATTTTTTCATGGATTTTTTAAATGAGTGAGGGATGAATTGATATTAAAAAACTCTTCCTATTAAAAAATGAAACACCTCAAAATTTTAAAATATGTTTTCAAATAATAAATGTTTTAATCTAGTTTAATCATATTTGATCTGTATATATATATTTCAATTGATATTGATTTTCCTTTTCAATGTGTACAACTCATTAGGTGAATAAATAAATTTTTAATTTCTTTAATTTAATTATTATTAATAATTCTTTACATTTGAAAAATTTCTAATTAACTGATAATATAGGAAAATATAATTATATTCTTTTGAAAGAAGACTAAAAATATTGTTCAATAATCAAGTAGAATAATATATGTATTATTACATGTTATGTATATTACTCTAATTTCACTAAATTGTATATGTAGCATGAGTAAGGTATAATAATAAATGTGCATGTTAAAAAGAAATATTTCAAAAATAGTTTGAATAATAGAGTAAGTAGTAATTTGAATCATATATGAATAAATAGAGAGGTTCAATCTTTTATAAATACCTAATCCACTCTACATAGAAATTAACTTCTATTGTGCTACGTCTATTAAACAATAAATGTGATACACAACATGTATCAGGTTTTATATAAATTTTTATATAGATAGTACATTCTAAAAACCACTTACAAGATTACCATTAGATGGAAATTGTTAAATCAATGATGATATAGTAACAATGTACTCTGCAATACCATAAAATAGATCATTCTAAAGGAATAAAATTGTTATTGTATGAACAAATCAAAATATTGAGAATTGAATGAATTTGATGAAGAAATGAATATATATTTGTTTTCTATAGTTAATTATTCATTTCTCATTTTCTGATTTTGGTTTAGAGATTATGTGTGGATATAATAGGTAGGTTTCTAATTTTTATTGGATATTAGATGAAAACAATGTTTAAATGGATAAAAAAGAGAATACTATTTTTTATTTTATACTTGTGAAATATATATGTGTGTGAATATCTCATATATTTTTATCTATAATGCATTTTATATCATTAGTATTATATAAAATCAAAATCATTCATAACAATTATATGTATAATAATAGTCCTTGGAAATCCCTAAATACAATGTGTAATCAAGGATAATTAAATTCCTAAGAGAAATATTTAATTTTTATCAGAATATTTACTTGATTATTATATTTATCATTTTAATAATAAACTACACATGGTCCCATTATTTTTTTATTTGTTTTATCCTTGGTAGCTTCATTACTTCGTGTTAGTATTGATTAGATCTCATGAAAATTTGATATTTTTATATAATTGATCTTATGGTCAATCACAAAAACTTATAGTTGATTAGATACGTTTTCATGTATTTCAGGATTCCCTTACTCACATCAGTATTCCATGTGGTCCCTTAATAAATTATACGTAATTTCAACACAATCATCTGGTTTACATCCTTAAACATGTTATTGATTGGAATATTACCAAAGCTCTAACATAATAATGTGGTTAGTAAAACAATTTTAGTTATTATTAATGAAATTTTGTTTCTTCTATTAGGATTCATGGTCCTAGGGTTCACCAGGTGGAAAATATAAGATTTGTTAATCAAATATCGATGGTCAAGATAATAGAGTGACATTAGAACCACTAACCTTGTAGATGATTCATGAATCTATGAAAATCATGGTTTTTGTGGACTTTTGAGCTGCAACATTTCATCACTAATGTTATCATTTGATCTCCTTAGTACATGGTGATTTTAGATATGGTCTATGATGTTGTTTTATTGATGATTAAATAAATTTAATATATATCAATTTTGAATCATGTTTAATGGACTATAGAATTGTTCATGTTTTTGGGTAATATTTACTATCAATTTGAAACATAATAAAATTTATATATTTTTCAAAAAAATATTGGTGTTTAATGAATCATATAATGGATTAAAAAAATCATAAAAATGATTAATGAATTTTAAAATATGACATTTTTAGGAAACCACAAAAAAATTTAAATAAGAAAAATAGCTAAATTTCTATTAATGAAATACATTTCATTAAAATTGATAGAATATGGACATAGAAGTTTATATATTAAATTGTATTGAAAAAAATATAATTAATTTTAAATAGATCATAACTTATATACATGATTGTTTTTATTTGAATTTTTTTAGTCCTCCTTAGTAATATAGACCTTATTATGAAATATTTCTTTCAATGGATTTCCATTTCTATTTTTTCATATCTAGGTTGATTATTTATTCTCATGCATGATAATTGTTTGAGAAGTATATAATGTATTTCTATGGATTTTATTAAACCATCCATATTTATCATGTGCTTTAATTGTATCAAAAGGTGTTAAAAACCTTTTTTAATTTTTTTTTATGTTTTTAATATAAATATAATTTTGTATGATATTTAGTTTTCAACTATGATGAACCCCCTCAATACAAAATGGTATTTATGATTTTAGGTGTGTAATAAAGGTAGTGATATTATACCATGCAATATTTAATGGTAACACCAAATATAAAATTATGTTATAGTTGATTATAGCGTAAAATATTTCTAAATCACGTTACCCTTATGCGATATATTATTATTATATAAGGGAATTAAATTTTCTCATATAATTTATGGATTTAATCACATTTTTTCTTACTCAGATCTATATATCACTAACTAATGTATATATGGATATTTAAAATTTGAAAAGACATGATATGAAATTTGCAAATAATGGAATGATTATTTTATAAATATTAATGAATTAAGCATAGAAATTAAATAGTTAGGTATTGAATTATATATGGACATGTTGGAAATATATATTGGTCTTTTCATCTTTTTTAGCACCTATAGTATGAGAAAACACATAAATTAGTACATCAATGTTCATTTTACTATTTACTCTTCATATAATAAAAAAAGAATGAAAATTGTGTTTTTTAATTTAGGAAATGGTACTTTTTTGTTTTGTAAGTGGATTCACACAACTAGTAAATTTATCCAAAAAGAATATAATCTATTTAAATTATCTAATAATAAGTTTTACATTGGGTAATTATATATATGTGTGTGATTTGTATATTGCACCTCCTCTTACTGATAAATTTTGTATTTTTATAAATTTTAATTAAGCTCTCCATATATTTATAGTATCCACTATTAATATTTCATTATTCATGATGAATATGGAATGATGTAAGAGTGATGATTAAATTAATGTTCTAGGAATTTTCATGACATCTATATCGCAATTTAAATAGTATTTTAGTGTAAGAATCTATATCCTTCTTTTTTATCTTATCTATCAGAAATTTATATGATGTTGGAGTCAAATGGTGTTTTTTATCTTCACTTGATACAACACAGCACAACCCAGTTCATGAATATAATAAATTTCAGGTTTTCATATCATTTAAAAAAATCCTATCAATATATAAAAATCATCAATTTTATTTAGATATAACAGTATAATTTCCCGCCCATTGATTTTGAAAAAATATAATTATCATTATTCTTATTCTAATTTAATCCTGTAATAAATTAATTTAAGGATACTGCTTCATATGTATTTTTGAGACTCACCTTTTATTACATAATTCCATATTTTCATTAAATTATCATATTTATTAAGACTTTAAATTGGAAAATCTACATACATAATGGTAAAAATCTCCAAAGGAATAATAATGGATTTATGGTCATGGGGGGATTTTATTTTATTCATTTGTTTCAAAAAAAGACACTTCTATAAGGATTATGGTTTATCTGGGGTAAGGGTTATGTTAATATAGTTAATTTTATTAAATTAATTTTTAATTTATGAAATATCATTATAGAATCACTCACATCATAAATGTTTCATTTGGGTAATTTAGTTTCCCTTTTGTGGTTATACAAATTTTGTGGAATTTATTTTCCACAATGATAATTTTTAAATATTCATTGGAAAAAAACAAAGAAAAATGTTGAAATCAATGTTGAGAATAATTTAATTACCATAAAATTAATATTTATAATGAATATGTGACACTAATTTTATATCTAATACCATAGAGAATGTTTGGTTATCAATAATGGTTGGAGATGGATTATTATGGAATTGGAACATGACGGTAAGTATGATTTCCTATTAAATTATTAACCATTTATTATGTGATGATTTATCTATTGAAGAATAGTTTTTATTTTATTCGTTTATATACATATGACATCATATTTATTATTATGAGACTTGATCAATGATATAATTTTATATCCACATATTTTCGTGTTTCCTATTGATGTTTTGGCTAGAATAGAATTATGTCAGGTACTTTGAAAAGATGATCTTGTACAATATTTCATTTTTTCACGAACACATGAAGACATTATGACAGAATAAAAAATATGCAAAATATGGATTAAGGAATGTTCAATTTTGGAACAATACTTATGGTATTTGAGATTTCTTTATGATTATTAGAGTTTAAATTATAGTTTGTGTTAGCAATATGAGTTCATATTTCTATTTCACTTTTACATAGTTAAATTAATGAGAAATGGAATAATTGGAATTAAAATTTATATTGAAGTTATTGTTCTATTATTTGTTGGAAATTTATTCTTGAATATTATCTATGTGTAAAAATTTAATCTATGATGTGTGGAAAATTAAAGGAACTGTATCTAGGTGAATTTAGATAGATGAATAATCTGGTTTAATAAATTAGTAATAATTTTATTGATACATGTTTATATAGTATAATATGTGAATTAGTGTAAAATATAATTAACATATTATAATAATTATTATCTATATTGTATAAGTGCTTAATTTATGGGCTAAAAATTAAATAGTCTTTCATAATTACTGAATGATCATAGAACATAGTTGGAGTATTTAATTAATCAGTGATGGATTGAATTGTTTGATCCTAATAGATTTGTTTGTAATTAATTATTTATTCTCTGATTAATTATTTATTAAATGTTGATGGCGTGTTAGGGGGCGCGGGAGCTCCGCAACGATGGTGTTCTTGTTTCCAAGGGATTGGGATGTTGGTTCCCCATTTTCTTGGCTCTGTGCATGTAGCTGGTGAAGTTGGATCCATCAGGAAGGAATTTATGTAGGGGCTTAGTAGTTATGCATATACTGTGAGTCTTATGACATCGCTGTCAGATATTTTTTTGGGATTTTGATGTCCGGTCTGTCACCTGGAAGGATGGTGTGCCGAATCCCAGGGATTTCACGTACTTGGTGGATGGCACTATACAAGAGCGTGTTGTCCACGGTCAGCATGAAGATGGATTGTCGGATCATGATGCTGATCTAAAGGATTCTGGTGTTGACCTCAGATCCTAGTCTTTGTCTCATAATTTTTTAAGAGATGGAGGCGTGTGGGGTAGGGATGCCAAGTCTTATCCTAAGCTGCTACCGAAGAAATAATCACCTTTGGATATTGGATATTGATACAAAAAATTGGTTGTTTTAGTGGTTCCTTTAGACTCCTTTTTCTTACATTGCGGAGGATAAATCTTAATGATGTGCTAATGTTTGCATCTACATCTTTCACTGACTAGTGTTCGGGAAAAATTCTTCCCAAAGGGTCATCAACACATGTTGAGGCCAGTCCTGATGTCTTTGCTGAAAATATTTCCATCGTAAAAACCTCCCTGATTGCATGTCTTATTTTTCCCAAGGGTCAAGAATCTTGGAGGTTTGATTAAATGGTTCAACATATCTCATTTTTATGTGGTTTTTCTTATTGGAGGTGTCTATCCCTTGTTTGTGGTTTATTTCATGGAATTTTTTATCCAGATCCTTCTAAAATGCATGTGTGGAGTACAAGATCTATTTAATTGATGCTTGGATGGATCCACCTTCATGAATGGTCCCTAGGCTTCAATGCTTCATGTGTAATGAATACTTTTTCCAAGGTATGGGTTCTTTTTCATGATCTTAATTGGGTCCTTTAGAATCTAAATATTTTTATTGTTATTGGGATGGGAATTGGGAGTCCTATACGACTTGACAAGGAGACTGAGAATGTCTAGTTTGGACACTTTTCCAGGATGTTAGTGGATATTCATCTTAGCTCCATCCTGATTTACAACATAACTATTTCCACTCCGGCGGATGACATTCCAATTGATGATGAGTATGAAAGAAAGCCTTTTTTTAATGAATGTAATGCGGTTGGGAATTCATTATAATTATGTCGGAGATGTATTTAATTTGAAAAATGTGGGATGAAGGGTCATTCATCAATCATTTTTAGAAATAAATGAAAGAGGAATGTTGTAGATGTGTCACAATCCCTTGATCATAACATCATCCCCGCTTTTAATAAGGGTGATGTGTTGGGTTAATTAGAACAACATCAGCTACCTTCAAAAGGTAAGGGACGGATAGTGGATCTGTCACTGTTGAAAGCCAACATTGGTCCTTCTAATATTCAGAATATCTCTACATCCTTGATGAATCGTCCCTCTATTGCATGTGTTGGTGTTTCCAGGGGTACTAAACCAGTGGATGGTCATGCAGTTACTCCCACTGGATTAGTTGGGACTGAGAAAAATATTATTCTCTCTGTGTCAAGGTTTCCTTCTTGCACTAACCCCTCAAATACCTTCATTAATGATAGTCCTGGTATAGTATTTATATGTGATGAGACTCCTGAGATGAATTTTAAAACTGTTCAATATGTTGATTATCATCAAAAGATTCATAATCTCATGAATTCCTCTATGATATCTAATAATATGGGTGACATCTAGTAGGTGGAAGGGGTTGCAGAATGTAGAGGTGGGCCTGATTCATTCAAAGATGACTCATGTATGGAAAAGGGGATGTAGAATGCCCTCATACTCCCTCGAGGTGATGTATGATGAATTATTAATCTAATACACCTCTCACAATGTGTACCTGATCTTCTAAGCTATCAGGCATGTTTAATTCTAGTTTTTCAATATCCATAATCAGGGTAAGTCCCACTCTGATTGGAAAACTACTAATGGCTCTGATTATGGGAATGATATGTCTTTTTACGATCTTTAATTATGTGCTTTGATAGATGAGGGAACGTTCCTTTGTTTGACCCCGTCCATCTTCTATGTACACTTTTCCTAGATTTATAAATAGTCTGGAGCATCGCTTCTAGCTGGGCTTGCTGGTTATAATTATTTTTTGTTAAAATTTTATGTATGAATGGTTTATTTTTATATTATCATATGTGTTTCCTTTATGTTGTTGTTATTTCCCATGATAATAATTTTCACTGTCTAATGAATGGTTTATAATTAATTTACATATTTAATTAATTGTATGATTGTAATTTTGTTATAATTCATTTTTTTAATATAATTGGGATGTGATTGATCTCAGTTTTATGGGTATATATATATATCATATACAATTTCTCATGGTTAAAACACAAACAATTATTTATGATCAATAATATTATAATGTTATGATATAAACATAACATGGGGATGTGATGGATTGAAGGATAATATTTTATATTTAGATCCAATGGAAAATGGTTTAACATGGAGTCATAGTTGATATAGGTACATGGTATTCATGGATATGATCTTGTGGATATATGTGTTTTGGGGATATGATGATTTGGCTTTATGTGGAGCATGGATATGATGATGTAACTATGTGTGATGTTGGGATGAGATTATGTGGTTGCACACAATGTAGCGCTATGAAGTTTTTGGCATTTGGGATACAAATATATAATGATATGGATGCATAGGGAGTTGGTATATTATTATTCGACAACATGGGGTGCATAAATTTGATGATGAATCTATTGGTCTAGGTTGAGATATTGGAAGTCCATGATGTTTTAATAACAATATAGATGTGATATTATATATAATTTTTACCCTATTTTATGTAATATTCATGGAATATTCAGTTATTATAAATTATTTTACATTGGGATATCATAGTCTCACTTAATATGATATGTTGTTTGGACCTATTTAGTTAAATATAGGCGATTCTATTAAGATTGAATAGCTTGTGAGTTTTACTTGTATTTTTATATTTATACATACTCTTGTCTTGATAATATTTGTTAACATATCTTTATACAAAAATTTTGATACTTATCAATATATAATTTCATTTAAATAAAATCCAACTAATTACATACTGATTCCCACAAACCACATTTTTCTATGTGTTTACATGATTGACTAGAAGAGAATACAATTGTTGTTCGTGATTCTTGAAAAAATTCATATGATGATTTTTGTTTTTGTGTCATAGATTCATGCATTTTCATTATATTATTGATACAGAAAATATATTTTAAATTGGGGATAACAAATATATATATATTTTTATGAAATTCTTTTGTAACATACCATACTTTTATTATCTTCTCATAGGAATTTATATTGTAATTCCTCACATTCATTTGATTGATACCTTTGAGGAAAGTCCCTATCATAGGGTTTATAAGAGGCGAGCCATATATGGTCACTCTTATCTCCTCTACCACCCTCAAAGGGGTTTCATCAATTGTTTATTAAGACATATAAGATTCATGGGACTATTTATTGAGGAATTTTTATATTTATTTTTTTCAAAGATGATTACAAATGGGAATAAGACAGATCTACTCTCCATCCATCAAAGGAGCCCGAGTGTGTAAGAGATTGAGATAAATTTAAACATCCTTCTCCACTTTGTCATAATTTTTTCCCACATGTTTTGGGAATATCATGGAATTTATAGATATTTTCCCCCACCTACAAATATGTGATTGAAAAATTTATATTTCAAATGTATCTGGAGTAGTAGAGGATGAAAGATGTGGAAAAAAGATGTTTTTAAAACCATTTCCAAGTGTAGAGGGGTGTTATCAATTCTCCATGAGGAGAGGATATATTGTTATAGTATTTCAAATGTCTCAAAAGCCTATTTTTTTACCAGTAAGGAGTAATCCTCAATAGTTTTCTCTAAACACGTATATGGTTGTTACCTCTCATGATTATTTTTGGGGATCCAATCCAATGTGTTTTAATTATTGGGTACTTAGTCATAAAAACTTTTGTGCATTACAATTCACAGGGTTTATAAAAGTATTGTATGATAGATATAAGTTTATCATTAATAGTTTTTTCCTCATGTGGCCTATCAGTATTAATATTAGAATTTTTTTTAATTTTTTTTTGAAATGAAAATCCATAGTTTACCCAAATATGTTACGAATCCTCAAGGATTCCAGTCTGAACAAGTCTATAAATGTTTTCATCAACTTGGTAAATAGAAATAGAATCTGAAAATGGTATATTGGATAAAAGGTATATGTTAGTTGCAAAATATTCAATGATTTTTTGGTATCATATACCTGTAATATTCCTTATAATTTTTTAATTATATCTTGGAGAATAATATTGTTTAATTATATAAGGCCCCAGCCTTAAACCTTACTTAATCTTGAGTTATTACAAGATTACACATTGAGGATCTTTTCGGGTTTAGAGTTTTAGAGAATTAGATCATAAAACTTTCATTACATTCCACATATAAACAAAGTGGTTACATAAAGATAGTATTCTTCATTCCCATCAATGGAAACACATTTAAATTAAAACATGGATTATTTCTTGACACATCCTTGACTCTATCATCTTATCATGTACCTTTCCCTTGACCTGTGAAAAACATTTCAAAAACTTTGGATGAGCATAAAAACTCAGTATGGGTTATATAAAAAAAACATGGAAAGGAAACATGAGTTCATATATACATAAGAATGATATCATACTTTACCCATAAAACATAGGCACTTTAACATACCTCATAAAATCATGAATAAATCATAGAAATCATAAGACATAAAGGTAACTTGAGGCATTCATAACATTCTAACGTAGGGAGTAACCCTCTTGGTTACGTTTGGAATACCCATCACAATATATTCCCTAAAATCTCTTCGGAGAAACCATAACGTTTCACTCCTTCGCGTTTCCCAATGCATTGGAGAGCTATAACGGGCTCACCCGCCCTTAGTTTATCACGGAACCACCCATCTTCATAATAATGCCAAAGAACCATAACATAATCATATCACATAAAACATGCATAAAGGAAACATAACATTTCCACATTTCATTCACGAGATATCAATAAAACACATAAAAACATTATGAAAACCATTTTCAATACCAAAGTAAAACATGGTATTTATTTTTCGTTAAAAAAAGGTGTGGCTTGTAGAGGAAGCCGAAACTCAAATAACGGTCACGACGGCGGAGAAGTCGTTGTCGCCGCATACGTACGACAAAAACATTCCCTTTTTTTGTTTATTAAATGCTTCATATAAAAAGATTCCTTTTGAATAAACGTGAAAGTCAAAGGTTTTTATACACTTTATAAAAGAAAGTTGTGTATAAAATAAAATATGCCTCAACGAAAGGAGATTGAGACGAAGTCCCATACCTCGTATCCGACTTGACCCGACCATTCTTTAATCTCTTGAATAATAAACTTGAGTTAATATCTACTTGCTTAAGAACCTTTTTCATGTTCATTATTCCTTTTATACCATGTTATGAACATCATGTAATCATTTAATTTAATAATGCTCATTTTGTCGGTATTTGGTTCTTAAGTCAAAAATAGACTTCTTACACTTACATGTTGTTAATTTGGTCAAAGGTTAATTATATCCAGATGGTATTCATGATTTAGATATCATATATGTCATATATATCCAGTACATACATGCATTTATAATATTACATCACATTTAGAGGTAAGAAATGAAATGCACCGTTCATAGAGACGGTAAGCCGTACGTACGCATGAACACTACTTCCATTTCTATTTCATATTTTCTGGATTGGAATCATAATGATATAAGAGAATATTATAATTACAGTATAATAACATATATAATATCATTAACTTTATCCTTTACACATCCCACATATGGTATTAACGAATCAAATCACTTTTAGGGGGCGGTAGTCCGCACTTCCTAAAATGAAGATATCGTGTTTTACCCATAATGGAAACCATAAAGGTGTGACCAAAATGAAAAAAACAGAAGCTTAAGGAAAACATAAACATATTATATATCATATATAAAAATAGTGACATCATAATGGCCACCTTTGAAGGTGTTAAATGAGTGTTTGAACAATCATCGTTTCGGGAGGCAGAATTTCTCCATCCACGGAAACTGGATGTTCTTTAACCATTTGATGTAGTTGTGTGATAGTGTAGCTCAAATAAATCTTATAACAACTTCCTAGTATATTTATGATACTGTTTTTGTTACAAAAGAAGTAAATAAAAAGAGTTTAGGGGGTTGGAGAAGCAAAATAAAACAAATGAACATGAGAGAATGAATTACCTTTAAAAGTGTAACTCCTTTCGATTTGAGCCTAAAGGCTTACTTTGAAAGGATTCTGCCCAAAGGGAATCCTCTAGGATGAGGAGAGGGATGTGGAGAGAGCAAATGGGCAGGGGTTGGCCGAGCCAAAGGCTTGAAGAGTGTGTGAAATGAGGTAGAGGTGGGGGCCTTTTATAAGAGGAGAGGAGGGGCACTTTTGGAAAGTAAAGAAACATTACTTTATTTGAAAATGTTTTTCGGTTTTAAAAGGTCCCACATTGATATAATTCGTGGATAAGGTGATAAGGGTTCGAAAGCCACTCATCCAATTGGTTTTGGACATGTGTAGTTCATAGATTTTATATTATCTTTCCATTTTATTTAAATCGTCAAATAATGATGTCATCGCTGCATCATGATTATGCCATAAATAATTTAATTTATTTAATGTCTAAAAATTATAAAAAAAATACTATGATGTAGGAAATCGTTTTATCTTTCCAATGACTATTTATAATCAAAACTCAGATCTTTAGAACCCCATGTAAAAATTGTTTTCATAAAACATATTATGTTTGTGTCATTTTCACTTTAACATTAAATAAAAAGTAATTTATGTCATTTCCCAACAAAAGTGGATCCATGGGGTCCCCAAGATGACCCATGGCTTGTCTTGGTCGGCCATTACACAACCAATAAGGTTAGGACATGTGTCTAGGTCATTTCATATTATTAAAGCATTATTTATACCTTAAACTACACTAATTACCACTAATCGCGATTAAAAACTTAATAAGTTACTATTCACCAAAAAATTATTTTAATTTAATTGAACCACATTATACTTCTTAATGACAACCATGTATGTCGGATTTTCAAAATTCAATACACATTAGTGGTAAACATTCATTTAACTGAAAAATCAGTTTGCTTGATTACCACTTAGTGGTTTCACTATTCATCAAAAAATTAAGTTTTTCAGAAAATTACCAAAAATTCACCCTAAGATATATTTGATATTCCGAATTCAAAAATGAAGTATATTTTAAAAAATTAAAATCATATAAGTCACATTAATTAATTTAATAATTAATTCCCGCTGCCAGAGAAAATAGCGTGTTTTTACAAAACAATAAGTATCAAAAGATTGACACCAGTTTAAGTCTAATTTCAAAGTGAAATTGATTCCAATGACCACCATTGGATAAAATGGTAAAAATATATTCTAATTTCACTTCAAAACTAATTCAAAACATAATCTAATCATATAAATAAATTAGATTAAAGAGCAGTTTTGATGTAAAATGCAGTATTTTTCACTATTCATCAAAAAATGAAGTTTTTCAGAAAAATACCAAAAATTCACACAAGGTAAATTTTGATGTCCCAATCATAAAGAATAAGTTTATTTTGAAAAACATAGTTTATAAAATTGTCAAAATATAGATTCAAAAATTTTTTGCCATCAAAAGGCAGTAAAACAATCTTCTAAGAATATTAGTGTATTCCATGTATAAGATTGTATTTATTTTCATTTTAAGCCCTTTATAATACTATCTTAATCATTAATAGACATAGATAAAAATATATATTATTCATTACTTACTTGGGATGTTACATCCTTCCCCCTATAGAAAATTGCGTCCCCACAATTTATTTACTTATCAAATAAATGAGGGTGCTTATCCCTCATTGCATTTTCAGATTCCCATGTTACCTCTTCAATCATGTGGTTTTTCCACAAAACCTTTACCTGCTTAATCACCTTATTTCGTAACACTTGCTCCCTGTGGTCAAGAATCTGGACCGGTTGATCCTCATAAGATAGGTTCTCTTCCAGCTGAACTACCTCTGTACTCAAAACATGAGATGGATCTGGCATATTCTTCCTCAACATCGAAACGTGAAAAACATTGTGTACCTGAGATAAACTTGGAGGTAAATCCACTCGGTACGCAACTGATCCAACTCTTTCCAGAATTTCGTATGGTCCGATGAACCTTGGACTCAACTTTCCTTTCTTACCAAATCTCATCACACTTTTCCAAGGAGAAACCTTGAGAAAAACATGATCACCTACCTCGAAAGATAGATCCTTCCTCCGGTTATCCGCATAACTCTTCTACCTGCTCTGAGCTGTTCTCATGTGTTTCTGAATTAGCTGAACTTTTTCTGCCATCTCTTCTACCAATTCTGGTCCCATCAACTTCCTTTCACCCACTTCATCCCAGAAAGATGGAGTTCGACACCGCTTCCCATATAATGCCTGAAATGGTTCCATCTGTATACTGGAATGAAAACTGTTATTATATGAAAACTCAACCAAAGAAAGATGTTGGTCCCAACTTCCCTGATAATCTATAGAATAAGCTCGTAGCATATCCTCCAATGTCTGAATTGTTCGTTCTGACTGCCCATCTGATTGAGGATGAAAAGCTGTACTAAAATTTAATTCAGTACCCAACGACTTCTGAAGGCCTTTCCAAAAGTTAGAATTATACTTGGGATCACGATCCGATACAATTGAGAGAGGAACTCCATGTAACCTGACTATCTCTTTAATATACAAATGGGAAAGTTGATCAAGAGAGAAAGTATCTCATATAGCAAGGAAATGAGCAGATTTGGTCAAGCGATCAACAATAACCAAGATTGCATTATTACTTCGAGATGTCTTCAGCAATCCAACAAAAAAGTCCATGGATATATTCTCCCATTTCCACTCTGGCACTGGTAATGGCTGAAGCATCCCTTTCGGTAACTGCCGCTCTGCTTTAACCTGCTGACAAGTCAAACACTTCACAGTAAAATCAGCAATATCTCTTTTCATTCCATCCCACCAGTAATACTCCCACATATCTCTATACATCTTAGTACTGCCCGGATGAAAGCTTCACATAACAACTCTCTCTTCAACTGTGAATCAAAAGGCACACACAATCTCTTCCCAAATCTCAAAACACAATCATTATCAATGTTTAATTCAGGCAACTTACCTTTCTGAACCAGCTCTACCTTTTTCTGCAACTCACTGTCTTGTTTCTGTGATTGCTTGATTCTATCTGATAGAGATGATCTCACTGATACCTGAAACAAAACAGAAGGACTTCCTGCACCAACAACTTCTATGCCAAAGTTCATCAAATCCTTGACCAAAGGATCACGTTCCAAACGCAACATTGTTAATGAATCATTACTTTTTCGACTCAAAACATCAGCCACTTTATTTGCTTTTCCCGGATGGTAATGAATTGTACAATCATAATCTTTGATTAATTCCAGCCATCTACTTTGTCTCATGTTTAACTCTTTTTGAGTGAATATATACTTTAAACTTTTGTGATCGGTATATATTTCACACTTTACTCCATACAAATTATGCCTCAAAATTTTTAAAGCAAAAACAACAGTAGCTAATTCCAAATCATGTGTAGGGTAATTTACCTCATGAGTTTTCAACTGTCGTGAAGCATAAGCAAGTACCGGATCATTCTGCATTAGGACGCAACCAAGTCCTTTCAATGAAGCATCACTGTATATGACAAACTAACCATTCCAGGAAGGTAGTTCCAAAACTGGAGCATTCACCAATCTTCTTTTCAATTCCTGAAAACAATCATCACATTCTTTTGTCCATATAAACTTAACACCCTTCCGAGTTAGCTTAGTCATTGGACTAGATAACCGTGAAAAATTTCTAACAAACCATCGGTAATAGCCTGCCAAACCAAGGAAGCTACGAATCTCGGTTACATTTGTGGGTCTTGGCCATTCTTCCACATATTTTGTTTTTTGCAGGATAATAGTTATTCCATCTTTAGAAACAATGTGACCAAGGAAAGAAATTTGTTGCAACCAAAACTCAAACTTGCTGAATTTCCCATACAGTTTCTTTTCTTTTAAGGTTTGAAAGATAACCCTTAAATGTTTTTCATGCTCCTCTTTACTTTTAGAAAACACCAAAATATCATCAATGAAAACCACCAAAAACTTATCCAAGAACTCATGGAAAATTATAATCATTAAGTCCATGAATACATCAGGTGCATTAGTTAGCCCAAAAGGCATTACTACAAATTCATAATGGCCATATCTCGTACGGAATGCGGTCTTCGGAATATCTGCCTCCTTTACCTTCAGCTGATGGTACCCCGATCTCAATTCAATCTTTGAAAAAAACTGAGCACCCTGGAGCTGATCAAACAAATCATTGATATGAGGTAAATGATATTTGTTCTTAACAGTGATATTATCCAGGGCTCTATAATCAATGCAAAGTCTCATAGAACCATCCTTCTTTTTAACAAATAAAGCAGAAGCACCCCATGGTGATGTGCTAGGTCTAATGAAACCTTTCTCTAATAAATCTTGCAATTGCTCCTTCAACTCTAAAAGTTCAATTTGTGCCATTCGATAAGGGGGTTTTGAAATTGGCTTAGCATCAGGAACTAAGTCAACAGTAAACTCAACTTCCCGATCTGGTATTATTCCAGGAAACTCATCAGGAAAAACATCAGGATACTCATTTACCACTGGCACATCATTAATCTGAATAGTTCCATTATTTTCAACAATGTGTGAAGGGTAACATTCATTTCCATCTTTTACAAGTTTCTCGGCCTCTTGATATGTTATCAAAAGTAAGGGTTCATTCTTGTAAACAAACTGAAAGTCTTTCTGAAAAGAAACTTCTTTAGCTCTACAGTCAATCTTAGCATGGTAAATAGAGAGCCAATCCATACCCAGGATAACATCAAACTCTACTAGAGGTAGAACAATAAGGTTTGCAAGTAGGTTCTTTCCACAGATAAGGATAGGAAGATTCTTATAAATTTTTTTTTCCTCGACACTTCCCCCAGGTGTTTTTACCAAAAGTTCAGGAGTCATTTCTTGAGATGGTATTCCCATTTTACTAGAAAAGGTTTCAGAGATGAAAGAATGTGTAGACCCCAAATCAAATAACACACTGACATAATCTGAAAAAACAAACAAAGTACCTGATACAACTTCATTTAATGGCCCGACATCAGCTGAAGTAGTTGCAAAGGATTTCACCACCCCTTTCTGCTTGTAGTCTAACTGCTTCCCATCACTCAAGCTCTTTGTCGGACACTCGTTTGCATAGTGACTCATCTCATTGCACTTATAACATTTCACTAACTGTAAATCAAATTTGTTCTTACCTTCACCTTGATCCTTTTCAGTGCAATCACGACCCTTATGTCCCATCTTACCACATCGGTAGCACTTCCCAGAATTCAGAACACATTCCCCAGCATGCCTTTTGCCACATTTATCACAAACTGGAAACTTAGTTCTCTTACCATCAGACTTTTTTGAATAATTCTTACCTTTCTCCTGCCACCTCGGTCTCTTCTTCTGCTGGTTGTTATAGAAAACTTGGTCATCGGCAAACTCCATTTCCACCTTCTCATCACATCGAACAAGCTTTTCATAACTTTTAAACTCACGAGAAGCTAATGCCCTTCGATACTTTGGCTTTAATCCTGAGTAAAAATGATTGATTTTACTATCAAGGTCTCGGAAAAAATTTGGAGCATACCTTGCCAAACGAGTGAACCTTTATTCATAGGCATCCACTGAGTCTTCTTCTTGCCTCAATTCCAAGAATTGCTTTTCCATCCTAAGTCGAACAGCCTTTGGAAAATACTTCTCAAGAAACATACCTTTGAATTCATCCCAGTCAAGAGCATCAATCTCATCGGCGTCCCTGATATTTTTAACCATATACCACCACTGATCAGCTTCACCTTCCAAACGGTAAATAGCAAGACTAACCTTTTGATTGTCTGAACACCCCATGACATCAAAAATCTTCTCCAGTGCTTTAATCCACCCTTCAGCTAGCACAGGGTCAGATGATCCTCTGAATGATGGTGGATGTTGCCTCATGAAATGTTCCACCGCTGACATGTTCCTCTGCGGTTGGTCTGGCTGATCTCGTGCATGGATACCACCGCCATTTATCGCTTGAGTCAACTGCGCCATCACTGCAACAAACTGTTCAGTTCCAATTCCGACCATTTCTGGATGCTGATTCAGAAGGTTATTTCCTTCTATATGCCTTCCTAGCACTGCTTCCTTGTTTCCTCTGTAGAAAACCATTCTGAACAAACATGTCTTAGATGAAGCAACATGGTAATCTTTAAATGCTATATCATTTCGAAAAGAAAAAAAATATTTTTGGATAATCATTTAATAGAATTCTAACTCCTAAAGTTATCTAAACCTCCCTTTGATACCAACTATAAGGCCCCAGCCTTAAACCTTACTTAATCTTGAGTTATTACAAGATTACACATTGAGGATCTTTTCGGGTTTAGAGTTTTAGAGAATTAGATCATAAAACTTGCATTACATTCCACATATAAACAAAGTGGTTACATAAAGACAGTATTCTTCATTCCCATCAATGGAAACACATTTAAATTAAAACATGGATTATTTCTTGACACATCCTTGACTCTATCATCTTATCATGTACCTTTCCCTTGACCAGTGAAAAACATTTCAAAAACATGGGATGAGCATAAAAACTCAGTATGGGTTATATAAAAAACATGGAAAGGAAACATGAGTTCATATATACATAAGAATGAAATCATACTTTACCCATAAAACATAGGCACTTTAACATACCTCATAAAATCATGAATCAATCATAGAAATCATAAGACATAATGGTAACTTGAGGCATTCATAACATTCTTACGTAGGGAGTAACCCTCTTGGTTACGTTTGGAATACCCATCACAGTATATTCCCTAAAATCTATTCGGAGAAACGATAACGTTTCACTCCTTCGCGTTACCCAATGCATTGGAGAGCTATAACGGGCTCACCCGCCCTTAGTTTATCATGGAACCACCCGTCTACATAATAATTCCCAAGAACCATAACATAATCATATCACATAAAACATGCATAAAAGAAACATAACATCTCCACATTTCATTCACGAGATATCAATACAACACATAAAAACATTATGAAAACCATTTTCAATACCAAAGTAAAACATGGTATTTATTTTTCGTTAAAAAAAGGTATGGCTTGTAGAGGAAGCCGAAAATCAAATGCCGGTCACGACGGCAGAGAAGTCGTTGTCGACACATACGTACGACAAAAACATTCCCTTTTGTTGTTTAGTAAACGCTTCATATAAAAAGATTTCTTTTGAATAAACGTGAAAGTCAAAGGGGTTTATACACCGTATAAAAGAAAGTTGTGTATAAAATAAAATATGCCTCAACGAAAGGAGATTGAGACGAAGTCCAATACCTCGTATCCGACTTGACCCGACCATTCTTTAATCTCCTGAATAATAAACTTGAGTTAATCTCTACTTGCTTAAGAACCTTTTTCAAGTTCATTATTCCTTTTATACCATGTTATGAACATCATGTAATCTTTTAAGTTAATAATGCTCATTTTGTCGGTATTTGGTTCTTAAGTCAAAAATAGACTTCTTACACATACATGTTGTTAATTTGGTCAAAGGTTCATTATATCCAGAATGGTATTCATGATGTAGATATCATATATGTCATATATATCCAGTACATACATGCATTTATAATATTACATCACATTTAGAGGTAAGAAATGAAATGCACCGTTCATGGAGACGGTAAGCCGTACGTACGCATGAACGCTACTTCCATTTCTATTTCATATTTTCTGGAATGGAATCTTAATGATATAAGAGTATATTATAATTACAGAATAATAAAATATATAATATCATTAACTTTATCCTTTACACATCCCACATATGGTATTAACGAATCAAATCACTTTTAGGGGGCGGTAGTGCGCACTTCCTAAAATGAAGATATCGTGTTTTACCCATAATGGAAACCATAAAGGTCTTCCCAAAATGAAAAAAAAAGAAGCTTAAGGAAAACATAAACATATTATATATCATATATAAAAATGGTGAAATCATAATGGCCACCTTTGAAGGTGTTAAATGAGTGTTTGAACAATCATCGTTTCGGGAGGCAGAATTTCGCCATCCACGGAAACCGTATGTTCTTTAACCATTTGGTGTAGTTGTGTGATAGTGTAGATCAAATAAATCTTATAACAACATCCTAGTATATTGATGATACTGTTTTTTTTTACAAAAGAAGTAAATAAAAAGAGTTTAGGGGGTTGGAGAAGCAAAATAAAACAAATGAACATGAGAGAATGAATTACCTTTAAAAGTGTAACTCCTTTTGATTTGAGCCTAAAGGCTTACATTGAAAGGGTTATGCCCAATGTGAATCCTCTAGGATGAGTAGAGGGATGTGGAGAGAGCAAATGGGCAGGGGTTGGCCGAGCCAAAGGCTTGAAGAGTGTGTGAAATGAGGTAGAGGTGGGGGCGTTTTATAAGAGGAGAGGAGGGGCACTTTTGGAAAGTAAAGAAACATTACGTTATTTGAAAATGTGTTTCGGTTTTAAAAGGTCCCACATTGATATAATTAGTGGATAAGGTTATAAGGTTTCTAAATCCACTCATACAATTGGTTTTGGACATGTGTAGTTCATAGATTTTATATTATCTTTCCATTTTATTTAAATCGTCAAATAATGATGTCATCGCTGCATCATGATTATGTCATAAATAATTTAATTTATTTAATGTCTAAATTTTATAAAAAAAATACTATGATGTAGGAAATTGTTTTATCTTTCCAATGACTATTTATAATCAAAAATATGATCTTTATAACCCCATTTAAAATTGTTTTCGTAAAACATATTATGTTTGTGTCATTTTCACTTTAACATTAAATAAAAAGTAATTTATGTCATTTCCCAACAAAAGTGGATCCATGGCGTCCCCAAGTTGACCCATGGCTTGTCTTGGTCGGCCATGACACAACCAATAAGGGTAGGACATGTGTCTATGTCATTTCATATTATTAAAGCATTATTTATACCTTAAACTACACTAATTACCACTAATCGCGATTAAAAACTTAATAAGTTACTATTCACCAAAAAATTATTTTAATTCCATTGAACCACATATTACTTCTTAATGAAAACCATGTATGTAGGATTTTCAAAATTCAATACACATTAGTGGTAAACATTCATTTAACTGAAAAATCAGTTTTCTTGATTACCACTTAGTGGTTTCACTATTAATCAAAAAAATGATGTTTTTCAGAAAATTACCAAAATTTCAACCTAAGCTATATTTGATATTCCGAATTCAAAAATGAAGTCTATTTTACAAAATTCAAATCATATAAGTCACATTAATTAATTTAATAATTAACTCCCACTGCCAGAGAAAATAGTGTGTTATTACAAAACAATAAGTATCAAAAGATTGACACCAGTTTAAGTCTAATTTCAAAGTGAAATTGATTCCAATGACCACCATTGGATAAAATGGTAAAAATATATTCTAATTTCACTTCAAAACCAATTCAAAACATAATCTAATCATATAAATAAATTAGATTAAAGAGCAGTTTTGATGTAAAATGCAGTATTTTTCACTATTCATCAAAAAATGAAGTTTTTCAGAAAAATACCAAAAATTTACACAAGGTAAATTTTGATGTTCCAATCATAATGAATAAGTTTATTTTGACAAACATAGTTTAAAAATTGTCAAAATATATATTCAAAAATGGTTTGCCATCAAAAGGCAGTAAAACAATCTTGTAAGAATATTAGTGTATTCCATGCATAAGATTGTATTTATTTTCATTTTAAGCCTCTATAATACTATCTTAATCATTAATAGACATAGATAAAAATATCTATTATTCATTACTTACTTGGGATGTTACAAATTACACTATCACTTTTATATACCTTGGGACTCAATGTGGATATTCATACATTTCACCTTGTTTTGGATATATGGGTATTAGTATTGTATGGTTTAGATCAGGTTTTTTGGGGTTGTTAGAAGATGAAAGCAAGATTGATTTATATATTTTAGAGGATAATTGTGTTCTAGGATGTGCAAGGCCAATGTACAATGATATTTTTTGAGTGGGATTGTTAGATGGATTAGTTTCCTCAATACATTTCTTTTAATATATGGTGGATTTTTCATTGTGTTTGGAAGTGGCTTAGGTGTTGGTGTTACATAATTTTTTCAACGAGATTAAAAAATTTATTTCAAAATTGGTTGTGATGCTACCCCACTGATATGATATCATGTATTTTATATATTTTAGGACCCATTACTCATCGATTTTTATTTATCCTTATTGGATACCACCATCATATATGTAAAAATAAAATGATTAAAATTGGTAATTATATATATATATATATATTGGTTTCATATTGCCCAACACAAAATAGTAGGGTTCTATAATATTATTCATCAGGAATGAATATACTAGAGTGTGGTTTTTAATAAATTATCCAAGGAAAAAGCAGGTTATAGTCATGATCTATTATCATATTCGAAGGACATAAGATTTATTACATTTGACAAATATATCAAAATTGTTTTCAAATATTTTAAGATAGTCTAGGTTTCATCGTTTGAGGTTTAAAAGGGATGATATCTTGAAGACTCATATTATGTATCAATATGGTCACAAGAACAACATGATTCTGTCTTTTGGTGTAATGAATTGATGAATTATTTTTATTAGACTACTGAAATCTATTTTTAAGAGTCCCATGATAAATTCATGGTATTTTTCATTGATTTAATCATTCTATACACAAATTCAATGTATGAAAGTTTTGGTAATCATAGAGATATTTTATGTGTCATTTAAAACTCTTATTTCTATAGAATCATCTCCAAGTGAGTGTTTTCTGTATCATATGTATGATTTATGAGGTATATGGTATTTAACTATGGAGTAACAGAAATACCTTTAATTATTAAGGTGGTTTTATAATTTTTACAAAGTAATATTTTGTATAGATCCTTAGATTCTGTTGTTTTATGTGAAAATATAAATCATTTTTGTATTAAAATACATGGATCATAGCCTCATTGTAATCATTTTCCATGAAATTCCAAAATATATAAAATATGTACTACTATCAAAATTCTTCTAAATTCGTGAAGGATAAGTTAGTTAATTATCATATGCTTTGGTTTCCACATGTTAAAGTAATGTTTATGGATTTCTTTGAACCATAAAATACTAGTTTAGGTTTCTATATGATATTGTAATTTATTTCAATCTTGATTGGGTCCATGTAGTAAGGCCCCCATGTGTGAAAATATCCACCCATGATCCTTCGATTTCTAGAGTGGTGGTTATTTTATAATTTCCACTTTTGTGAACACTTATTGTTCCTCATATATCATAATAAGTTGAGTAATAATTTCTTTCAATGGTATTAGATTTAGTATTATTGGTGGATTCGAGTCTTATTCATGGACTATAGAATCGAAATATATTAAAAAGCAGGGAATGGAAATATAGTATCTGATGTGATGCATATAATGTCATCAGAAGTTGTTGTGTGGGGATTAGTGGACACATAGGATTAATCTAAACAACATATAGGGTTTATTATATTTATGTTTTGGTTAAAATAATTATTGTTCTATTAAAGATCCATATTTCTAGTGATAAACAAGGTTTCATAAGTTTTATGGGACTCAAGGAATCAATAAGAGTAGACAATACCCATAACTAGAGTTGCTATATAGTTTTGAAGATTATATAGAGCCACCGGCTAGCCATTGTAGTTAACCAGCTAAATGGTTGGGTTTTTTAAAATAGATAGCCGATTGGAGACCCACATTTTATCCCTCAATGTCACCCAAGATACAAGAATGCTTGAAGACACCACCAATAAGTCAGTGGTGCCAACTATCCACTCATGGATGTTTAGATGTGGCACATAAGTGAGGTGTTGGAAGGTAATTAAACAACAAAACCACCATATTTAACCCTTATAATACCATTTATTGGCCCTAATCTGGGATTTGAAATTTTTTATGTCTCTCCATTTATATTATGGATTCTATAACACATATCGTTGATTTGTACAACTATTATTCAATCAATACATCTTGAATCAATGAATTTATCATTTGTTTGGTGAAATACACTTGTATTAATCATTGAATAACATTCATAAATCTTTCAATAGGTGTTGTGATTATTGTATGTATAGGATAATGGTGTTGAAAATAGTCTTTGTTCTTGTTCTTGGTTTCCATACTCTTTTTCTGGCGGTGGTTGGTCTAAAAAACACCATAATCTCAACATTATTTCTATATGATGTGAAACATAAGCTATTACATATTATCATAGTGAAAATGGACTCCATTACTAAAATTTCATTATTATTTATACATTGATATCGCATGTATTAGTCATGGTATATTTATGTTCATATGAGGACTAACGACCACTTGAGAGGTATTCCCAACCATGACCCTTGGTTAGAACAAGGATTGGGTGAACTTAGAGACATGTGATGAGTTGAAAATTTTTATGTAATTGTAATAAAAATGTTATTTTTTTATAATTTCAATAGATTTTATATTCTTGAAAACAGATTACATTTATTTTTAATTGGTAAAATTGAATGTTATTTTCCATTGCATTGAGAGAATGTATAAAGTGTAAATAATGATTTTTTAATCTGAGGCATGGATTATTTGATATGGAAATTAGTTTTTACAATTATTCTTATTTTTAGTAACATAAAATGACGTAAATAATATACTGATAATTACTCAATTAAATGAATAAAAATATAGGTTAAAGTAACTTTTTTGGAATTTTTGATGTTGGTAGTATAAATTTATTTTTTGGAAAATTTTCTTGTTGTTACTCTTTATCAAAGTTGAAGCATGCCGGTGACATGTTTGATTATTGAGGTTAGGGTGTATAGTAATGTACTTCTTGAGTATAATTTTCATGGTGGTATACATCCTAAGGTATTTATTCATTAGTATGGACCACTTAAGGAATATAAGCATAGATACATG
Source organism: Viscum album (assembly GCA_963277665.1). Taxonomy (NCBI): domain Eukaryota; kingdom Viridiplantae; phylum Streptophyta; class Magnoliopsida; order Santalales; family Viscaceae; genus Viscum; species Viscum album. Next base: position 282,549,769 of record OY728141.1, read on the forward strand.
ATTTCATGAGGGTGAGATATTTTATTACATGTATCCATGAGTGTGAGATACTTGATTACATGATGGATAGTAGAGATATAATAAATTAAATTAAGTATAGTATAGTTAATTCATCATAAGAAAGAGAATTAACAAATGGTAATTCATAATGTGAATTGATACATAGTATAACCAAATATTTCTATGTAGGTAAGTCCACTAATGGATAGAGATATACAACATCGTGCATAAGTTATTTTTGATGACCCCAATTTTTATCTCATAACACGAGGTTATGTGAGTTTTTTTATATTAAAATTTATTTTTTTATTTAATTCCAATGTTAACAATACTAATGAACACACTATATATTCATATTATTTTTTTGACATTGTGGGTTTTTTTCTATTATGTTTTACACACACCATATTGAAACCAGAGTTTGGTACTCATTTTCTTTTCATGGATAATGGTATGGATAAGGGAAAGTGGAATTTTTCTTAATTGGTTACCTTTATGGATGGGATTGCACAATATATATGGGGGTAGAAATAGGGTTTTATAATGTGTTTTATATACCATATCATTATGTTTTATTAGCTATTTTTTGTATGACTTACAATTGACAGTTTACAAGGAATATAATATGGAATGACGTGTTTTATTTTTAAAAGTTATTTTTTCAGAATTAATATTTCACATTCTTGATTAGTTTTTTATTATTGATTAATACTATTTAGTATGAATACAACATTGTTCTTGTGGGTATAGTCTCCCCACTGTATTTTGTAGACCCTTGATGCTAGTCAGTAGCCTTGTGTGTATGGGGGCGTGATCCTAGTAACATGTAGCACCACATCTCAGTTTTTTGTTGGTGTATCAGGTTAGGGATGTTTCAATGTTTTATTAGAGATAGGTATTTTCATTTACATTAAGGTTTGTGGAAGTATGATATGATAAAATAATATGTGATGGATTTTAAATGGGATAATTTATGGGAAAATACAACTTATGGGGTGGGGGCATGCACCTATAGATTAAATTATTGTACTTAATGTTTTGTTATGACAGTTATGACGTTATTTAACCAGGGGTGATACACTTATTTTGTGATGTTATTATTTTATAAGATTTGAAATAGGACCATGTATACTAAAAGTTTCGTATGAATGCATCATTTTAGTAACATATGGGAATATGTTGGCCTGAATTATTCATATTAGGGTCCTTTTATCTAGTCTTTCATAATTTCCAATATAATATTTTAAAAATTATACCTTTTAATATATAATAAAAATTAATAAAGATAAATTTTATGACTCTCTAAATCAATTTATAACACCCCAAACACCCACAATAGGCTTCAATTTGACTCATACAGCAGTGTGTGTTGTACGCAACCTTGTGTTCTAACACACACCACAACCAATAAAACTAGCCATTATGAAAAGTAATATATACTTTTTCAAATTTTATAAATTTTATCATTCAAAATGTACTTTATTTTTGGATTCGGAATTTAAAAATTAGCTTATGGTGAATTTTTTGTATTTTTCTAAAAACATTAAATTTTTTATGAATAATTTAAAAACACTGAGTTATAGTTTAAAACCGAATTTTTATTTAAATAATTATTTATTTTATTTAAATTTAATTAAGGTAAAAATAGATACATAATACTTATATATGTTGAATGTAATTCATTGGAGTTAATTTAGAATAATTTTAGATATATAAAAATTTTATTGAACTTTTTACCGTCTTTTACCCACCTCCTAGAAGAATTTGGAAATTCACATAAAACATAATTTCACTTCTTCTGTGAGTGAAATTTAGAAAATCCTAGAGACACAGTTAATATCAATGTGTAAAATGTGGTTCATTATGATAATTTTTTTTGGTGAATAGTAACTTTTAATTTTTATATACCACAGTTAAAATTAAATAGGCTAATTAAGTGTAAAAATGATATTAATATTACCCTAAAACATGTCCTAATTATATTGGACAAGTGTATCTCGACCATAAACAACCTTAGGAATAAAATATTATCATTTAGGTCCACTTGGAATAGATTAGGACATTTATTATTATTTAATTCAAAGAAGAGTTAAAAGAGTGAAAATCAAATCATAATTACTAAAACATTTTTAATATAGGGTTATACATAAGATAAATTCGATTATAAATATTCATTAGAAAGCTAAAAATATTTCCTATATAATTTTATTTTATTTATAATTATTATACATTAAATAATATAATGGTGATGCGGTAATTACCTAATTAATGAAATTTTAAAATAATTTATATTATAAATATCAAAATAAATTTAATTTGAGACTTTTTATGAATTACAATAATTTTATAGGTTAACAAGACATATTAGGACTGGTTATATAAATTATTTTTGAAGTAATGATGCTGCTAAAAAATTATCAAAAACAAAATACCCAATAGTATCAAAATTGACAAAAATTGTTTTTAAAACAAATATTTTATTATTTATTGATATTCTATTCCTAAAAATATAATGTTCAGCGAAAGGACTTATATAATGATTGGTGTATCATTAATGTCCCACTTGGGGGTCTCTTGGAGGGATATAGTATGTTTATTAACTATATAATCTAAAAATACAAAGAGACATGGTAAATGTCAAAATATTTAACTAAGAGTTAAATATAAATGATAAGGTTAATATAGTGACCCAAACCTGTCTAAAATATATTGGTTGAAATTATTTAGACCCATCCCCACCTTAAGAATTAATTAATCCACTTTTGAGCCATTATAATCCAAATATGAATTTATTATAAAATAATATTTCTAGCTTTTCCAACGGTGCCCCTCACCCCTCTTATAAAAGGGCACTCACCCTTCCCTCTAATTCACACCTTTAAAGCATTTTGGCATGGCCAAACCCTACCCAAATATTCTATCAACTTCCCTCACTTCAATCTAGAGGCCTTATTTTGATCAAAAGGCCATCCTAAAGAGCCCTTTTGATTAAATCGGAAAGAAGAACCCGAAGAAAGGGTAATGTTTTCACCACCCTCTCTCACATTACTTTCTTCTTAAACTTCTTGTTTCTTTGTTATTTCCATTCTAAAATAATAACTCCAGTATCTTCTATATACTGTTATGTTATTATAAATATGGTACAACTGTATTCATTATTCTATCCATCTTTTATTTTCATGTCACCATACGTGGGTACGTACGGCTTACCGTCTACACGTCGTGGTGTAATTGTTATTCAAAACATTGTTATTTGGACATGTATAATAAATATTTGTAATTCATGTAAATAATAAATATAACATGATAATGATTCTATATATCTGATATACTATCCAATTATATATTATTTTAATATCAAATGAATGATATTGTCTCTCGTGCGTACGTACAGACTACCGTCTCCACGAATGCGATGAGATTCATTCCCGATCATATCGATTCAACTCTAAATCACATTTGATGATTAAAAATAATGTTTAAGGACTTGATAACATTCTTGATATGAAAAAGATACAACCAATACATAAAAAACACGACTTATATAACAAAACATATAAAAGAAAATGAGTAAGTTAACACCCAAAACGATGATAATATTAAGATATTATTAACAAAGAAATGTTAAAAGATCATATATGATATCATATTAATGTATATGATTCTTTTATATTTTAATGACAATTATTTCACCCTTATACGTGAGTTATCCTACCCTCAATCAAGGTATAGTACAAGGTAAGGGAATATTTCACAATCTCTTCAGTATCCGAGGTTTTTTATATGTAATTATCTACTGGGGCCTCTTTATCATCCACATCCATGTTTCCTAAAACTGTATTTAAAATCCTTTTTACTATTTTACAGACTATGGGTTAAAGTAATTTATACCCTTTTTTACACTTTATAATAAATTTTTAATGAAATATTTCTGTTATTTTCCAAACAAGAACCTTTTTTACCATTTCGACAGAATCTAGGTAAGAATTTCTTTTTTAACTTATACGGTGGGTACTGTTATTTTTTGATGTTATAAACTTGTCAAAGAATCCCTTACAATCTTATAAAAATATTTTCAAATTAAATGTTTTCTTTTATAATTATGTGACTATTAAATGATTTCAAAAAAGGCATATTTCTCTCAAATAGTTTTGGTTTCATCTATGTCATCTTTCTTTTATGGATTTTAAGTTTATTTGAAGTTTTTTATTATGATAAAAAATTTCCTTATTGTATTGAAGTTTATGTGATATTTTTAACAGGGGATGTGTTATTTTTATTCCATTCATGGTTTATAGAGAAGGTATTGACATTTCATATGCTAGTTTTAATAAGAATTTTTATGTTATGTTTAAACCTATTCATATGAGGAATGCATTTGACTTAATATGCCATTGGTGGAGCCCGCTATAGCTCCTCAATGCATCGATAGGTCTCATGAGACATACTAGTTTCTTGGCATAATACCTTGACAAAATCTTATTTGTAGTCTTTGCACAAGGCCTTGACTATCTGGTTGTGATAGTCCGGCATTATGAATTCCATCATTGTGAAAGTGGATATTGATATCGCATGTGATTATTCGACAAGTTGAATATCCATGTGAATAAGTAAATGGAGTTATTTCATTTTATCTTTCACATATTATGATGATGTTCAAGTTTAAAAGGCTTTTGTTTTAGTAATACATTTTCTTAAATGTTTATGATTATTTATGAATGTTTCTTCAATATTGTAATCCTTACTGAGAATTTGAGCTCACCCCTTTCTATGTTTTATTTTTCCCAGGACGTGAAGAAGTATTTTATGAATGACCTGTAGTGATAATATAAGGGAATATGAGTGTGGAGAGAAGATGTTGTTGTAGTATTCACTTTATTATGTAATGTAAACATTATGAATGTATTTAGTGTTTCTAAATCTACTAAACTAATTGGTCTTTCCAGATTTTATCTTTTGGGGTCATGAAAATGTTTTGTAATAATGCACCATCTCTGGGTAAATGGGGTCGGGGCGTTATAGTTGATATCATAAGAAGTTTAGTACAAACCTTGGAAGATAGATTTAGATAATCTCTGATTAGATCACATTGACCTAATATGGACATTCAAGATTAGTATAGAAGAACTTCCAATAATTTAGGTATTGAAGAGATTTTGTAAGTTTTCCAAGAAATACATCCATGTCTGTATATGAGAAGGTAGAGGCGGATTTGGCACAGATGTACCTAATTGTAAAACCCAAAAACACCTCTTTGAGATAGACTCGAACGAGAACTGGTGCACGACAACAGGCCTTGCTACACTCTTGGTTATGACACTCCCCGGGGATATGCTTAGGATAATTATCTTTTTCATTACAAACCATTATGAATGTTTTATGAGTATATACATCCTCAAAGTAATTTATTTATGATTATAGATTATATCCATAAACTGTTTAATTTATGTAAACTGTTTTACAAGTGTGGAATTATGTATTTTTAATCATAAACTGATCTAGTTTATGCCATTGTTTAGAAATGGTGCCTAATTGAAGGAGTGGAAGCTGTATCAATTCATGAACTCAATGTATAGATTTCCCTCCTGCTCAAAATAATTATAATGGAGACGGTAATGCAACTGGTGTTGATCAGCTAATCACCATACTGGGACAACTCGCTCAGGTTATGAATAATAACCTTACCCGTATGGAGAACCCCTATCCATAGCATGGATAATCAATGTTAGAACGCTTCAGGAGGCAACAACCCCCAACATTCAATGTGAGTACAAATCCCTTAGTAGCTATGAAATGGATAAATTCCTTAGATAAAATATTCTATGCCTTGGGAAGTAGTGAAAGGGAAAAAGTAATCATGGTAGTTTACCACCTCACTAGAGATGCAGATCAATGGTGTTCATTGATTCAAAACATGAAGGAATATGATGAAGTATCAAATATAGAATGGAAGGAGTTGAAAGATCTATTTTTTTAAAAATAATTTCCTCGTGATCATCAAGCAGATATGGAAAGGAAATATCTGAGTATGGGGCCAAAGGAGGATGAGAATGTCGCAAAGTATCAGGCTAACATTACAAGGATAGCAAGGTATACTAGACATTATATACGGAACCCAAGAAGTAATATTGATCATTTATTTGATGGGTTAAAACCATTTCTTTGTCGAGAATTAGTGTCACAATCCTTCTCATCATAATAATATATTGTCTCGTGCGCTATCAAGACAAAAAAAGAATTCTCTAAGTCTTACGACTTTAAGGAAAAGCAAGAGAATAAGAGATCTGTTGATCACTCTGGGAATGGAAATAATGGGAATAATGGAAATGTTGAATATCCATCCTATAGTAAATGATGGAAGAAACACCTGGTACTTGCTTAAAGGGAATGGGAGTATGTTACAAGTGAGGTGAAAAAGGCCACCAAGATCGTGATTTCATGGGGAAGAAAGAAGCTATCGATGTTCAATGCTACAACTGCAGGGAGATGGGACATTATGCCCATGGGTGTCCTAAGATTCAGGGGAAATTACCTTAGAAAAGTCCAACGGATCAAGGCCAAGCTTATGCTATCACAAATACTGAGGTATAATCTATGAAAGACGTGGTGGAATGTAAATTAATTGATTCCTCGTGTTTAGAAAATGTATTATTTGATTCTAGATCATCACATTTTTTCATATCTTCCTAGTTTTCTAAGAAAATAAGATACTCCAAATTTGATTTAATAAGAGATTTTTCAGTCAAAACTCATAAGGGAAGTATCATTGCAACAATGTTTTTTGAATCAGTCCCAATTAAAGCACATTAATGTTCTTTATCTATGGATCTCATCGTCATACCTATGTTTGAATTTGATATAATCCCCGGTATGTATTAGATTTCAGTGCAAGATTCAGAAATTTATTGTAAGAAGAAAAACGTTACTTTTATTTATGATGATGATTAGGAACACCTTCTCTTTAGAGGGGAATCATCCCCACCTAATTCTTACCTAGATCCACCCCCATTAGCTCAACTAAATTCAATTATTGGGGAGGAAGAGAATGAAATGATTGTGGGTGAGGAAAGGAATGTTCAAATAGAGGATTTTCCAATTATGAGAGAATATGTTGATGTGTTTCCAGAAGATTTACCTAGACATCCTCCCGAACAATAAATTGAGTTTTCCATTGATTTAATTTCTGGTTCAAGGCCTATATCAAAGACCCCTTATAGAATTGCTACTATGGAATTAGTTGAACTAAACAATAAACTATAGGAATTGAGTAATAAGGGATTTATTCTCCCTAGTGTTTCTCCATGGGGAGCCCCTGTCATTTTTGTTAATAAGAAATATGGATCTATGAGGTTATTTATCGACTATAGGGTAATCAATGTTATAACAATAAAGAATATGTATCCCCTACCTCACATTGATGATTTATTTGACCAAATTCATTTATCTCAATACTTTTCATAGATTGACCTTCGATCTGGACACTGTTAGTTGTGTGTGAAGAAGGAATACATTCCAAAGACAGCATTTCGAACTAGGTACGAGTATTATGAGTTTACAGTAATGCCTTTTGGATTGACTAATGCACCCTCTATATTAATGGATCTAATAAATATAGTTTTCAAATAATATCTCGACGATTTTTTAGTGGTCTTAATTTATGATATCTTGGTATATTCGAAAAGCTATGAACACCATGAAAGCCATATTCTCATTATCCTGAAGACTCTTAGAAGACATGAATTATATGGGAAGTTTATCAAGTGTGAATTATAAATTCAGGAGATCTCTTTTCATGGCCATATTTTCTTTTAGGATGGAATCTCTGTTGATCCTTATAAGACCAAGGAAATCCACGAATGGAAAACCCCGACTAGTATAACTGATGTACATAGTTTTATTGGCTTATCAAGTTATTATCGACATTTCTTCCGGAATTTTTCTTTATTGGCTAACCCATTAAAGCTCACACGTAAAGGGGTTAATTTTTTTTGGACAAAAGTGTGTGAATAATGTTTTGAAGAACTGAAAATAAAATTATTAATGCTCCTATATTGACTCTACTATCCGGGAATGATAGGTTCACTCTTTATAGTGATGCATTGAAGAAAGGACTTGGTTGTGTCCTTATGCAGAATGATAGCGTTATTTCCTATTCATCACAGCAACTAAAAATTCATGAGAAAAAGTATAATTCTCATGATCTTGAGTTAGCTACTGTAATCTTTGCTTTAAAGATATGGACACATTATCTCTATGGTGAAAAATTTGAGATATATACAGAACACAAGAGTATGAAGTACAATTTCTCACAGAAAGAACTCAATATGAGGCAAAGGCGAGGCTTGAACTACTCATGGATTATGATTGAATGATACACTACCACTTGGGAAAGGTAAATAATGTGGCATATGATTTGAATAGAAAGGATCATGAAATTATGAAGAAGATGAGAGTTTAAAGGGATCCTATTTTCATGGATTTAGTAAAGATGGATATGTGAATCACCATGGAAGGTGAAACATCAATGGTTTTTCAAATGGTTACCATACCATCTTTATAAGAAAGGAATAAGGGTTCTCAGAACGTTGATGAAGAATTTCAAAAGAATATTAAAGCTGTGAAAGATGGGAGATTGAGAGACTTTGTGTATGAAGAAGGAATTTTGAAATTTGTGAAAAAACATTTTGTTCTTGATATACCTGATCTGAAAAGAAAATTGTTAGATGATGCTCATAGTTCAAATTTCTCTATACACCCTAGGAGCACCAAAATGTATCGAGATTTGAAAGAACATTTTTGGTGGGACAACGTGAAGAGGGAGATTACTGATTTTGTGTCAAGATGTATGGTTTGTCAACAAGTGGAATCTGGAAGGCAACAGCCTGGAGGAGTCATGCAACCTCTTCCCATACTGGAGTGGAAATAGGACAATATTACGATGGACTTTGTCATGGGGCTACCAAAGACTCCTAGAAGGAACAATAAAATATGGGTTATTGTTGATCATCTTACCAAGTTAGCACATTTTATTGCTATAAGGTAGGATTTATCACTCAAACACCTATATAGACTATATATTAATGATGTTGTGAGAGTTCATGGATTACCCCTATCGATTGTTTCTGATCATGATCCCCGTTTTACTTCAATATTCTTGAAAATTATTCAGAAAGCCCTGGATACTAATCTTCGTTTGAGCACTGCCTACCACCCTCAAATAGATGGAAAATCAGAACGGACTATTCGAACCTTAGAAGACATGTGGACATCATGATCACTATACTTTCATGGTATCTGGGATCAGTATTTACCTCTTGTGGAATTTTCATTTAACAATATCTTCCCTTCAAGTATTCAGATGGCATCATTTGAAGCATTATACATAAAGAGATTTCGCACAATAACTTGTTGGGATGATGTTGGTGAAAGAAAACACATAGGCCCATAACTGGAGAATGAAATGATGGAAAAGATTAAGGTAATCCAATATCACATTAAAGTATCTTAAAGTAATCAGAAGAGCTATGCTGACAACTGATGGAAGGATTTGGAATTTGAGGTAAGAGATCATCTTTTCTTGAATGTATCTCCATGGAAGGGTGTTATACGTTTCAGTAAGAAAGGAAAATTGAGTCCCAGGTACATAGGACCTTTTGAAATTCTAGAACTAATTGGGGATGTAGCATACCATTTGGAAATGCCTCCAAATCTATCCAAAGTTTATGATGTGTTCCACGTATCACCATTGAAAAAATACATGCATGACCCAACGCATGTACTCACATACGAGTAATTAGAATTGGAACCTGATCATTCATATTGCAAAGAGCCTGTCAAGATTCTTGATACAAGGGAACAAGTGCTGAGAAACCAGATGACTCGTCTGGTAAAAGTTATATGGAGAAACCATAAAATGGAAGAGGCAATGTGGGAACCCGAAGAACATATGATGAACAATCAAACGAGTCTTTTAATGCGGCAGTATTCTAGAAATTTGGAGGACAAAATTATTTGAAGTAGGGGAGAATGTAACACCCTAAGCTTTCATGGTATGCTTCTCTTTGAATAATTCAGTAGCGTGTGTTGTACGCATCTTCAAGTTCTAACACAAACCACAACCAATCAAACTAGCCGTTATGAATATTAACACCCACTTTTTGATATTTTATAAATATTATCTTTCAAAATAGACTTCATTTTTGTATTAGGAATATCGAAATTAGCTTAGTGTGAATTTTTTGTATTTTTCTGAAAACATTCAATTTTTGATAAATAGTGAAAAACACTGAATTATAGTTTAAAACCGAATTTTTAATTAAATAATTATTTATTTTATTTAAATTTAATTAAGGCCAAAATAGATACATAATACCAATATAAGTTCAATGTAATGAATTGGATTTAGTTTAAAATAATTTTAGATATATGAAAATTTCATTGAACCTTTCACCCTCTTTTACCCACCTCCATTAAAAATTTGGAAATTCACGAAAAACATAATTTTACCACTCTTTTGAGTGGAATTTTGAAAATTAGAGAGACACAGTTAATATCAAAGAGTAAAATGTTGTTCAATAAGATAAAAATAATTTTGGTTGAACAATAACTTTTTACATTTATTTCCCACGGTTAAAGGTAAATAGGGTAATTAAGGGTAAACATGATATTAATAATATCCTAACACATGTCTTAATTCTATTGGAAAAGTGTATCTCAACCGAGAAGAACCGTAGTAATAAAATTTTATCATTTAGGTCCACTTGGATTAGATTAGGACATTTATTATTATTTAATTTAAAGTAGTGTTAAAAGTGATAAAAAAGTTTAATTACTAAAAAAATTTTAATATATGGTTATACATAAGATAAATTCGATTATAAATATTCATTAGATAGCTAAAAATATTTGCTAAATGATGATATTTTATTTTTAATTTTTAAACATTAAATAATTTAATGGTGATGCAGTAATTACATAATTAATGAAATATTAAAATAAATGATATTATAAATATCAAAATAAATTTAATTTGATACTTTTTATGAATTCAACTAATTTTATAGGTTAATATGAAATATTAGTATCGTTTATATAAATTTTTTTCTAATTAATGATGATGTTAGGAAATTATCAAAAACAAAATACCCAATAGTTTCAAAATTGGCATAAAAGAGTTTTTTAAAAAAATATTATATTATTAATTGATATTATATTCATAAAAATCTATGGTTCGGCCAAAGGAATTATATAATGATAGGTGTATAATTAATGGACCCCTTGGGGGGTCTATTGGAGGAATATAGTAAGTTTATTAACTATATAATATATAAAAACAGAGACATGGTAAATGTCAAACTATTTAACAAAGAGTTGAATATAAATTATACGGTTTATATAGTTATCCAAACCTGTCTGAAATCTATTGGTTGAAAGGATTCCAACCCATCCCCACATTAACCTCTGAATAATCCACTTTGGTGCCATTATAAACCAAATATGGATTTATTATAAAATTATATTTCTAGCTTTTCCAAAGGTGCATGTCACCCCTCTTATAAAAGGGAACTCCCCCTTATCACTAATTCACACCTTAAAATCCATTTGGATCGGCCAACCCCTACCCAAATATATTCTCTAATCTTCTCTCACTTCATCCTAGCGGCCTTATTTTGATCAAAAATCCAACCTAAGGATCCCATTTGATCAAATCAAAAGGAAGAACCTAAAGAAGAGGGAATGTTTTCACCACCCTCTTTCAAGTTCATTTCTTCTTCAAGTTCTTCATTATTTGATATTTCCATTCTAAAATAATAACTCCAGTATCTTCTATATATTGTAATGTTATTATAAATATGGTACAACCATATTCAGTATTCTATCCATCCTTTGAATGGCATGTCACCATACATGCGTACGTACAGCTTACCGTCTTCACGTCGTGGTGTAATTGTTTTTCAAAACATTATTATTTGGATGGGTATAATAATGATGTTCCATTCATGAAAATAATAAATTTAACATGATAATGATTCTGTATATATGATATACTATCCAATTATATATTATTCTAATATCAAAAGAATGATATTGTCGCTCGTGCGTATGTACAGACTACCGTCTCCACGAACGGGATGAGATCTGTTCCCCATCATATCCATTCAAATATAATTCACATTTGATGATTAAAAATAATGTTTACAGACTTGATATCATTTAGGATATGAATAAGATACATCCTATCAATAACAAACAGGTCTTATGTAACAAATCATATTAAAGAAAACAAGTAAGGTGACACCCGAAATGACGATAATATTAAGATATTATTAATAAAGCAATGTTAAAAGATCATATATGATATCATATTAATGTATATGATTATTGTATAATTTAATAAAAATTATTTCACCATTATATAGGAGGTTAACCAACCATCAACAAAGGAAAAGTACATAGTAAGGGAATATTTCACAATCTCTTTATTATCCAAGGTTGTTTAAATGTAATTATCTACTGGGACCTCTTCATCATCCACGCCCATGTTTCTTAAAAATGTATTTCAAATAATTCTTACTATTTTACAGACTACGGTTTAAATTCATTTATACCCAGTTGAATTTTTATAATATGTTTATAAAATAATATTTCTGTCCTTTTCCAATGAAGGTTTTTTAAACTTTTCGATAGAATTGAGGTAAGAATGTCTTTTTTAATTTATACGGCGGGTGCAGATATTTTCTTTCGTTATATAATCGTCGAAGCTTCCCTTACAAGATTATAAAAATATTTTCAATGTAAATGTTTTATTTTATTATAATGTGACTTTTATATGATTTCAAAAAAGATATATTTCTCTCAAATAGTTTCAATTTCATCTATGTCAACGTCCTTTGATAGATTTTCAACTTATTTGAAGTTTATTTATTATGATACTAAAATTCCATATTGTATTGATGGTTTTGTGATATTTTGAACTGTGGATGTGTAATTTTTATACCATTCATGGTTTATGGAGAATGTATTTACATTTCCTGTGATATTTTTAATACGAATGTTTATGTTATGTTTAAACCTGTTCATATGAGGAATGCATTAGACTTAATACGTGACGGGTGGAGCCCATTATAGCTCTTCGATGCATCGGTTGGTCTCATGAGACAAACTACTGTCTTGGAATAAGTCCTTGACAAATTCTTATTTTTAGTCTTGGAACAAGGCCTTAACTATATTTTTATGATAGTCTGAAATTATGCATTCCATCATTATGAAAGTGGTTATTGATATTTCATGTGATTATTCGACTAGTATAATATCCATGTGAATATGTAAATTGCATTATATCATTTTATCTTATCCATATTATGTTGAAGTTCAAGATTAAAAGGCTTTTGTTTTAGTTATACATTTCCATAAATGTTTATTCTTATTTATGAAAGTATCCACTATATTGTTATCCTTACTGGGAAATTGAGCTCATCGCTTTCTATGTTTTATTTTTCCCAGGATGTGAAGAAGTATTTAAAGAATGACATGTAGTGATAGTATAATGTTTTATGAGTGTGGAGAAAATGTTTTTTTTTTGTATTTTTTCACATTATGTTGTAATGTAAACTTTATGAATGTATCTACTGTTTCCAAGGCTACTAAACTAAACTGCCTTTCGAGATTTGATATTTTGTGATCATGCCAATGTTTTGTAATAATTTACCGACTCTTGGTAACTAGGTTTGGGGAATTACAGAATTGTTATTCTATATTTGGGAGTAACATTGTGTCAAGGTTTCTTGGTTTTTTTCATTAACATAAAATTTTCATCATGTTATATATATAATAAATGAGTAATGTGTTTTCTACTATAGAGAAACATTATTCACATCATCATCAGAATGAGTGTCATGATTTTGTTAATTAGAACACCACTAATTTAGTTGAGCTAATATTTCCCCCAACGTAGGGGAACCTAATAGATTATCAATATCACGAAAGGATCATATGGTCCATGTGATCCATAGAGAGGTAATCTACTCATCTTTTTTCATTTACATATTATATTTTAAGATTGTATCAAAAATTTCATCTACCCATGTTCATTATTGAGGGAGGAACCCATACATCAGAGTTTTTAATAGATTTAATCCAGATGATTTAAAAACACTTAGAGAAACCTGTATCTATGATTGAGAAGTATTCATCATATTTTCAATAAGGACAATATATATGTACGTTATACATTATAGAACTATCTAGATAGAATGACTACATATCCTATAAGTCATATTTAGTAATGATACTCTATCAATTATATTCATATATTCTACATGATTAAAGGGATCAAAATTTAATTCCCATGATGTAGCGGTGCATGTAATTGATATAACATAACTGATATTTTATGAACATGCAACATTCTTTTACTCCTTTGGAAACTGATTTGATATAAATAGAAATCCATTCAACGATGGGATTCATTTGGTGATCAATTCATTTGTGAATACCCTTAACCTGAAAAATTATTCTAACATTGAGAATCATTCCCTCATTATTAAAGGGTTCCAAATTAGGCCACATGTGGATGGATAATAGTCTCAGCATGATTATTGGGTACATATTCATTTGGCATAAATACATTCTACAATTAATGTTACTACAAGGGTAGTATAAGGACGAGTTTCCATGGAATTGGACCACCTCCATATGAATGAGGTCAGGGTTAGTGATTTCAATTTGGTAGAGATGGCCCAATGAATAGAAAGTATCATTTTCTTATAGTGGAGTTCCATATTTGTTATAATATAGTAAAACAATAATAGTTTTGAATAATAAATATTTATTCAACAGGTGGAAGTTGTTTAGGGTAGGAACAAGTGTCTCTAAAGTACTTATATACCATGTAGTAGTCAGGTAGACAGATTTATACTAGATAGTCATTCTATGATAGGGGATGTGGTACCCAGATGAACGAGTGACTATATTAATCATAGGGAGAATCATTGGGGAATTATGTGATAGCCTATGATAGAGGGTTGAGTAAAACTATTATTATAATGTCTACTCTGAAAAGTATTTATGTAGGTGATTCAACTATTTGAGGCAAAAATAAAGATTCATCTACACTTGACTTCATTTTGTTTCATATAAGAGCATCAAATTCTGTTATATAAACAAAATTTACCAATGGATTTGGTTTGAATATAAAGTACCTATGATGGTATTATGTCCATTAATAACCTATTATGGGTACAATTAGAGGATATTAGATGATACATGGATTATTCTCATGAAATTATTGGCTAAAATACCGCTAGGAGAACATTTTTCAAGAAATTTATTTTCTTGATTTGATTATATTACTATATTTATGATTTATATAATAAGATTATATAAATTTCAATCAAATGTGACTTACCATTATATCTCTATAAGGGGAAGATATTTTCACCTTTTGTAATTAGATATTATATTTGGTCATTCAAGTCTAATTCTATAAAGAATGGATTGTCTCAGAACACT
This sequence comes from Viscum album, assembly GCA_963277665.1. Taxonomy (NCBI): domain Eukaryota; kingdom Viridiplantae; phylum Streptophyta; class Magnoliopsida; order Santalales; family Viscaceae; genus Viscum; species Viscum album. The sequence goes on from OY728141.1 coordinate 282,565,279, forward strand.
TATATTTATCCTTATTCTATATAATTTAATATTTAAATATAAAACTCTTCCTATAGTTTTAAAATAATTTATAAATGTCTTTCATGATGTTTTATTTCTCTTACAACTCTTTTAAGATATCAAATTTACTATCATGTTGGTTTCAAGAGTTGTTTCATTTTCATTACCACCTTATTGGATCACATTAGTGGAGACTTTGTAGTTGAATTTGAATTTGAATGTTCAAGAATCCAAGATATGGATAAGTTCTTGTACTATATTATGGTGTTTTTTTGTTCTTTTATCTAATATTTTTGGAGATATTTTAATTATATATGTGGATTATAGTATATTAAACTAAATTATGATCAATTACCAATATCCTCTTCCATGAATTGATAATCTCTTAGATTAGTTGAGAGCCATTAGTTTATTATACAAGATTAAAATTTAATTAGAGTGCCATTAGTTATGGGTGAGACTATATAACATATATAAAAGTGATTTCAAGAATAGATATTTATTTTATTATTTCATTGTAATTGTGTTTGGTTAGACTAATGCCCAAACAATAATCTTATACTGGATAAACAAGATCATCCATCTATTTCTAGATAACATTTTTGTTGATTAAATTGAGGAGATATTAGTGTAATCCCAGTATCAATACGATTTTTCAAAACATCCTAAGATGTAATTTATTATAAATAGTTATAAATGGATATATACCAATCCATCTGAATGTCACTTCTGAACCGATAAATTTTATATATTGTGTCACATTATCATAGATGACTGAGTGTCAATAGATCCACTGAATGTGGATTCCATTGGCAATGACCAAATAAAATATTTGATATTCAAATCATTATAGGCCTATATTGTTTTTATAAATGATTCATCTAGGACATATCACATCATGAAGCCTTGATTTCCATTAAATATAAGAAACATGCCATCATTTTTTTCTGATTCATATGATTCATCCAATGTTAAATAGAGATTTGTAATATTATAGGAGGATAATGTAGTATCTAAAGTATGTAGAGAATTAAAACAACATGATATAAACTAACCTTCTCCTAAATATGAAATAGTTTTGTTATTACATTCACTAATATAATAGTTCATTACATTTGGGTAGAGTTGGTTTTTGTAATAAAGTATCAAAAGAGCCTAATGTAAAACTATTCACAATGATAAATAAACCATTGGTAGAGGGGGTGGGTTGAGTATAAAAATTATTTTGAATTCTAGTAGTACGAAAATAAATGGAAGAGAAACTTATATCTCAATTCATTGAGTTATAAGATGTTTTTTGAGGTAGTGTGGAAACAATAGGACAAGAAGATGCGGATTTCCATCATTATATACATATATATGCATATGCATGTTCAATAATCTATAGAGATAGTGACTATAAATAAATATTTTTTGTTCCTATGATTTTATAATGGATTAAGATATTACAGTTATCAGATATGGAGGATTTATCTCATTGGGGACAATATATATGGTGGGGAGCTAAAATTTTTATTGTCTATTGGGTGTGATAATGTTCATAAAAATGATTTCCATTTCATGGTTCTGATGATCATATATGAGAGAATTATGAGGTAATTTCATCATTATAAATATGTATTATATCAAGGTTTGATAGATATGTATCATTAGCTTCATATAAAATATTTGTGGATGTGTATTATGATGAGATAATTGTCTTTGTTGCGTTATGCTTCACTTATCATTAGTTGAATGAAAATCATCAACAAAATGCATGATTATTGCAGAGTTTTCCCCTTCATAAATTAATGTGGCATGAAAAATAATCAATATCATGAATAGATAAACCATTATATCATTTGAAAAATATCCAATATGTGTAATTTTAGATCAATTCACAATATTAGATGAATTATTTCCTATAAGGGTGACATTCAACATCGATTATCTATGTAATCTATATATTTGAAATAGAGTAAATCATTATAGTGTACCAAGAAGTATCATTTTTGAAAAATATATATTTTTATACTATGATTCTAGAAGCAACTTTATAAAGAATTGGGATCATAATATCATCCATTTAAAACATTCCCTACATTAAATAAATACAAATTTTAAATAATGATTTACAATAAATGACACTAGTTTTGAGTATTAGTTTTGAATTCAATAGTTCTTAGGAGAAACATCTATAACTCAGTAATTTATATGATAATAATATCATCTATGAATAAACCTATGTGGCTCTATTATTTGAAATTTATGGAAGTTCAATGAATTATTATATGTTATTGTTAGTGGCATGTGAGTTATTACTCATTTGATCTAGTCTTGTGAAGGATGAAATTCAACAGTTTCATTTGATCAAAAATCAGTTGGTGACCCAACATATTCAATATAAATTTTATGATGAAAATCAAATAAGACCATTGGATTTAGAGGGTGGAAATGTAGTCAGTCATTAGGTTTCTTCTAGGATATGGATAATTTGTGACCAAAATGATTAATGCCAGGTTCATAGGTTCATCAAGACATTTGGGATTATGTGTAAAGTCAGTTTAGGGGTGTACTGGTTATCTCTTCCACAAAATGTTTGTTTCATGCATTATGTGTTTTAGGTTTCATATCTTCAGATATATAACCCTAACTCTTCTCATTTGAGAGGTGTTGATGATGTCGATCGTGATGCATATGACTCATTTGAGGGGAATATGATACGTATGATGGAATATATTCAGAATAATATCCAAGATAATACTAGGATTATATTGTGAGTGTAGTGGTAGAAAGAGTGTGTTTAGGTGGAGACATGGGAGAGGGAGTCTGGTATGCAGGAATAATGTCCTATGTTATTCAAACACACCACATAATGATAATTTAGAGCATAGTTCATGAATGGGATATAATATAGCAGGGAAGATTTATTATCCCTAAATATAAGATGGTGTGTTCACTTTAATACATTTTAATCAACTATTTGTTATTTCAAATATACTCATTCATAGTATGAAATTTGGTTTTAGTGTTTTTGGAAGATTTTAAAATGATGAAAAATATCATTTCAGTAGTGGTTATCAGTTCCATGCAGTTCATGAGAGACTACTAACCCATCAGCTAGGTGGGTAAATTAACTGGATAACCAGTAACCTTGGATATAATGGGTCACATATAAGATACATATTGACCCTTTGGTGGGATCTCTTGAGAAATAGTCATGATGGAGGACACCACCAACTTACTTTTGGTTCCCATTGACCAACTGATGATTTTTGATGTGTCAGTTATGTGGGGAAATAGAATGTAATATTATGTCCATAAACCCCCTATATATCCATTTTAATCTCATATTGTAGAGAAATTTTGAATTTGTGCCTCACAAATGATATTGAAATCTCATGCCACCTCTCTAATTGCACTTCATCATCTATTGTCCCGTTAATTGATCTACATAACTTGAATTTCTGTTCTCGTATTATATTTGATGAATTGTCCTCATCTTCTTACATGATCCCCCTTATTACATTCCTAACTGATTGTGTTTATTTATAAATACAGGGGATCATGGTGTAAAAAATATATCTAAAATTTTATATTGGTTTTTATATTTTTTGTTCTTGATGTGTGTGGTCTTAAACAACTCAATAAGGATTGATTTATTTCCTTGCAATTTAAAACCAATGAGATCATGCTGAATCATCATACATGTGACCCTTCAATATATTAATTACAATATTCTTTATGAATATACCTCCTATGAATCATTTTGATTCTATTTACATTAATACTGGGACATGCAACCAACCGAAGTGGTTTTTTATTCCCTGATTGTGGGATATAACATGGATTGGGTGAACCTAGCGTCCTTGGGGGAATAAAAAAATATTTATAAAATTTTAACAGCAATATAAATTGGATTATAATTTTAATATATCTTCTTATATTAATGAATAAATAAACTACTTCTAAACGGTCAAATAGCATGTAATTGTAATTGGGAAGATAATACAACAGAATGTAGATATAATGTATTTAGAAAAGAAAAAATTACTAATATGATATGCGTAATGAATTTTAACAATTATTTTGATAATTTCTAATAGTTATTAGTGGTTTCCATTTATGATTAATTTTTTAATTGGACGAATTAAAAAATATGGATTATATTAACATATTTTAATTGTTAAGTTTTAGTATTATACATGGATTTCATGTAATATTTTTTTACAAATATTTGTCTTATATTGATTACTAAGGGAATGGTGTTTGATGGATGTGTCTTAGGTACATGGTTTTGTACAAAATTAGAGATAAATTCATGTTTCATACCACATGAGTTCTATTTAGATGAATACATATAACTTCACGCCTAGATTGAAGGTTTCATGATTGACTAAGGATGTGGTGTTTGATTACTACTTTTCATATGGTATATATGATTAGTTAATTATGTCATTTAGGTGAAATAAATAGTTCATTATTTGCGGTATGGGTGATATATCTTATTTAGGAGATACCACTAATGGGAATTCATATAGTAACTTGACCTATGGTAAAAAAAATTTATCCCAGTTAGAAGAATCCCCCCATTGAATAGTTATATTATGCATTATTCCATAGCTAGTTTGGATAACCCCATGTGTAAACATTGAGATCATCGATTAGAGGGTTTATTTCATATTATGCATTAATTTATGAGTTAATACACATATTTGTCATTCTATTTCATGCACTATTTATTCATAATGTATTGTTTAAACATAATGGGTGCTGGTCTACTATTTTTTACACACACCATACTCATGTTTTAATTTCTTAACCTGATCAATTTCATAGATCCATGTCATTGAATGGGAAAATCAGAATTTTCATGATTATTTGTATTTATGGACCTGTTTAGAGTATAGATATAATATCTAGAATGTGATTCCACATTGGGTAATTTTTGTTTTATTTCTTTCTATGTCTCATTTCCCTATTTTATTTTATGAATTTCATTACATAATTTTGTTTGAAATAAAGTGTGGCTTGATATTGTTTAATAATATTGTTTGTTTTTTATTTAACTATCACCATAATCATTATATTTTAATAGTTGATTTATTTTTCTTTTAGTTTTTCTTTTTTCTCTATTACCAAAGGTATAAAATCCCGACGATGATCTTTAGAACCTTTATACTACTTGTTAGCCCTTGGAATATGGGTATGAGAACTTTGTATCATAGAGCTACCATTTTATGTCTTCTGTGGGAGTACTAGTTTCATGACTAGAAATAATGTTCTTGAAGCCTTGACTACCACAATCATACGTCCATTGGCCAGTGTCTGGTGACCATTTACAAAAGCAATATCTAGTATGGGGGAGTTTTCATTAATAATCAGTACACACACACACCAAACCATCTCAATTCATAAGTACATATGAATGATAAAAAAAGATGAATTGTCTAGAGAATAAGTAAGGAAAGTTATAGAAATGGATTATATAAGTGTAAAATAATGTGAAATAAATGAAAAATTTTAAAAATACATTCCCAACAAGAAATATGTGTCAATCATACAAATATAGAAATTGAAAATGATTGAGAGATGTCATATTTGAATCTCCATTCTCTAACCACCATACATTGTCAAATGCACCAAGTATCCCTATGCTCTTATGTAATCATCCCTGACCTATCCATCATCGTCATAAGTCATTATATGTGATGGATAATCCCATGAGAGAGTGATTATACACATTGGTATTATGATTCCATGAAATATAAAGTGGGATATATAAGAGACACAATATAAATAGATAGTAAACATCTCAACCTAATTTTGGAAGGTAACCTCATCCAACCACATTGAGCTCAACACAAGATTTAGGTTGACTACAAATTGTTTTTCTACCACTAAAAGAAAAATGATAAAAAAATACAACAATAAGGATATGTGTGTGTGTGTGTGTTTGTGTTCAAACCAATGAAACCCAAATGAGGGATAATGGTTTCACCATCTCATTTCCCATCCAAATAAAATGATTTCCATTAGATATATAAAGCCAACAATGATTCCAAACATCTTGATCTTCTTCTCTACAAGAAACATCCAATTCAATCTTCACCTCAACACAGTGCATGATAATCTATGGAAAAAATATCCATTTCGAGAACCAAGTCCCTCGAATAATCGGAATGTGTCACTTAATATATAGTTATAGGAATCATTTCTACCTAACATAAGGGTGTCACTCTGATGGTTGAGGACCCATTCTAGAACTCTACTAATAGGTTCTACATACGGAACCTATAGAAAATCCAAGGCCAACCCGTCTGGAGGGTTACACTGTAGTAGATGAGGACCCATTCACAGGTAAAATAGGAGGGTAGAACTCTAATAATTGAGGAATCATACCCATATCAGTTGGAAGGTAAAAATCAGTTTTTGTAGAGGAACTGTTCCCAGCATGACTAGAGGGTTTGACTCAAGTATTCAATGATTGATTCCCTTTTAAATTAGGAAATAATCACTATTCTCATAGAGGAACCATGTATATTGGGGTTGGAGGGTCCCACGTTGTGATTATAGAGGACCATTTCTAAGCCTGGATTAAAAGAACCACTTTGGTAGTCAAGGATCCAAGACCTGGTTCAAAAAGTGGGTTCCACCTAGGACATTGAGGGGCCATTCCCTACCCAGTAGGTGGGCTCTACTCAAGTAGATGATGACCCATTCCCATTCATACAAGGTGATTCCCTTGTAGTAATCGAGGACCCATTCCCTACACAACTAGAGGGTGCCACTCAAATATTATATCGTGATCATGTTTGGTCACTATGGTTGTCACGCGTCTCCTAAAGAAGTGTCATGCTTAGAACATCTCACATAATATCTCAAAAGCCAATTAAAGGACCACCATCACATTCTATATAGAAAAACACTCATGATAGGATACCCAAATACCAAAATATGAGTCCAATGAAATTATATACAAGAGGTATAAGATTCATAATTGTGTACACGATATATACGTGATCCAATCATCATGTGGTCCCACTACGATTCCTTATTTTTTCATCTCCATCCCGCAACATGATATCCATGTAATACTACACAACATATATGTGTACTAAATGATTTGAATATTCAAATATCATAATGAATTTATGAATATCATAATCTATCCAAATGGATAACATATAATTCATATAATATTCCTCTACAAACAATCTCATAGGGCCAAATAGATCACATGGTTGTTATCCTCATAGAATGATCCATGATTCCATATTAAATACCTCATAATTTTTCTAAAAATGATCTCCCCATAATCAAGGTCATAATTCCACATTTTCTTCATCGTTCAGATGAAGAATGAAAATGATATGTCAGATAAAATATTCAACATTACTGTTACTATTATTATTACTTTTATTTGGTGTTTCATGGACTTGAGACATGAGTCCTATAATGATAAGCAACATTTGAATTAAAATTATCATCCCAATTCCAGGGTCATGATTCCACTAATTGTTCATCAATCCAATGTTTCTTGGTGAATTTATTACTGAATAAAGGATTGGAAACCAAATTAAACAATAATAATATTTTTATCATTATTTATTTCTTTTTGTGTTCTTTAAAACCTATTAAAACACTCTTATCTCCCCCTCCACCCATCATTCCATTTCATGAACTAGTCTCTCTACATGAAACTCATTCATTATGTAATCCCCAACATCTTTTTGATTTTATTTCTTTTTCTATGTAAAATAATTGGTTATTCATATGATAATTATTATAAAATGATAATAATAACAATTGAATAAAATTTATCCTCCTCAATTCAACAGGAATCTCATTTTCCCTATATTGTTTATTTCATTTCAAGTCAATTTCTATCATTGTTATTAATATTCAATGCTATTATTATTATTAAAAATAGAAATAATGTTCAATGCCTTGAACACATACGACCTCCTAATCAAAGGTCCATGTCCAACTACCATCACATTGATGTCAAGCATCCTCTACCAAGAAACATTGCCCATGGAATCTGCTCAAAACCAGTCTCATGACACTGCATCATTCACCATATGTCAAACAAGAAAAAAATATACCTGAACCAACCTAAACCACCTCAATCAAAAAATATCCACATCATACATCAATCAAAAACCTACATTCACACTACTAATTTTATCCATTCATAAAAAACTACCATTATATTTACAACCCATCAATAAAACATCAATATGATTGTTGTTTTTATACTGTATTGAATCTTCCGGTTCAATCATAGTTGAACCCACAAAGAAAATGTCGAATAATACTATATGGTCTAATGATGAATAATGTGATGATATTTTCTGGGAAATCGCCAATGAATATGTGAATGATTATTTTAAGAATCTTAATATCCAATGATTATATAAATAATATTATACCACGTGCAACATGTGAATAATAATATTGGATCATTAAAATCAATACAATGTGGGGATCATGTGAAGAACACTTATCCCATATGAAATGAATATAAATTAATGTTAAATATATTAATAAAATTGGGGGGGGGGTCCAGAATTGGTTATTCCTACCTCAATTATGGATTGATAAATAGTGAATAATTCATCAACGAGTAGTGATAGTGATCTACATAATCTTATACCATTCTATCCATTCCGATAAGATCACATGTCATTGTTTGATCTTGATCTTCCAGTGAAGATAATCAGAGAATCTCTCCAAAACCACTCAGTGTTATAAGAGTAATCATGGATAAATATAAAAACGAAAAAATTTATAAAGGATATTTAGGATAGAATCATTAATAAAATAATTATATATAAATTTGAATTTATTTAATTATTTTATAATGATGGAGCTCAATCCAAACACCTGACACCAATCAAGTTTATGTCACAATTAGGATTGATTCCATGATCCGTCCTAAACGTTGGAATTAGATACTCTATATGAGTCTCCATTTATTATTTATATGGGATGATATTATAAAATAAAAATAATATATTTATTATTTTGTAAAATTAACCCAACAATGGAAACCCATTATGATGATCCTACAAAAAAAATATTAGATCACGCCTTGGGTAAACAAGGTGGTATGGATTTAACTATGTTTTAGATTTCTCATTCTGGACTCCATATAAGATATATTCAACTTTTCAAGAAATACACACACCTGGGATGTTAGATAATATTTTTTAAAAATAATAATTTGATCTCTTTATGCCTCGAAATCAAGGGTCGCCTCGGTGCCTTGCTGCAAAAAATATCTGTAGTAATATTTCAAATTCATACATGAAAAAAATATTTTCTACATTATTTTGTTCTTCAAAGACTTTGAAGCCCAAATTATAAATAGTACTAAATGTTTTTGGAATACTGAGCTCACATATAACTCTCTCAACACTCTGATGGTTTTCATGTGCTTCCAACAATCATTCACCCAAGGAAATTTTTTTCCAACAAATGGTTTTTTATTAACAACTCTCAACATTGACAGTTACATGAATAAAATAACACACTCATAGCCCATCTTAGCATGTTTGATATTATAAAATGTGTGATAAAAATACCTCCTCATATGAGATGAGAGGAGAACACCATGAAAAATCTCTAATATAAATGTTGTCAACTACTCCATCTCTTTAATGTAAAACAGATGTTAAAAACCATCAATGTGCGTATATACGGCCTCAACCACAACCTTGGTGGACCTCATGCTTACACTACCTTAACCTTTGTAGGGTACACTATCACTCACATTTCAAGGTTGAAATAACTTCAGATGCAATCCTTTAAATAAATAAGTGAATCCATAATAGAAATTCTACAACTAGAACTCTCAAAGGATTTCTCTCCCCATCCACTTTTGTCTTACATACTCAAAATCTGATGACATTGTCACCAAGGTACCATGAAAAATGATTACAATGAAATGATGCATTAAATATTAAGGATTCTACTAATGTGTATTGAAAAATATATAGGTGAGTAAAACATACCTATGGGAAACATTGAGAACTGAAGGAAACTACAAAAATTTTAGAAAACCACATCAAATACAAATACCTCTTGATCATAGACCCCATGATTTTTCATCATGACATCAAACTGTGATTCACATAACTTTCATACACAAGTCGAAGTGGACATAAATTATTGGGGGTAGAAATTCCACTCAAATAGTCACCTTTGTTGGGTGAATTAAATCTTCACATGACCATGATCTCCTAGCCACCCCTATGGTAAAAATAGTGTGGTTCCAATGAAAACACACTTCTCATATGAAACTATACCCCTACATAACCTCTAACTAGACCAATCTCACTCTTAACCATGTAGTTTCTTCTCATGTGCTAGTGAAATCCTCGATCCATCTCTATGGAATATCTATAAAATGATGTGGTTGTAAACTCAGCATTTCATCATCCCTCACAATCATTTGTTAGATTTTAGAGCTTATAAAATATAACACTCAAAGGTTAATACTATCCAACTACTGAATCTGTTCTACCCACCTGTGAATGAGCTCATATTGATCAACATGGGGATAACTCCTCATTATTGGGTAGAACATCATAAAACAATCTATAAGAACTACTATACTCATTGGTTGTAATCATATGATCATTTATGGTCAATGACCAATTCATAATGTGGAAAAGAACATAGGGTCTCACTTCCAATGTGGAATGATTTTTCGTGAGGCTCTCTTTCCCCAAATTGTAAGGTCACCCCATTTTTAAGAAATGTGTAACCATTGAACCGGTTTACAGGAACTTCAAATGTATTATTCATACAAAAAGTTCATCCACTAGTATCTCTAGGTGTAAAATAGTGGTTACACACTGAGAAATGTGGATTTCAACTCTATTATATCAACCACATACAGAGCAGTAATCATATAATTTATACCTCAAACCACACTTGGTCCTCGTGACACAATAACCTATTTATCGAAAGCTCATCAATTCCATTTCCAGCCTAATATACTCAATAAATTCCTAATCTGACACAAAATTACATCGGAACATCCTGAATAGTCATATAATATAAAATCATCCACCACACCTTGGAACTATTTTTTGTATTCATTTCCAACTCACCCTCAATGTTTAGAATTAGGTAAAAAGGATGCATCTAACTATGGTATATTCCTTTTTTGTTATTTCTGATGAAACACTAGAATATCTCAATCACATTACACTACTAAAACCTAGATTCATTCTGTAGAAGTCTCGTAGTGATGATCACCATCAAAAGATGACATATCCTAGTGGAATATCAAAACCATAAGACCAGGAATGTCCCCAACCACCTGAAAAGGTATCCTATATTAGGATAAATCCTAGGATATATCTATATTTGGATCCTTCAATGTGCATTAATTATGGGTGCATCATCAACTGGTACCACTGAAACAAAATAATGGTCTATGAAAATAATATGTTGTGAGTGTAACCATCCAATTATTCAGGATCTACACAAGGCTAAAAACTCATATCATCAAAAAAATATGATCCTCGACTTATTATGGATCTAGTTCATTATGGAACCATAGTGACCTCTAGCACTGGTAATAATGGAGTGCACTAAGACTGCCTGCATCCTCAGCCCATTCTGTGTTGAGGAAAAAGTTATACTTATAAATTTTCCATTCATTTTGATTTGAAAACCATAAACACTTCCTTAAGATCTTTAATACAAAATATTCATGTCCTAAGTGTTTTTATAATAATTCATTAGATAAAATAATCAGTTACCATACTTGAATTCTGTTTAATAGTATTCATGAATATAAACTAACATCATTAATTATGATTATCTTAATGAGTATGGATCTGAGAATCATTCCATTCATATTTATCAGAATACATGTATGTATTCTATCTAGTATTTTTACAGAAAAATTGTTTATAATCGAAATGAAAATGGGATTGATGAAAATCAGAATCACAATCATAAAAGATTATCATAATGACATTTGTAAGGAAATCCATCCGAATGACTATGAGTAAATTCTAAATACCAGGAAATAATATCTATTGTAATGAAAAAGTTACATTATAATTGTATAAATCAACATGACATTGTAAATTTAGTTACACCATAAACAAAAGATCATTTATTTTCCAAGTGTTTATGTCATTGCAGCAAACTCTGATAAATATGACCATTAAGATGTAAATGACCATTGGGAGATCACCTATAAATACCTAGTCATTTGAAGAGTTTTTTGATGACTGATATCATTTTCTATTTATTAGTCTGGAAGATAAATAAAGATTTAAATGTTTAAATAGATTTTTCTCAGTCTTTTTTTAGAGTTCTGTTATCATAAGGGATACTTTTTGAGGTTTTCCCTAAAAAAATTACTTTTCATTATAATCATGTATATGATCTGTGATTATGATCATGGTCATGCAGGGGAAGCATAATAGAGATGATCCATTGGAGCAATGTCTTCTGAGTCTTGCTAGATAGTGTACATCATATTCTTACATAGGGATTCCTTCATGGGGAAATATAGGCATTATTGTATGTATAATATAAAGGGATACCATTATACAAGTATTGTGGTCTCCTTTCATGTAAAGATTACAATATTAATTAATATTAATAGCGATAATTTATTATTACATTTTTATATCTATTTATTTACTTTTTTCTTAAAATTAATTGATTTCTACTAATTGTATGAAATTGTATTATTGTAATGTATCTGAATATGATATAAATTAGTTAGTTAATAAAATATTATATGAATATGGGCTATTTAAAATGATATAATTTAATATTATGTGATTACTATTATTGTACTCTCATATATCAAAATCATTATGATTAGGATACCTTTCTAATTGGACTGAGGCCATGTCTTAATATGTTATTTTTAATAAAAAAGGTTTGTGATTTTTTTTATATTATATATTTTTAAATATTCTTTTTCAAAAATAGATTCACAACTTATTGTTATTTATCCATTAGGAATATATTATTTCAATCCTAATATAAATATAACTCATAATAATATCAAAATATTTGTATCAAATCATGTATTCCCTTCTCATATACATGAAATTTTATTAAAACATGTACTTTTTCAAGTGTGTTATGTTTTTTATAATATTTTTCTTTACAAAACATTGTTACACTAATGTGTTTTATGAAAAAAAATATTTCTATTGTGATGGCATGAGGTAATGTTGGATCCATCAATAATATCAATCCCAATAGAAAATAAATTTTTTATAGTGCTGAATATGAATATTGGATAGATAGAATGAAGAAATTTTTTATTAACACTGGGGTTGATAATTTTTTCTTTCTTACTAGTGATTGAAATATACTTTATAAGGATGTTATGGTTGCACCCATCATGGAAAATATGAGGATCCTTTAAATTACAGAGTAAGTAACTCTTTTTTATTTTCAATGAAGAGAATCATTTATAGACAAATATCATTTTGTGATGCTGCTGAGAATATTTGGAAGAATTTATAGATTAGACATTTTACTACTTATGAGGTTTTTGAAACAAGGATGTCCATGTTGAGATCTTACTATTATGCTTTTTGATTATCTTATAGAATCTATTTCCAAGATGAACAAAAGGTTTAAAACTATCCTAAATACGTTACAATTTCATAGAGAAAATGGTTTGGTTGATAGTTGTTGTGAAATCAGACTCATGTTCATTAGAACATTCAGAAAATTAATTGAAAACTCGATTTTAGAGGTTGACTATAATAGTTGGAAATATCAATTTATAATACCTTTAAAATGAATTTTACACGGATATAAATTATATTAAAGATCATGTTACTTGTTAATAATGAAATAATTCTGCAAAAATCTTCTCAAATTCGCCAATGATAAAAAGGAAATTTTTTAAATAATTGATTTATGATAAGAATAAAAACTGATTTACTAAGTATCAATAAAAGTATATGATTAAATTGATATATTATTAGAGTGAATGTGGAATATATTCCTCATATAGATCTTTTTATAATAATAGTTATGGATATAAGAATAAGAATTTTATTACTAGGGTTCCTAAATAAAATCATTGTCGTAGGGTTATCGTACACACTATTGGGAACCTTACAAACCTATCATTAAATTCTAATTATACTAATGAGAAGCATTCTATATACATATATGATGAATTATCCACATTATAAGATATTTCATTACCTTTATATGTTGATGTGTTACACTTTGCTAAATTACATGAAAATGAAAAATGAAATGTTAGAATAAAATGAGATAAGGATAATATAAAAGATAAATATTTTAACAACTGTAATTTTAGATCTTTTGAATGATCAGGATAATAAAATTTAAAAATTTATACTTTATTAAAATATTTAGAAACGTGATATCTATGAAAAATTATTTACAAGCTATTTTGATTAACTCAAATTCAAAAATTATAACCAAAGAAAAAATGAATTTATTTTTGAAAATGAAGTCAAAAATATGTTCTTGGAAGGAAAACATATCAAATTTTACCACTAGTATAGAAAAAATTGATAAGATGTATAAAAACATTTTTCATCATGGTACTAGTTCTAGAACGGTCTATACTAATAAATAACTATTTTTTAATAATAATCAGATTGGTCCTAAAAATGAATCCTTTTTTACCGTGTTTCAATATATAGGTAATTTGAAAAAAAATTCAATTAATAATGATCAATCCATAGATCCTTGGAAATCCTATTTTATAAAAAAAATTATTCATAAATAATTGATTTAAAACATTATCATACCCCTGATGGTTTAGGTGCCCAAAGTAAAGAATATTCCATTCAGGAGAGGAATAAATGTACAAAAAAAAAGAATAATTGGTACATGTATAGTGGTTGTCCTAGTAATATGACTAGTAAAATTATTATTTTTGAAAATATTACCAAGAATAAAGGTGGATAGATTAATTTAAGAGAAAACTCACTTGGATATATTATTGGTATAAGTAACATAGTTATTCATGGAAGGTATTTAATTTTATATTTTCTTCTTCTTAAATTCTTTTTGAACTAACTAATAATCATATGTTCATTATTTGAAGAATAATATATTTGGAATATTAGAAATGACTAATTATTATTTCAAAATTCCAATGATGGATTTATTCATTGTTTAAATCACCATGATTATGTTTAAACTCTTAACATAGAAGGCCATAGGACCTAAAACATTCCTTGAATTAGTGAAATGGAAGATCAATCACTGTTATGGAATAGATTCTTATGACAATGTAACCTAAGAAAAAAATTTAGAATGACTGTGAAATGACTAGTTATGGATTTTCTATAACATTGGTTTGACTCTTGAAAATTCTTTTACCCTGATTAATATGGTATGAAACATATTTTTAGTTTTAAATATATTACTGAAGTCTAAACTACTAATTCATTATTGTTAGTGCACATAGATTTATATATTCCTATAAAAATAGGGAGTAATATAGGAAGGTACTATGTATATGTCTTGATTGATGTTTAAACTAGATGCCCTTTGGTTTATGATCTCAAAATTAAATCTGAATCGTCATGTTATATCATAATGGTTTTAGCTAATGTTTAAAATTTATAACAAAAACAATCAAATGATAAATTTTCATAGTGATCATGATGGAGAATTGTTATTTTATTATTTTGAAACATTTATTAGAAACAATGGTATAATAAATAACGTTTTATATAATATAACCCCTCAGCAATATGGTTTTTTAATTAATAAAGAGTAAAATTCATGAAATAACAAGAACCAGGTTGAGTGAATACTCATTTGATAAATAATTTTGGTTTTAAGCAGGTAATACTTCTTTATATAATAAAAATATAGTTACTATGATTCATTTTCATAAAAAAAATTCAGGAGTTGTCGATAGACCGAAAAAAACGTTTCTTACTTCATCATTTTTTGATGTAAAGTATTCATCCTGAATAGAAAACATAACTTATATATATTTTTACACAAAATGGATGAATAATTTTTTTAGGTTATTCTTAAAATTCATAGGCATATCAAATTTAAAATAAAAAATCTTTTATAATTTAAGAAATACTACAAGTTAAATTTTATGAAACAGAATCTTCTAGTTTTAGAAAACCTCAACCAACCCCTTAAGATGTTATTTGTAAAACTAATTTTAATCATTTGATAGATATTTCTTTGTAAAGAAACAACTCAAAAAAAATATTTTAATGTTTCTCCTATAGATGATTTCTATGATATATTGATGAACTGGGTTTTTTAATACCTAAAAAGTTAGTTTCTTCTTAGGATTCATCATAGTGATAGTGTCATTGTGGATGTTGATCAACTAGGAAGCACTAGAAATTCCCTAATAAAAGAAATTGAACATCTATAATTCCATTCCAAATACAAAACCTAATAATCATGATGACGATTTAGGTGATGATGATTGGATTAAGGCTATTAAATATGAAAAACATTGAATGGACTAAACTCTATACCTTAGTTGAACGTTGTAAAAAACATATATAATTTGCATAAAATGTGTTATTTGAAAAAAATGTGTTCAAAATGGAATAATCATTATAAATAATGAATTATTACAAAATTTTATAACCAACAACAAGGTATTGACTATGAAAAAATCGATGCTCTGATAGAAATAATTTTATTCATTCGTATTCATAAACACTTCCTAGAATTCTTCAATTTCAAAATTTTTTCAAATTTATTTGAAGTGTTATTTTATTAATGTTCATGTTGAGGATGAATGTTTTTGTTGAAAACCCCATGGATTAAAAAAATAAAATTCTTCCTCAATACATTTATCAATATAATACTATATTATATGGACTTAATCAATCCCTTAAATCATATTATGATAGGATAACATGATATTTATTAAAAACCCATTATGTTAAGGGAACTATTGAATCAAATATTTTTAAAATGAATGAAAATAATTATATTTTGACAGTTAAAATATATGTTTATTTTATGAAATTCTCGAAACTAAATAATATTTAATACATTTCCTTTTTGATATAATGAAAACTACGTCTTTGAAGAGTATAATGGTTAAATTAACATACATTTTAGGTTTCAAAATAATTAAAACAACCAGATGTAACTTTTATAACCCAAAATAAGTATATAAAATAACATCTTAAAACTCATGTATATAAAATACTAAATGTATTTTTACTCCCATAGCTTCCTCAAATAAATTTTATCATGATGTGGCTGGGAAACTAGTTGATCAAATGATTTTTTGACATAAGATTAACAGTATACATTAAATAACAAGATTTCAACATGGCATTATTTTCTATATATTATCATGTGCAACATATAAATAAATTCCAATAGAATTCCATCTAAAATCTATAAAACTAAATTTTCTATATCCAATGGGAATTATCAATTTTAGTATTTTTTGTTCTGGTAGTATTTTTTGAATTAAATTATTTTTTAGATGAAAACATTGTTGGCTGTAAAATGGATTGGAAAAGAACATCCAAAACATATCATTTCGATGGAGAGTCACTAGTATTTTGGTCATGTACGAAAAAACAATCACTAGCAGTTTCCAACACTGAATTTGAATATAAAGCTTTTAGAATTTGGTGTGCTCATGTGTTGTGGTTGCAATACACACTCCCTAACTATGGATTCAGTTTTATAGATACTCAAATACTATATGAGTATAATAATACCATTTTGTTATGTAAGAACCCAACACATCACTCCCATGATAAAAACATAGATATTAGGATCACATTATTATGTTTCACACACTAATATAAGATATAATTTCACAATTTATAAAAATGCAAGAACTACATAATGATATTTTTAGAAAACCACTTTCTTCTGATAGATTTGAATATATTAAACAAAATATAGGAATTATCATTGTAAAATGACCTTTCATATCTACCTCTTCAATCTCAGATCCAAACATTATGATACTAATTTTTATAGAGGGACTTCATATTTATGTTTTTTAAAATAATTTTTTTAGGGAATTTTAGTTTTCATAAAAAATGTTACCATAATGGGTTTTCCATAATCATGATTCTTTATAAAATTTTGTTGTCATAAAACAATAAATAATTATCAGTATCGTAAATTTAAATACATTTTCTGAAATTAAATTTCTATGAAAAAATTGGATAATAAAAGTTTTTGTCATTTTTTATTAAAATAAGAATTTTTAATTAAAAATAATTATTTTAACAAATATTTTAATTAATTTAGTTTTAAAAATGTAAATATGAACATTTTATTCATACCAATGAAATTATCTATCTCTAAAATATATGCATCTTATTTTTAAAATTTCATAATAATCCTATTACAATTGCTCATACTTATTTTTGTTATTATTTTTTTAGTTTTCAAAATAAAATAATTTATTCTAAATCGTATTCTCTCTCAAATATGATAAATGTTTTTTAACCCTCAAGATTTCAACATGTCATGAAATATTCTGCAATTTCATTTTCAACCAACATATCAGATTACATTAAATCTAATTTCCTTGGATTTAATTTTGAAAATTAAATATTAATCAAATTTCAAATATAATGGGAACCCACCATGTCCTATATAATTTTTTAAGATACTTTACATTGATTTTCTACTAAATTTATAATCACAAATTCTGAATGATGTGTTATGGTTTTATGGTTTCATCATCAGTCTCAATAAGATGTCCACTGGGTAATATAATAATGATTGGTTAATTTTTGTTGTGAATGGTTAGTAGGAATATATTTCATTGATAAATATGATTCTGATTTGAAAAGGACTATTTAGTTTCATTGATGGGAATCATCATGTGTTGATTTTTTGGAAATGGGTTCATAACTTTTCTATCCTAATTTTGTCAGAATATTTTTTGCCTCGATTAAATTTTATTGTGAAGAAATAATTAGAATATTATCATTTTATATGAATGAAAAGTGATAAAAAATTTATTATACCAAATTAGTAATTTTTATATGAATACCTTCCAAATTAGATGATCTATATCCATCTCACAAGGTTCTAGATGATCTAATAACTTTTAATATAAATATATAAATTATTCATTGTTTGGTTAGGATGAAAATGATCAGAAATTGACTCATATAACTCTAAAAAATCATGTTTTTTCTATTTTAATACAAGTATTTCATATTTAACAAAAATTAGAATTAGATAATATTAAGTTCTTCGATGTTTTTATTTTGGACTATTTATTTAATCGAATGAATATCATTTTCTCAGATTCATTTTCCTTTCTATAAAACACATGAATTCTGGTGCCACTAATTCAAACATCCTCAAGAATCTAGTGTTTCATGATAATCAATATTTTAATTCAAAAAGATTCATAATTTATCAATTATGTATAGTGAGAAGATAAAAAAACATTTTACATTAGTGATGAAATACTAAAGAGAATGAGATTCATTTTTTTATAAGGAATCAATTATTATTATTAACATATATAGTGGTGCTCCATCTGATGTATAAATTTCAATGAAATATGATAAGGAGAATAAATGAAAATAGAAATATCCCTCACCTATGAAATAAAAGAAAAAAATAAGTTTGCTGGTGATCTATATTAATAGTGGGTAAAGTTGAAACAAGAATATTATTCAGGGGGACTAGTTCATGGAATAGACCCACCTGAAACCTTATCATTAAAATTCATGGTAATGATGTTATACAAGAAGAATAAAATAATAATAAGTAGAGGAAAAGGCAGTCTGAATTAAAATAATTTGATAGATTAAAAAAATGGTAGATGGTGATTCAAAAATTGTGCCTCTTATACCCATGGTCAATCCACAAAATCTGGATGTTGGATTGGATTTTAAAGAAAATAATGTTTTCCATACTGATTATCCTTCAACAAAAGATAATAGAAAAACTAAATTGGTAAATGAATTATTAGTACAGGTGAATAAAAAGTGTTCATAAATGATACCATCAAGATAATATGATTTATTAACAAAGCCACATATAAGTATTTCATTAATGTAATGGATGATTGTGCTGCATGTATTGATTGTTTAACCAAATATGGTCAAGATGGAAATGTATGTGAATACAAAGAGGAGTAAGTTGAAAAATTAATAGAATAATATGAATATAAAAGAGATTACAATTAAAAATATGAAAGCGATAATGAGGACAAAGATGAAGAACTTGAAGATGGAAAATTTGAGGAAGAAGATGTGAATAAGAATGTTGTTAAAGAAAAACTTCAATCTAATAATACATCATTAGCATAATAATCCTCATCATTCTTAACCTGCATGATTTGTAAGCACCATTAATTTTAATTTTATGATAACAAAATATAATCAACAATGGAAGATGTCGAATATACTTCTAAAAAATAGTTGAATGAAAAAATTTTAGAGAAGACATGTAATAATGATCACAATGAGGATGGTGATATCAAATAATTAAATAAAATAGTGGATTTTGGATAAAATTATATGAATAAAATCTCAAATAATGTTTATGAAGGAAACATGAAAAGAAGAAAAAACTGAAACTAGTCTTAATCAACATTATGAAATAGAAATAGAATCATATTTACTGAAAAAATTAATGTCCTAGATATTTTACTATATCATATAGTATTTATAGAGGCTTAGAAGAATTATTCTATACATTATAAGACCTGATGCTTGGGTGGAATTGACTAATAAAAATTATAATGAAAATTTGGTATCATTCAATTTTTAAATAGGTAGGCAGATTTAGTTAGTTGTTGATCTCATCAATTTATCAGGCTGGTCACAATATCACAAAAAGGTATTCAATGAGGTTGTGAAATGGTCTTAATCTATTATTATCATTTTCAACATGCATGAAGATATCCTTAAAGATATTATGAATCCTATGAATTGTTCTATAGGTGACATACATTATGTATCTAAATATATGGTTGGAAGAGTAAAATTATATGAATAATTTAAATATCTATATAACAAATAGACTCAGGATGCGAAAGAGTTAGATGGGATGTTAAAATATTTTCAGTTGGAGTTAACATGACAGAAATATTATAAATATTAAATTATCATCACGATAAATTAGAATGTTGAATTATCTGAAATGCTTTGGATTTTAAAAGATAAGTCTCAATCTCAAGAAGTTAAGATTTAGATTTTCTATAAAAAGATTGAGAATCAAGAGGAAGAAAAATATTAATTTAAAAAGATCAAATCTATCATAAAACTCTAATTAAGGAATAATTATTTTTTATGAACACTTTTTGTAATATATTTGGAAAAAAAAATCTCTATGAATGAATTAATCATTTGTTCATAATACAGTTGTTTGAATTTTTTCCAAATTCTCAGTAGGTTAATAATCATTAACAGTTCATGGTATAAATATTCAATCTATTATATTTTATTTCAATACATCCTTTCTAAACCTTTCTAGTATACTCTAGTTTTCCGCAATCATTTTTAAAAAAATAGAGGGGAACAATTTTTTAGAATTCTAGAGAAGTCCTTTTAAAATTGTAGAACCTGATCCTTAGGATGAGTTTCTATTCTAATGGGTAGTTAATTATATTCCAAATATTATTAAGATGAATCATAAAATATGGCGGAGATAATGATTAATATTTAATTTTAAATAATAACTAAATAAATTATATTAAACTATATTTTATTGAAATAATATTTTCAATTTATGATTTTGGTATCTGATATCCAAAAATGGGGGATATTGTTGAGTAAAAACTCATAATTATGTATTTCTCATTACATTGCATTTGAAAATAAATAACCATTTCATAAAAACATGGTTACTATCACTTTATTTCCAAATTGTTTTTAAAAAGTTCTTGTGAAATCCATAATTATTTACCTTTCATTGAGTTAGTTGAAATTATACATGATTAAAAATTTACATCCATCATTACAATTATTCTAATGAGTATTGATCCAATAAAAATAATATTCCCCTTTATCTAAACAAATGTTAGTCTTTCTATCTTGTTTTTTGAACTGACAAGGGATTTATAATTGGACTAAAAATAGAATCAATAACATTAAAATCATAATCATATTGAATATCATAATAAAATCAAAATTGAATTCCATCATACTGACTATGTTTCAATTCAAAAAAATGAAAACTGATTTCTAATGTAAGGAATACTTTTTACACTAAAATGGTGTAAATCAGTATGACATATTACATTGGATATTCATGAGTTTCCATGTTACTGGTATCAAAGTCATTTAAATAAACTAAGAGAAATATGACCCTTGAGAATAAAATATGACATATGGGTAATTACTTATAAAAACCATACTTGTTTAAATAGTTTCTTCTGATAAATTTCATTTTAAAATTATTATTGTGTGAGAGATTGAATCATTAAAAACTCTAAATGTATTTTCTATAGTCTTTGGTAAATTAAATACAGTTTTTTCATCAGAAGGTAACCTTTTCAATTTATCCAATTAAGAACTATTTTGGGTCATGTATTTGGTATAAGATTATGATTGGGGACATACGGGGATAGAAAGTCAATGACTACCAATCATATCAAGGGATACCATGTCTATGTAGACAGAGAATCTGATATTTTTATTGATGGATTTATTTACTATGGAATGATAAACATTATTGTATATTCAAAAAAATGGATACCATTAGCTAATGTTTGTGCCTACCATATTCTTAATTATTAAATTGATTTTTTAATTTTAATTGCTATTACTCATTATTACAATGTTATAGCTTTTATGTTACATGTTTATTATGAGTATTTTATATACACATATTATTTTCAATTGTTTTATCTTAATGTTTCTGAATATGATAAACATTAATATTTTAATTGGATATTTTATGAATCTAATATGTTTACATTGATATAATTAAATATTATGTGATTATGATTATTATAATCTAATTTATTGAAATCATCCTGATTATGATACTTTTGTAATTTGACTAATGACCATGTATGAATTTAATATTTTTACTAAAAGTGGTTTTGTGAATTTGTTACATTAAATCTTTAAAACTACTATTTTCAAATAAAAATCCACCCACCTCCTATCCCAGTTGTAATAGATCCATCAATACCATATTATTTTAATCCTAATATCAATATAACTCATATTAATATCCAAAATTTAGATGGTATGATATGATGATCTACTTGTGGTGGAGCTACTACCTTCCCACCTATAATAATGATCTCTCATGATGAACCAAAAAATAAAGACACATCTCTCATCAGATCATCTTCACGATCTTCAAATAAATAACCTTGATGGATGTATTCCAGGAGGAATATATAATGTGATCGATATATACAATGATAAAATTAGAATATATATATATATATGGTATGTAACATATGAAAGATAGTAAAAGGGTCATTTCATATATAATAATGATACTATTGATCACTCCATCATATTCCGTAGGAATTATGAGTCGATGATTTATTATTTAAGGTCCTAGTGAATGGATTTGCCAACCGTTACACCAATAATGGATTCCTTATAATGAAATTCAGATAGGAAACACATCAAATTTTTTACCTAAATCCCTACCAAATCCTAATAAGGGTTATAATCCAAAACAATCCATGATATTTAACAACTTATGATACCAATTGGTCACAACCCATCCCAATGTGGATCAAGATACAACTACCCCAAGGTAGAATCCATACACTAGGGGCAAGAAACTAGTGCTATAAAATAATCTAACATGGGAGGCCTCTTCCTAATTAACCTATATGAAAACACCCAAACATTTCAATGAAAAATTACAGAGCAATAATATATAAATTTACAACATTTATAGAACAATCGTTGTATATAAATAACTCTCAGTCATATAAGTTTATGAAGAAATATATTGAAAGGAAAATGGGAAAAATAAAAGGTAACAAAAAATAGGTAACAACCTTAATAATAAGAAAAGGATATCTTCTGAAATAGCCCATTTCTGAATCCTTAAACTCTAACCCCATTTTTCAGTTAAAGGAACTAGGTATCCCTATACTACTCTCTAAATGTCTCTAACATTTCTTTAATCAACATAAGGCATAAAACATGTGGGAAAATCCCTTGTTTGGTTGAGAATATACACACCAAGAAGAACACCCCTAAATACTGAATGGGGACTTCTAGGATAAATGATTTGAATAGTCATTATTTAGTTTATCCCAAAGCACATAGGGAAACTCATCTAACCCTATAGAGATCAACATATCATGTAGGTGGACTACACGTCACATCTCTTCAACCCAAGGAAGGTGAGTAAAAATATCCTACAATAGGTATACATACATTCATATATATATATATATATATATATTACCATACCAAAGAAACCCAAATTATAGGCAAGGGTTTCTCCACCTCACATCCCAGACTATGAAAATAGTCTCCATCTGTTCTAGATTTCCATCTATGATCCCCAACATATCATGTGTCTTCACATGAGAAAACATAAACTTGCAGCCTACTCGCACTACAATGATGCACAATATAGGAGTGAAATTTATATGTAGATGATTCATTCCCTAATAAAACCAGATAGATCTACATATTATATAAATAGAGGACTCGTTACATTCATAATAGAAGGATAAGCGGGGACCCATGCCCTGACTCCACAAGAGGGTTCCAGTTAAAGAATCAATAGATGAAACATGCCCCACCGAGATGGAGGGTCCCATGTTACTATTCACGGATTCATTCATCTATATTACAGGATTTTTCCGCTCTATTCATCATGGAACCATGGTCATCATGGTTGGGGGGAGACACTCAGAGTCTTCAGAGGACGCATTCTCAACTCGGCAAAATGGTGTTACTATAGTAGTCGGGGACTCATACCCTTGTATAAAAGTGGATAGTCAATCTAGTCACCAAGAAACCATTCTCATCCCATCTAGAGGGTACCAAATAGAGTCTGTAGATGACCCATTCCAACCCATGAAGGAGGGTTCCACTCTAGTATTTAGGGACCCATTCCTTAGTACAATATGAGGGTTCTCGACAAGTCATTAAGGAACCATTATTTGTCCGACAATAAGGTTCCACTTAGATAGCATATAAGGGACCTTTTTTGCAATGTACTTTGGTGAAACTATATTAGTTAATCACCCATTCCATACCAAGAATGGGGGTGACAAACTATTCATCGAGGACCGATGCCCTTCCCAACTGAATTACTCCACCAGGATCATCTCTAGCCTTCATGTCTGATCAATTATGTCATCATGTATTGATAAAGAATTTTCATTCTAAGAATTTACCACATTGTATCTCTACAAGAACTAATAAATCCACCAACATGTATTGAGTAGTGAAACATTCAATATCAGGTAACCAAGTGATGAAATTCAAGTCCAAAAAACAATATATTGGAGGTAGAAGAATCATAATGGGGTACATGAAATTTAAGGGACCCACATTGTGTCTGGTCCCACTCTATTTACTATCCATGTTTTTTCGATAACATGGATTAATATTCATGTTGTCCTATACAATTTTTAATGGTTATTTTTTAAGTTCCTTATCCATAAGCCCTACGAAAAAAAGATAATTGTTATCGATCTGAAGGATAAAAATTATTCTACTAATATTCCTTGACATACATTATATTATGGGAAAAAGTTTCCAACTTTTGTGATCTCCACAGATAAATTCTTGGGATAGTCCATTCATGTGGATAAATCATACACCTAATAATGATGTTTTGTTTCACTGTAGCACACTCAAAAAAAATATCATGGGCATAGTCCACAAGTTTGGATTAAAACCCTAATATTGATCTAAAAACATCATTCTCAAAATAGGGGTTTTAATTCCACATAAGGGTCATGATTCCAACACAGAATGAAAAAGATAATGCATATATGGGATTCAACAAAAGTAATGATAATAATACTTTCCATTATATAGACCCATTCCATGGGCCCAAAAAAGGTTTTCAACAGTAGTCATTAAATGACTGTCTCAATTTGAGGGTCAAAGGGCCACAAAAATTTTATTATTTGAAAGTAGAATTGTGAATATAGGGTCAAGTCATCGATTTAAAATAAAATAAAACATAATATTTTACATCTTTTCTTTAAAATAAAAGGTAACACTCTCAATCCCACTTATTTCCAATCCTGCTGTATTCCCTCTCCAAGAGCTTCCATTAGGATAGAATACCCTACATCATTTGGATTTTAATTATTTATCAATTTAAATGAATTGGTCATTCTTCTAATTGTTATTATCAAATGATTATAATAATATGTAATGAATATAAATTTATCCTCTTCAATTCCATAAGTAGGTCGAACGTCCGGTATAATTTATTTTATATAACATTTATTATTATAATTATTAATAATATTCATCACTATTATTAGTATTATTATTTTTACCAATAATAATAATGTTATACATGTTGACCACATTTGACCACCACATCGGAGGTCAAACTCTAGCCACCATCATGTCCATGCGAAGTAGCCTTAGACATGAGACCCCATGCATAGAGTTATCTCATAACCAATCTCATCACACAACATGTAATCCATGCATGTCAACCAAGAAAATGGGCATCTATGATCCAAACCAAACTACCTTCGATCAAGCAATTCTGTCATCAACCCTTGGTCACAAACCCACATCCACAGTATAATTTCTTATCATTTTTAATCACAAGAAATTATTTTTTTAATATGTTCAAAATAAATCAATTCATGTTTCATTTGGTATACCACAAAAATTTAGGGGGTTAGATCCCACACAAACCCACTGAGGTAATGTTGATTCATGACCCTATGGTGAAACGATAACAATCACAATAAATGATGGGGGGAAATAACTAGTGACAAAGTTGAACCCCAATTGTCCAATAATTCATTCCAAATAATAATATAAATTGAATGATAACTTGTTAAATATAAGATTAATTATCTCAGGTCAATAAAATCAATACAAATTTGAGATCCTGTGAAGATTAATTATCAATAATCAAAATATTATAAAATTCATGATCAAACTTTTAATCAAAATGGGAGGAAACCACAGTTGTTTATTCCTAACTCAATTAAAGAACAATCATTATTAAATAGCGTTATATAAAGTGATATATCTAATCCACAGTGTATGTTTTTGTTTGTTCCACCTCTATCTGATCATCGTTTGTTGTTTGCTGTCGATCGTTTAAAGAAGATCACAAGATAATCGCTCAAAAAACTCTTATGATTATGTTATGAACCAAAAAAAATTTCTAATGTCATATTTGAATAGGTTTTTTGGGTTATGCTCTTTAATAAATCAATTTTAAAATATTTCTATATTTATATTTTTTCCATGATGGTGATCAAGCCAAACAGGTGATGTCGAACAAGTTTATGTCGCATCTTGTGAAATATCTATATTCTAGAATCAATGGTGGTAACCGATTTTCTATCCAAGACTCAATTTTTTTAGTTTGGATAGGTTTATTAAATAAATAATATTAATTAATTAAGGTATCCTATTCAATTACCAGTTGCTGCCTCTTGTGAACATCCCACACTAAAAAACATTATATCACACATTGGGTAATCATCATCGTATGGATTAAAAAATTGTCTTATATTTCTGAGCTAAGTCTCAATTTACGAGATATTTGAAATTTTTGTGAAAAAAGAAAACCATGATATAAAATATTTTTATTATTTTAATAAAATTTATTATGGGATTACGGGGCCTCAGAATCATGTGGCCTCTCATCGCCTCCCTCTAAACAAATTCCTATGAATTTTAAATTCATTACAAAAAAACTAGAATCTTTAAAATATTCAAGTCTTCAAATATTTTAATCCCCAAAAATCACAATATATGAAACAATGGTTGGGATACTACACCCATATCCATCTCTACCACTACTATGATGGTTTCATGTGCTTCCGGGAAACATGAACCCAATGAAAAAAATTTCCCCTAAGGTTCTTTCTTTGTTGAGTCACAAAGTCCCTGGATCTTTTAAAAAGTAAAATCAATTCTTATGACTAAACATACCTAATTTAGTGACGTATAATGAGTCAAAACACAAATACCAAAATATTCAATCCTAACAAGTAAACCCTTTACCCTTAACCCCATCCCTATAACAAAAAAACATAAAACCCTAAACCAATATTCCAAAACACTAACAAAACATAAAAATTTTAATAACCCATGAATATCCTAAAGAAAACATTAACGATACATTAAATATAAAAAACACCCAAAAAATAACATAAAATATCCATAAAATGCTAATAAATACTAAAAATACATAAAATAATAAATCCCTCGATTCCCTTAATGTAAATCCTAAAACCTACAACCATGAACCACATATTCTAAATCATAAACACTAATAAATTATCCCTAAACCCCCCACCCCCCCAAACATATATTAATTCACATAAAATAATAAAATGATAGTAAAATTTATGAATATTCACTTCCTAGAAAAAAATATATACCATTAAAATATATAAAAACCGCCCATAAAAACCCAAATATAATAATAAATCTTTCAAAAACCCAAATCCCTAATTCTGAAAACCTAATATAAACCACCAAACCTAAATATTAGAGACTAAAACCATCACCATATACCCATGAAAATTATAAAAACATATAAAATACATAGAATCCCAAAAAACCAATCAAATTACATAGAATATTAAATATTGACAAAAACATTACAATTAGTCCCTTAAAAAATAATAAAACATCCCTAAAAATTATAAATACCAAAATTATTTTTATCTAAAAACATAATCCCTTAATAATATTAATATAAAACCATAATTAAGGATATAAAATACATAAAAAGTCCAAATGTCTAAGAAGATGACCCAGAGTCCTATACACTAGACCAAAAACCAGAGACACTAAACACCACACCCTAAATCCTTCAACTAAATCCATAAATAGTAAACCACAATAATCTAAAATAATTAAAAATACTATATAATATAAAAGGTTTTATAAAAACAAAAAAATTAAAATCCCCCAAATGATAATATAAAAAACAATAAATTGATAAAATATGAAAAAAAAACAAACTAACTACAAGAAATTTGTAACAAAATAACTACTAATAATACCCTAATGATGAAAATGACACCAAACATAATACTACAAACCATAAAAAACCTAAACCATAATCCTTGAACTATAAACCCTAATTCTCAAAATATAAAATAGAATAACTAAATCATAAACCCTGAAATCTAATCCTAAATTACAAATCCTTAATCCTTAAACCATAACAAAACAAAAAACAATTAAAATATAAAATAACTAAAAATCAATTAAAACATAAAAACCCATAGAAGATATAATTGTTAAAATGTTAAAAAAAATAATCCAAAAATGCCAATATAAATTGGGACGATGTTCAAATCATGAACTTTTATAGAATCTTAAATTTAACCATCAACAACCCAAAAAAATAAAACTAAAAATACAAAAAACCCAAAAACATAATCCTAAAACCCAGCAACCAAATCCATAATCCTAAACCAATTATCAAAAAACCCAAAACAAAAAACCTTAAATCATATATAATAAACATAAATAAAAAAAATCCATATTAAAAAAATGATAAATGATAAACCCTAAACATTAGACAATAAACCACAAACCAAATACCCAATATATTAAATCTTATAATGCTATAGAAATCGATAAAATTAACAAAACAATAATATAATTTCAAAAATTAAAAATAAAAAAATATTTAACAAAAACTATAAGGAAAAAATAAAATTTTAACAACCATAAAAATCCCGAACATTATATATAAAAACACAAAACATTACCCAAACCCCATTATCCAAAACTAAAACAAAGAAATTCAGAACCCAAAACCCTTGATCTAGAAGAAAAATTCAAAAACTCAAAACATACGGAAAAAAATACACCAAATTTAAATTCATAAAACCCATAAAAAATATTTAAATATCATAAAAACCCAAAAAACATATTCATGGAAAATATAATTAAATAATTATATGGAACTAAAAGTCACCACAACTAAATAAAAACATAATCCATGAAATACCACATTAGAAAAACTATGAATTACCATAATAAAATTATTTTTTCAAGAAATAAGATAAAAACTAAAACAATTACCATAAACCCCAACCCCTTAAAACTAAATCATAATTCATTATGATTTAATATTCAACCCAAAACCCTATAAAAATATCCAAAATAAACTAATAAAAACCCATAAATGACATAAAAGTCCTTAAAACATTTAAATCCCATAAAACCAAAAACCAGCATAAGTAAAAATTACAAATAAACCTCATAATGGAATTATAAAATAAACAAAAAACCATACAAAACCGTAGGAATCATTAAAACATAATATATGGAATAATTCAACAAAATAAATATTGAACTATAAATTATTAAAAAATCTCAAATCCATAAACCATAAATTGTATAACCACCTAAGAAAAATGTATCCCCTATACAGTATATCTTGTAAAATGGTTAATAATAAGGAAAATAAAAATTACACTATAAAAAACATAAAATCTCAAAAAAACTAAAAAAATACCTTTAAAATTTTAATATATATTTGTCAAAAAATATATAAACAACCTTAAAAACAATAATACCTATTTTTTGTTTTTAGAAAATAGAAACCTGGAAAAAATCCTCTAAAAACCTAATGTGTAATGACCCTACAACAATTTTTCATAAATGGTGCCTTATTTTGTTAAATCGACATATATAAAAATAATATGCATCCCAATGGTAAAGTAGGGTAGTATATTTTGGAAATAACATACATATAAATGATCAACATTCATTATTAAATGAGAAAAAATAAACAAATTTATTCCATTAGAGACATCTATGCCTCTTAGATTATGTATGAATGTTACTCATATGATACGTCATCACATCCAATGAAAATGCATCATGAGAAAATGGTGAGCTCAAATGATCAGTAAGATTAACCATTACAACATAATTTAACTTAATTACAAATATTATACATGGTGACTAATTTAAAACAAATTAATTTACAATTAATAAACATGAACACATTATTGTTGGAATATGAACGGAGTAAATAATGCCATAATAAAACAAAATCATGGGTATTATACTAGTTCAATGACCAATTTAACATTCAATTAATAGATTCATAATAATAGAAGTGCATATGTTTGTCATTCTAAAAAATATAGTCAAGGCCTCGACTGATATGACTAAAAATGATTAATTCATCAGACAAAACCATATCTCAAAATGGGAATGGCCTTAGCAACGTCCACGCTTATACGTCACATCAGACTTATTGATTTATATAGGGGAGTTAGAGGCCTCCACCAATCACATAAAAATTATAATTAATTCCTCAAATGATCAGGGATAAACATAAACAACATATACATTCATATTGAAACTGACATATCAAATGTAAATAACATTCCCCTAACATTAATCATAGGTAGTAACTATTAAAAGTAAATTGGTGAATGGTTTTAGGATATCACATCCATAATCAAACTAGAAATAAACCATTAAATTAAATATGGTATCTGATATCATAAAATATTAATCCCAATATTACATAACAATCAACAAAATTGTTGAAAGAGACAAAAGTATTCATATAAAATCATTGAATAATTATAGAGATATATACTCTTTTATTATGAAAAGAAGAGTTATCTTGGAAAATTATTTATATATAACTATACTATAAGAAAGATAGTTTTTTCATATTAAAATGAGTTATTTTAGAATGTTAATGGTTTCCAAAAACTAATTATAGGTTTTCCTTGAAAATAATTAATAATTTGATAAATTCCCTTCAATCGGGCATTCATTTTAGAAATAATTTTGAAAGCTCCTTTTAAAACATGTTACTCTCCATATAATAATGAATTATTTTGGATCATAAACATATATATAATTAAAACATAATTTATTAGTAGTACATAATAATTTTTAAGAATATTGTTGAGGTAATTAGACAATAAAAGTAACCCGAATGAAAATGGAGTTTTGGATGGAAAACCCTAACATTAAGTCTAAATATGTCCATATCTTGAAACTATGGTCTAGGAATATGAATTTAAACTTATGAAGAAGATATTTCAAATCCTATTAGAAATGAATTTATATTAACATATTTTTTATTTTATTTTGGTCCTTATTTATATGTTATAATATTGAATACTATCGTACAAGATTATTCATTTTATTGATTTTCATAATTGGTTTTATCTTTTTAAGTAATGGTGTTTAGGTGGAATGTATGTAAATCTCAAGAAATGAATTTAAAAATTATTTATTAACATACATAGGTATTAATGGAAAATTATATAACTAATTTACATGTAATGAGGATTAATCCTTATATGAAATATTAATGACATTCACTTAGATTATTTTTGCAGTATTTTGATTTTTAGGAACAAGTTTGGTCATGTGTTTTAATAATATGTACATACACTGGTTGCTGAATATTAATCAGGTTATAATATATATATATATTTTACTCTGGTTAAAGAATAAAAAAGGTTTCATTACCATTAATGAAAGAGAAATTGAAGAGTGAAACTTCATCGTCAACGAAGTTTGTAAATTGGGACCTCAAGGATGATGATTTCGTTTGTAAAATAAAAGGGATAGAGTAAGAATATTGTTGTTGGTTATTCCCTTAACAAGATATAATTATAGTATATAGATGATAATGGTGTTTTCATGGTAATTTTTATATAGGTGGTTAGGAGAAGATAACAATAATATGGAATAAGAAATGAAAGTCAATGAAATAAAATGCGAATTTACATCTTCAATCCACCTCCTTGAGAATATCATTACGGGAAGGGGTTTTGGACTTTTGTAAAGACCAATAGCTTCTTGGAAGTTGTGATTGACTAGATAAGGGTATTTGGATACAAAATTTAGGGGCATCAAGGATTGGAGGAGTGAGTATAAGATGGACTGAGTGGGGTTTTTATAGTTTAAGAGAGGAATGAATTTTAATGATTTTATTCATTATTTTTTTAATTACCTCAATAAAACCAATAGTCTTTGTTCATGTGACCGAAAATAGTAATATGTGCATGTTAGTTTGATCTTAGTCAGCTTACATAATCCTTACATAACTTATTACATCATAAATCATGTATTTAACTATTATCGTAAATTACCCTATTTTACTATTCACCCATATTTCATCTATTTAAGGAAAATACAAAAAGTTACCCTCAACCAATTATTGAATTGTAGAATTCAAAAAGTTAATACATTTTGGGAATATAATTTTATAAATATTTTTAATTTATATTTTGAATAAAATCATAAATTATTCGAACAAACAACATCAAAACTAGAATTAATTTTTAACACCTTGAGAAATTAATCAAGGTCCCATAAAATTTTCTAACAAACATTAGAAAATAAATTAACAATATATGATTACATTTTATGAAAATATATTTCCATTTTAAATTATTAAATTAATCAGAAAATTTTAATTAAAATATTCATGATATTCAAACATTCCAATACTTACAGTATGATGGTTTTTTAAATTTAAGATGTCTAAATTATATTTAAACATTCTTGATAGATGTTTCTATTTTTTCCCATCGACTATAAATTACTATTAATTATGATTCATAAAGGTATGTTACTATTCATAATGTTATGTTTCTATTGACCAAAAAATATGTTGGTTCTATCAAACTCCAAATGACTAACTGAATGCAACTATGGATAACAATTTTTCAAAATTCCAAACATTGTAAAGGAAATGTTTTGTTTGGTGAATAAATTATAAAATATGTTTTTATGTAGGGAATCAGTGTTTCTTGATTTCAATATTTATTTTCAAAACCTTTGGGTGTTACATTCTCCCATCCTTATAAGAAATGTTTTCCTCCAAATTCATATAATGTTACCTCACAAAAATATTTGGGTAGGTCTTCATCATAAGCTCCTCAAGCTCCCATGTCGCCTCTTTGATTTTATTATATCTCGAATATATCATTACCATAGTATTCATCTGATTCCTCAACACGTGTTCTTTAGTTTCTATAATCTAAATAGTCTCTTCATAGTAATATAAATCATGTTCAAATTCTATACCTTATGATGTGAGGACATGAGTTTGGTCTGGAATGTAATTTCTCAGTAATGAGTCATGGAACACGTTGTGTACTTTGGAAAGGCTAGGAAGCATATCCAAATGATATGAAACATCTCCAATTATCTCTAGAATATAAAAAGGGTCTATATACCTAATTTTAAGTTTCCATTCCATCCAAAATTGTATAACACCCTTCCATGGATATAAATTCAAGAAAACATGATCTCCCACTTGAAATTATAGAACCTTCCATCGATTATCGGCATAACT
This sequence comes from Viscum album, assembly GCA_963277665.1. Taxonomy (NCBI): domain Eukaryota; kingdom Viridiplantae; phylum Streptophyta; class Magnoliopsida; order Santalales; family Viscaceae; genus Viscum; species Viscum album. Next base: position 282,599,713 of record OY728141.1, read on the forward strand.
ATTTTTTCAACTTTGAGTGGAATTTATATGACCATGAATAGTCTTTATCTACATTGTAGTTTCCTCCATATACTTTGGTCCCATAAGATACCTTTCACCAACTTCATCCCAACATGATGGTGTATGACGTCTCTTCACATAATATTATTTATATGGTGCCTATTGAAAACTTTAATGAAAATAATTATTGTAGTAAAACGCCAATAATGATAAATATTGATACCATATACCTTAAATGTCATGTGAACATGATCTCAACATGTCCTATATGTTTTCGATCATCCTCTCTAATTTACCATCACTACGAGATGATAAAAAGTACTCAATCGAAGTTCGGTATCCAATACTTTATGAAAACTTCTCCATTATTTTTATGTAAATCGTGGATCATGATCAGACACAATTGTGATATGTTCTCAATTATGTATCAAATCCTCACTGATATAAAGTCATCCTAGGCACACTAGTGGGAAATCCTCTTTATAGTGAGGAAATGTGTAGTTTTCATAAGTCAATCAATAAATACCCATATCATATTATTATTCCTTTGTGTTTTGGGTAATCTTGTGACCAAATCCATGGTTATGTCATCCCATTTATATATATATGAATATGTATAGGTTTCATGACTCCTCTAGGATGTTTTCATTCATCCTTTACATGTTCATAGACTAAACATCTATCTACATAACCCACAACATCGATCTTCATGTTATCCCACTAGAATTGTTCCGTATAATCTATATACATCTTAGTGTTACTAGGTTGTATATGGAAATTCTAACAATGGTAATCATCTAATAACTCCCATTTTTTCTAGGGTAATGCTAGAACACAAAGCCTATTCCCAAATTTTAGAACACTATATTCACACACAAGGTCATCCATCATCCCATTTAGACAACATTAATTTACTTTTGAAGTTTCTCATCATATAGGTGAAAAATTTTAATCCTTTAGAATAATTATCTTTGGAAAACCAGAAGAAAAAATAGTGATTTTTCATCTTCTTTGATAATTACCAAAATTATCCTCACAAGATCCATGTACAAAGGATCCTTTTAAATCCTCATTTTGTTGAGAAGTCTATGACCCCTCCCACTGAATGCATCAGCTACCTTGTATTCCTTTCCTTGGTGGTAGTGTAAATTAAAATCATACTCCATGAGTTGGTTGACCCAACGTTGTCTGCTCAAGTTGAGTTCTTTCTATGAGAAGATATACTTCAGACTCTTGTGATCTGTATATACCTCACATTTTCCACCGTAGAGATAATTCTCCATATCATCAGAGGAGTGATTACAATTTCTATCTCAACATCATGAGTGGGATACTTTTGTTAATTAATTTTTAACTACCTTGATTCATATAATATAACTCCATCATTCTACATAAGGACACAACAAAGTACTTTCTTAGATGCATCGCTATAGATCACAAACCCATCATTCCTCGATGGAAGGGTTAGAATCAGAGCATTGACTAATATCATCTTCAATTATTCAAAATATTACATACATTAATCTATCCATAAAAACATATCCCCATTACATGTATTCATGGTCAATATATTGGTTAACATGGGAGATTTGGAATAAAACACCGATAAAAACCTAATAAACCAATAAAACTATGTACCTCAATTGTGTTCGTTGGATTAGGTCATTCATGCACTTCATTTTAATCATAGGATCAAAATATATTTCTTCTATAGAGACTATGTGTCCCAAAAAGGAAACTAATGGAAGACAAAATTCAAAAATTCCTAACATCCCATATAATTAATTTCCTATAATAGTCTTCGTAATAGTGCACAAGTTATCTTCATGATCATCATAAATTTTGGTGTATATCAAGATATCATCAATAAATACCAAAAAACATTTATCAAGATATTCCTGGAAATTTCTACTCATTAAATCCATGAATATATATATGAAATTAGTCAAACAAAAAGGCATTAATGTAAATTCAAAATGCCCATACCTGCTTCGAAATGATGTTTTTTGGAAGGTCTTCATTCATCATAGGAAACATATGATATCCATATTTGAGTTCAATCTTTGAAAAATATTGAGCTCCTTCAAGTTGATCAAAGAAATCATTGATGCAAGGTAGGGGATACTTTTTTATTATTTTTATAGCATTGATCTCCTGGTAGTCAATGCACAACCTCATAGATCCATATTTTTTCTTAAGGAAAAGAACATGGTATCCCAAAGGAGAAACACAATGGAGAATAAATACATTATCAGTAAATTATTCTAGTTGTTTATATAGTTACACTAATTACAAAATGATCAATATATAAGGAGTCTTTGATATGGTCCATGATTCCTGAATTATGTCAATGGAAAAAAACAATTTTCCATTATAGATGATTTCCAGGTAAATGCAATAGAAACACATCAGCATATTCTAGAACAATAGGTACATATGTTGTCTAAAAATTATTTTCCTCAGCCATTGTTTTTGCATTACCTTCCTCCCCTATAATTGAATTTAGTAGTGCTGGTTGGGGTGGATGTAGATGAGAATCAGATGGTGATGTTTCTGTCCTAAAGATAAGGGATCCCACATCATCCTCAATAATTGTAACCTCCTTCCTAGTGAAATAATTTTTTTCATCGTCATTCACAATCCAATCCATACCAAGGATTATATCTAATTAAATCATGAGTATTACAATAAAAGAAGCAGATAAAGAACGTTTATGTGCAATAATGGGGAATTAATGACCCAAATTTGTCACAATGATACTTTCCTTTGGAGTATTTACTAACAACTCCATTGTTAAATAAAATGGGAAATATCTAATTTTCTAGGAAAACTAAGAAGGTGTGAAATAATGTGATTATCCGTAATCAAATAAAGCATTCTCTATGTTTGAGGAAACAATTAAAGTACTTGCCACCACATCATGAGGAACTTCAATATCAGTGATTTTGATTTCATATGCTTTTCCATGCTCCCTTCTAATTTTATATGGCATGATTCCTTCACTCACTTGATAATACTTATCATTGTGTCCCTTCTCCCAAAAATTATATAATTGAACAGTAATAGCTTCTATATTCTCCATACAATATCCAGGAATATGGACATTATTTCCCCACTTGTAGCATACTCATTCTCCATTTAACCAGGAACAAGGGTGTTTCATTCCACAATTTTCATAGGTTAGAAATTCAACTCTTCCATTATTCCATGTTTACTTATTTCCTTTTCCAGATTTTTCATTAACCCTCTTATTCTCTTGAATTCCCTTAATTTCATAAAACATAGATTATTCATTTTTCATTCTGATGTCACATGAAACTATATCATCCTGTGAAGAGAATTTTTGGGAGACCTGTGCCTATCATAAGAATGGATTTCAGCCATCATGGACTTGATCAATCTTGCACCTAGGATTTCATATGTAGTCCACACAATGCCTTGCTACCCTTTTAAAGTTATCATCATACTTTAAAACATTATCATCTTCAATTTCTCTACAATTTAGAATCATTTTTTCCATATCTTCTCATCATTCAAGAGGAATGTATTTCTCTAGGATGATTTCCTTATAATCTATTCATTCCATATCTTCGATCCATTCCTCTTCCTTTTTCTTTTGGATTAACAACCCCCACTGATTCACAACACATGATATATGACAAATAGTCATGAAAACATTATATATTTCCTTACATCCCAATGCGATAAATATCCTCTCTAGGGAACTTATCCATTGTTCAGCTAAAAATGGGGTTTTAGTGTCATAGAATGATGGAAGCTTTTATTGGATAATGATATTTAAAAAATCTCTTCCTCATAGTGAATCCAGATGCATCATATGAGTAAGGTTATTATTCATATCACGAGTAATTTTTCCCAGTATAGTTATAAGTATTTTTACAGTAGTTGCAGCTCTAGATCCAACATCATTATCTTTCATTGGAGGGAAATTCCTACATGGGATATGCGTGTTCATGCAGTTTCCATTTCTTCCAGTAAGAGCCCTTTCTAGATATATTCATACATTAGATTAGGCTATTAGTCATAATGTATAATCTTAACATAACAAATACTTATCATAATTTTAAATAATATGAATGTATATTCCCATAATCCAAGCTTGGTTTCATTAAGGAAAAATTTACATATAAATCCATCATAATTGTTTATAAATGAAATTATAATTATCTTAAGAATTTATCATAGTAGTGTCAAACCAGGTGCGTAGTAAGGCCCATTTTCACGTACCATGATACCTCTGGTCAATGTGAAAACTCCTTGTCGGAGTTTACACTCTTATATACATATGTGTTAGAACCATGTCAACTTGTAATATATTTGTAGGGATTCATTTTCTAGAAAGATCCACACAATCCATTCCTTACCAAAATACCAGTGTGTTCTTGTATATTTATCCTCAAAATCCATCTTTGGTATTTATTACCTAATTTATGTTTTCTAAATCTAGTTTCCATGTTTTATACTAAAATTTATCAGATACCAACTATAAAGAAAAATCCCATGTCACCCAGAGCATGTGATTTGTTTTATTACATTCACATATATAGAAGGAATATGAATATTGAAAGGATATGTAGTGTAGTATATTTTTTAATAAATATATATAAGTTTAAAATTACATCTTAAAACCGAAAATAACAATAACTTATTTTATTAGAAACATCTCTACCTCATAGATTATGCCTACAAGCAACTCGTAACATCCTTCTTCATATCTTGATAAAAAGAAACATAATAAAGGGGTGAGCTCTGAAAGTAGGTAAGATATGAAATAAAAAATATTATAACATAATCATAAAAGTTATTCATGGTGATTAATTGAAAACATATACATTTAAAAAAATTAAACTAGAACACATTATGGAAAGAATATGAGCTGTGTAAATAATGTCAAAATAAAACGTTATCGTTGGTATTTTAGTAGTTGAATAACCACATGAACATTCAATTAATTACTTCATAATGAATGAATTTCATATTCAATAAATTCTGAACAATACATTCAAGGCCTTGGCCATGATTTCAAAAAATGATTAAGGCTTGTACAAAACCATATCTCAATATGGGCAAGGACTCAGCCAAGTCAATGCCTATTCTTCTCTAGATACATACTAAAACATAGAGTTTCTATAGAGGGCCCCCCATCAGAAATTAAGTCCAATTATTTTCTTCATATGAGTGGGGATAAACATAAACCACATATACATTCATATTGAAACTTACATATGAAATGTAAATAACCTTCCCAAAACATTATGTTTAAACACTAACCATTCAATGTCAATTGGTGAATGGTTTTTGGATAACACATCCACTATCAAAATTGTAATAAGACGACCAATTAAGTTTGGTATGTTATATCTAAAAATATTTATCTCAATAAAACATTAGAATCAACAAGAGTGTTGGAATAGATGAAAATACTCTAATAAAATCATTGAGTAATTTTTTAGATAAATACTCATTTATTTTTTAAAGAAGAATTCTTTTAGAAAAGTACATGTATAAAACCATAACAGATGTAAAATAGTATTTTCATTTTAAAATGGGTAATTTTAGATAGATAATGGTTTCCCAAAACAAATTATACTTTGACCATGAAAATAGGTAAGAATTCGAGAAATTTCATTATATTGGGGCTGAAATTTGAAAAAAAAAAATGAAAGTTTCTTTTATAATGTTTCACTCTACATAATATAGGGAAAAATTATGGTAGGTAAATATATATATAGCACAAACAAATAATTTATTATTATTATATATAAATAAATAAGAATTTAATTTTTGTAATTAGACAATAAATGTATCCAAAATTAAAATGGCAGTTTGGATGGAAACAACATAACTTTTGTCTGAATGTGTTCCGCTCTTGAACGTAAAGTCCTGTAATATGAAATTAGAATTATTATTTACTTACATAAAAATCTATTATAAATTAATTTAGTTTCTCGTAATTTATTTTAGTTTATTTATTTCTTTATTGATATGTTATAATATTGGATTCCATCTTTCCAGAGTGCTCATTTTGTAGATTTTCATATTTGGTTTTCCTGTTTTTATGTAATGGAGTTCATGTGGAAGGGATGTAAACATCCAAAATTGAATTTAAACATTATTTATAAGAATCCATAGATTTTAAGTGTAATTTTTCTTATTTTGTTTCATGTAATGAAAATGAATCATTAGATGAAATAATAAGGTCATTCAATTAGATTATTTTAGCAGTATATTGATTATTCGGAGCTAGTTTGGTCATATGATTTAATAAAATGTGTGTATATTAGTTCATAAATATTAATTAGGTTATAATACATATATTTTAGTCTGGTTATTCCATATTTTCTTTTTCATGACCGGTAATGAAGGATTAATTGAAGAATGAAACATTGTTGTACATGAAGGTTGTAAATTAGAATCGCACGGATGTTGATTTCTTCTATAAAATAAAAAGGATAGAGTCATGATATTGATGATGATTATCACATTAACATGATATAATTACAATATCTATATGATACTACAGTTATCCATTTCATTCTGATAGAGTATGTGAGTTGATGATAACAATAGAAATGAACATAAAATGAAAATCAAATAAATAAACTGTGAATTCACCTCTTGAATCCACCTCCTTGAGAATCTCGTTGATGGAAAGGGATTTTGTATTTTGGAAAGAGAAAGAGCTTCTTGGATGGGGGGAGTTACTAGGTATATGTATTTGTTCATAACATTGAGGTGCTTGAATCCATAGAAGAGTGAGGAGAGGAGGGAGTGAGGGGGTTTTATGATGGAGGAGGTGATGGAATTTGTAATATTTCATTCATTATTTTATTAATTCCCTAATGAAAACCAATAGTTTTGGTTCATGTGACCCATAATAGTAATATGTGTATGTTATTTTGAACCTATTGTGATTATATAAGCCTTTCATCACTTATGACCCAATAAATAATGTATTTAACATTAATCGTAATGTTTTATATTTTACTATTCAGCCAAAATTCATGTAATTTAGAAAAATCCACAAAATTCACCACATCCATTTTTGAGTTGTAGAAATAAAAAATATAATCAATTTTTGGAAAATAATAATAAATATTTTTAGATTAGTTTTTAAATAAAATCATAATTTATTTAGAAAGAAAAACTTTAAAACTACAATTTATTTAATAACGCCATGAGAAATTAATCAAGGTCCTATAAAATTATCTTATAACCATATGACAATAAATTTACAATATTTGATTACATTATATGATAATAAATATACATTTTAAAAATTTAAATTAAAATGTTAATGATATACAAAAATACCAACACTTATACTTTGATTGATTTTTCACTTTTAATATGTCTAAATTTTATTTTTTCATTCATGTGTGTTGTTTCTTTTTTTTTGTCTGATTTAGTATTCAATACGATTATTAATGGTATGTTACTACTAATAAGGGTATGTTACCTTTCACCAAAAATTATGTTGGTTCTATCAGACTCCAAATTACTTACTGATCGCTACTCTAGATGATAGTTTTTCAAAATTCGAAATATAGTGGAAGAAAATTTATGTTTAACAGATACATTATAAAATGTGTTGTTTTCTATGGACTATGTGGTTCATGCATTCAAAATTTATTTTCAAACCCATGGGGTGTTACATAATGAACCATGAACATGGTTTAAAACCATAAAAAATAGTAAACTATGTACCTTATGCATAGAAACCAAAAAAAACAATCATTGTAATCCTTATACAATAAACCCTAAACCCTAAACTATATATCATTATCTTTATGCCCCAAACTATAAACCTTAAAAACCATAATATCCAAAATAACAATAAAAACAATAAAAACCCTTTAAAAATAGAAACAACCAAAACACCCCATTAAATAAAATAAAAACATAATCACTAAAAAATTAAAAGTAATAATATATTAAAACCCATTGATATACCTCAGTAAACATTAGAAAATACAAAACAAAAAAAACATACTAGAGACCATCGAAAACCATATGCAAGTCCAAAATACCAGATAATCGCAAAACCCAAAAACTATTACAGTAACCCACAATCCATAATCCCAATAACCTAATTACTAAAACTGAAAATCCAAAAAATAAAAAATAATTATACTGTAAAAACCCCTAAAAACAAAAAAATCTAAAAAAATCTTATATACATTAATATCCACAAAATACATAATTTATTAAAATAGAAAAAAAATTATTTAAACCCTAAGAAACAGCTTAAAAATTTCAATCATACGACCTATAAAATTGATGAGTGACTTTTAAAATATATAAAATCCTCATAAACTATAAATATTGATCTGTAAACCTTAAAATTAACATAACACATTAAAAGTGTAAAAAATTAAATTTTTTTTTTAATTACAAAAAAAATAAAAACCCATAAAAATAATAAAATAGTATCCTAATAAAAAATTTAAGACAATGATAAAACCACACAACAAAACCCCACAAAACCCTAAAAAATAATTAACCTACTAATAACCTATAAAATATTATAAACCCTAAATATACTAAAATACATCAAATCCTGTAAACTATAACAGTAAAATTTAATAATGATTAAAAAGTGTAAAAAAATTTCAATCCATGTAATACATTAACAAATAAAATAAATATTGAAAATAATTAATATGGATCATAGTCCCTTGAAAAATACTGAAAAAACATTAAAAATCATTAAATACACTAATAAAAAATTAAAAAATCATAGACAATATAAAAACTAAAAAAATCATTAGGAGCTATAACAAACTAAAAACCATAAAATTATTAACACCATTATACTTAAAACCATTATATCTATAAAACCATAAAACCAATAACACTTCAAAATATTCATAAATAACATTAAAAATATATTAAATAATATTCTCATTGAATAATTCTAATTCAACCATGAAACCGTAAACACTTACAAAAAACTCAAAAATATAAACCCTAATATATATAATCATTATTAATAAGAATAATATTTAATAAACATAAAAACATTATTTATTAGACTATAAATCATAAATCACTAAATACCCAAGAACCATCAAACCCATCAAAATAATAAATGATTATGAAAACCATAATATAATTAAAACATTATAATTCATAAAAAAGCATAAATAATATATTACAAAAACATAAAAAAAATAGAATAAATGAAATATAAACCAATGAAATTCATAATAATATAATCTTTAAAGAGAAACAAAAATACACAATGAAACAGAAAAATAATACAAGAAAACATATATAACTGAACTAAATTACCCAAAACCAAAAACAAAAAAATGAAAAAGACAACCCCACTATCCACAACCAAAAACACAAATATCTATAATTCAAACTCTAAACCCTAAAAATATAAAAAACATAAAAACTCTAAAAGACTCACATATCATTGATGTAGTAAAAAACATAAAGAATGATAAAACCATTAAAATCATAAAAATCTATTAACTAATTAACCATAAAATTGTATGAAAAAAATACAATGACATTAAAATACATAGTTAAAACATTAAATCCAAAATCTTTTCAAAAAATAATTATATTTTGAAAAATAAAAAAATATATAAAACATAAAAAATACAAAATAATAGAAAACATAAAAAACCTAAATTTCTAAAACTCCAAAACGAAATTACTCATAAAAATTCATTAATATTTATGAAAATATAAAAACCAATCAGACTATACAAAAGAATTAAACCCATAAAATAAATAAATAACATAATTTTTTTTTTCAAATATATAAAAATAACAATAATAAAACCCAAAAATACATTAAATATAAAAATAAAACATACAAAAACATAAAATTAGATAAAAAGTAATTAAATCATCAAGAACCAAGAAAATACTACAACATTATCAAAATTAAAACCCCTAATCAGTAAACATTAAACCCATTACAATATATCGTAACCCAGTACTGCCTAGAAACCATAAAACCCATAAAAATCCTATAAAACCATTAAAACAATAACATCCATTAAATAAAATAATCCTTAAATAAAAATAATACAACATAAAGAAACATATTCACCCAAAAAACTAATAAAAACACAAAAACATAAAAAATTAAAAAACCTTAAAAAACCTAAAAATAAAAAATCCTTCAACCCAAAAACTATATACCCAAAAACTATGTACTAAAACAACTATGAGCAGTAAAAACACTGAAAAATTTATAAAAACCTTAGAAATTATATTACCTTCCAGTATAAAAAAACCACAAAATCAATAAAAATACCATTTAAATCAGTAAAAACAAAGTCCCACTGAAAACATTACAAAACACATAATTTAATAAAATACTCTTTAAAACCACCAAAAAACCTAAAACCCAAAACAGAAAACCCAAACCCCTAAATGGTAACCTTAACCCCAAACATTATACAATAAAAAACTAAGACTACCATAAAAGACCATAAAATGAGGAAACAATCAAAAACCAAATCTATATATAATATTTAAGAGACCATAGAAAACATACATATGAAAAATATGACTAAATGTTAAATTAATATAAAATATTTATTAAAAAATAAAATATAATAATAAAAAATTATAATTTATTATAGATAATTTTAAAATCACAAGAAAATATAAATAACCAAAAACTCAAAAGCCGAAAATATAAATCCTAATTTCTAAATCAAAAAATCCAAAATCAAAACCCAAAAACAATAAAAAAATTAAACAAAAACAATGAAAACATTAAACTAACCCCCAAAATGAAAAATCATAAAAACCTCATAACCATTAAATTTAACGAAAACCCTTAAACCCAAAAATAAATATCTTAAATCATTAAAATCATAATACATAAAATCAAAAAACAATATCTAAAAACAATAAAAAACATAACAAAAAAATAAATATCATAACACTTTAAAAACCTCATAGTAATCAACCATAATGATTATAAAAAAATATAATAATAATATAATCACTAAATAAATAACGCTAAATCCTAAAAAATTACATCAATCCAAATTCCAAACATCAAAACCCTAAGACCTATTTTAAAAAGCATAGTACTATAAAAACCAATCCAAATAGAAAAATATTATAGAAACCTAAAAAATATAATCTTATAAAATTTTAAACTATAATTATAAATACCAACCAATTCAACCTAGAAATTTATAAAGTATAAATAAAACCTTAAATAACCATTAAAAATATTACATTAAACCATATTGACACATAAACAATAATAGTTGAACTCTAGAACAAAAACATTAAAACTATAAAATTAATACATAAATCATTTCCACAATACCAGAAACAAAGAACCATATACCCAAAACCACAATCCGTAAACATTATACATCAAACATTAAATAGAAAATCTTAATACCTAAACTAGTAATACTTTTAAATAAACTCTAGAAATGATGATAAACAATTAAAACCATCAATATACAAAAAATAAATTTTCAAACCCATATAAATATGCATTAAAACCCCAAAAAAAGTAATTTAATAAATGATAAGTAAATATGTAAATAATAAACATGGATACTAATAGTATTAAAAATATACCACAAATATTATATAAAACCCAAAAGAATAATGAAAAACTAAAAAATCATAATTACCCATATTGTCTGATCTAAAACAATCCTAAACCATTAATGGGATTAAAATAAACTTAAAATAATTAAAAACCTATAAAACATTTAATAAAATTAAAATGTAAAAGAAAAAAAAGAAATATAATATAAAATTCCTGCAAATATGATGACAATAATAAAAAATTTAACAACCCCATTGAAAATCATAAAACATAAATATTTAAAATAACCTAAATACATAGTAATAACCATAAAAGGATTCATTAACTCACAAAAACCATTAAATATACATCATATTCCATAAATATTAATGTGAAAACCTAAATACAATTAACTTAAAATCTCTAAAATCCAATAAAATAATATGAAAATTAAAAACAAAAAAAACACATCATTCTTAGTACATAAATAATAATCAAACAAACCTAAAAATACCTATTATTGTTGAAACTCCATAAAATTTAATAAATAATTTATTAACATAAATAACATAAAAAGAACTCAAAACCATGAATTATTAAATACGATAAATGAAAAACAATCATAAAACCCATAAAACTCTAAGAATACAATAACATTATTATAACATAAAAGGACCTATAAATAACCCAAATGTCCCATAAAAAGAGATAAACCCCTAAAACTATCAATGATTAACCTAAAAATTCTAAAAAATAATTTATAAATAAAGATCCATAAACTCAAAACCCTTATCCCCAAACACTGAACTCTAAAACCCCATTAAACCATAAAAACTCCAAAACATTAAGAATTCATTATGGCCCATAAAAACCATAATAACCCCTAAAAATATTAAATTGAATCTCTAAAAAACAGTAAATTACCATAAATAAACCTACGAAAAACTTATAATGAAAAACCGGAAACCCCCAAAATAGTTTAAAAAACATATAAAATGTAACAAAACATCATAACTGTAAAATATAAACATGTTAACCAAAAAATTATGAACCTTTAAAAATGTAATAAAACATTAAAAATATAAAAATCATATAAAAACCAAAATATTTATAAAAAAAGTCAATTTCATTAATACAAAATCTATGCAAAATACATAAGAAACCCATTAAATTAATGAGAACCCAAATAAATCTTAAAAAACAATAAATTTTGAAAACACTATATAGTCTATAAAAATATAAAAAACAACAATACAAAACACCCTAAATTGTAGTGCCTAAATCCTTTAACCTAGACCCTTTAAAGTAAACTTCAATCATTAATCTGTTCCTCCGAATGATAAATCCTATCTTTTGTATCTATAAAAACATATAAAATTTTAAAACACATTAAAAACAAAAAAAAATCCAAAGATAATTGAAAAAAAAATAGCACAAACATTATCCTAATATATATCTAAAATAACCCAAAATGTAAATAAAAATACTAAGAAATCCTAAAAAACATATTCCCTAAAACCCTTAGAAAAATACCAAAATGACCACATTAATGGTAACAAAGATATCAAAAACAATAAAGGATAAATGATAACCATAAATATTAATGAAAAAAATTAACCCTAAACACATAACAAAAAATTAATTAATATTAAATTTATAATATCTGAAAAAAATGAATGATACATTTAAAAACCTCAAAACCATAAAATAAAATAAAAAATTAAATTATAATCCGAAAAAGTAAAAAATTTATATAAAAATTGTATAAAAAATATATCAAAAAATCTATTAATACAATATATGAAAATAGTAATATCTATTAATAGAATAAAAACCTAAAAAACCCAATACCCTTAACCCTAATCAAAATACCCAAAACACAAACCCTAAAAATAATTTTTTTGACACTAATATCAGAAATAAAAACCTTAAAATGATTTAAACAAGCATGTACCCTATTTCCTAAACTATAAACTATAAACCCTAATATATAATCATTAAAAATTAAATTTTAAAAAAATATACAGAACTGAAAAGAAATATTTAAATTCATTAACAACCAAAACATCGAAGAAAACCATATAAAAAATAATCCTGAAATATTATTAATGTAACCCCAACAAAATAAAATAACGCTAAGAAAGAATCAAAGACATAAAACCTAAAAAAACTAAATAAAAACCGTAATGATAAATAAACTATATGAAATCCTTTAAATCATTATTCTAGAAATTCTAACTGATAAAAACAAAACCATATACACAAAATAATAATCTATAAAAACTAATCCTTATATCCAAAAAAATCTCAAAATCATAAAATACCCTTAAAACCCAAAAAAACCTATATAAACCCCAAATCCATAAAAATTATAGATACTGTAAATATATTATAATAAAAAACATTGAATCATCACAGAAAAAAATAAAAACATGTAAAAAAAATGATAAACATTTCCACTAAAAACACAAGTGATAAAAAATCATAAAAAATGATTAAAATTACCTAAAAATTCCAAACACAAAACCTAGTACTCAAATCCTTAAACCCTAAACCCCAAAACAAATATTCTAAAACACAAATATTATTCTCTTTAACTTAAACTGTCAACATTAAATTAAAAAAATTACCTATTAAATGTGTATAATTAATTAAAATTCAAAATCTAATTTTAAAAGGCATAGAGACTATAAATATACTAATGATCATAAAATAAAACTCTATACGTTACTACTAAAAAATATATAATATTTTAGAAACTATATGAAATCCTACACAACTGATGCTTTGAAGAACTTGTAATGAAACATTAAATAACCTCAAAAAGAATAAAAACTCGAAAACCATACAACCTAAACCATAACCCTAAGCACTAAACCATAAGACCGAAGAAGTAATCCCTATGTACTAATTAGTAAATCATAAACCGTAAACTATAAAACACAATCCCAAAACATTGATCCCCAAATCCTAAACCAAATACCATAATCCTGGAAACCTATATCATTGTAGTAACCTAAAAAACCCTCGAAACGATACAAAAACAAAAGAATCAATAAAATATATAAAACCCATTAAATAAAAATTTTAATCATAAAAAAAATAAACACAATTAAAATCATACCAAACACATACCAAGTTATAAACACCTATAACAAACATAAATAACTATAAAAATGACTAATGAAACTAGGAAACCCATAAAACAAAAGATTTCAAACTGTATACCCTAAACCTTAAACTATAAATCCAAAACCATAAAACCTGAACATTAAATACGAAACCCTAAACAGAAAATCCTTTAACATTTACCCAATACCCCATACCATAAATATTAACCCCCAGACCCAAAAACCTCAACAATAATCTCTAAACCGTAAATTATTATCCCCTAAACCAAACCATTAATGAATATTTAAAATAATGATCCCTAAACTCAAATTATAAACAATAAACTGAAAAACCAATATCCAAAACCCTGAAACCTAAACTAATGTTCTAATAATGTAAAACCCTAAAATCTAAACTAAAAACCCAAAAATGAAAAAAAAATTATTTATATCAATTAAATGATTTTAAAATTTTCAATATCCGTTAATCTTTAATAAATCATATAAAACATTAAAAACAAATTTAAAATTTTTTACACAAAAAACACATAAAAATAAATAATAATCATTGAAAACAAAAGAATAAAAACATAAACCACGATAACAAAATTTTTAAATTAAAATGAATAGAAAAATGTCTGAAATCCTAAAAGCTATAACAAAAATATGAATTAATAAGAAATAGATAATTAAAAACCATTATAATCATTAGATGAAAAAAATATTCTCGAAATCCCGTAATAAGAAACTCTTAATAAATTATAAAATAAAAAACTATTACAAATTGGGATACAAATTTCCTATTAAATACTTAATCAAATTTACAAATCTCAGACAACAATAAGTATTCATTAGTATATTTAAACCACAAAACAATCTAGAAGATAAATAAAATTAAAAACATCAAAACCACTATTTGAAATAACATTATAAAATAGAAAAAGGAAACTAAAAAAAATTGTATAAATCTATATTTCTGAAACACTATTGTCTAAAATACAAACCATTTATCACTATTTATCCACTAAAAACATTAAAACCCTAAAAAACATAAAAACCATTAAAGAATAAATAATCCTTACAATATCATTAAGAAAATATTTATAAAATGAAAATATCATTGGAAAACTGTAAAATATATAATCTTATCAAATTAAAAATTGTAAAAAACTATAAATAATACAAAAATATAAAAACAAAAAATCCTAAAATTGTAAACCATAATCCATAAAAAACCCTTAAAATGAAGAATTATGAAACTCTTAATGAACCCATTGGAATCATTATAAAAATAAATTACATCAAAAACCTTAAAAATGTATCCCTAAAAAATATTAAACAATCCAAAAAGAATAAATACCATAATAAAATAGTAATAACCATATAAAAATACAACAAAATAAAAACCCATAAAGAACCATAATAACACTATAAACATTAAAACCCCTAAAACCTGGACATTATAATATAAACCATTAACCATAAAAAATGAAAACATTATAAATGACCAATGTACTAAAAAACCTCATAACATTGAAATATAAAAAATACCATAAAACCCTAATAAGACATAATCCCTCAAACGTTATTAAAAATCCTAAAAAATTAAAATAAACACAAAAAATTAATATAAAAATTATTAAACCACAATAAATTAAAAAAAATAAAATAAAATCATATTAAATAAAAAATTAATTACCCTAAAAAATAAATTAAAATAGCATAGAACCATAAAACCCCTAAAACAATTAAAAGACATAGATTATATCTAATTCCAATTAAATAATCCTTAAATTACTACTCAATGCCCAAAAAATAATAAATACTTGAAAACAAATAACCAAAAACAAATTAGAGTATGAAAAAGAAAACTCAAATCACAAAAACCATTAAATTAACAACATAAACACTAAAAACAAAACCTAAAATGCTACATCAACAACTATAAATTGTAAGAATTATATTAAATACTAAAAACATACAAATTTTAATTATAAACTGTAAATATTAATCATTTTTTAATATACCTTACTCTATAAACCCAAATCCATAATCACTAATCTATCCAAAATCCCTTAATTCTAAATTATAAACACTATACCATACCCCCAAATCCATAAAACAAAAAAATATTTTTTTAAAGAAAATATATGAAAACCCTAAAATAAAAATTAAAAATATGAAACTCCAAAAAAATATTAATACATAAAAAACAGTCCTAAAAAATGTATAAAAATAATCATTAAAAATTATAAATATATTAAAAATGAAAACAAAAAATAAACATCTACCACAATCCATAAATATGAACCACTATACTATAATCACTAAAAACTACTCTCATATTCATAAAAATTATAAAAATAATAAATATCTTAAAATATGTTCCTAAATAGAAGAACAAATTAACACTAATATCTTTTAAAATCATTATGTAAATCATAAAAATGAAAAACACTAACAGAAGGATATAATAAACCCAAAGGAGAATAAAAAACATATACAACCCTATACCGTACACCTAAAACTGAATCCATATACCCTAAATGTAAAACAAAAAATAAGTACCCCTAAACCTAAACAGTAAACTAGAAATTAATGTAAAAACATTAATAACCACTGAACCCTACAAACCCAAAAAACCAAAAAACCCGTAAATATATATCATAACATAAAACATATTACCTAAAAAATAATATAATCCATAAATACATTAAGAACCACTAATAAAAAAACATACATCTTGGAAACCCCTATAGAAATCCATAAAGTGCAATTAAAAAACTAGTAAAACGTCTCTAGTCCATAAGGATGAATATTTAAAACCCAAACCATAAAAACTATAATATATAACCTAAACCAAAAAATGTAAAACCTATACCCCAACTAATAAAACCTACAAATTAATAAAATCCAAAAGTACCTTCAAACAATTAAATAGCATTGTAAATTAAAAAAATAATTTTATTATTTAATTTTTTTAAAAAAGTACGACAAATAAATAGAAAATAATTATTAATTTTTATAATAAAGCCGAATATAAATTAATAATTGTGAAAATACTACCAAAAAATGAATATTTTAACTAAAATCATCATATTATATAATCCTTAAAACCAAAACAACAAATTGTAAAAATTAAAAACAAAATCATAAAATTTAAACAAAAAAAAGAACCCAAAATATCAAACCTCATTCAATAACCCTAAAACTGATAACAAACATAAAAATATACTAAAAACCACAAAATTATTTAATACCTTAAAAACACAAAAAACATAATCCTTAAACTAAATCCCAAAATATATAACAAACACTAAAATAAAAAAACCCTAAACAATCATATATCATAAGGAAAAACTATTCTAATCCATTACATTAATAAAATCCTAAAAATCCTAAAACATTAACCTTAGACTAAAAAATACACACCCCAAACCATATACCCAAATCCCTAAATCAGAAATTTTAAAATTAAAAAAAAATAGTGTTGGCAAATCCTAATAGAAAATAACTACACCTTACAATCTAAACAAAAAACCTAGAATCCTAAAACATATATCATGAAACCTATAACATGAAAATTTGTTAATGACCTTAAAACCTATCAATACATTATAAAACCATGTAATATAAAAAACATAAAAACCACTAAAAAGTAAAAACATAATCCCTAAAATAATTTAAAACATCCACGAAGTCTATAAACAATAAGAAAACATTAAAACAAATTCACTATATAAAATTTATAAAAAATTCTAATAAAAAATAAAAATAAAAATAATGCCTTAACAAAAATCTCGAAAATAATAACATTGATCCTTATTTATTCAAAACTCCCACAAATACTAAATAACCCATTACACCCTACAGAAAATAGAAAAACCTAATGAAAATTAAATTACAAAATAATTATAAAATATAATCCCAATTTAATATTAAAAAATATAAAAACACTCTGGAAATAATTAAATACATAACCCCTCATAAAACATAAATATCATAAAGAATGAACATAAACCGTTGAAAAATCAAAAACTTGAATCCTAAAAAAGGAAAAATTATTCCAATTCCATATACCCTAAATGATAAACCAAAATAAGGAATCAAAAAAATAAAAAACCCTAAATCTAAAACATAAAATGTCAAAACCTATGAAACCATATATACCATTAAATCATTAAAATCATTAAATCTAAGTAGAACCAAATAAACAAAAGAAACATAATCACTACAAAATATAAAAAATGTCTCTAGGAAACCAAAACCCCATATAAAACATAATAAAAACACTTTAAATACAATTAAAACCATAAAATCCTTAAATATGCTAGAACACTATAAGTTAAAACATGTATTATAGACTCTAAAACCATAATATTACAACATGAACCATTAAACCTGAACATATTTAGTAAATCCAAAAACCAAAACCTTAAACTCTAATCCATAAATAATGATAAAATATATATATTCCATAAATACATTAATATAATTAATAAACACAATAAAATAAAAAATAGAAAAATTATTATCTTGAAACATTTATAATATAAAAAGCCACAAATAAATAGTTATATAATCGTAAAAAACATAAAACATAAAAAATTTATCAAAAAATAGATATTATATAATAAATTTATTAAAATTCCAAAGAGAATATAAAAAACAATCTAAATATCTAAACTATAAATCCAAAAAACAAACAAGTTATCCCAAAAACATAAAATATGAAATATAGAGAAACATTAAAATGAAATACATACTATAATAGAAAACATATAAATCACAAAAATTCTATTAATTTTATTTAAATATGAAATACATATTTACTCAAAATTGTAAAAATATAACAAAACAATGAAACACTATTTTATATTTTAAAAGGCATAAATACTAAATAACCTATGAAAACACCACAAGAAAAATGAAATGGAATTAATATAATAGAAAATAGTAAACCTGATACCCTACTCACAAAGCCCAAAACCAAAAACCATGAACACTAAAAATATTACCCAAAATCGAAATCCAATAGAAAACTCCATAATTCTCAAATTTATGAGTACAAATCATAATCCCTATCCATAAAACATTTACCTCAATAATCCCCATAAATTTTAAAAAAATATATATGAAGCTTTATAGAATAATAAATGAAATTTAAACCCCATTAAAATATGAATAAAATTAATTCATAAAAAATAAAATAAAAGTATGAAAATAAATAATCCATAAAATCATTATTAATGAAAAAAATTATAAATTTTTATATAACCAATTGAAACACTCAATAACAATCTGAAATTCCAAACCCTTACCCAAAATCTCTAATCCTTAAAACCTAAAATATTAATTTAAAACCCAAGTCCATAAACACTTTTAAAACCCTCAAAATAGAAAATCCATTATGAAAGTGAAAACCCTTTAGAAATTTACAAAACCTAAAACACCCATAAATATTTTAGACACAAAATATTTATACAAATAAAAATTCAACATTGAAAATGATAAAAAAATTAGATATCATTATAAATAGTAAACCCAAGAACCTGACTATAAATAAAATAATGAACTATAAAAATACAATAAATTAAACAAATTCCATAAAAACATCAACCCTAAAAATGAAATAAATAGATAAAAATGGTTAAAATATTAATAATACCTTTAAAATCACAAAAAACCAATATAAGCCACAAACATACAAAATAGTATCCCAAAAAAACCAAAACATCATAAAAAAATGTAATCAAACATTGTAAATACAATATTAAACCCTTAATAAGACTATAGAAAACCATGAAATCAGTAAAAAGACTACAAAAAACATAAATCCCCTAATAAATTGACCACAACACCTTAAATGTTCCAAAAATATTAAAACCATTTAAAATACTCCAATAAACTGTTTGAAAATTTATTATAAATAAAAATAAAAACCATAGTATAAATTACATAACAAATAAAACATAAAAAAACCCTAAAACAATAAATATCCATAATAAAACTATATAAAAATAATCACTACATAAAATCCCTACAAAATCTATAATTAATAGTAAAAAAACTAAAAATGATAAGAATACTACAATTTATGTCCAAAAACATGTTGAATGCTTTGAAACCAATCAAAACCGTAACAACCCATTAAAAATCCTTAATATTAGAAATAAATAGACAAAATATTAGAAAAGTAAATATACATGAAAATTAAAAAACATCCCAAAAACAATAAAACTCTTAAACCCAATAAAATAATTAAATACCAGAACGAAATATAGTTTTTATTATGAAATATCAATCACAATAAATCCTAAACATTAAATATTTAAAATATAAAGAACCTAAAATCCTAAAAAACAATCATTACTGAAAAAACAAATCAATTAAATAGAATTATGAAAACCCATAAAAAACTACAAATACAAAATCCCAAAAAAAATAGTATGTTCACAAAAAAAGATAAAAATTTAAAAAACACAGAAAAAGTATGCCTAAAAATATATAAATATACCTCAAGAGACCTAAAAAAATGAAAAATAATCAATAACCCAAAACCCCTAAACGTTAAATGTTATAAACTAATAACCAACACTAAATGTCAATTCCTAAACTACATAAACTAAACGCTAAACTATAAAACCTAAATATTAAACCCTAAAATACAAAAAAAAATATAAAAAATTTAGAATGACTAAATCCCCCCAAAAAATCTAATAACTATTAAATTACTTACACTCAAAATATAATAAAATAACCCTAAAATCTCAAAAATAATATTTTAAAACCATAAAAACAGGCCAATTGAAATGAAATAAAAATATATTGATAACATTCAATACACAAAAAATTGAAAACCACAATCGAAATAAACCCATGTTATAATCTTTATAAAAAAACCCATAATCCCAATACTTTCAAGTACTAAAACATAAATCCGAAACTGAAAAGTTATAAAACCCCAAAAACCCCATTAATACAATAAAAAATTATTATGTATTCCATAAAACTAATAATATCTAATAAATTATCCAAAATACCATAATCCCACATATAATTCTAAAAAACCAAAATTAAATTAAACAATAGATATCATTAAAAAATAAATGTTGAAGGAATATATAAAAAAATAATGAAAATTATGAATACAAAATATATTAAAATAGATATTTTATAAATCATTGAACCTATACCCAAAACCCCAGTAAATAAACAATTAACATTAAATATTAAATTAAATCCAAAAAAATCCTTTAAACTAAAAGAATCATCAAAAGAAAATAATTCCCTAAATCCCAAATAAAAAATAAAACCCATAAAAACCATTGAAAACATAATCACTAATAAATAATAATAGTATCCCATAAATACTAATAATAATGAAACGGACTTAAAATGATAATATCTTTCAGATTTATATAAATATATAAAATAAAAAACATTATTAAAAAACTAAATAATAAAACATAAATGCCAACCCCAAATATATAAACCCTACAACTAAAACATCACTATAAACCCTAAAAACTCTTCATTTGAATAAAAAAATTCAACACCTAAAAATAATAAAAACTATATATAAAATTTAGACTAATAATTATAGGTAAAATAAAACAACCCCAAAACACAATATTTTCTAATGGAAAACCATAAAAACATTTTGAAAAATTTCCAGATAAATATAATGAATCGTATAAATATATATGGAAGATCATATCAGAAAACCTAATTCCCAATAGTATAACTTATAATCTCTAAACCATAAATATAAAAACCTCATCTTAAAATATCTAAATACAATACATTTCCATAAAAATAAAAATAGACTAAATATTCAAGGAAACATAAAAAATATATAAATCATAAAAACTAAACAAAACACTATAAACCAGAAAAAATACAAGAAGACTATAAAACCTAACGATAAAATTTTTAAAAATAAGTAATAACTGAAAAATAAAATAGATACATCAAAAAAATTATTACCCAAATAATATAACATAAATCCTGAACCATAAATAATACGTCATATACACTATACATAATACCATATATAGAAAACTAGAATTTATAAAAAAACCATAAAAACATAAGAACCCAAAAACCTATAAAACATATTAAAATTGTAAAAGTAATTTAAAATACATTAAAACCCACTAATATACCAAAAATAGAAATTAATAACAAAAAAAACATCTCCTTAAAAACCTAAATATTGAAACCCCCTACAAAATATCATTAAAAATATTAAAAAGGTTAAAAAACCACAAAACACAAAACAGAAACAGAAACCAATAAAACCTAATCACATAATCTAAATAACAATAATAAATCATGAATCATAAATAAGAAAATAATAATCCTTAAAAATCATCAATTAACAAAAAAACAATAAAAACTAATAAACAATAAAACACATTAAACATTGAACGACCATCCTAAAAAACTAAAATAAACCTTTAATGTCATATAAAAACACACAAAGAACCATATACAATAAACATTGATCCTTAAACCCAAACGCTAAAACCTTATCACCTGGCCCAAAATCCATAACCAAAAACCCTACCCCAAAAAACTAAAACATAAACTATACCCCTTTTATATTCAACATTAAACTCTATATCAAAATCCTAAGCACTAAATATGATAAAATATAAAAACACATTAAAATAATCAAAACAAAATTGAACCTTTCAAAATCACCTAATACCAGAAGATAACCCCCCCCCCAAATATAGTCCATAAAAATACTAAAATTGATATACACAAAATCAAAATTTGTATTAAATTGAAAACCGAAATCATAAAAACAATATTAAATGAAAAATAATTAAAAATATTAAAGAAGCTTTTGAAAACCCATATACCCCAATAATTTAATATTAATCCCAAAACTTTTGAAACCACTAAAAACCCATTATAAACCATCTGAAACCTAATAAATTGTTATAAATATTAAAATATATAAAAATATGAGATTAATATAATTAAAAGATACATAAAAATATAAATAAAATCCCAAAACACTATTATAAAACATATTAATGTATTTTAAGATATTTATACATAAAATATCCCATTATAATAATGTTTAATAAATATGAATAGAAACATAGAATCCTTAAATTATAAACCCAAAACCAATGATCCAAAATACCAAACATTATAAACCACAAATTCTATAAAATTACAATTAAACCCCATAAAAATCTATTTAGTGAAGTAAATCCCCAAAATATTGTAAAAATAGTCAGAATTATTTTGAAAACCATATTGAAAGAAAATAAACTACTATGAAAGTTTAAAAATAATAATTATTATTAAAATCCAAAGAAATATACATATCTTATAAAAATAATATTAATCATTAGAAAAACTATTCCTTTACCTATAAACCCACATAACTGAAAACCCGAAGGACCCTAAATTTCCTTCATAACCTAAAAATCATTATGTAAAGGAAAAACTATTGAAGACCCAATAACTATAAAATATATAATCAAATTTTTTTTAACCAAATCTAGAAACCATAGACACCCTACGAAGTACATAAAATGTAGAGTTCGAGAAAAATCTAGAAAGGAATCTATAAAGACCAACTAAAAAGAATATGAAAACACAAAAAACCAAAACACTAAATCCAGAATCCTAAGACCAATTCTATAAATGAAAAACCATATAACATAAAACACATAAACTTAACCATAAACACCCAAAAACCGTAATTACAAAAAAAATAATAAACACTTCTAAACATTAAAACATATAAAATACTAAAAAATATTCAAATCACCCCTTAATTAATATGAAAATTAAATAAAAAATTTAAAAAATTATCATTAAATATATATATATATATAATAAAATATAATGAACACACTTACAATCCCCAAAAAACCCAAAACACTAATACATTATACCAAAAACGAAAACTCAAAAAACACCTAAAAAATACAAACCAAAATAACATAAATCAAAATAAAAATTATAATCACTATAAATATTTATAAATTAACTATGAAACCAACCCATAAAAATACATAAACAAACATAACAACCAAAAAATGAAATAAAAATTTAAAAATAAAACATTGATAAACTAACATATAAAACCATAATGCTATTTAGAATATCCTTCTAACAATTAAACACAAAACCATAAACCATATATCTAAATTAGTAAATTTTAAATCCAAAAATTGTAAAACATAACCATATCAAATAATTCTTTATCTGTAAAAAATAATCACTAAAAACTAAACTCTATGAACATCTATAATCCCTATAAAACCATAAAAATATAATAATGTCTTTAAAACCCTTACTCTCATAATACCCAAAAATCAATAAAAAAAATTAATCCATGATTAATTAAAAAATTACAATAAAATAATAAAAAATATATGAAAACTGTAAAAAAATTATTATAAAACCCATATAAAAATCATTAGTGAACTATACTATGAAATTCAAAAACCACGAATACACTAATACCTAAATGCTAACCCTAAAGGAGAATCCTTAAACCCTAAAAATGAAAATATAAACCATGAACCCTAAAATCTAAATCCAAAAATGTTGACAGAATGTGTAAACTATTATCCATATAAATTGCACAAAAAAATTATTAAAACCCTTCAAAACCATAATAAAAAATTAATCAAACTATATTTACAATTAAATTTCTAAAAAAATAGAAATATAAATAACTATAAAAATTTAAAACCTCCATAAAAAATATAAAAGTCTAATAAATACTCTCATTTAATATATTTATTCAAGAAAAAAGTAAAAATAAAAATAATATAAAAAACGATGAGATATATAAAACATCATATCCAAAAACCAAGAACCAAAACCCATAACTCTAATCCCTTTAACCTATAAAATTAAATAAAATATTAAATCCTATATAAAAAATTTTAAACCCCTTACCCTATAGATAAATACATAATCCCCAACCTCCAATGAATGAAAAATAGAAAATCCTTAAAAAATAAAATAAACAAATAAAAGTGTGTTCTCGTTTATTTGTAAAAATATTGAAGACCCATAAAACATAGACTTTAATAATTTTTTAAACATCCACATATTTTATATAAACACAAAAATTAATTTATATAATTACTATAAAAATAAAATTATAAATAATAAAAAATGACGAATAAATAATAAAAATAAATTTACCGTAAATCCAAAATATAAATACGAAGCAATATAACCTAAAATCTTGACCATATACTATAAAAAATAAAAAATCATTAAAAACATAAAAAATTAAAATTCTTATAACTACTTTTAAACATCATACAAACTGAAAAACCTAGAAACCAAATAAAATCCTAAAAATAATTACACAATAAAAAAACCTCTCAACAATTGTATGACTATTTAAATTACACATGTAACACCATGAATTTTTGTGAAATTTTTATTATAATTAATTTAACCTTTTTTATATTTTCCAGATCACACAACATTGACTATAATTTTATTGTAAAATATATTTTTTTTCTTGCATTATATGCTACAAAAGTTTAATATTTCACTATATGAAACAATAATATTATATTGTGGTATATGATAAACAATGGTTTCCTTATATTAAACACAATACCTTGTCTTTTCTAAAGCTTGAAATACACTCAGGCCTATGTTTTTATCGAAGTACAAAATACAATTTATATAATTAATAAAATATTATTATTGTGACAACCTATGAATTTTAATGGATGCTATGAATAATATTAATTAATATTTGAAAATGTTATATACACATGTATATAAAATGAATCATTTTATTTTCCTTATTTAGAATTGAATGAAAGAACTATTTGAAAATAGAAAATTTACTTTTAAAAGAAAACTATTTATCTCAGTACAAACACAATCTAATGTCAATAAATTAAAAAAACACTTTTTGGTTAATTTTTTAGTAAAATTATTATATATTATATCTTCAGTAAATATTTTTTATACTCATCAAATAGATTAATTAGGAACAAAATAATAATAAATCCAATTTTATAAATAAAATGATTTATCATTATAAAAGGTAATATTATCATGTATTAATAAAGAACCAACATTAAATCTACTTTTTTAAAATTTAATAAATTTAATTTTAAAAATATAAAAACTTTATTAATGAATACAACCAAAATTTACTTCAGGTTAATTTATGGTATTTTTCGAAGAGAATTCTTTTTTTGAGGAATAATGAAAAACACTCAATTTTAATTCAAAGCTGTTTTTTCATATAATTTATGTATATATTTATATTTTATTTTATTTAGATTAAAATTTGTAATTATAACAATAAGACATACCTTAATCCAATTCATGTCATTGGAACAAACTTTTCGATGAGAAGTGATATAAAAGCTTTTGAAACTATTAAACCTTTTCTCTTTAAATCCCCATACAATCATCCCGTCAAAGTGATTAATTTTAAACTATTTTATCCCACTTATGTGATTTTAATTTTAAAAAATGAATACAATATTTTTAACCAGAATAATTTATTATTTCTAATAAGGTCAACATAGTTTCTGATTAAAATGATTATTGCAAGTGTTTAAAATTAATTATAGGAATTAAGAGAAAAGTTTGTTTAAAAAGCACTAATCCTTAAACATATTACCGAAAATGTCCAAGAAAAATATAAAAAATCCATTGGATGATTATATTATCCTAAATTTTATATTTTTTCTAAAATTATTGGATCCACATGACATGGGATAAACATGGGTGGAATGCCAATTTCAAAATTTACAAGAATGCCACACCTCCTCTACTAGAAAAAGGAACTCACCATTCACACATCATCACACATATAAGTCCCACTGGTCAAAAAAATATCTAAAAAAAACTAATAATCCTACCATTAATCATATAATCCACCCTTTGAGATAAAAATATAACCTAGGATACCCTTCAGAGAAATGAAATTGGAGTTACCCAATGAAGAGGTAACATCATTCCTCAATCTTGTTTGTTTTATTTTCATTATCCACCACATAAAATCATCTTCTTACATGATTATATAATAACTTATTTATAATTAATATCCTGATATTTTTATAATATAATTTATAGTCCTAAAATTATAGTGACATCTATCTAATGTGTAATGAAGATATTTTTTTATGTATGCAGAACTACTGCCTCATAGAACGACGTTGTTAATTATTCAATTACAATATCTCATGGGTGGAGATTATTATTGAAAATATTTTTATATGATACATATTTTAGGTATGGTTTCATTATGTATATATAATTAATATATAAAACACACCTTCATTCATTCCACTTTTCTAAAATACGATAACTTTGTTTCTTGATGTGCGGACAACAACCTCCAAAAAGTGATGTGTTTCATTCACATTTTACATAGACTGTATTAAGGATTGATTTTTTTTAACTTATATTATATATATGAAATAACAATTGTATAATAATGATAATATATATATATATGTGAATTAATTTCTTAAAATTATTATTATAATAAAATGAAAACAATGTTCATGCGTACGTACGACCCACCATCTTAATAAAAGTTATATTAAATTTCATATTTATATATTTTATAGATTATTATAAATATTCATATATTTAATATATATTATATATAAATCATGTTTTACATTTTTGATATATATAAATCTTGATCTATGAAAGAGGATCGAGAATAATTATTCCAAACATACATGAAAAAAAACTAATATTAGCCGATGCACAACATTAAATTAGAATTGTTAATAAATAGGTAATATGATGTCACAAATAAATAATATATAGCATTAGATAAATGAATTTTGTGATTTTTTTTATAATTATAATAATCTTATATTTATTATACATAATTTTTTAATTTGTGTGATGTAAGTCATGACTTATGGTAAGGGTTTCTGTTTCTCACATTTTATTATTCGTGAGATTATTTCCATGTTCACCACTCATTAAATTTTTGAGGTGTATATAAACCACATGAAGGTATTATATGATCATTTTTTTCAAATTTCTATTTATTCAAAATTTAATTTCATTATATCTCATTCATTTGTTTTCAGTTTCAAAAGTTACCAAATCCGTAAAGTATTTTTATCTCAATTTGTATGTTTGATACAAATATCATGTTATACGTCTATATTATTTTAGGACTTCTATATATTGTACCTGGATATGTTATATCATTAATATTACTATTTTCATGATATTTTATTCTTTTATTAATTTTATTACTTCATTGGGGTTATGATTAAATTTTAACGAATTGTGGCGAGTTATTGATAAAATCTTATTATCTATTTGGATTATTTATGATTATGGTTACATAAATTTAATATTATAAACCATATAAAAAGAAAACGAAATAAAATTATTCTAATATGGATATTCATAATATATTTATTTATTGGTACTAATTTTTCAATCATTGGTTCTAAATATAATATACAAATTTAGTTTTAGGAAAATAGATTTTACCTATCTCTTCAGTCAAAAATATATGTTAATTAAAAACCATGATATTGGAAAAGGATATAAAATAATTTTTTTTTTAAAATTGTTTTTAAATGTACTGAAGATTTTCTTATATCCATTCACATATTTAGAAATGAAAAAGGCTTCCAAAATTAATTTATAGATTCTATTATAATTTATCAATAAAAAAGGATTCTAAAATGATTTATTCTTTAAAAATAATTTTGTAAGTTAGAAAGGATACTTTCTTAAAGAAATTTATAAACAATTTTTCATGATTCCATTGTATGTGTGCAACGTGGTTTCAAGTAATATTATTTTGAATGTATTATCTTTTAAAAAAATTGATGTTCAAAGTGATATTTAAAAATATTTTATTATCTAAGATGGCATCCTTTTTGTAGTTTATTATTTACTATGGATATTATCCTTATACACCATTCATATTATTTCCATGAACAGTTTATGTTTTGATGGATTATCTTTTAAGGAAGGAATTTTACATCAACATGTTTTAAAATGATTAATGATTATGAAACACATTTATTTACATATTCTAATATAGGATGAAATTATTAAAAATAATATATTTTTTAAATCAGTTATGATATGATTAAATAATTATGATAACCATTTTATTTTAGTTTTTATGGTATGATGTTCGTGAAACCCGTCCATATTTATGGGTCATTATAAAATAAATTTTTTATGTTATACATACATGTGATTTCATTATGAGTTGGGTGCGGCCTGAATCTACCTCCAATGAATTTGGTACAGATTTATATATCATTATTATAATATGTTTGGAAGGTAATGTTAACCTGATTCATTAATATGGGGTTAGAATGAGGAGTGAACATTGTTCAGTAATACCAGGGTAGAATTTGGTGTGAATTCCATTCAGTATTAAATGGTTGTAATGAGGTTTTAACTCGATTCATTAATACATGGATGGGAAGAAAAGAGACCCCATATAAATAATATAGCTTTTTAATGGGGAGTGATCATTATTTAGTAAGATATGTTGTACAATATGACGGTCTTGGAGTGAACCTTGACTACGTAGATGGATGGGAGTGTGAACCCATTCCACTAATATGGACTTGGAATTATTTCTTAACTTCAATGAAAATAATTCTATATTATCATGTGTTTACCAAAAATACTTTGTCTTATTACTATGTAATTCTTTCATGAATAATTCTATTGATTCCCTTATAATTCAGGTATTATGAACATAAAATATTTATTACATGACTCATGTATGTGATCATAGATTTTTATGGTATGATATTATAATGTTATCATATTCCTATACTCATGGTATTCTTATGTATGCATATATATTAATCTTATAAAGCATCAGATCTCATCCATTTCTTGTGATATTTTCGAAAGGTAATAAATAATTGTTTTAGATATATGTATTAAAGGGGATTATCTTTTGTGGAAAAAATTAATGATCATCCACTATGTATAAATATTATGATCCATGTTTCCAAATGCAATATACGATTATGGTCCTTAGGAATTGATTTTTATTATTGTGTGGAATTTTTATTCAAAATAATGTAAAATTCATGTATTTTAATCCTCAATCACTATATTTGGAATCAAAGGAAAAATTTATCCAAAATTTGAAAACAATGATGACTAAAACATAGTGATATACCTTGGTTTATTTATTGGGATATGTATATGAATGTATCTAAGGATTATCATATTTATTCATATGAAGTTTTATTAATTATTTCATTCTTGAAGTGATTTTTTTTTTATTTTGTGCTTTTAAACTATGATAAGTGATGAACACATGTTTAATTATAGTTTTTGTTATTGGATGGAACAATAATAAACTATGTTAAATCTGAATGGAATATAAAATCGGATAATGATATGTAAAATTTGGTGATAACTAGAGTGAAGGATGTTGTGCTCATTCCTGATCAGTTTTCACAGAACATGATTAAAAATGTGTTCCATAACAAACACTTGGACTCAAAAAATAATATAAATAAGGAGTTTCATGAGAGTTCAAATAATAGACACCAAGGAGGAAAAAATATATAGTTTCCCTTGTATCATTAATGTGGAATAATCACCATTATGAATGTCATAAATTAATAAAAAAGATGTTTTTATTGTTGAAAATAAAGAAATATATCAGGTACATGTAAAGAAAAAATGATGATTTTGGATAAATCAATAAATAGGAATATTAGAATCACTAAGAATTATTCATTAGTTATATGATATAGGTGTGTATTGAATGGTAATTA
Source organism: Viscum album (assembly GCA_963277665.1). Lineage (NCBI taxonomy): Eukaryota > Viridiplantae > Streptophyta > Magnoliopsida > Santalales > Viscaceae > Viscum > Viscum album. The sequence continues at coordinate 282,631,152 of OY728141.1, forward strand.
TGCAAATTGATATCCCATTGGGAATTCTCAAAAATAGATTCAGAGAGGTGGTAATACATGTGGTTATATTACTAACGAAAATGATACTATTAGTGAAATATCCAAGAAAGGATGTATTATATAATATGAAGAGGTATCTTTATTAATGACATAAGGTTAATGTTGAATAATCAATGTTTTTATTTATTTTGATTCCACAATTATGTTATATGAATGGTTAAATTAATAAGGTTTTTTCATTTTATGTTTGTTTTCACTAAGGATTTCCTTGAATATGTTGAATGGTAATGATATACTAGAATAGTTATTTAATGGAAATATTATTCTCATATAAAAATATATTATTATGTTATTGAAACACCTGAATATGTATCTTATATTACGATAATGATTTTTTGGATAATTATATGTTAGATATGAATACATAATGTGGTTGGTAATGATTACCATGGAACAAATTAAGGATTTGTTGACAAGTGATTTTCTCTACGATTGATGAAGTTTGCAACATATTTTTTTAATAATATATCCAATAAACATTTGAGTAAGGAAGAATGAATTTTTACATTAATTATTTATGATAAATTTTCTAATTATCATGTTTCAAGTGAATAAATGATAATCGAATTCACATGTTTGGTACGTGGTAAGGAAAATTATATACATGGGATCAATTATAATTTGATTTTTGATAAATCTAGTGAAATTATGCCTAACTTTATGGACATAAATTTTTCATAATTTATATAAGGTTTAACATCTATAGAATGGTTTAAGTTAATCTTTAGATGAGGTTTTTCAAATTAAAATATTATCCCTATATAAGATGATGTATTCATATTAGAAAACATGTGCTAAACATTTTTGTGACGTTTTCAAAAGATATATGGATTGACTTATCATTCTATATATAGAATAATTATCTTATAAGTATACTTAAATAAAAAATCCACCTTTTTTGTAATAATATATGAATTAGAAATCAATTAAGGAAAAAAGGGTAGGGTTGTCCTGATATCATGTAAGCATATATTTTCATGAAAAGTATTTAACATTAGTAAAAATGGTCCTGAAATAACATGTTTTCAATTTGTTGTCGTTTTTTATAATATCTATGTCCTTTTTAATGACTCTTTGGGTTATGAATTTGTGATTATTAAATTTCACCCAACTGTGTTCTCTATTACTTTGCATTAGTTTTTAATAGTTATATTTCTCATACATGCCCATGATTTCATTTTCCAATAATTTTCTTTTATATTGAAACCTATTTATTAGTTACTTTTTATAACTATTATTTTTATAATATTCCCCTTTAAGGATGTTTGATTATTCTTATTTATGATGTGGGTTTCTGTTAATGCAACATTCAAGTATTAAAAAATAATTACACAGATGAATGTTGATATAATATTCATTTTAGGGGTGCCGGTGGGGGTAGAATGTAACACATTATAGTTTTATATAATATTATTTCCAATAAATGTAATTATTTTGATATTTTTTTATTTCACTCAATATTTAATATAACATTATTATATATAAAAACAATTACTGTGTTATACACAACACCATGTTAATATTACACTACATGAAATATTTATACTATATTTTATTAAAAACAACACAATTTATTTCTTTTATTACACACAATATCGATTTCCTTTTATATCTAATGTTACATGAGTGGATGGGTTTTTACTGGACAACAATATAATATTAATTTGACTATTAAAATACTATTATAGCTACAACTTATACATTGGAATAGATGTTATAAATAAGATTAAATAAATAGTAAAAATATATTTTATTCATGTACATAAAATGAATCCCTTTGTTATCAATTAGTATATTTGAATTAATGAAATATTTTAAACTAAATAAATTATTTTCAAAAAAAAATTTCTATGTAAAAATAAGTTTTTATATCAGTAAGATTACCAAAAAAAATTTGAATATTGTTTTTAATAAAAATATAATATTATATATTCTATTAATTTCATTCATACTCTTTTAATATATATCGATAAGTATACAATAAGATTAAATACAATTTAATAAATAAAAAGTTATATTTTTTTAAATAGTAATTTTAAATCCATTCAATGGAGAACAAATATTAAATACAATTTTTGGCTTATTTATAATATTATTTTGAAAAAATAAAAAAAATTAATTTATTATATCAAAATTTACTTGGGTGAATTTCTATTATTTTCTCGAGAAGAAACATTTTATTGATAAATAGTGAAAAATAGTGAATTTTAATTCAAAAAAAATTTTTCATATAATTTTTTAATATTGTTAAATTATTTTTTTAATATTTTTTTAATAACATAATTATATTAATTATTCCTCAATTTATGAAATTTATGTCATTATACCAAATATAAAGAATGAAATTAGATATAATAACTTTTCAATCTTTTCATCATTTTTACATAAAACATGCATTGTCGTTTCATATGTGGGATTAATATCAAATTAATATATTACAGTTATTTGAATGGGATTTTGAAATATCCAAACAATTTTTTTAATTTTAATATTTTATAATTTATAATATATTTAACCTTTATTCCAAAAATGATTAGCAAAATTCATTAAAATTAATTATATTGATTATTAGAATAATTTACCTAACAAATGACTAATCTTGAATCATAGGGCATAAAATGACATAAAACCTTATTCAAATTAATCTTTTGTTTATATTTTGACCCTATACTAGATTTATATAATTTGGATCATTATTTTAGCCACTTGAAATGGGAAAAATATTGGGGGAATTTCATTTTCAAATAATTACAAGAATGTCACTCATACTCAATTGTAAAAGGAACTGACCCAACCAACTAATTCACAAATATAAAAAATATTTTTATTTCCCATATTCTTCTAAAAAAATATACTAAAATACCTACATTAAACCTAAAAGACACCATTTATGTAGAAATCCATCCAAATAATCTTATTAGTGAAGACCTAGACGAGTTACCCAAATAAGATGTAACATCTTTCCACTAGATCATTTTCTTTTTTTCATTACCCAACCAATAAAATATTATTATTAATTTATTATATAATATAATTAGGTAACTAAATATACCTATATTTATTTTTTATATTCATTTTCCTACACTAACACACAATTACAATTAATGGTTAACGACCATATAATATGTGTATAGGGTGAACTACCACATTTTGAAACGATGTCGTTTGCTTTTAAGTTACCACTTCTCAAGAGTGGGAATTCTAATAGAAACTCTGTTTTTATATTACATATAGGATATGTATTATTTATTTATTATTTTTTCATTTAAATATAAAAGTAACTTTATTCTTCCCATTTTGGGTAAATAATATCACTTTGTTTGTGGATGTGTGGACTTTCACCTCCTCAATGAGATGTAATGCATTCATACATTACATGTAATGTATTAAGGATAGTTTTTGTGAAATTATATGATATATATGACATAATAATTATACTATAGTTTATATATATATTATATATATATATATATATATGTCATTTACTTTCTTACTTTTTATATTACAATGAAATGGAAATACTGTTCATCCATACATACGACTTATCGTCACCAAGAACGGTGTATTCCATTTCATATTTATATATTATATTAATTATTATAAATATTTATATACTTAATATATATTATATATAAATGATATTTTATATTCTATAAATAATTAAATCATGACCTAATTAATAGGACCAATAATAATAAGTCAAAACGTGAATGAAAAACAAAGAGGATAATACCCAAATATTAACATTAAAATGGAATTATTAATAAAAGGGTAACAAAAATTCATAATAAAATCACATAAGGTTTTATATATAGTAATATCGGAATGTGGTGTATTTATAACTAACATATATTAATTATGAATTAGTTTTGAACATGTACAAAAAAAATCAAACATAAGGTAAGGGTTTTCTTATCTAAATTTTTATTATTCATGAGATAAATACTGTGTTCAGTAATTATTTATTTTATGTGGGGTATATAATTACCATGAATATATTCAATGATAATTATAGTTAAATTTATTCTTATTTAATTATCCATTTTATTAACACTCATTCATGGGATTTATATTTCGAAAGCTACCAAATCAGTTAAGTAAATTTGTCTCAATTTTCTTTCTTTGAAACACATGATGTACTACACTAATATATTATTTTATAATTTGTATATACCCACACAAAAAAAATTATATAATTAATATTATTTTTCTACTGATATATTAATCTTTATATAATGTTATTTGATAATTTTTATTGTGATTTTGTGTTACCAATGGTGTAATAGGGTATTTCTATAATAAAATCGTCTTATTGTATTTTTTATGATTAGGATTACATTGAAGAAATCATATGATTGATCTCTAAATACATATCAAAACATTTATCATCCTATAGTTATTCATGATATATTCATCTATTAGTACAATTTTTACACTTTTTTTATTTAATATAATTAATATTGTTTTTTGAAAATAAGACTTTATACAAATATTTTTCAAAAATCTATATTCATTTGAAACTGTGAATTTCAAAAAAAAATTCAAAAAAATTACAGTTCACAATATGTTTTAAAAAATTAAAATTTTGTCAAAGGATTTCCCTATACTTTCAATGAATCTGGTTTTCCAAATTAGTTTCATGATTATTTTATATGTTTTCAAGGAAAATGGTTTTAAAGATGTTTTCAGGATTCCTTTATAAGATTCCAATTGTATTTTCAGCAAAAAAGATTTAAAAAATAAGTTATGTTATATATAGAGTTTTTCATAGAAGAAAATATATTTTCCACAAGAAATTTTATTAATATTTGTTTATGATTCCTTTATATTTTTTCAAAAAAATTTCAAAAAAAATTGATTTTTCAAATGTTATATGTTCTAATAAAATTTTACTTGTGATAGTTCAAAATCCTTCTCCATATAATATGGAATACTTGGTTATTGTTTATAAATAGCAAGGGATATGGTCTGAAGAAACAATCAAAATATTTCTTTCAATGGTTTATTATTTTATGGCTTGAGGTTTAGGAAACCATTTTCACTTCAATAGATTATACCATAATAAATGATTTTAAAACCATATTCCATTAATAAGTTATTCTATGATGATATGATTACAAATAATATCTTTTTTATGTAGGTTATGAAAAAATTAAATGCATGTGACACACATTTAATTTCATGGGTAATGATATGATGTTTATGAAACACATCTCTTTTATGGTTAATGATAATTTGACGAGTTTATTGAAAATAGTGGAATGATTTCATTTTGAGATGGGTGGGACCTATATATCTCTCCAGTGAATTGAGTAAATATTTATATCTCATATGTATTAATGGTATGAAACGTGAAGTGAAATTAGATATGTGATGTAGTTCTAGAATTAGGATTGAACATAGATTCATAATATCGTGCTATAATTAAGTTTTTAATCTGTTTAGTAATATTGGGATGTAATGAGCAGTGAATTTATTTCAGTAATATAGTGATGGAATAGAAATTCATTATGTTACAGTAATATCGCGAAATAACTAGGATTATACCAAGTTCATTTATAGAATTTATCTATTAAGATTTTATTGGGATTGAACCATGTCTTAAAGTAGGGTTTTAGGAGTGAACCCATTCCACTAAGATGTCCTTGTTATTAATAGTTAACTACTATGGAAATAATTTTATATGATTATGTGTATGCCCCACATTTTATTTCCTATTCTAATATTATTATATTAGGGATTATTCTCTTGATTCTATTTTGATTCATGTCTTATGAACTACTAATATTTATTCTATTACCCATGTAAATTATCAGGGTATTTTCTTCAAATGTTATTCATATGTTCTCTTACCCATACGCTTATTTAATTCACGTGAATCAATTTTTCATACCATTAATTGGTATCTATGTTTTACCCTATCATATGATTCCTTTCCCAAAATTATGGGGAATGATTTTATATAGAATTACAAAAGGATGAAATCATTTCGGTAAACATTGAAGATATTTCATAATGTTAGATTATTTTGTCCACATTTCCAAAGTCACTAAACATTTACAGTACTTGAGAATTTATTTCTGTAATGTGATGAATATTAATCTAAAATGATTTAATATAGATCTATGTTAATCATGGGTCACTATAAACCCATCCCATCAATAATTATTAATTAAAATCATAATGAACTAAAAATAATGAAAATTTCTTCAAATTAACAACATCTAAACCATATACAATAAACCTTAATCTATAATCCCTATAACCCAAAATCTATAAACCAAATATTAATGTGAAGCACTTAAAAATAAACCATAATCCCAAAAAACCATGAAACCCATTAGATAAAAATTTATATTTAAAAATAATATAAGACTTTAAATATAGAAAATATTAAGAAATAATATAATAAAAATTAATAACATAACACTAGGGAATCCTTAAAATCATTAGAAACCCTATAATACAAAAACCAAGAATCTAACCCAAGTAAGGAACAATAAAAAAGACATCAAACATACTAAAAAAACACAAGGCCACTAAATCATCACCATAAATAAAAAAATCCTTAACTCTAACCCCAAAATAAAAGACAATAAATAGTAATTGTTAATCCCTGAAGTGAATATTATAAACAAACCTAAAAAATTAACTCCAAAATCTAAACCCAATACACTAAAAAACATATCCTAACATCTAAAAATCATATAAAAAATAAAAAACATTAATAAAAGAAAAATCAATTCCAATAAAACCCTTCAAACCCATTAATTACCAAAAATGAGATTCTAAATATAATACTTGATGACCACTAAAAATTCATAAAAACATGAATTATTCCTTGTAAAACTAATATAATGAAGAAGAAAAATATCATAAATAACTATATAAAATATTAATGATCTCTTGAAAATATATAGAACCATAACTATAAACCTTATACTCTAAACACATTATACTAATCCTTGAACAAAAATCCCAAATAGTTAACCCATAAACTATAAACCTTATACCCTATAATTTATACTCTAAATAATGTACCTTATTATCGAAAACATGAACCATAACCCCCTAACCTAAAACTGTAATCTCTCATCCCTATTCCCTAAACCCAAAATCATAAAGCAGGAACCTAATATCCCAAATCGAATACAACTAACAAAAAAACCCAATTTCTAAAATCCTTAAATATGCATCCTAAAAAATAATTCTGAAACACAGAAAACATAAAATATGTTAAACCCCATCAATATCCTATAAAATGTAATACCCTATATACCTGCAAAATTAATGAATATTAAAACCCATTACCCCCAAAAATGAATAAAAATCCTAAAAACAAATAAATATTAAAAAACCTAAAATGATAATCCATGTGAATTTCTTTTTGAAACACAAATTTACTATAAAAATATTATAAAACTCTTAATCCAATACAATTAACCCAACTCCATAAATTGTAAAAAAATATGAAACAATAAAACCAAATAGAAGCCTATATAATCCAGTTATCATAATAAATGAAAAAACATTAAAAACTATAATAACATAAAATCCATGAAAAAATATAAAAACTTTATCCATAAAAATGTTTCAATATATAAAAAGAACATAAAAACTCAAAGGAGACCTAAAATCCCATTAAAATTTACACCCCATAAAATATTAAGAACACTAACAATGTTCAATCATTTTAGATGTTATACCAATCACCTAGAACCTATACTACCATAATGAAAATCCTAAATCCAAATTCTAAAACTAGAAACACACTTATATAAATCATTCTTCCATAAATTCCCGTAAAATCAATGAAATTATCAAAATAATTAAAAACCTGAAAACCATAAAAATTATAAAAATCATTTTACATAGAAATGAAAATTTAAAAACTATTAATAACCACAAGAGGCCCCTAATAAAACAAAAAAACACAAAAAACCCAAAAAATATATCATAATAATTATATAATATAATAAAAAAGATGTAACACCCTAGCCCTAATCATAATGTTCGAGCTAAAGTTCCATAGAACCACAGGTTTTCCTCCATGTATGAATGAAGATTCCGACTATAGTTGTGGGACTAGAGGGACATCACAGGGGATTGTACGCTTAGTATCATATTTCAATCTTATAATTGAATGGATGATATATTGATAGAAATCAATAAGTATTTATTAAGTAGATAATCATTTTAGAAACAAAAATCAACGATACCATCCCCTAAAACAAGAGTATTAAATTCCTATCACACATTAAAAAATGAAGAATTATGAACCCTACATGAAGTGGATCAATATATGTGATAAAAGTTACTATGAAAATATAATAGAAGATGTAACATCCTTGATAAATAAAGAATATGAAATATTGATATTTATTAATATTTATGAATTAAATATTAATTTTAAATTATAAGGGATGCTATGTATGATAGCTTACCAAACACACAATAACATATTTCATTGAAATCTAATGTTCTACACGGCGTTGAGTTATACCGAAAAATAATATAATATTATTATTATTTTAAATAGTATTTAACACCTAGCCATTATATTGTCATGAAAGAAGATAACTAACTAAAATATTATTATAAATGTTTTTAAATGTCATTAACATTATTTGATAAAATTAAAGGCTTCAAATAAAAATTAATCATATTTTAAGCATGAAATACCGTAATATTTTTGAAAGGTCATTTTAATTCCATTCGATGGTGAACCCATTTTAAATCTAGTTTTCATCACGTTTATATATTTAATTTGACAAAATATACTTCTTATTTTGAATAGTGACATCAAAATTTACTTTGGTTAAATTGTTTATATTTTTTTGATACCGTTCATTTTTTATGAATAGTGAAAAATACTCCCTTTTAAGTAAAATTGTCTTTTAATCTAGTTTATTTATATAATTAAATTAAAATTTTAATTGGTTTTAAAGTGAAATTAGAATATATTTTTATAATTAAAATAAATTTTGCTCATTGGATGTAATTTCAAATTGAAATTGGACATAAACACGTGTCAATCTTTTGGTAGTTTTTACTTCTTAAAAACATACTTTAAAAAAAATTAAAATTAAATTGATATTATTTTCTACAACTTATGTGTTTCGAATATGAAAAAATAGACTCCATATTAATAATTTTGTTGTCCAAATTTTGAAAATTGGTATGTTTTATTTTTAGACATTATGTATAGTAACATAAGTAAATATTTTATTTACTATTCTTAAAAGGTAAATCTGGTATGTATAGGAAAAAGTTATATTATAAAAGTATTAAATTACCATAACACATGTCCTAATCCTATTGGATGATATTTTTCAGACCTTGGTGTTCTTTGGGTTTATTTTAGGACCACATGGAGCCACTTGTGTGTGAAAATGACATTAAATTACTTTTAATTTAATGTTAATTAAAATATAACCTAACAGGTATCATTTAGTAAAAAAGATTATATGGGGATATATAAGATATATTTTCAACTATAAATAGTCATTATAAATATAAAACTAGTTACTACATCATTGTATTTTATTAATAATTTTTCGAAAAAAATATATAAAATTATATAAGAAATAATGGTGATGTAGAGATTACCTAATTATTGATTGATTTAAATAAATGAGATTATAAATATTAAAATACATTAATTTTGAATCTTTTATTCTATCCACGAGTTTTATGGATGATTATGAATTTTTATATGATATTTAATGACGTTTTTTTAAATGAATCAAGTTGTTATGGATTTTCAAAAAGTCAAAATTTAAATAGTATAATAATGGACATAAATGAGATTTTAAATCAATTAATATTTTATATAACAATATAATATTCCTAAAAATATAATATTCATCCAACATACATATATGATTTTAAAAATGTCATTAATGATCCATTTTACATTCTCTTTGTATTTTATAGTAACTATGGTAACCATATATTATGAATATACAAGAAGACATGGTATAAGATAAATATGTTTACAAAGTGTTAAAGCTAAAATATAATGTAATTTTGTGAACTAAGATTATATAAAACTTATTTGATGAATGTATATAGAACCATAATCATCTAATATTTGAAATATATCACTTTGGTGTGATTATAATTCAAATATAAATTAATAAAAAATTATTACTTTTGAACTTTCTTAAAGTGTCCCTCCCCCTCTTATAAAATGACAACAATTATAACCCTTACTCACACCTCTTGTGCCCCATTGTGCCACCCTAACTCATCCCAAATGTGCTCCAAACACCATTATATTCCTATGTTATGGCATAAATTTTTCATAAGTAAATTATAGAAGGACTTTTGACCTAAATCAAAAATAGTTACCTGATATGAGTTAAGGTCTTCTCTTCAGATTGTTTAATTTATTTTCCTTCTCCAACCCCCTAAACTATATTTATTAAATTATTTTATAAAAAACCCATTCTAATAAATCTATAAGGTTTTTTTGGGGATATTAATTAGAACTAAAATTACTCAAACCTACATTTAATGGATACAAACTTATTGTTTCTCTATATATAGAACTATTGCGTCATGAAAAAAAGATTGTTCAATATTCTCCTACAAAAACATATGGTAGCCATTATGATAATTCTATAATTAAATATTATATTTATGATATTTATTTTATATATATACTTCATTAATTCTAATTTATATCATACCTTTATTCTTTTCATTTGTATATATATGATAATTTCATTTGAGGAAGTGCAGACTACCGCCCCCGGAAAGTGATATGACTCACTCATGTTATAAATGGAATGTATAGATGATGGAATTAATGAACATATTTAACATATATAACATATAAATTTTACAATAATTATAATATAACTATTTATAATTTAGTTTTTATTCAATTAAATATGAACATGAAATGAAAGTAGCGTTCATGCGTACGTACAACTTACCGTCTCCGTGAACAGTGCATTTCATTTATTATATACAAATGATATGGACTATTATAAAATCTTATATAATAGATATATATGATATCTTTACCAAAAATATAATTAATTAGATAATGTACTTTTGACCACATGTACTATTTATAGTTATAAAAAGATCATTTTTGACTCATGTTTCGAACATCGACTAATTGTATGATATGAACTCAAATAATTAACCAAATATTATAGTAAGGTAATAAGTGGTATAAAAGAAATAATTAACATGAAAATGTATTTTTATAAAATATAAATTAATTTATGTTTATTATTCATGATGAAAATGAAACATACGAGACCAGTCAGACTCGACAAAAGGGACTTCATCTCAATCTCCTTTCATTGAGGCATATTTTCAAAAAAATGCACGTCATTATTTTACAAGGTGTATAATAAAGCACGTTTAATTATACTTTAACTCAAAGGGAATCTTTTTTCTATGAAGTTTTTAAAAAAATGATAGAAGGAATATTTTTAAATTAAGTCACAACCCGTCCCCCGGGGCCCATGTCGTGACTACCCCAATCCCACCATCCATAGTCCAGGGGCTGGTGACTAGCACTGAAAAAGAATATCCCTAAAACAGGAAGGCATTTCCTTTAAACCTATAAAAAAAGATAGTAGAATGCAAAAAGAGGAAACAAATAATTAAACTACTGTAGTAAAAAGATTGTTGAATGTAAATGGTAAGGAATACAAGCCCAACTGAAAGTACGAGTACAACTCAAATGAACAAATAAAAATGGAAAGTGTAAAGTAGCTCCTAGATCGTCCACAGCAGATCCTACAAAAATTGTGGGTAAAACTCACAATTAGTAGTCTATGTTTCATTTCACACCAAATGGACGACCTCCGAGTACCGTCTAGTCCTGGCTCCCTCAGCCTAGATCAATGTAGTACATCGTCTGCACAAGACACAACAAGGTGCGGGTGAAGCCCGTGCAGGGGTGAGTATAACGATACTCAGTAGGGACCCCGATACCCAATAGGTCGCCTAAAGTAACACAAAAAAAATCAAAAATCTTGATATCAACTCTACTTTGGTATATTCCCATATATACACATTTGTTATCAATATATACACATCTCATACATGAGGGAAGAATACAACAAAGGTAGCACCACGAAGGTAACACCACGGGGTTAAAAATACCACAAAGGTATCACTATGAAGATTAGACCATGAATGTAAATTTACCACAAATGTATCACCCTGAAGAAAATACCACGAAGGTAAAATTACCACACATGTATCACCACAAAGATCATACCATGAAGGTAAAAGTACCACACATGTAACCCTAAAAAGATAGAACCACGAAGGTAATAGTCTTAGTTCAAACAAAGTCTCAACTAAAACTAGGAATTAGTGAATTATAGAGGTAAATATGATTAGTCATGAAGCTAAATCATCTTGTTCCGTCATGCGGTATTACTACTGACCAAATAGAGTATGACCCACACATGATCAATAGGTATTAACCCCCATAATGACCCATATAGGATCTGACCCACTCAGAGTCGATAGGTACTAACATCTGCAAACCCACACAATATCTAGACCACACCAGATTATTATGCACTAACCCACACAGTATTTTTGAGCACGGACCCACACAGGATCTGACTCAAACAGGATAGGTATGTGCTGACCCACATATGATCACTGAGTGCCGACCCACACTATATTGGTATGCACTGACCCAATCGGGATCGTTGAACACTGAACCATACAAGATCGATAGGTATTAACCCCTGCAACAACCCTCGTAGGATCTGACCAGCCCAGAGTTCATAGGTAACTAACCTCCTTATAAAATGTCTCCAACCCCTACGTCACTGCCAGCAACTGGATTCCAACTAATAGCACGTCTGGGAAAACCGCATCCAAACCATCAGTCATACCTCAACCACCATAATGTTCCACAAATATGTATCTCAAAGTTCTATCACATCATATGGGATCAAATGCATCAGATGACACATCAATCAGATGCCCGATCTGTAAGTTATTATGGTTTCTATACCGAGACCTTGTTGGATTCGGGATTTGATCTAACCCGGCCGTACTCCAACATTATACAAAACTCAAGTGGAGTATACCAAAAGGACCAACTCAATCCAAGAATTCAGGTGTTGTAGATGGTTCAACAAATAGACACATGGTTCTCAAGATATGGAAACAAAGGGAAAACAAGGTCTAGAAGGGCCCGGGTCCTTTCCAACATGGTCGGATTGACCTGGCCGGACCCAGCATGGGACGACCCTCCCTAGATCATGTCAAACCGACCTAATTCGGGTCTGGCCCGATTGGACTGGGCCGCAGCGGGCTTGCCCTGCGGCGCCATGGTCCGGCCCGGCCCAGCGCGTTGTGGCGGCCCATTGGGAGGCCCGCGATCAGGTGGCCCACTATTTCGGGGTCCACCATAGATACAACCCAGGAGGGAGGACCCCAACCTCCACCCCTTCTGTATTCTGAATGGCACGACGGTCGTTCAGTCACCCTACTGGCATGCGGGACCGCCCGGTGGTCCCGCTAGGTGTGACATGTCTGGATGAAACGGTTGGACAGTTCTCTTCCAAGAAAACGCGCGCCACTGCTCTACTTACGGTCGGCCGGGTTTCGGTCACCCTCCGACCTCCAACGCAGCCATGCAGCTGTGGCCTCCTACTCTGGTTATGCAGACGCATAAGGCCGGTCTGTCATGCAGCCGTCCAGATGTTGGTCGCCGTCGTTCTCTACCGCGGTCGATGGTTCTTGACCCCCTATTCTAGCGGCGTTGATGTGTTCCGCCCTCCTTCCACGCAGCTGGCCGCCTCCTTCTTCTACAAGCCATCAAATCTTCGTTCCAGTCCCAAAACATATGATGTACTCATATTCACGATCCTTGGGTCAAGATCTATGCATCCATATGTCGTACACAATGATACATTGTGTTTTCAGAAACATTAATTATTTGGCAGTGATGAACGCACAAAGAATGCATGAAGAGAAAAAGAAATAGGGGAAAGGTATAAGTGTAGGACGATGGACATTTTTGTTTGGACATCATCATTTTGAATGAAGATTAAAATAAATGAACAAAAATATTTAATCATCTTTCAAATTAAAACCCCTACTTCATGAATGATGGTGAGTGAAAATTTGTGGAAGTGGGTCAGTGTTCGTTATCCCGCAAAACTATCCTAAAATTACATCACACATCCGTTGATCTCTATTTCAGGGTTTTAGTGTCTTTCTTCACCTCCTGCTAGTACCAGCATTGTCCGGCAAGGGTTGGTGTCACTGCACTTTTTCAGCACTTTGTTGCTTGGTGTTGCATTGCCAACACCTCTCCGCAATCTCCCTATAAATAAGAGGGGGAGGATATATAATGTTTGTGGGTTTAATAAATTCCCATTAATTAGGAACCTTTATAATTCCCCAATGTTGTAGTTATATAGAATTTAAATGTCAAACAATTTATCGGCTTGACAAGTCATTGGTCCCACATTTCCACTAATCTGTTGGAGGAAATGAATGAAAATAAAATGAAAAATTTATTTTATATCATTCTTATAAAAAGTCCCAAAACATATATTTTTCTCTATACCTACTATGATCAAAGTGAATTCTCCCTTATGTTAATCTCGACCCTGTGGATTCAATAGTGACCTCGGATTTTTATTCTGAGCACTGGTTTAAATGTTATAAAATTCAACTAACGCATTTATTGAACGTAGCTGAAAAAATTTTAAGAAAATTATTAACAGTTACCCTAGACCTGCTCTCATCATGGTTAGGCTCTGCCTAAGTGAAAAAATCCCCAAAAAACCGATCAGTAAACTCGGATTTCCAATCCGTGTTACCATTTTGATGTTATATATTTTAAAATAAAATAATGTCCACTTAATTATTTTATTTACGGTTATTCCATGTCGGGTTTTCTCAAGTTAGGCTTGCACCGACAAAATATAATTTGTACATAGGGTAAACCACCCATATTGAGTGCAATGGTTCCCTCTTATTTTTAAACCAGGAAACCATTTAAGTGTTGTTTTAATTTTTTCAGTAAAACTTCTTATGCACGTTTTTTAAAGATAAACAATATTTTAAAAGTTCTTCCCGGGCACACCGGACCTCGTAATTGTGCACTGTCAGATTTCACAGTCTCAAAATAATTCCATACAATTAAAAATATTATACATAATTTCCAGGACATTACATTATCACCACATTAGGGATTTATGTCCCCAAAAGCCACAACATAGACTAAGGAAACAAATGGTGGTACTGAGAAAAGATCTGAGCCTCTTGCTCCTATGTGCTCTCCTAGAGGATCCTGTGCTGCTAGAGAATGGGAAATAGAGGTATCGAACACCCATTGAGGGAACACTATTTTTGATCCTCAATCTCAACTGGACCCTCCGAAAACTTATCCCCATCATCTAAGACTATCTCTCCATAGTCGATCACTTTAGAAGGGTCATGCATGTATCTCCTCAGCTGTGATATGTGGAAGACGTCGTGAACCCACTCCAAATGTGGTGGTAGTTCCCAATGTTATTCCACTTGGCCAATCCTCCGAAGTATCAGAAATGGTCTGATAAACCTTGGTTATAACTTGCCACATCGGCCAAATATCTATAGTCCCCATCGAGGGGAGACTCATAGGAAAACATGTTACCCCCTCCTGGAACTCCAAGAGTCTCTATCTCGTATCGGCATAAGGCTTCTGCCAAATATGTGTAGTCATCACTTGTTGTCAAGTGAGACATCATTATATATACTATGTCACTACTTTCATCATCCCTGACCACTAGTACTTACGCAGGAGGTCCTAGTACATCTTTGACAGTCCAAGATATACCTCTAGAGGGGAAGTATAGATCTCCCTCAACACGTACTCATGTAGTGCCTCCAGTACCATAGATCATCCCTAGAAGAGGATGAAGTGCTCCCAACAATCATAAAAATCCATTAGATATTTTTCCTGTGGAAATATGATCACGTCGAGCCTCATAGTCAGTGTCCACAAGCTACACCTCCCTAACTCAATGAAGGAGTGGGGAAGTGACTGTCAGAGACTGATGATAAGCTTCTCTATCTCGTTTCACGTAAGATATCTATAAAGTGTCTAGCTTCTCTGTCACCTATCATAGAAACTATATAACTGATATCATGCTGAGTGCATCTGCTAATGCATTACCCTTCCCCCTGGTATAGAATATCTCAATGTCATAGTCCTGGAAGAACTCTAGCCACTCCTTTTAGGAACTAAAAACTAAAAACTCATTCTTCCACAAGGGTATGGTTGGCCGACTCATGAGTGATTGACCACAACCTCATATGAAAGAGTTTATCATATGCTTCATTGGTTTCCTTTTTCTTTGATTAAAGAAAACAACATCCCAACATTGTAGATAAACCACAAATATTTTTCCAAATACAGTCAATCTGAGTATGAGCTTTGGATGTCCCGTCATACCCAAACTAATGTTGTCAAGCCTCGACACTGCCACCAAGAGGATCAAACAGAAACTCTCACTTCAGGGGTCATATCACACAGTCAGCGTATGTGGGATTATCGAGTCTCCTCTCAATGGTATCTCCGGACGTGAAGGTCTTGTCAACAGCTTAACATGAAACTCTAGGTCATGAAAAAGATCTATGGTAAGAATGAAATATTAGTTTCTTTGTCTATTAATGTGGAAGCAAGTAGTAGACACAAATCATACCACTAACCATTTCTGGAGCCCTTGGCCTAGACTCCAACACCACATGCAACTACTCCCTTCCCCATTCCTCCAGCTCCCTAAGCCCGGTGAGGACCACATTGTTAGAGTGGTTGTAACATATCGAAATGTATATCACCTCATGCCACTCTCCTAGATCCACGTCCACATCTGATGCCCTGTAGATTAATTATTACCTGTCACTTCCTCTACCCAAAACATTTTACACACCCAGGTCTCTGATATTGGAATCAGTTTCCTACTTTCCCACTTTTAACATTCCCTAAATGTATCTGATCATCCAAATAACATTCAACCACAAAGGTTCTCTCTATAACCCTAACATAAGTAGGAATTCATAGAGTAATAGTTATAGATTGTATGTTCCTAAACACATATCACTCAGAGGTTCTGGCCCTCAAGCATTAATCGTACTATATTAAATGAGTACCTAGTATGGTTGGTATGCCTTGATGAATACCCAGCAATAGTCATGACATCTTACCAAAGTAATAGAAGCTCTGAGAACTCTCATCCCATATTTATTTATAGAAATAGACACCCTTAATTGAGGATAGTTGTCAAGCATGTCCACAGAAATTTCACCTCTTTGCAAGATCAGGGTAACCTAAACCAGGTCATCATCTTACTAAGACACGTAAGAAGGATCTCTACCAGGACCACCATATGATCGAATGGTACATTGTTATGTTGGAAACTAAGCCACCTCCTCATGCCAGTACATAGAAACCTATGGATTGGGCTCGCCTCCGAACCAGAGGGGTATTAGATGCAAAAAACTTGTGTAAGTCACAAAGCCTAAATGTGTCATCTACCAGTATCACCGGTTGTATCTGCTGCCCAATGGGTAGTGATATTACTTTCACACTACCTGAAGGTACTAACTCGGGAAAAGGTCCACGTATCAAAGCCTTATCACTATGAGTACCATCCTCATTGTCACTAAATGGAAATGACAAGAATATATGATCACTATATGCTATACTGTTGTCTCAAATAGGAAGAAAACTCTAGCCACTGCCTCCATCTAGTCCTCAGCTACCTAGGAATCTGTCTCACCTCAAAACATCAGAGGCCTTTGCCACTGGAACTCATGCAATTCGCTCAATCGGCATGCATCGTCTACTTTTTGACCTTGTGGTGGTGGCTTCCCTACAGGTAGTGGTGCTTCCGGTACACCACATGAAGGTGCTAATGCCGTAAGAGGTCTCTGCACCGATGCCTTATTGCTCAGTGGTCCGTCATCACATACACTCTCATGAAACATGGGTAGATTTCTAAGCGGTGAAATCCTAATAAGGAAAATGTGCTCCATTGACTTTAAGTTATACCTGGTGAGCTAACTCAAAATAATTCAGAAGAAAAACATTTAAAAAACACACGCAATCAGTGTTTTAATGTGCTAAGACAGAAATCAGAATTCAGGGTCTTGGTGTATGGACACGTCGGCAGCTGCACCAACAATGGATTCCAAAAATTGAAACTACACTCATAACACTTAAAACTGTTTCCACATAGAAAATATCAATGTCCTAGTTCTTCGGTAGAACCAATCTCCTCTGATACAACTTTGTCACGACTCATACCTCATGTCTTGTTTCATGACTATCCCAAACCCGCCTTTCATAGGCAAAGTTGTAGAGACTAGAATAAGAATGGTGTATCCCTAAAATGGGAAATCATTGCCTTTAAACATGTACAAAAACCCATAGTAGAATGCAACAAGAGGCAACCACTAAGTAAATTTCAATAGTAAAAAAGTGTACTGAAATTAAAGGGGCTGGAATACCAGCCCAAATGGAAGTACGAGAAAAATCAAACTTAGAAATACAACTGAAAAGTCAAAAGCATTTCCTAGATCATCTACCATGGATCCCTCCTGAAGTTTAGGTACATCTCATGATTACTAGTCCTTGCAACATGTCACACACAATGGTCTGCCTCTGAGTACCGTCAAGTCCTAGCTCCCTCAGCCTCGATCAGTGTTGTACGTCGTCTGCACAAGATCATTTCATACCCATCTTTTTTAACCAAAAGATAACCATAAAACCCATAGAAATCACATATAACATATAAAAGATAAACATGGGACATAATGATAGTGGGTACAAGTGTCTAGATTTAAAATTCAAGTTTATATATATATATATATTTATTTATTTATATTATGACTAAATTCTCTAATTCTATAAACCTTTAACAATCCTCAAGTTTAATTATTAACATAATTAAATATTATTTGTTTTTTAAGGCCATAGACCTATAGTTCGCATCAAAGGTTGGTTTATATAACATTGGGAGTTAGGATATTGTTTAAAAAAATATCGATAAATGATTTTTACATTATAGTAAAATTGAAATGATATAGCCTTTTAACATTATTATTTTTATTCATCTAAGATATGTTTATTCAAAATGGTTTTCCAAATAGAAAATAGGGAAGTAGTGCTAGGAAGGCTTACAGAGGAGAATAATATTCCAAATCAGTATCTCGAGATGGTTAAATACAGAACTGAACTATTTATTGCTGTAATGGAATAATTGAATTATGATATAAATAGTGGTTGTATCCATGTATAAGATCAACCCTATCACGCCCATATTAACATGTTTATAGAGGAGAAGCTTCCCCCATCATTTAGAGGATTATATGACCCTCTTAAAGGTAAAGGGTTGATCAAAGCACTGGAAAATATTATTGATGTCATGGAATGTACAAACAATCAAAGGATAGCCTTTATGTTTATCATTTTGAAGGGGAAGTAGATCAGTGGTTGTTGATGGTTAAAAATATTAGTGATAGCGAGGATATTTATGCTCTTTGTTTGGATGAATTGAAAGGTATATTTATTGAGAAATATTTTCCTAAGGTGGTTTGACATATTATGGAAAAAAATTCATTGAATTGAGTTCGGATGAATAAATAATGTCTTCTCATGTAGAAAATTTCACTCCATTGGAAATGTGTGCTCCAAATTAAATATGAAATCTTGATAGTAAGATAAATTGATTTTACTCAGTACTAATGCCACGATATTGATGATTGATAGCTTCTCTTGAATTCAAAAGCTATAAGAAACTGGAAAGATATAACGAGAATGTAGAAATGGAGTTTTATGACGACCAAGTGTTCCAAGAGAGAATGTAAAATAAGTGGTCCAGTCTGTTGGAAAAGGGGTTGAAATAATCAAAGAATCCTGGATGTAAGAAAATTAAATTTTCATTTTTGTGAGAAGTGTTATAAAAAGTATCCTGTAAAATGTTTATCAATGTCTATGATGTGCTTTTAGTGTTGTATGACTGGTCATATTGCTCGTAATTGTATGTTATATGATCACACAGTGAATAAAAAACTAGCAATAAGATGTTTAAGACACAATGAGTTTGGTAATTATGCCAATGTGTGTCCAAAGATGATTACCCATGGTGGAAACCAGTTGGATAAAAGCATAAAGGTGGAGATGTTTTTTTTCTACTAACAAGGATGAGGTGGGACCATCAAATATAGTGGTACTGGGTAATTTGTATGTTTTTCATGTTATTCGAATGTGTTGTTTGTTTTGAGATCTACACATTCATTTATTCCTAAAAAATTTAAGTAAATTCTGAATTCAATATCATGATATGAATCCATAACATGTATTAAAAACACCATGGAGAAATGGTGATGCATAAAGAAATTATAAGAATCGTACTATTGTTATTTTTGGAATTAATTAACTAGAAAACCTTGTTTTTGTGCCTCTTGTAGAGTTTCATGTTATTTTGGGAATGTATTGGAATTTTATTTACCATGATAAGATTGAAAGTAGATCTAAAAAGGTTTTTTAGAAAAACATTAAGTTTCTATTCAAGAATGAACCCCTATCTCACATAACTTATCAGGAGGCTGAAAAACTAGTGAATGCTAAAAATGAATGATACTTTTCACATATTGCTGAAAATAAAAGAACTATTCAGATTAATGATGTGCTAGTAGTTAATTATTATCTTGGTGTTTTTTCTGATGAGTTGTCATGTATTATATCATATCATGAAGTTGAATATATTATTGACTTAGTTCTTGATTCTAATAAAATTTCAAAACCACCTTATAGAATGGGTCAAATTGTACTTTTAGAGTTAAAGAAACAATTGTTGGAGTTGTTAGATAAAGGTATCATTAGACCTTGCACATCACCGTGGGGTTATCCATTCTTATTAGTAAAAAATGGTTCAATGAGACTTTTCATTTCATATAGAGCCTTGAAAAATATCACTATTAAGAACATGAATGATTTTCCCCATATCAATGATTGTTTGATCAGATCTAGGGAGTTCAGTATTTTTTTAAAATTGACTTGTGGCCACGGTACCATCAGTTTAATGTAAAGGAAGAATACATTTTGATGACCGCATATCATACTAGAGATGGCCATTATGAATTTTTATTGAAGCCTTTTGGGGTATCTAATGAACCTGATGTATTCATGGATCATATGAATATAATTTTCCGGGAGTTCTTGGATATGTTTATGATTGTGTTTATTGATGATATTTGGTTACCTTCCAAAAGTAAAGAGGAACATAATAGTCCTTTATGGGGTGTTTTGTATCCCATAAAGGAGAAGAAATTGTATGAGAAATTCATAAATTTGGAGTTTTGGTTACAAAAAATTAATTTTCTTGGTGATATTATTTAAAAAAAATGGCATAACTATTGATCATGCTAAAATAAATGTTTTTGAAGAATGTCTAAGACCCAAAAAATATAACCGAGATTCTTATTTTTTATTATTTGGATGGCTTTTACAATAGGTTTGTTAATAATTTTTCACAGTTATCTAGCCCACTCACTACGTTAACATGAAAATGTGTTATGTTTATCTGGATAAAAGAATGTGATGAATATTTTCAGGAATTGAAAAGAATAGTGGTGAATGCTCCAGTTTTGGACTTGACTACAAGAAATGGTGAAGTTGATATCAATAGTGATGCTTTATTGAAAGGATATGGTTGTTTCAAAATGTATAATGATCATGTAATTGCTTATTCTTCAAGATAGTTGAAAACTCTTGAACTAAATTACCCATATCATTATTTGGAATTAGCTTCTTTTTTGGAATTAAAAATTTAGAGGCCACATTTGAATGGAGTGATCTATGAAATATATACTGACCAAAAAATTTTGGAAGTATATATTCACTCATAATGAATTTAACATGAGTCAGAGGAGATGACACAAATTAATCAATGATTATGAATGGACAATCCATCAACATCCAGGAATGAAAAATAATGTGGTTGAAACATTGAGACTAAAATATTATTCTACATAAACCATGTAACCTATTGAATGAGATCCTTTGGTTAATTATTTGATGAATCTTTCCTTATAAGTTGTTGGTGTAGTAAATTCCTCTGTTTTTTAGGTATCAGTGATATAATCTCTATCAGATAGAATTAAGAAAGCTCTAAAGGAAGACAGTGAGTTACATAGAAAGGTTCAGAAAGGAATGTTTCTCAAATTTAATATTAATAATGATTGTTTTTTGAGATTTGAGAAGAGATTATGAATTACTTTTAAAATATATTTGATGAAATATTTTTTATGTGAATCTCATAGTTCTATTCTTTCACTTCATCCTACAAGAATTATAATGTACATAGATATTCGGAATTATTACTGCTTGTATGGAATGAAATGATATATTACTGACTTTTCTATGAAGTATTGGAATTGTCAATAGGTTAAATTATATTGGAAGTTACCGAATGGAATGCTTCTACCATTACTAGTGCTAGATTGGATATGGGAAAATATATCCATGGATTACATTGAGGTATTGCCGACGATAATTCGAGCTAACAATGAAATCTTGGTTAATGCTGATCGATTGACTAAATATACTCATTTTCTACTTATTCAAGATAATTTCCCTCTATATCAACTTTATCGATTGTATATTAAAGATATAGTCATGTTACATGGAGTTCCCCTCTCAATTTTATCCGATCATGATGTTAGGTTTTCTTTTATATTTTTTAACGGCCATCATAAGTCATTGGGTACTGAATTAAATTCAAGTACATATTTCTATCCTCAATTATATGGGAATTAATAAGAACGAATTCAGACATTGGAAGCTATGCTACATGATTTTTCTAGGGATTAGCAATGATGTTGGTACCAACAACATTCTCTGGTTGAGTTTTCTTATTGTAAAAATTTTCATTCCAGTGAAAAAATGTCATCATTTCAGGCATTATATGGAAAGCGGTGTCAAAATATAGTTTGTTGGGATGACGTAGGTGAAATAATGTTTATGGGACCAAAATTGGTAGAAGAGATGGTAGAAACAGTTTAGTAAATTTAGAATCACTTGAGAACAGTATAGAGCAGGCAGAAACATTATGTAGATAACTGAAGGAAGGATCTTTCTTTTGAGGGAGGTGATCAAGTCTTTCTCAATGTTTCACCCTAGTAAAGTGTGATGCGTCTTGGTAAGAAGGGTAAGTTGAGTCAATAGTTCATTGGACCTTATGATATTCTAGATAAAGTAGGATCAGTTAACTATCAAGTGTCTTTACATCCATGTTGATACAATATACAAATTTATTTTCATTTTTCATTTTTAAGAAAGTATATTCTAGATCCATCCCATGTTTTGAGGCCATAGGCAGTTTAGTAAGAAAAGTATCTCTCCTATGAAAAACCATCAGTCTATATATTTTACCAAAGAGAGAAAGTGTTGTGGAAGAAGGTAATAAATCAGGTAAAGGTTATACGGATACCCCATATGGATTAAGAGGAAAAATGAGAATATGAAAATTCAATGAGAGATAAATACCCCCATTTATTTGTTAAGTGAATAAAATTGTGGGGACACAATTCCAAACGGGGGGATGGATGTAACATCCCAGGTAAATAAAGAATATGAAATTTTTATATTTATTAATATTTAAGAAATAATTATTTATTTTACTTTAAAAGGGATTCTATGTTTGATAAAAAAAATAAATAGAAAACAATGTATTTCTCCGAAATCAGACATTGCACACAACATTGAGTAATACCGAAAAATAATATATTATTATTATTATTTTAACTGGCAGTTAATGTGTAGTCGTTATATTAGCGAGAATGAACATAAGTGAATAAAATATGATTATAGGTGTTTTTTAACTGTCTTTACATTTATATGATAAATATTAGAGGATTAAAAAAATGAATAAAATTTTAAGCATTAAATACTCTAATATTTTTTAAAGGTCGTTTTACTGCCTTTTGATAGAGAACCCTTTTTAAATAGTGTTTTTTCACTTTTATATATTATATTTGAAAAAATATATTCTTATTTATAAGTAGGACATCAAAATATTTCTTTGGATAATTTTTTTTTATTTTTCAAATAATATTTATTTTTTTAATGTACTGATAAAAACACTGGATTGTAAGTCAAAATTGTCATTTCAGCTAGTTTATTTTTGTTATTATATTTTTCTTATAATTAGTTTTTATGTTTAATTATATTATATTTTTTATCATTTAATCCAATTTTTTTTCATATGATGTAATTACACTTTGAAATTGGATATAAACACATTTCAATCTTTTGGTAGTTTTTAATTCTTAAAAACAAGTTTTTTTTGACAATGGGAATTAATTTAAAATTAATTTCTAAAAATTCTATTTTTTGAATTTGGAAAACTATATTCCATATTTGGAATCAAGTGTTCCAAATTTTGTCAATTGATATATTTTATTTTTACACATTGTGTATAGTAACATCAGTAAATATTTTATTTACCATTGTTAAAGAGTACCTCTAGTAAATAACGGTAACAATTAATATTATAACAATATTAAATTACACTTACATTAGTCTTAATCCCATTATATGAGATAATTACAACCATGGTAATCCTTAGGTTGATTTTAAGACCCAATGGAATCACTTTTGTGTGAAAATGACATTTAATTACATTTAAATTAAATATTAAGAAAATATAACCTAAACATGTATCTTTTCGTAAAACAATTTTTATAGGGGGTTATATAAGTTATAATTTTCACTATAAATAGTAATTAGAATTAAAAAATATTTCCTAAGACATTTTATTTAATTTATAATTTTTGGACATCATATAAATAAATTTATTTATGAAAAAATGGTGATGTAGTGATTATTTTATTAAAGAATGATTTAAATATATGAGATTATAAATATGAAAATAAATTTATTTTTACAAATTTACTCCATTAAATAATTTTATGGATACTTATTACTTTTTATATATGAATTAATGGTGTTTTCTAGAATGAATCAATTTTTTATGGATTTCTAAATTGTCGTGATATGAATAGTATAAAAGTTGACATAAATGAGTCTTTAAATCAATTAATATTTTACTAAATGATATAAAAGTCTTAAAAATCAAGGATTTGGACAAATTAAATATAAAATGTAGAAACAATCATTAGTGGTACAGTTTTGGGTCTCATATCATTTTATAGTAACTATGGCAACCATATATTTTTATTATAAAAGAAGGCATGGTAAACGTAAAATAAGATTACCAAAGGGTTAAAACTAAATAGATAAGGTTAATTTTGGGACATAAAATTTTTTAATAACCATTGGATGAAATTATTTAGAATCATCATCATCTTATATTTTAAATATATAATTTTGGTGTAATTATAATTCGAAAATAAATTAATAATAAAATAATACTTTCCAACATTCCTAATGTACCCCTCATCCCTCTTATAAAAGGACACCACCTCTTACCCATGCCCACACTTCTAAATCCCCCTTAGACATTCCATAATCAGCCAAAATATGCTCCCGGTACCCCTACCTTCCTCCTAGAATCCTTACACTTGGAATACAGCAATTAAATAAGGCATTTTAACTTAAATAAATAAGAGTTACCAGATTTGAGGTAATATATTTACTCAAGATTATTTCTTTTATTTTCTTTTTCCAACCCCCAAAACTATATTCATTAAATTATATTATAACTAAACCATTATCTTCATTATAATAGGATGTTTTTATGTGAATGATTAGAACTAAACTTACACACACCTCCATATAATGGATAGGATCTAATAGTTTTTGTGTACGGTGAACTACTGCCTCACAAAACAATGATTGTTAAATTTTTTCAAACCCCATCTTATTGTGGCCATTATGATGGAACTGTAATTATATATAAATATATGATATTAAATTTTATCTCTATACTTCTGTAATTATCATTTAGAATATACCTTTATTATTTTCATTTTGTATATATGTAAGAACCCGGTTCCTATTTTGAGGTATGGGTTTATTGTTTTCCTCTTTCCTTAGGTGTTTTTGAGAAAATAAGGAAATTGGGGCGAAATCAAAAATTTTGAGGGTACAAGCCATGTACTTTTCCACCCGTCATGTACTTTGTCCGTATGGGATGAGTACACCGGGCGTGTAGGCCTGTCGATGATGAAGGGTGAAATAACTGACTACACAACGTGTACTTGGTATTTTGACGTCGTGTACTCTGTCTAGAGGTGAATAGTAATGAAGTGAAAGCAGCCGCTAGTGGAGTGACAGTACATGCCATGTTATCAGGAATACACATCATGCACTCATGTCGATAGATGAACAGTGCTGTAGTGGAAAGAACCCATGAGAGGAATAGTTAAAAAATGAAAAGTACACACCAGGTACTTGAGAGTACATGCCATGTACTTGACAGTACATGCCGTGTAGTTTGTTTTTTTCGCTTATAATTGGAAGTATCCTCCTCTTTTGATAGAGGAAGCATTGAGTTCATTTTTGGAGCCAGGAGATGAGGTCGGAGCTTCAGAGATCTCCCAACCGCACACTGGGAACCTGAATCCTTCTCTGACGGTCTTGATAGAATCGTAAGAGTGAGTTCTTTCCACTCTTTGTGTGTTTATTACCCGTTCTTTCCAGATTTAATTTTATTTGAGTTTGAATGAGTGAACGCTTATCCCAGATATACATCGTTCTTGTGCTTTTTAGGAGGATTCGTTCATGTATATTGATCAAGGGCGATCGTGGTAGGTGGTCCGATGTTTATTTCCAACTGTTGAGTTGAATTTGTGTATCGTTGTGCTACAAACCCATGGTTGGGGTGTCGTATGGATGAGTCCTTTTCTGAAAGATATCTAGATTTGAATAGATAGTCTAATGATATGTTAAAACTGCTGCTTGGGATCGCTGCTTGGATCCAGGATCACTCTGGGGGTGTGTTCCTCTATTTAGCCATTTCTCCATTATTCTAGAGGGTATGCCATGATTATATTGTGCATTACATTTTCTTGAGAGAAATTAATATAAATTTCTTATTTATTCATTGGGGTATGCCCAGTTCTTTTAGCCTGAGGGCAGTGTTTTATTTGCCTATGGGCATTGTTTGGTTAGCCTAAGGGTATCCTTTGTTTAGTCATGTGGGCAGTTGTTTCTCTACCTTAGGGAAATATCATGTACGCTTGAGGGAAATGATTATTATGCCTAAGGGAAATCACCCGCAGGTATTTGATTATGTTACCTGACAGTAAGGAAAGTATGTCTGAGTACATGACTATTTAGAATACTCACTGTGGCGATTTTCGATGTTGTACCTGCCATGCTAAAGCACAAGCTTGGAGGTGATAAGTAATAATTAAAAAGTAAATGAAACTTTTTGGTATAGTTACTTTTTTGTACAAAAAAGTTTACTACAATTACTTTTTCACACTACTATTTCACATTTTCACTGATAGTTGGGCATGAGCCTTTGGTGGGTGCCTATTGGGATTTATTTCTCACACCCTATTTAGGCCATGTATTTAGCCCAAATAGACTATATTTCTATAGGTGTCGACAGTGGAAGGGGTCCCTATACAGGTACATTATTGTAGCAGAGGAGTAGGATAGCATGGGACTGATCTTAGGCTTGCGATGATGCGGAATTCTTTTAACTCTATTTTGTTCTATTTTGTTGTACCATGTACATAGAGTTGTATTTTATTGTAGTGTTTCCTATTTTGGATTCATACATAGAATTAATGACTTGCTGAATCATTATTGAAATAACAATTGGTTATAATTTACTAAAGTTTTTAATTTCTGGTTCATATTCTTTACCACTTCTACTATTGTAGGATATATTTCGTTTCCACTGAACTATACATTGACAAATGAGAGAATACTTTCCCCACAATCAGACCTGGTCTCTCACTTCTAGTCAGCAGTCTCTGGTGTTTGGGGAAATGTGCTTGAGGTCATGTGACCAACTAGGTTCGGGGCACCCGTAGAGTGGCACTCGGATCCAGGACGTTACAAAAGTGTTATCAGATGGGTATTTTCTTTGACATACTATATGGAGCCTATAGTTAGGTATTTGATGGAAATGGTAGTTGGTAATAAGATGCGCATGGGATTAGCTAACCCATTACAGGTAAAATAAAATCTACCTAATTTTTTTGAAATTATTCTAATATTGAAAATTTTACTGTTGATTTGATTTTCACCATTGGGTGACGCACTTGTAGTGTGCTGTTTATATTTTATACGTGGGTTATATTTAGTTGAAACTCGATGAGATGAGGTTATTCCATCTCATGAATCCTTTAGTCACGTCCTAGAAATCACATGTCATGAATTTCATCAATGCTTGTAGGTGCATTAGAGATTGCATGTTGTTATGATAGATGTTATTCTAGAAAATCATGCTATTGTAATAGCTGCTTTGATTTATACATGCTATTTGATTGGGTTTGGTTATGTGAGTTATATTATAATGAACACCAGAAATTGGTTTTTGAGTTGTATGGGCCTTCATTGACTGGAATTTGGTAGGTCATTGAATGTTTACTTTGTTATACCAAGTATAAGATGCCAAAATTTGATTCGTGGGAAGTATGGGCCCTCACAGATCAGAATTTGGCACTTATGTGTTGGTTTCAGTGTTTTTATGGGATTCGGAGTAGTTTTTGAGTCTTACTGACCAGAAAAACCCAAAATAAATGTCTTGTAGTTTTAATTACACACCATTTACTCTTCTGTTCGGGAAGAAAAGAAAAAATATTATGTACAAGTCTTTTACCGTATGTACATGTTGTGTACATTCTACCCATGTCATAGGCCATGTAAGCTGGAACATTGGATTGTGAAACCTTGAAGGCACACACCTTGTTGTTATTATACACGAGGTGTTGTGTTCAACCTATTTCAACCATGTAACTAACAACAATGGAAAAGAAATATGACCATATACACATTGTGTCAATGATGAAAACTCTGTGTAGTTTGACCTAGGGATCCGGCCGTGTAACTAACAAACCTGGGTCGGTGTTACCTCTTCGTAAACACACCGTGTAGCTGAGGGACACTCTGTGTAGTATTGACCGGTGAAAGACCGTGTAAAATTGACCATGTGGCTGGGAAAATAGGATGGTGTACACCCCCGTGTGTTGGTGTAACACGCCGTGTAGTGTCAGCCAAGTAGTCGGTTGTGTCACTAACAACATGGGCTGGTGAACAATTGTAGAGTACATGTCATGTACCTATGGGAAAGGTCGTGTA
This sequence comes from Viscum album, assembly GCA_963277665.1. Taxonomy (NCBI): domain Eukaryota; kingdom Viridiplantae; phylum Streptophyta; class Magnoliopsida; order Santalales; family Viscaceae; genus Viscum; species Viscum album. Next base: position 282,660,490 of record OY728141.1, read on the forward strand.
GTTTTTTCATGGGTGAGCCTTGTGGCGAAGCTATGTAGTAGGACATGAGCATGGAATAAAGATTGAATACACGCCGTGTAGACCGAAATACACGCCGTGTATTTGGGGTGTTACACAGCTAGTTTAAGCTAGAACGCACACCGATGTGGATGGAATTTAAGAACCCGCCATGCAGTATTTATACATGTCATGTAGTCAACTTTTGTAAATCTTGAATTCTTTCTTTCACATGTTCCTTTATTCGTCTCCTTATTGCGGTCTTGATAAATATTGATCTAAGGTGTGTGTTTGACCTTGTAGATTCATTCAACCGAGAAGACCACATGTTGTACTCCAAGAGAGCGGAAATTATTAAACTCTAAAGATGGTAGGCTGTGGGATATAGATGGATCCTCTAGCAGTTCTAGATGTAAAACCATCCATTATACCAGACACAAGTTCGAATTCACAGTTCCATGAAGGCTTCATGCGGTTCATGCGGACAATCCAGCAAGCACCGCCGGTTGCCACATCCATGGTAGAGCTGAATTGTACATTCCAGTAGTAGCATCCACCAATGTTTTTAGGGGATGGTGGACCACAGGCTACAGAGTCAGGGATGCATTCATTGTTGACTATTTTCGGTCATCTTGTGATGCCTACTTGGCGGAGGGCCATGCTCGCTACATGCATGCTGCATGATTCCTTCAAATGATGGTGGGATGTTAGCACCTAGACTGAATATCACCAAGACATGGAGTGGGAAGATTTTCAAGCAGCCTTCTAGGACATCTTCTTCCCATAGATGCTAAGTGAAGATCGAGCTCGAGAGTTTATGAATCTGTAGTAGGGAACCATGTCAGTGATGGATTATTCTACCCGCTTCATCCAGATTCACCATTTTTTCACCCTTTATGGTGGGTGATGAGACATTGAGGGCACACCATTTAGAGGATGGTCTTTTATATGACATTCAATCATTGGTGAATGTTTTAAAATTTCCATTAGTGCATGGAATTGTAAACCAAGCACTAATTACTATGTAGAACCTGCGGGAATCTAGTTGTGTAGGCCAGGGCAGTTCAACACGAGTTTTCGGACCCATTTCTACAGGTAATAGGAAGTTACAGATGGATTTATATCACAGTGGATGTACTATCCAGAAGAACTCTTCTGGTGGCTAGGTCATGTGATGCCAGTGTGGTAGAGAGGGGCACAAGAATCCTCAGTGTTCACGTGATCTAGTGGAGTTTCGAGCTTGCAGAATGATGTGCCATCTGCATCATTATTGCAGAGTGTTTACACCGGTGGCTAGTGGGAGGGTTATGTCCAGACTCCTCATGTGGGAGTAGGGCCATAGGATTATTACCAGTTATGAATGTGGGATACGTCGGGACGTTCCGGGAGAGGTTGTGGTCATAGCCAGGCTATCCAGACACCAGGATCTCAGATATAGTAGGGCAGGTCAGCTCAGGGTAGCTAGGTTATGTCACAGGGCCGCAGTACAAGGCAGGAATATGATGTCCAACAGACCCAATAGGAGTAGGATCATAGACCTTCTACGGTCAGATGTATTATTCTAGTAGCTTCTGTTTTATCATCTGTACTTTTCAATATGGGTGCAACACATAGCTTTATATCAGTGCCCATTGTGTAGAGTCTTGGGAGCTTTGTTTCTTCTTCTTCTTCTTCTGATGTTATGATGCTAGATTCACTGTTGGGAACTAGAACTGCTGGTATGCGTCAGTGTAGGGAGGTACCCCTAGCAATTGGTGGGTGTCACTTTCTATGGGACCTCTATGTCTTTGAGACGATGAGTTATGATATCATTCTCGGGATGGACTGTTTGGAACCCATTCGATCCTTTTCTGGATTCCTGTCGTCGTATGGTGAGTTTCATGTCACTAGAGCACGGAGAGATTCTATACAAGGGAAAATGGGATTTCCCGGCGAGCTGAGCTGGACCCGAGCACCGTTAGAAAGGTGGCGTGACATCCCAGTTTGTCAGTTTATATCAAGATGACCAGGGAACTTATTAGAAGTATTTCCCCCCACTGGTTGATCCTTTTAGGTATTTCTTCCCGGATGACTTTTCTGGTCTTCCCCTGGAGCGAGAGGTGGATTTCTCTACTTATCTAGTATCAGGAGCAGCACTAGTGTCCATTCCTCCTTATAGGATGGCTACACTAGAGTTGTAGGAGCTCAAGAGGTAGTAAGAGGAGTTACATGCAAAGGGTTGCATCTGACCCTTTACTTCTCCACGGGGTTCGCCTATCCTATTTTCTAAGAAAAAAGATGGTACCCTCAGAATTTACGTGGATTATCGGAAGCTGAACTAGTTGATGGTTAAGAACTAATATCCATTACCTAGGATTGATGATCTTTTTGATCATATTTTAGGAGAACGAGTGTTCTCTAAGATTGACATGATATCTAGATATCATCAGTTACACATTAGACCATCGGACATACCCCTTACATATTTTCAGAGCAGATATTGTCTATACAAGTATTTGGTTAATCCATTCGGAGTCACGAATGCGCAAGCAGTTTTCATGGCTATGATGAATCATGTGTACCATCATTATATGTAATCTTTTGTGGTAGTCTTCGTGGATGATATCATGGTGTACTCTCACACTCAACCCGACCATGAAACCCATCTTGAGATTTTTTTATTACACTGAGAGAGCATCGGTTATATGCTAAGCTATAAAAGTGCCACTTTTGGATGGACGTGATTCACTTCCCAGGTCATATCATCTCAGAGGCAGTAGTTGTGGTAGACCCATTGAAGGTGAGAACAATAGTTTCCTGGGATCAGCCTAAGAACATTTTGGAAATACAGATTTTCTTGGAGCTAGTTGGTTACTATAGGCTCTTTATACATGACTTATCCCACATAGTAGTGCCATTGACGGGTTTGAATAAAAAGGGTGTGATGTTCGTTTGGTCACAAGCTTGTGAGACAGCCTTTCAGAAGCTGAAGGGAAAATTGACATCATCACCAGTCCTAATACTTCTAGGAAATGGGGAGAGAAATATAGGTTACCGTGATGCATCATGTATTGGATAGGAGTAGTGTTGATTCAAGGTGATCGAGTAGTTGTGTACGGGTCTCGGTAGCTGAAGCCACATGAGAGGAATTACCCGACGCATGATCTCAAGTTGGCCGTAGTGGTTCATGCGTTACATTTTTGGATACATTATCTATTGGTAGAATAATTTTTAGTGCTTACGGACCAAAAAAGTCTAAAATATATCTTTACTCTGCGTGACCTGAATTTGAGACAACAATGGTGGGTTGAATACCTTCAGTCCATCGACATCGGGCTAGCCTATACACCTGGTAAGGGTAATGCAGTTGCTGATGCACTGAGTATGAGGACTCATATACAAGCAGTGCAGGAGGCCAGTGGTGAGTGGAAGCTTATGTCTTGGTTCTCTGAGATGAATTTGGAGGTGCACAGAAGTCAAAGGAAAACATGTCTTTCTTCCTTAGCTGTTACTTCTACCATCCTAGATAGAGTGAACATGAGATAGATAACAGATTCGGAAGGCCTTGTTATACGGGCGTCGGTGGAATGTGAGGACCCTCCTCCTGGTTGGACGGTAGGTGATGATGAGGTACATTGTATCCATGGATGAGTGTGGGTACTAGGGGATATACACGAGAAGTTAATGCAGGAGTTTTATTCGTCAAATTGGGAAGTGCATCCCGGAGTTACCAAAATGTACCATGTCATTAGATGTCAGTATTGGTGGCTGGGGAAGAAACGGGAAGAAGCTGTATTGTTGCGAGATGTTTCACCTGTCAGCAGGTTATGGAAGAGCATTAGAGGCCAGCCCGACTATTACAGTCGGTACCCATTCCGGAGTGGGAATGGGATGATGTTGAGATGGACTTCGTGACAGTGTTGCTGAGGTCAACATGAGGCAATGATGTCATGTGGGTTCTTGAGGACATGCATATAAATGTCGCTCAATTTTTTCCGATCAATGGAGACCTTCAGTGTTGACGAGCTTAGAAAGCTGAATATCCGAGAGGTAGTATGTCTACATGGGGTCCCTCATTCTATTGTTTCTGATCGGGATGCTCTCTTCACATCTCGTTTCTTGTAGAGTTCTCAGAGGGCACTGGGCACACAGGTGTTTCTAAGCACAGCTTACCACCCTTAGACTGATTGCCAGTCAGAACATACAATATATGTTCTTGATGACATGTTGTGTTCATGCGTTATAGACTATGGGGGATCTTGGAAGAAGCACATACCCCTGGTTGAGTTAGCGTATAATAATAGTTTTAGTCATCTATTGAGATGGCACCTTATGAGGCTTTATATGGTAGGTCATTCCGGTCACCCTTGTGCTAGATGGAGGTAGGTGAGGTAGCATTACTGGGACAATGTCTCATGTAGGAGACATCAGAGCAAGTCCAGTGGATACAAAATTGGATGGCTACTGCACAGTCTCGTCATAAATCTTGTGATGATCACCGTAGACGACCCTTGGAGTTTGTGGTCAGGGATTAGGTGTTCTTAAGTGTTTCACCGAGGTTGGGACGCAAGCGGATCTAGACATAGGGTAAACATTCACTTGGGTATGTAGGGCTGTTTGAGATTCTGGAGAGAGTCGGGCCGGTTGCCTATCAATTGAAGTTACCACAGAGGTATCGGCCATGCAGGATGTCTTCCATGTATCGCAGCTGTGCCATTATCACTCAAACTCATCTCACACCTTTTAGCTCGTGTAGGAAGATCTTCAGTCTGATGCATCATTTGAGGAGCATCTGATTCTTATTGTAGAAAGGAGCATAAAGGTTCTCCAAGGCTGGTTAGTTCCTCTCATATGGGTTCTACGACAACATGGCTGAGTGCAGGACGAAACTGGGGAGCGGGAGACTGACGTACGTGCTCAATGGCCAGAGTTTTTCAGATCATTAACCTTTCCACCTTGGAAAGGTAAATTTGGGGACGAATTGCTTTAAAGGGGGGAATTTTGTATGAACCTGGTTCTTATTCTTGAGGTATGAGTTTCTTCTTCCCCTTTTTCTTTAAGTGTTTTTGAGAAAATATGGAAAATGGGGAAAAATACCAAATTATGTGGGTACACGCCATGTAATTTTCCACACGTCATGTTCTTTGGCTGTGTGGGATGAGTACACAGGGTGTGTAGGCCTGTTGATGATGAAGGGTCTAAAAACTTAACTACACACCATGTACTTGGTATTTAAACACCATGTAATCAGTCAGCAGGTGAATAGTAAGGCGGTGAAAGTAGCCACCAACAGAGTGACAGTACACGCCGTGTAATCTTGAATACACGCCATGTAATCAGCCGGTAGGTGAATAATAAGGCGGTGAAAGCAGCCTCCAGCGGAGCGACAGTACACGCCCTGTACTATGGAATACACACCATGTACTCGTGTCGATAGACGAATAGTGTCACAGTGGGAAAAATCCACTAGAGAAACAGTTAAAAAAATGAAAATTACATACCGTGTAATTAGGAGTACATGCCATGTATTTTTTCACTTAAAATGTGCAGTATCCTCCTCTTTTGATAGAGTAACCTTTGAGTTCATTTTAGAGTCAGGAGTGGAGGCCAGAGATTCAGAGATCTCCCGACCGCACATAGGGAATCTGAATCCTTCTCTAATGGTCTCAATTGAACCACACGGGTGAGTTATTCCTTATCCTTGTGCATTTCATACCAATTATTTCCCATGGAAAATTTATTCTTGTTTGAATGAGTGGTATTTTATCCCAGATCTACATCGTTTTTGGGCGTTTTGGGAGGCATCATTCATGTACATCAATCAAAGGGGATCGAGGTAGGTGGTCTGAAGTTTAATTCCAAATATTGAGTTGAATTTTTGTATCTTTGCACTAAAAACCCATGGTTGTTGTGTCTAATGGATGTGGCCATTGCTGAAAGATATCTATAATTGCATATATAGTCAAAGAATAAGTTAAAACTATTGTTTGGGTTCACTGCTTGGATCTAGGACCACCCCGGGGGGTCGTTCCTCTGTTTAGCCATTTTTCTAGGATACCCAAGGGTATGCCTTGATTATATTATGCATTACATTTTATTAAGATAATTTATTATAAATTTCTTGTTTATGCTTAGGGATTAGCCCTATTCCTTTATCCTGGTGGAAGTGTTCTATTAGACTGTGGGAAGTGTTTGGTTAGCCTAAGGATAACCTTTGTTTTTGCATGTGGTCAGTAATTTCTATGCCTGAGGGAAATATCATGTATCCCTGAGGGAAATGATTTTTATTCCTAAGGGAAATCACTTGCAGGTATTTGATACTGTTACCTGAGGTTAAGGATAGTATGTCTGAGGACACGACTATTTAGAATGTTCACTATGGTGATTTTCTATGTTTTGCCTTCCAAGCTAAAGCCCAATCTTTTAGGTGATAAGTAATAATTAAAATGTAAATGAAACTTGTTGTAATAGTTACTTTTGAGTACTTACAAGTTTAATGCAATTAATTTTTCACACTTCGGATTCACATTTTCACTAGCAGTTGGGCACATGCCATTTGTGGTCGGTTATTGGATTTATTTCTGACACCCTGTTTGGGTCATGTCTTCGACCCAAACAGACTATATTGATGGTGGTTTCAATAGGGGAAGGGGTCCCTATATAGGTACATGATTTTAGTAGAGGATTAGGAGTGTAAGGGATCGAGCTTAGGCATTCCATGCTGCCGTGTGTGGTTCACTCGGTTTTGTCATGTTTTGTTGTACCTTGTACATTGAGTTGTATTCTATTGCAGTGTATCCTCTCTTGGTAGCTTACATATAATTAGTGACATGATGAATCGTTATTGATATAACTTTTGGTTATCTTTTACAACAATGGTTAATTTCTGGTTCATATTCTCTACTAATTTCGCTGTTGTATGATATATATTTTTCCCGCTGCGCTACACTTTGAAAAATGAGGGCATAGTTTCCCAATTATCAGACCTCGGCCCTCGCTTCTAGTCGGCAACCTCTTGAATTTTTGGAAATGTTCTTGAGGTAATTTGACCAAATGTGTTTGGGGAACCTATTGAGTGGCACTTAGATCTTGGAGGTTTCAATATATATGATAATTCATTTGAGGAATTGAGGACTACTACCCCCTCAAAGTGATATGACTCATGTATTCAATACATGGAACATATAAAGGTTACAATTAATGAAATTATTTAAAATATATAAAATATATATTCTAATGTAATTTAAATATACCTTTGAATATTTTAGTTTTAATTCATTATATATGAAAGAAAATATATAAAATTAGCACTCATGCGTACGTACAACTTACTATCTCCTTGAACGGTGAATTTCATTTCTTATATCCAACTGATATGGAATATTCTAAATAAATATATACCAGATATATATGATATATATCATATCTAAATAATTAATATCATTCTGGGGATAATGGACCTTTGACCACATGGAAAATTTATAATTATAACATGTTCATTTTTTACTCAAGTTCCAAAGATCAACAAAATGTATGATATGAACTCAAACTATTAACTAATTGTTATGGCAATTTAACAAGTGATATAAAAGAAATAATGAACATGTAAATGGTTCTAAATCATGTAGAGGTTAACATAATTTTATTATTCAGGAAGAACAAGGAGCATATGAGACATGCAAAAATCGATTTAAGGGACTTCATCTCAATCTTATTTCATTGAGAAATATTTTGATAATATACACCACCTTATTTTACACGGTGTATAAAAAAACCAGTATTACTTTTTCCTTTCTTCACTGGGAATATTTTTTCTATGAATTTTTTTACTATATGAAAATGGGAATGTTATTAACGTGTCTGGTGATAATGACTTTTCCGCCACTGTGAGAAATATTTGGTTTTTGGATTCCTTAACAAGCTCTAATGTTTTTAAATTGAACATAAATACCATCTATCCTTTTTACATATTTTGGTATTGAAATTGGTTTTGAATGTAGATTTACTATTTCGATATCTTGAAATTATTTCGTAAGATTGAAAAATATATTTTTATTATTTAAATGATGATATTCGATATATTTTATGATTTATGATTATATAATGGTACTTGGAAATTTGGATAGTGGTTACATGATAAACAAAATAATGGGTGATTTTGTGATAAACCAACTACAGGTGGTTACATTATAACCTTAAATACATTGGGTATGGAAGTCTCCCATCTATCTATTCTATTTGTAAGAATTTTTTTTGGAAGGATACCATTTGGATATACTATTTATGTATGATTATATCCATATATTACCTTTTATATTTTTTGCGGGCTTTCTAAAGGTTTTATGATAATATTTTTATTAAAAAAGAATGGTATGAAATGAGATTGCATTTACTGAAGTGTTTTTTCTACTTATTTTTGTTGAAAATTATTACATTATGATAAAGTAATCATGGTATTCATGTTGTTATGAAAACTAATTGTTTTCAATTTTTATGTTTCCCTTACTAGGATTTTTATGGTCATCCAATGTTTTTGAAATATTTTTGACATGACATAAACTGTAGTAGGGTCATGGATGGGATCGTAGAAAATTCATGTTCTTTAAAACATGGAACTAAAAATATTTCATTTTTTATTTTTGAGTTTTTATTTTATGAAAAAAATAAATACTGATTAGAAGTTTCTACATGTAATATTCAAGTTGTTAAGTATAAGTCATAACCTAATTCTCTAAAAATTTAAAACTAAAAAGATCTTCAATGTCAATTATTATATTAATTCATGATTATGAAATTTTTTAGGTTGGTCCCTATATAAGAAATCCAATCCAAATATCATTCTTGGATTTCGACACAACGCCCTGCTATTCATTCTCAATTGCCAATTGTTGGTCCCTTTCCATTCACCAGATCCATGGTAATGAAATATACATTCTCACTATTATGATTGTGTAGGGTGTGAGTAACAAACAGAAAAAATAATCTCCAACAGGTCCATAACATAGATGGATATGTTATAATGGTTCATTCCCTAAAATTGGAGAAAGAACAGATAAAAAATAAGTATATCACAAGACCATAACATATATTTTGAGTCATTATATACTAGCTCTACCTTGTTTGTCTCAATTATATATGGAATGTAAAATATCCACCTGACATATCTCTATTGATGTGTTTTTAAATAAATATGTCTTACACATCCAATTTAGGGGATAACCCAAGTAGATGTGTATCAAAATACTACACAGATAATGTAGATACCCATAAAATTATATTTTTTCATGTTAGACAAAAAACACGAAGAAAAATATAAGTATCCTCATAGAAAATGGATTAATATAAAAGATTAAAATAACTTTGAAAAATTTCAAACTAACACGTATCTCAAACTTATATCTTATATCTCCACTTATAGTCCATCTATTCTTGTAAAAAACCCACCACAGGGACCTTATCTTTTCCTAGATTCGTGCCCAGAAAGTCTATATGCACAAAAAGATGATGCTATAGTCTGTGAATACAAAACCACATAGGACAAAAACAATGTTTCACTAACATAAGTTCATAAGATTTATTGGTTAATTCTATTAAAATAAACTATTCATGGATAATAAGTAATTAAATGTCATAATAATAACATATAATAAATGTCTATAAAGACTAGATATATCTACTTCTTCTCCATGAGGAAAAGTATTTTATACATATACCAGACACAACACCCTTTATGTGATAGTACAATAACATGTCTGATCTATATGGTACCAAACAATGAAATAGAAGTGAGATATTATGGCATGACAATCATATAATGAAAAAATAAATCACCATTTATAGTATATATGAATTGTTCAAACCCATACAATAATTATATAGAAAATAATTCACTGAACCTAAAAATATGCATTAGGACCCAGCGGGATGTGGAACAATAAGCAAGATAATAGTAATTAAGAATGTATTTATGTATACATCAAAGATCAATTTCTATCTTACTATGCCTTGTATCCTCCTTTAATTCATACACAACATCACCTGATAGGGCCTCTTCCCGTTACCAAACCCTTATTCATGAAATAAATTTAGAAACCAGATTCTCATATACAGTGTGATTAAGAAACCATATAAGAAACACTCCACAGGTCTACTGATGTTGGCTCATTTTCCTTCACTGAATCTGTATTCATGAATTCAAAATATACGTTGAGATTCATGTGTTGGGTGTTAGTAAAAACACAATAGGAAAGCTCCAAAAATTCCAAAACATCATGTACAATATTTAATATATAATTCATGTCAAAAAATAATATTAAAGATAAGAATAAATTATATCACATAAATATAACCTATAGTCCAAGTACTAAAAAAATACAAATTCACCTACACGGATTCTGTTATTGAAGAAATATGAACATGTTGTGCTATGTCATTCACATAATCCAAAATAATGAATAAGGATCCCCACCAATAGTCGATTGATATATGAGTTAATATAAACTTTTATAATGAAATTGATAACATATATGCCCACTATCTATAATATATTCCATGCACCCTCCTTCTATTCAAGCTTAACATTTCAGCATGTCGTCTTATTCCCTTCATTGAATTCTAGGTCATGAAATATACATGTGTTACATGATTCCCCTATAATGTGTGACTATGAAACCCAATAGGACACTACTAGTAGGTCCTTAAAATATGTTCATAACATATAATAGTTAATTACCCAAAAAAGTAAAATCACATATAATAAATATGTATAACTGACAAGGAAGACATATATTTGGAGTCCTTAGATACAAGATCTACTAACATATAATCCATTCCAAAATGAATTTCAACATATTTTTTAACATATCCCCCTAAAATGGATAGAATGTAAACATGTCTGACATATCCCCCTTGATATGATAACTGATGAACATGTCAAATGAAACAACTAAAACAATTACACTAGGGGATAGTAAATATGGATCAACCTTCACACTGAGCTGCGGAAGACAGAGGAATAAAAAATGAGATAAATAATGATAGGTTTTTATCTCAAAAATCATCTCACATCAAGAATGATTCATACCCATCACAAATTAAAATTTAATGCAACATCATGTGTTAGAATCAAGGGAAATACACACACCTCATGCATTAAATCTTCAATAATGGGTCCCATGAGATACACAGACACCAATAATCATACAATGAACACATATAAACATGTTATAATGATAAAGACAACATACCCTTGGTGTAATGAAATGTTTATGGAAATTATCATTTTTTTGATTCTAATTGAACCAATCTAATCATATAACCATTATTGGTTCATGATAATTTTGAATACAAGTATAGGGTTTGAGGTGATTCCATACCCAAAATTATGGAAAATATCACTGGTACCTGATAATATCCACTACCAATAACAGTCTAGGTCCAAATGATGTGAAAAAGAACATTCCATAAATATGGTTCCCAATTATATCATAGGCCGAAAAATAACCTTCTTGAAAATTCCAATGTAATTATATTTAGTCAATATGTAAATATTATAATTGAATAGAACCAATTAAAGGGGAGAGAATTTATCTAAAAAAATGTAGAACATATTGGATTTTGAAACGTGGGATCTAACTGATGTCTCACCATCAAATGGAGAAGACTAAATGAGATGATGTATCCTTAAACCACAAATAGAGACATGATAGTGTGATTGTTATTTAAGAAGTTCTGAGAGATAGAAAAAATAAGAGATGGATTGGAAATTTTAAAAAAAACTATATAACCCAAATTATTTAGAAGGATTGAGGCTGCACTAATGTATATTTGGTGACCTATACCAACTAGTCAATGCATGTTCGATAGATGTATAATTTTTGTGAAATCATAGTAGTGGGATTTGGGGTTACCACTAATCGACCATATGGATCTATAATTTTACAATAGATTCTATGGACCAGTTCAGTGAGCTGGTGGTGCTTATATAGATTTTTAAACAAAGATATCATCCATCGGGTTATCCCTTTTCAGTTATATCCTCTCATATACCTATAAGACACCTAAAAACACTATAAAACATCTATAAAAGGATATATATAAGATTAAAATGAGATTTTACTTATGTAGTGGTTGTCAAAAAATATTAAAAAATTAAAAACTAAAAAACCCAAAATCAATCACACTCAATCCTAAAATCACTAACATAATAAAAATCATCAAACCCATTTAATAAAAACTAAAAATATTTAAAAATATTCTACTATTAAAAAAATTTATAAAGAAGAAATATATTTTGAAAAAAATAACTATAAATATACAAATAAAACCCTAAAAAATATACACAAAGATAAAACTATAAATAATAGTTAATATAATAATAATAATAATATTAATATATCCCCTCAAAACCTATGTTCCATAAACCCCATAGCCTATACCCATAACACTCACCCCACCTAAAACGCATAATTATACTCCAAAAACCTAAAATAAATTTTTAACCACAATGACCAAATGTAATACCCCATGTGTTTTAAATTTATTTGTCATCAAATAATTATATTTATTTGATATCTATTGTCACACGCAACACATAGTTTAAATGAACCTCATTACAAAATTAAAATGTTACTATTTAATGTTATATTTATATCCTAGCATTAAATTTTGTGTGTATGAATATTATTAAATAAATAATGATATATATATATATATTAATGTATGACATAACATAAATATCTTGATAAATTATTTGTAAATAATCACACAATTTTTAGTATGTATTTTTACACAAAAAATTATGAAATCTTCAAAAAAAATTATTGCATTTTTTAGAAAAAATTATAAATATTTTAAACAATATTTTTGAAATTTTCATATAAAATAATATCATTTTCTAATCTATCATATCAAACAAATATTATCATTATTTTTTTTATGAAAATATTGATTTTCCAATTTATAATGAAAATGTAGATTTTTAATTAAAACTGTATTTTTGTTTCATCTATATATAATGATTACTTTTATTTTAAAATATCATCAGTATAAAATTAAATATATTATATTTATTATTTCAATTCGGTTCATTAGAGTCAATTTTATAAATAATTTTTTTTATATATTCGTTATATAAAAAAACTTGGTTATGTATTTATGTATTTTTCTAAAAAGAATGTTTCATCGCATTTTGTGTACTTATTTTAAATTTATGTTATATAAATTATATTTTTTGAATTTGTTAAAATGGATTCAATATTTTAAATTAATAGGTTAAATTTTTTTAAATAGGTTCCCATTATTTATTAGACTTATTAATAGTAAATGTGGTAACATTTATCACCTTCATGAAGGCCAAATCTTTTTACTCAAGGCTAAAAATAAGGGATAAAAGAAATAAAATTATTGTATTTCTTATTGTATGAATTTCATTCGACCCTAATCACCATTGGATCTAAATTTTAATATTTACTTAAAAAATTTCCATGAAAATAAAATTAAAATGTCTAATACAATATAAGAAAAAAAATTATCTATCTTATTTTAAAATATCTATTATGTGTCCAGATTCAGATAAAATAAATAAATGAATGCATATAAATTTACATTTTTGCAACCTTAAAATTTTTTACAACATATATATTTTTTTAATTTTTTTTAAAATATCATAATTTCGAAAAATATGTGTGAAACACTGATATTATAATTTTTAATTATACGAAAAATAAATTAAATTATTTGGAATATTATAAAACATATATTATTTTAAAAAATTATTGTTCCAAAATACATTTATAGATAAACATTTTATTTTTGTGATGTTTAGTTTGATTATATTCAAATTTAATCATTTTTATAATGTATTAAATGTCAAATTAAATAAATAATGTCAAAATGTACATTAATATTATTTTAAAAAAATAATATTATATGAAATAAATTAAAATTAAGAAAAAACATTTTTTCTGACCGTGTAAACTAAATATTTTCTTAATAATCATTCATAGGACATTAATGAGTCAATATTATATTTATAGTAACATCATTAACCTTATGTGTTTAAAATATTTGTTATTATCGTTAAGGTTATGAATAATTAACCAAGAGGTAAATAAAATAAAAATGGTTAAAATGATAAATAAATGTGAATAAATTTAATTGGATGATACGATTTAAACCCTATAAAATTTTTCTTTGAAATCACGACCACTTAGAATCATTTGGAATAAGAACATTCATATTATATTATATTTTTATTGATATTCCAAAAGAATAATAGACCTCAACTATAAAAGAGAATATATTCCATTACTTATTTACCATACATTAAGTCATATATCCTACCCAAACCAATAAAATTCCTCTTATAAACATCTTTCCCAATGTTCTGAAATATTTGGTATCTTCAAAAGATCTAACATAAGTTCCATAATGAATGATCTGAAGGAGGGATCCCAAAAAAACGTAATCATTTTACATTACCTATTTTTTTATTTCATCTTATATCACTTATAAATATATTATATAGTTAAAAAAGTTGTAAAATATATATAATTAAATTATTTAAATGTTATACTTATTGTAAATACATCCTTATATACCCTATTTCTATTAAATGTGATGTGAAAGTATTGTTAATATGTTTTTACGGCTTACCATCTGGAGGTAGTGATACAAATCACCTATCATAAATAATTTTAATGAATGGGTATTGTGATGTGTTTAATGATTATGTATGATAATTATGACATTATTAAACATCTGTAATTATTATATAACTTCCTCCTAAACAAAATTTCAAATATTTGGAAATTGGTAACGTCGTTCAATGGTATGTTATGACTACCACCTTCACAAAGTGATGTGCTTCAATTATTTTAAATTTTATATGGATGTTAATGTGGAAGGATTTCATGAATATGTATGATTTATATGATATAATCATGACCCAATACATTTTAATTAATATTTATATTTATTTTTTAAATATTCTGAAAAATGGAAATACCATTCATGCGTATGTAGTCCTACCGACTCCATTGATGGTGTAAATAATTTATATATATATAAATTTTATGTACGAATATATATATGTATATATACTTAATATTTATTATTGTTATACCATGATTAAAATTCTATAATTTACAAAACTATAATCAATTTATAAGTGTTAGGACTTCCAAAACGAATCATGCTTGGAAACCAAAGATGTTATCGACAATAAACAATGAGTTTAATTACAAAATATGAACAAGAGGGTGAAAAGATGTCATAAATAAATCACATGTGGTATGATAGATATAAATATATGTATTTAATAAATTTATAAGATGTCCATATTTATTATATACTAGGTTTTAAAGTCAATAGGAAAATGAAAAAACATAAGTTAAGGGATATTCGTCTCACTTTTATTTTTGTGGGACACATTCCATATTCAATATTTTTTTATGTTTACCGTCTATATACTACCCATTAATTCCATTGAAAATTAATATTATGAATTTTATTAGTATTTAAAAATCCATTAATTTTTTTCTTAAGGCTTACAAATCAAACGTTACCCTTGTGTTTAGAGTTTTATTTCCAAAATTCCTCAATATTCAAGTCATTCCGATTTATGTCTCCATTGAATAATATTTCTCGTGGATACCTATGATTTCTAAACTTATTTTAAATAATATTTTTTAATTTATCCTATGGGTTTTTCATGCAATTTTATCATATGATTTACTTCTTACAAAATTCTATGAGTGGAATATTTTTTTTTTAAACTTTTTATATTATAACATTTCTCAAAAAAATCATGAAATGAGTGTTTTATAAATTATACATCTTGAATGGTTTTTATCTCTATAAATGGTGATTTTCTCATTCAATATTAATTTATATGTTTAAAAGTTCATTTTAAATGAAAATTTCTCACATTATAATTGCATAGATATATTAAAATATTTTATTTTATATTAAAAGGTAATTTTACATAAAAATTATTTTAATTGACCATTAAAAATAATTTTCTTAATAATATGTCCTTGTTTTCTTTTATTTAAGGATTAATTAAAATATTATCATTGAATACCATCGACATTTATTTTCTATCTAATTTATATATTTAATTAAATTCTTTTATGAAACCAATTATCTTTTTGTGTTTTCTAATATAATGCATGGTTTATTGTCTAAAGGCACAAACATGTAAGATATTAATTAAATGAAGGGTGGTAACTATATATAACTTTAATATAATTGGTATGTATGGATTACTCAGGAACTAAATATGATATTCTTGAACCTGATTTTTTTGTCCATGGTTTTATGAGTGGATAGGGTTTTCATGTCCAAAATATTATGTTTAGACCTAGATTTCATGTCCAAATGTTTATGAAATATATTGGATTTCATGTTGGTAATATAATGAATGTACCTATCATTAATTTAAATAATTTCATTATTGAGCTTGGTTTCACATCCTTATGATTAAATTAGGGTCTTATTTCATGTACATAACATATTGAGTGAATCTGTTTCTATTTAGACATGATCACAATGTTTTATTTTTTTGTGAATGCCACAATTCCATGTCCTATTATAATAATCTACTCTTATAAATCAAGGTATTTTATTATTTTGTGATTCATTCCTTACAAACACCCACACTCTATTAAATGATTGAAGAAAATTATATATGATATGTATGGTGTAGAATCATAATGTAATGATCATGTTATCACACACTTAGGATCATGTTATGGTAATATGGTCATTTAAATATCGCTTTATTTCTTTTATTGAGAATATGACTTAAAACATTCTTATATTTCATTTCCCCTTGTTATGATGAAAGGGTTTTAGTAATGTAATTTCTATGAATGATTCTATTTATGGAGAAAATATGGGGAGAAAATATAGTTTCATTATAAACATGTTTTTTGTGTTTATATGTCTCTAATGGAATTGGAGATATACGATTAGATAATGTATCTATATGTTATATAATGAATTAACATCTATTTTGGTATAATTTCTGTGATTTAAATTTATGGTTCACTATTGTCTATATTAGAGATTGGTTTCATTAACCGTTGGAAATTAGGATGATAAATCATTATTAAAAACACAAGGAATGGGTATATATATAGGATAATATCTGAAATGTTTTAATCATGGATTACCTAGGTTAAACCTATGGTTTTATATATTGAATATTAAATGTCATTATTTATACATCAAAATAATTATGTTTCATGATTATTTGTTTTTCTTTTATTTTTATAATTAATCGCAATATATAGTTTTAGTTGAAATGAATGAATGAAACATGAATAGATCATGTGAATAAAAAATTAGAGGGCCAACACAATGTCCATGAACATAATAAATTAAATGGATTTAAAGGTGGGATAATATATCATCTAACTGTTCTCTCTCAACTCTGTCAAAATATTTTTGGTTTCATAAAATGTGTTGAACTTCCGAATACACTAATGATGGTGAAACATGCATTTGAATCAATTCATAAACAATAGAATGGCCCTTATATACGTCTTCAGATCCACTGATTTCTTTGTAATAAATATATGTGATAGAAATGATATTTTCTATTCTTTAGTGCTCAAATAATGAAAAAATTGATAACTACTTATCCTACTGAAGGTGAAGTAGAAAAATGGTGGAATCGTATTAATAATTTTAGTAAGGGGGAGGAAATTGGATACATGTAATGGGAAGAGTATAAGGTAATATTATTTAGAAAGTATATCCCTAGTATACTATATACTAATAGAGAAAAGTAATTCCTTGAGATTATGTGGAATAATTATGAATAAATTGTTACCTAAGAGAAAAATTTTACAAGACCTCAACGGTATGATTTAGGTTTTATCATCATCCCTCAAATAATTATTAATATACTAATTAGTGGATAAAAATAATTTCTTTTAAATTAATTATCCATAATTTATTTTTTAATATTTTATGTAATCATTCAATATGAACTAGAAGAGGGAATAGATTAAATAACCCATCATAGTTATGGTGATATGAAAATGATGTTGCAGCTTTATGGAAACTCCAGTGATTATTCACATGGTTGGAAGAACTGTTTCAACCTCCAACATTTCATATATGTTTGAAGGAGGACATAGGTGAATGTATGAAAGAAATATGAATATGTTTCATATGTTATATTTGTTGCCATAAAAATATTAATTTTAATGGGATGTAAATAGGATCATTAATTAAATAAATGAACTAATATATCAATAAAATTCACCAATCACACATTAGTGATATAAATGAAAAGAGTATGAGAACAATGTTGATGAATAATCAAATGCACGTTCTAATGAAGATAGTAATCCAAAAAACTATTGAAGCAAAAGGAAAAATGTAAATCATATAAAGATACAATAGATTAGGTGAATCATGATAATTAGGACACACATATCCTCAACTCTAGCATATGGTATCCCATGTTGGCCATTATATTAATAGTCTCTATGAAAACCTTATCCTCTAGTGAAATTTGATGTGATTTTATGCATCAACTTACCCTCCATAATTTAATTTCTTATATATTTATAGAATAAAAAATATTATATTATTTTTATAATTATCATCTGATCATTTATAAATGTAATTATGGACTCAAAAATCCATTTCAAATATTTTTGTATAAGATAAGAGATATATTAAAAATTAGGGGTGAAATATATTTTAAAATCACATATTATTTTATTTTTAACTCTTTATAAATTATTATTTCATGTTGGAGAATATATGAATAATGTATATACATTTTGAAATTATACATAATTATTAATTAAAATTATTTTAATGTTTATTATATAATGATATGTGATCAAATTATTTTAGGGTTTTGAATATGGTAGTAAATATTTTATAGGAGTATTAAGGTTCAATACTTAGATAATGGATTAAGATGATGTTTGGATATTATTTTTTGAAGATAATTTAATATCTATCATGACACGAAATATCCATTTTGTTTTTTGTAAATATTTATAGGACTATGTAAGGACTTATAGAACTCATGAATCAGTAAAATTGTTTCATGTATTATTTTTTTTCAAATATCCATTACATGTAATACGAGATGAAGTGGAAGTACATTGAGGCCAACCAAAGGATTAAATTATTTCTATGAAATTGAATGAAATAAAGTACAATTATTTTCACTATTCAGTTATTTAGAAAGTTAACTATTACATTGAAATTAGAAAAAAAACTAAAATAAAAATGAAATCCCTTTAATTTTCATATTGGGAAACAAATGGTCTTTTAACCAATCATTAGTTTATAATTTTGTGATGGTTAACATTATCTTTACCATGTTGTCAATCACTCTCCTCTAGTCCTAGAGAGTTAGGATTTTCTTTGAAATATTTGATTTCAATTTAAATATATGTTATCCTATTTGGAAACCCAGTTATGAGTCATATATAATGACATTCATAATTCCTTTCCAACTTTTAATTGGATGTTTTTAACTGATTTTATGATGTGGGTTTTGAGAAGAGGATATAAAAATGTTTATTTTCGAGAAAAGTTTTAAATTTAATGGGTGAATTTTATTAATGGGTGTGGATATAACACTATATGAATACAGAAAATATTTCTATTTAAATAAATAGAGTTATTCTATAGATTTTAATTCTTGAGACATTAATGTCAGACGAACTGTGAAATACTATTAAAATATAACTATATATTATGAAAGTTATAACCTAGCCATTAATTTTAATGGTATGAATATGAATTTTTTTTAAATATATATAAATTTTAAACTCAATTTAAATTTGATGATAAATCCTTCGTAAATAATCACTTAATTTTCAGTAAGGTTATTCTATTCTATAAAAATAACTCTTCCAAAAAAATGACATTATTTTTTTTTACTTGAAAATATTATAAATAATTTTTGAAAAAAATAACAAATTTATTTAGTAAGATAATAAATTTTTGGAAAATGCCAAATTAAAATTATCAAAGTG
The DNA here is from genome assembly GCA_963277665.1 of Viscum album. NCBI lineage: Eukaryota > Viridiplantae > Streptophyta > Magnoliopsida > Santalales > Viscaceae > Viscum > Viscum album. Next base: position 282,680,484 of record OY728141.1, read on the forward strand.
TTATTTTTTAATTTTTTCTGAAAAGATTAATGTTTAATTGTATAGTGAAAGTACAAATTTTTTTAGAAATATATATTTTTGTAACACCAAATTTCAAGGTTCCATTTTAATTTAAATGGGTTTCAATAAAATTTATTCCATTTTATTATTGTTAATTTATTATGTTTATATGAATTAAATTTAAAATTTAATTTAATATAATGTTTTTTTGAAAAATTTATTTTAATGAAATATTGTAACTTTATTAAAATAAGATTTCATTCCCTTTTTAACACTTCTTTTAAAATTAATTTATCAAAATAATATTATTATAATTTGAGAATATATTTCTATATTTGGAATCAAGATGTTCAAATAAGGTTAATCAGTCCCATTTATTTATAGAGATTATAAATGGTAAATATGATCAAATTTATCACCTCATTAAAGGGTAGATAAGGTTATTATATGTAAAAAATATGTAATAAATAATATGTGTAACGAATTAAAATGGCATAAAATCTAATCCAATACTTGGTTCGATTGTCCACTAACCCAAATATTATTCATGATATCCCCAGGTTGGCGACAATGACTAAGACATCTTCAAATAACTGTTGGGAACGATTTCACCCAAAAATATTACAATAAAAAATTATAATTTATAAAAAACAATATATATATATATATATTGATAAATATATACATATATAGTACATGGAAATAATAAAAATTCTAAAACTGAAAAATAACAAATAAAATCTGTCTCCTGGTTGCCCACGACCACCCATAATTTCCAATGTAACCCACTATTAGTCACCACAGAATGAACCCACAAAGAAAGAAGAGAAAAAGGTGACTATTATAATATAATAATTGGATGCAAACAAAAAAAGGTATTGGTAGGGTATAAACTAATGAGTTGAGTATGATATAACCAATGATTTTATGCATTAATTTCATAAGGAAATTAATATATGTTAAAAGATTAGTTAAAATGAGAGAGTATGGCTATTAGAATAAAAATGGAGTTTTAGACATTTAAAATCATTGGTTAAACTAAACCATTAATACATGTAATTTCATCATTTTAATATTAACCATATTCATGAAAAGAATTGATAACAATTTCATAAGCTAAACTCAAAAATTTGGTAAAAGATTAGAATATTCACTTACTTTATAATGATGAATAACAATAAATATAATATATTAAACTTTCATAAAGAAAATAAATTTGGGTTGAATGGAAACATGGGTTCTAATTTGTTTCAGAAAATTGTTGTCTTGTATCAAGATCATGTATATGGATGTTGGGGGTATATTCTATTTATATAAATTAAAATTTCACATAAAATATTTATAAATAACAAAGGAATATATTCCAAATATGAGAAATCTAGAAACATGGTCATATGCCTAAGAAGGTATGATAGTTCCAGGATAAAGCACTCTACACAGTCAATGTGACACAAAAATTTATGTATACATATGTCCCAGTGGCATGACAAAAGGTCACTACATCACTATCCTATCAGGGAAGTGATGTGATAAATTATTATTTTAGAACATTTTTTAATCATAGAATATTTTCCAATTAACACACTAATGGCCTATGTCTTCAATGAAATCTAGTACAAAACTAGTCATCGGAAATTATTTTCAAAAGTAAATGCAATTAAACCCATTCGAAAATTTACATATGCTAATTTTCCTTTTAAAAATCCATAATGCCAATTTTTAATCAAAACGTGTTATTCTTCTTATTAAACCCCAATGGATTCTATCATAACTAATGTAATACATTTTTATCCAATACACCATTGAAATAAATTTGATCAAATTAATTTCCAAAAATTCAGTTCCACAATTTAGTTTCAATCAAATTCTATCCAATTTCAAAAACCATCCAATTTCAATTCAAAAACATGTATACAATTCAATATTAAAAAGGTTAATAATACCCTCTTCCATTCATAAGTCCCCAAGAAAATTCCAAATAGTCCTTTAAATAATAAATTATTTCACAGCATCTCTAGATCATTTAAGGTATGTATTATAAGTATAAAATGATTGAATACTTTTCCATTGAAGAGTTTATACAATCTTTCTAGGAGGAAATATCATTTATCTCAAATAACATAAGAACACAAATTAAAAAAAATGTAATATAACTAGAAGAGGATTTTTTGTCATTAAATAAATTAAATCATTTTAAACTATTTAGAGAAAAAAATTAAATAGTTCAATTCATTTAATTAAAATAATTGATGTTCATTTAATAAATCAAACCCCAGGCCAAAGACCATTAAATAAATCAAAACCTGGTGAAGTCCCTCAATTTTACCAAAAACCTTTTAAAAGGAATTTTATAACAATACAATACTAACATGGAATTTAATGAATTCTTAAAATATAAAGCTATACGAAGTTCAAATCCATTTAAATCATACCAGATTCAATTTACAGAGAATGGATAAGAAGAAGAATTTGTGAGAAATTAAATGAAAAATATTACAAAACATGTGTTAGAAATCAAGAAACCCACATCCATGAATTTATGAAGACAGAATGCATCAAAACAATAAGGAAAAGCATATAATCACCTACTTGGAAAATAAATAATACAGATGAAATGAATCTGAGATGTGTCACCATCGATGGTGGTCACCAGTTCATAGAAGATGTATCATAAAATAAAAAAGGGGAGTTCCTAGATCTAAAATTACACATAAATAAATCAAGGTCCAACATAAATCAAGGCTCAAACAACCATTAGTTAGGAGGGATCAAGAGGACATGGGAGATCCAATTTTATAATGAAAATTACCAACCAATAAAAAGGCCTCAACATTTATTGGTAAATCGATCCATAAAGATATGATTCCTTAGGAAAAAAAATAGTTTTATGGGGATCAAAAAACCATATGGATCATATTACGATCGAGTGGGAGGAGTAAAGGTTTATTTTTGTGGTGGTATAATTTTAAATAAAATTATCATATCATTAATTATTTCATGTAGGGTTTTTGGTAAAGGTCACATGGTTAGTAATAACAAAGAAAAAATAGTGGAACGTGTTGCAAAATCTATTAAAACCTTGGGAAAACAGGAAAAAACCATGAAATGGGATGCACACATTGTTTTCTACCATGTGTAAACCATGTAAAACCATGAAATAGTTTTCACACTTTGTTTAAAGCTTGAACAAACCATTAATAGACCATAAAATATGATTAACACTTCGTTTACCATTTAAGATACATTAAAAAAATCATAATCCCTACAAAATATTAATTTAAATAATGAAAACAACAAAAAAAAATAGCTCTAATCAATAGGTACTCAAATCTATGGGGAAAACATAAATAAATAGAAAGATGTTACAAATTCATTAACATTAAACTTTCTATCCCAAGAAACAATCCAATTTGAATGATAGAACCCGATTAAATAAGAAGAAAACCATCACTAATCTTATGAGTTGAATGGTCTGTGCTTCATATTATCGACTCACCCAAAGGATGACAATGCTCACAACTCCATGATCAAAAAACCAATATCATAACACATCTCTAAAAATGAGAAATACTAGGGACCGATAATAGGACTCCCCAATATTTAATGATTCACAAAAATGATGTAACAAAAAAGGAGAACATTTTCTAAAACCAAAAAAAGAGATACATCAACAATTCTCTAAGGAGAAACATCAAATATCAACAATCCAAAAATAAGGGTAAAAACTGATAAGGATTTCCACCATGGGTTTGTACTCAATGATAACATAGTATTTTTAAAATCTAGTCCTCGTACCAAGATGATCACAACAAGTAAAATTCTAACACCACTATGTGCCTAGTATAAAAAAAATAAACATCATCCTACTGATAGATGTACATCACCAAGGTATATTCAAGTTTAATCTAATATATATCACATTACCTAGTCAGTTCACAATAGGGCACTACAATCTAACATGGGAGATCATCAAACATATCATAATTGAGTTCTAATAATCAATTCAAAACTAAATGAATTCCAAGGAATAAAAAAATTAATCAATATAATAATACAATTATTACATCACCAATTCAAAAATTATCCAAAACAATTTCCATGAGATACCATCACAAAGATACTAAAAAATGGTTTCTACATACAAAAAATCTATATAAAATAAAACACAAATTTTTTCCACTGTGATGTCTGAAACACAAAGCTATAAATTAGTATATCCTCTATTAAGTGAGAATCTTATCACTATGGCCTATTAATGGAGCCCAATTATCATGAAGAATCTACTTATCCACTATAAGGAATTGATATACCCAAATGAAACAATAATTATTCATCCTATCAACTTACAGAACCTCTTATGTTGTACCAAATAGCCACATCATTTATAATCTCTAATAGAATTTGAACACAAATTTTTTTAATTAAAATGTTTTCCATAATGTAAACACCTGTTATTCCTCTTATTTTTTAATGACATTATAATTACTCAATTGGGAATGTGCAATTTATCAAATTTTATTTTTTTTAATTCCACATCAACAGAGAAGGGCCTTTTGAGAATGTTTGGTTATATGGTCAACCATTTCGATGGAATGACAATTGTAGGGTCTCGGTATAGAAATTTTCTAAAATATATAGCCCTACTGAATTCATTAAAAACAATTCTAGGTATGAAATATTTTAAATGTGTGAACTTCTGGACATTCTTCAAAAATGATAGGTCATTGTGACTAAAACTCAATTACTCGGAAACCTTCTCTTTCTTCGTTTTTTAGGACACTACCATTGAATGAAAACTAACAAGAATAATTAAAAAACATTATTTCACGAGTCATTAAGATATCAATGATCACATCAACTTTTTCATCCCACTTCACTACATTAAGGGAACCTCATTTACCACTATAAGTAGGTGGATAAAAATCCTAGAATTGAAGAATTATGTTCAAAGGTTGGAAAGTCTCTATCTCCACCACTCAATATGGAGTATGGGTAGAGTCACTTACAAGGTAATAAACATCTCTAAATTGTTATGAACAAACATGAGGATTGAATCGTTGGACGAAAATTCTATAATTGGCAATGAACATTCTAAGAGACTTTTTTTACCAATAGAAATCAATAGCATACCAACTCAGACATCAAATAACTCTCATAAAGAGCACATAATCATTTAAGAAAAATCATATCCCAATATCATCTAAAAATTAATGATTCTAGAACACATAATATTTCACCATTTAAAGACATCACACTTTCATTTCAAAATTATTAATACTTTTTAAAATCAATTAACGTTTCAAAACTCCTTTACCATCACATTTAAATAATTACATGGTTTCAAAAGAATTAATCCCATTTTATGGTCATCAATAACATTTCCATTTTAATCAATTATAATAAAGAATTTCTTCTTAAAATATTATTTTCCAATATAACTGAATATTCATTCCTAAATAATTTTTAGAACTATGATTTTCAAAAATGAAATATTTTTATATTTGAAATGATTTCTCAATGATCCCAAACAAACTTGTAATATGAAACATTTTTGTTTTCAGAAGGGATTTAAAATTATTGAAAATAGATTAAATTTTAAACAACCATACAAGATCATGAAACAAACCACATTCATAACCCATAAAAAACCTCACATAATTGAAGTAAATTGTATGAAAATGGATAAAATTTCATGTTTCGAAATAGGTCTGAATTGAAATTAGAGTTTTTTTAGGAAATGGTAAACAACACACCGATATCGAAATTGTTTATGGTTGGTTTTTATTCTATCCATACTAACTCCTCACAGTTTACCAAATCATTGAAATATGGATTCGTTGTGTCCATCCTTCCATTATGGTTCCAAAACAAATAATAGATTACCCAATTCAATGATAGACTTGTGGGGAATCTAAAAAAATTCATTTGAAACCCAATAACGTAAAATAATGATTCATGTTCCAACAACCCTAGTAACTAAAGTATCACCATGAAGGGGTGGTCATCTAGAAACCACTCACTGATATCATCATAGGTCCTAAGACATTATTAATCTACTTTCTTACCTGGCTCTCTCAAAGTAACATAATGATTTCAATTTCATGTATTTCTATTTATGTAAATACCCACATTGACACCATTTGTAATGAACCAACCCGAGATACAATCTAAACCAATATCAGAACTGATTTTCCACTAACCCAAAGAGCATTAGTGATCTTCACGGTCGAGTGAGATGCACTAGGTAATCTATAAATATCCATTGGATTCAATTTCTCCCTCAAAAATTACAAAAACAAGGAATTATGTGTTAACATCAATACATATATTCACATATATAAATATATCAATCAATATATAGATATCATGTACAGGGAAACAATAAGAATGTTGAATGTGGAACATTAACAATAAATTCCATCTCCTGGAGGACCTCAAGGACCCACCATATCCCAAATCACCCACCCTTGGTATCCCAAGACCGAACCCACAACAAATGGAAAGATCACGACAATGTTTTATATGATAATAAACGGATTAATAAACCAAAAGGTCCAGGAATGGTGTGAGATAATTCTTCTAGTAGGATTCAAACAAATAATATATATAATTACTTCATATAGAAATTAAAGTATACTAAAATATGAGAAAAAAGAGATATTATAGGGATTAGTTTAATATTAGAGTTTTAATCATTAAAAAATTATTTAATAGACGAAATATATAAAACATACCATTTCATGTTTTATAAAGAAAAAATTTTCACGAAAATATTTGAAAACCATTTCTAAAGGTAATGTCAAATAAAAAACAATATTAGTGAATATTAAACTTATATGTAAATATGATTAAGAAACAGTATAATATAATCAAGATGCATCGTAATAATAAATGAAGCAACCAAGGAAAATATTTTTCAAAATTCTAACAATGAACATTGTCATGTATCAAGGTCATGTATATGGATGTCATGGGTACATCCAGATTTTCTAAATTGAAATGGAATGTAATGTATTTCTCAATAACATTGATATATATTTAGAGTACAAAAAATTGATCAAAATTGTTATATTCTTAGGAAGGTATGATTTTTCCAAGATAAAGGAATCCACACAATTGTTGTGACCCAGAAATATTTGTATAAACACTTCCTTTTTGTATAGAAATGGATACTTCATCACCATTCTATAAAGGATGTGACATGATGTTATATTAGTTTAGAATGTTTAATAATCATAAAAAAATGTCGAATTAACACACTAACTACCTAAAGATTGAATTTTATCTAGTCCAAAATCAATGATGATAAATTTATTATGTAAATGAAATTCATCACATACAACATTTAAAATATGGTTGTTTTTCATTTAAAAACCATAATAATGGTTTTTAATCAAAACATGTATTCTTTCATTGTAACACCCTAAGGTTTCCATTAAAACTAATTTAATAAATTTTTAACAAATTTTACATTGGAATCAATTTCATAAAATTATTTTCCAAAAAAAAATCAATAATTTAATTTCAATCAAACTGAATCCAATCTCATAATTAACAAAATTTCCATTATAAACATTTTATACAATTAAATATTCAATATGGTAAACATTCCTGGTTCCTTTCACAATTCATCATAAAAATCACAATTGTTCCATTAAAAAAATTATTTCAAATCATCAATAAAAAATAAAGAAGAATTTCAGATATTATAAAAGGATTAAATAGATTTAAAAAATGTGTTTGAACCCTAGTTACATGAAGACCAATAATTTATTTCAAATAACCCAAGAAAAAAATTCCAAAACACGGGTGAAATCATTCTAAGTGGTTTCTCGTAAATTTAATAAATTAATGCAATTTGAACTATTTATAAATCATCGAATAGATCAATTATTTTGTATTAAAATCATGTATGTTCAGTTCAAAAATAAAAAATTGAACCAAATCTCATTTAATAAATTAAACCCGATAGCAATGCCCTTTAATTTTACCCACACAAATTTTTAAATGTTCTATAAGAAAAACATAAAAAATTGGAATTCAAAAAATTCAAAAAATATTGAGATAGATCAAGATAAAATAAATTTAAATCATACCATGATATAATTTTAAGATAATTTGGTCAATTAATAATTTATGAGGAATTAATAGTATAAATTTCATAAAACATGTGTTAGAAATAAAGAAACACACATCCAGAAATTTATCAAGAATCAATGAATCACCAAATGATTTAAACCATAAAAACTCTTATGTGGAAAATAAATATTCCAACCATAATGATTTTGTGATGTGTCTATATTGATGGAGACCACTAGATCTAAGAATGTTGATATTAAAAGAAGAGAGTGGAGATCCAAGATCTATAATTCCACATCAATCAATCAAGATACAAAAAACTCAATGATTTAATAAACTTTATAATGAAGTAAAACATAGGATGAAGGATATCGATGATTAAAATTTAAACAAATCACCAAAAGAAAATATATCTATAGTGATTGGTGATTCGATCCATCAATAGATAGTGTTTTCGTAGAAAAAATGGCTCTAGAGGGTTCCCAAAACCCTAATGATTGGATTATGTTCAACTGGGAGGAGTTTCAGATTATTTTGTGGGGTTTTGGGATTTTAGTTACAATTTTTGTATCATTTATAATTGTGATCATGTTTTTTAAGTCATCTTTATATACTAACCATGCACAAATCGTGCAATAGGTTGACCACATTTTTAAAACCATGTGTAAACCATGTATAAACTATGGAACAGGTTGCACATATTGTTTAAACCATGTTTAAACCAAAAATAATGCATGAAACAGGTTTCAAACATTATTTATAACAATGTAAAAAAATGCAAGAAACCATGAAACCAGTTGAAAAAATTTTTATTCGAGTAGAAAACATTAAAATACACATATAAATTCAAAAATACTATTGTAAAATACTTAAAAACCCGAAAAAGTGACCCAAACAGTGGGAGCTCAAGTCATTATGTCAAAAAACATAAAAACATGTAATGGGATGTCACAATATGTTTGCATCATAATTATTATTGTATAAATTTAATTCGATCCTAATCACCATAGTCCCAAAAATGACTTGTCTAATATAAACTTTTTCATTAAAAGGATAACTATAATATTTCCACTTATGAAAGTAATAAAATTCCACACTATTTGTTATAAATATATATTTTGTGTCCACTTATAGAAAAAATAAATAATCAAACAATGAAAAAGGTAATTTTTTATCATAATAAAATTAACTTAAATATATTTATTTATTTATACTTTGTAGAAATTATAATATTACAATCAATTCTTATGAAACTCTAATAAAATGTATTTTTTATAAAAATATAATTAAAATAAATAATTTTAAAAGTACTAAAAAATTTATTATTTGAAATAATTAACATTTCTAAATAATTTACTAGATCAATATGACACATTAAATACAATTTAAGGATTATATTCAAATTCCCACTCTGTATTTATGTATTTATACTCAAATTAAATGAATGATATAAAAGGGGATATTAATAGTATTTTATAAAAATAATATTATATTAAATTATTTAAAATTTTATGAAATATTTTAATAGACCGTGAAAATGTAACATAGTTTAAATATTCTTACATGGTTCATTTATGATTCACTTTTCCATTTATAGTAACATTATTAACAATATTTTTTTAAATAGTGGTAACCAATGTTAAGGATATGAATAATTAACCAACTGGTTAAAAAAATTGAAAATGATAAAAATGATATCAAAAAGTTTAAAATTTTTATTTTATGATTTAAATTCATCACTATAATCAATTTTATATAATTCATTACATTTGGAAGATTTTGGATACTGAATATTCATAATATATTTTTATTTTATTATGAAGTTTTAAATTTTTTTGTCACCTCAATTATAAAAGGAAACCTCCTATATCAAATTTTTTTACACCACATTGAGAAATATATCTTGAACAAAACCAACCCATTACATTTATATACATCTTGGAAAATTTTATGGTAGTGTTGGTGTCCTCAATAAACCATCTTTATATTCTTTAAAGAATGTTAAAGATGTGGTTTTCTAAAGAAGTTTCATCCACTTACCCCAACCTATTTCAATTTATACCATCTTCTACCACATCTAAATATATTTTATTTATCATAAAATTGAATCATCTTTATCCTAAATATACTTTAATTTTATCATGATTATGATATTTTCATATACACACTCTTTTCCATCAACTATGCGGTGGACATATCACTCATGTATACATTTGGCTTACCTTATACATATAGTGATACAATTAATTTATCATAAATGTTTTTAATGGATGGTTATTATGATGGATTTAATGTATATATATAATAATTATTACATAAATTAACTTCCATAATAATAATATTACATCTACATACTTATCTTTTCAAGTGTTGGATAATGATAGTTTCATTCATGTGTACGTGTGGACTACCACACCATGTATGTGATGTGTTTCATTTTCCATATATATTTTACATGAATAATAATTAGAAACTACTTAATTAAAAAAAATATTGTATATAAAATATAATAATAATAATAATATAAAGTTGAATTAATATTTACAGTTCATTTATTCTGTTGAAAAATGAAAACATCGTTCATTAGTACGTATACCCTATCATCTCCATTACGGGTGTAATTATTTCTTCAATTTATAATTTTTAAAAATGAATATAATTTTTTATATAATAAATATATTGGCTGTTTACAAACAGATAAAAAACTATCTAAATTTTGTCACCATAATCAAGGTTTGAATACCATGTCTTCTAAATTGAAACAGACATCAAATAAAAAGTAGTTATCAGCAAGAATAGTGGTTTTAAATACATATTTTAAATAAATCGGCTATATTATTGCATAAATAAATTATACACAGTTTGATATAATTTATTTATTTATAAACTACATATATAATACATTTATATTTATTATAAAATAGGTTTCAATGTTAATGAATAATTTGAAACATGATGTATTGAATTTCTGTCTCACTTTATTTTCATTGGAAAAAATGTCATATTCCCCTATTAATTCCTTTGTGTGGTGTATATGATACCACTAATTTTATATAATGATACATATAATAAATTTAATTTTTAATTTAAAATCCATTTATTTTTATTTATTTTATTATGATTAAAATAATAATGTTTCCAATGTATCAAGAGTTTTACTTAACAACCTCATTAATAATATTATTTTTTTGTCTGAATTGCTGAATATTTTTATTCCATATCCATTTTTTATATAAAAAATTATTCAAAAAAATTATAATATTATCCTATTATTTTTATGTCATTTTTCAAAATGTTTTACTTTTAAAAATATGGTTTAAAAAGTATTTTTTTATTGTTTTTAGAAAGAGGTAAAAGTTACTTTTCCGAAACAATTTTGGAACAAACTCTTTTTTCACATATATGGCATGAAATGTTTTCCCACATTTATGACTTATTTTTTATTTTAATATTCCCTTAAAATTTTACTATTTAATTATCCTAGATGTTTTCGTTTATAATTTCTAAACTCTATGAAAATTATTTATTTTAAAATGGACCAGTTATTTTAAACAAGAAATATTGCAAGTAAACATCAAAAATAATTTCCCATATAAGAAGGATTCTTTTTATTTTATTTACGATTTAATAAGAATATTCTATAACGACAATATCCCCATTCTTCCTCTAGTTGGATTATGTTCATAATGGAAAAAATATTAATGAAACCTATTTGTTTTTAATGGGTTCTAATATAATACATGATTTATGATCATGTGTCGCACATATATAAGATTTTTATTATTTGATGGGTGGGATTTAGTTCACAATCAAATTTATTTTGTAAATATTGAAAATACAAGAGTAAAATATTTTATGCGTGAAACTAATTTTCATGTTAGGTATTTTATGTTTTGAAATAGTTTTTATGTTCATAAATAAATATGTTGACCTTGTATTCATGTCCATATGATCATGTGTGGACTTGCACTTCATTTCCATAAGAACATGTGTGGACATTGATTTCAAATCTATAAGATAATTAATGAACCCGGTACCATATCCATATGTTTATTAAATATTTGATTTTATATCCTAAACAAAATGAGTGAACATAATTATACATGTTTTCAAAGATATATGGTTTTGTGTTTTCGACAATACTATGTCTTCTTCCAATGTTATTATCTTATAGATCATTTTCGTTGGTAGTTTTGTTATTTATGTATTAGGAAATTACAAGATTTATACAATGACTTAATTTATGATCTATGATATGAAGGGCTTGGATTTTAAATTCTAAACTCATGTACTAACTCTTTTATGCATAGGACTTGCACATAGGATCCTTGAAAACTATATTATCTACCCATACAGAGCATCCATGATCACCATTTTTACATTTCTTGTCCCCATATTATAATGAATAGTTTAAGAAATTTTATGCCTTATAAGGATTCCAGTTGTAAAGAACCTAATGGGAGATGATATATATCATTTATGAACTAGTGTTTTTATTTCCACGATTCTGATGGAAATAAGCTTATATGATTTCAGCATGGATCAAAATATTGTGAAATGAATATTCATATATTTGGTTGTGATATCAATGTATTATAATTAAGGGATAATATATCAAATCCCCATTAAACCACTAGATAATAGAAACCCATAAATATGACAAAAATTGTTTCAAAAAAACCCCTTTAAAATTTATAATAATTATATACCCAAAAAACTAAAAAAAATAAACATATGGGAATATTAAAAATTATTATAAATCATAAAATCTAATAAATTAAATAAAACTATTATGAAAATAAATCCCTTAAAAAAAGTAAAAAACTAAAAACAACATATTTCATAAAAAAATATACATAATACATGATAGAAATAAAAAAACCAAAATCAATAAAAACATAATAAAAACATAAAATTCAAAAAAATAAGAAAAACCTTAAAAAATAAAAAATAAATATACTAATAAAATATGATAAAACCTAAAGAAAATAACTTAAAACCTAAATGATATAAAAAATACTACATTCTATACCATACATTGAAAATCCAAATAACTAAACCCTAAAATATAATCACTATACCCCAATCCCTAAACCTTATTTCTTTAAAACATACATCACAATCACAAAATAGTAAACATTATTACACAAACCCGAAATAATACACCATAAACCCTAATTAATAAAGAAATTAAATACCAAACAAAACCCCAAAACAACTATTAAAATTTTAAAACCCACAAAAACCATTAAAAATAAACAAAGATAACCATGAAAAAATGTCAAAATCCTAAAATAAATTTAAAAATCTCAATTACTGAAAGCCTAAACCCTATACCCAAACACTTAAAATGAAAAAAAATTATCAAAAACTAAATATAATTTTAGAACTGTAAAAAACACTAATAAAATAATAACATATACCAAAAATATTAATACAATTATAAAATTTCATAAAACCCTCTATGAAAAAATTACAAAAACCTAAACCATGAAATAATGACTATGAAAACATAAAGAAGGAAAAAATAATAATAAATTATCAACAAAGTATTCCCAAAACCCTAACCCATGATCTTTGAACACCTAACCGAAAACACATATAAAAAAATTAAATACTAAAATATAAACCATGAACCCTAAAAACCCAAAAATCCATTAAAACTAAAACACCATATAAAATACATTAAAACCAAAAAAAATTACAAAATTTAAGAATTTAAAAAAATAGTCCATAAAAAATAAAACAAATATAAAAAACCATAACAAAACATAATAAAATCATTAAAGGAAACCTAAAAACCCCTTATAAAAATGAATTTGAAACCCTTAAGAATGTCAAATTGAAAAATTCCAACGCAAAGATAAAAAAATAATTAATACAACACAAAAAAAATTACCCTAAACTCTAAAATATAAACCTTATAAACTTCAATTAATAAAATGTCATTGATTCCTCATGATACCATTAAAATCCTAAAAAAATTTATAAAACATAAAAACCAAAAAAAATAAAATGAAACTATATAAAATATAATCATTAACAAATACATAAACAACCAAACAAATTTTAAAAAAACTTAAAAAATTTTATGAAAACATAGTACTTGGTTTAACCCTAAAAAAGTCGATTAAAAGGGTATACTAAAAACATAGAATACCCATAACTCAAAAATAAAATACTAAAATATGAAAAAAAACGTTCCCTAAAAAGTATATCTAAAATTCGAATAAATAATCCATAAACATAATCACTAAAACATACAGGCTTAAAATTTTTAAACCAAATAAAATCGTTAAATACCCATTAAAAACCCAATACTATATATATAATAATCCTTATAAAAAATAAAATCAACATAAAAATATTATAAAAACATAATAAAACTCTATAAACAATTGTATAGACCAAAAAATAACCATAAAAACAATACATAAACTAAAAAACATTAATAACACATAGACCCTACAATGTAAACATAAAACCCCACACATCCTTCAATATATGTTAATCCCAAATTCCAAAACACTAAACCCCAAACCGTAAGCCCGAAACTCTAAATAATCACATATCCTAAACCCCAAACCTAGGTCACTAAACATGAAATCGTAAAACCAAAACCCTTAATAATAAACCATGTAGCATAAAATCAACACACTAATTACATATAAAAATTTTAAAATAAAATCACAACTATAAATTTTTTAATTTTATAAAACAATAAATAATAAGAGTAATTAAAAATAATAATCACTTAATTTTTTTAAATAACCCCCAAAACCAAAAAAACTGATACCCTAAACAACTAACCTGAAAAAATCATAAAAAAATATTAAAAGATAAAATACATAAAACAATTAAAACAAAAACCAAAGTCCCTAAAATTAATACCATAAACTAGAATCCATAAAAACCTTTTAAAATACAATAAAACACTAAAAACATTTAATTACATAAAAACAAATAAAACATTCAATATTAAAAAATAAAAGAATTCTAAAGATCCATATAATCCCTAATTAACACTATAATAGACATAATCCCTAAAAATATAAAATATCATAAGAATCCATATAAAAATAGGAAACAAAAACACAAAAATAAAAAGACAAAACACTTATGTCCCTCAACATTAATCCGTAAAACATAAATCTCAAATCAGAAATCATAAAACCGAATCAAAAACCTCAAAACTATAGTGTCCTAATAATAAATCCCAAAACCCTAAAAATATATAATAACATGTAAAATCATAAAATCCCAAATAAATTGTTTCAAACTATAAAAACCATAGAAAACATAATCTCTATGAAGTTCTACAAAACCAAAAGAAATTAAAAACATTTCAAACCTTTTAAAAAAATGAAATGAAAAAGTACAGTTAACCATCAAAAAATTAAAAAAATATTAAAATTTATGTCAGTATAAATTTTATGCTAAACTCTACGACATCAAACAAAAAAAAAGAAAACGGAACCCTAAACCCGGAAAACTAAACCCAACAAGATAACATTTATACACATGAAAATCATAAAATCCTTGACAATTGTTCAAATAATAAAACATATAAAAATGTAGATGAACATAATAAAATAGAAACATAAAATAAAAAAATTAATGATAAAAAAATAATGATAAAAAAATTAAAAAAATACAAAAAATAACTAATACCATTAAAACATTAAAAACACAAACACTTAAAGAATCCTTAAAAATACTAAAATAATCATTAAAAAAACTCAAAAACCTTAATCAAATCCAACAACTAAAAACAATAATCCCAAAAAACATGTTTTTACATATACCCTATACCACAAAAAGCCATAAAGAACTTACAAATATGAACACAAAAATTGATAATTTCAAAATACTTAAAATGAATAAAAAAATATATGAAAACATTATAAAATATGTTTCAAAAAAATTGAATGACCCCTAAAAATTATAAAAAACAATACGAATATTTTTCAAAAACAATAATCCCTAAAAAATCTAATTAAAAATTCTAATGAATGATGGAAATTATTTAAAAACCTCAATATCAAATAACCATAGAAATTATGCACAAAACAAGAATCCCTAATACATAAAACACCTTAATCCAAACTCTAAAAAAATAACCCAAAACGCTAATTTATAAATTTGAATCCCAAATACCTTAATACTAAAACCTAAACCCTGAACTTTAAATCTAAAAAAAATTATAAAAATACAATGAAACCATTCTAAACCAAAAATAAATTAAATGAAACAAAAAAACATCAAAAATAAATCATGTAAACATTACATAGTAAAATAAAATTATAAAACATTGTTTTGTAAATAAGGTTTTCCTTATGACATTTCAATTCCTTCAAACTAGGGGTAGATTGTTGAGTCAATAAGATATCCTTATGACTTTACCATTCATTATTGTTTTGAAAATCAAAAACACCTTATCTCATGTAAAACAGATTTTACCCTATATTTTTCTTTCATAAAGAAAATTTCATTCCCCTTGGAAATTCATCCAAACCATGTTATTCGTTGTTCATTATCATGTCTAAATGTAATATTTGGTTTCATTTCTAAAACCTTGGAATCATATAATACTTAGATAAAGAGAATTTTGTTTTTAGGATCCGAATTCTGGTTCCGAGTTATATGAATTTATACTCTGAACTCTTCTGAGTTCTGACATCGAGTTCTCTAAATATATACTTTGAACTCTTCTGAGTTATGACTCCATGTTCTCTGAATTCAGACTCTGACCTCTTCTGAGTTATGACTCCAAGTTCCCTGAATTATGACTCCAAAATCATATGAGTTCTAACTCTGAGTTAAATGAATTCAGACTCTGAACCCTCCTGAGTTATGACTATGAGTTCTCTGAATTCAGACTATGAACTTTGTAAGTTCTGATTCTGAATTTCATGAATTCAGACTCCAAAATTTGTAAGTTATGACTCCAAATTCTCATGAACTCTGACTCTGAACATTGAAAATGAAGATTCTGAATTTCCATAAAATTCATACTCTAGAATTCTATAGAGATTAGGATCTGAATTCCTAAGAAAACAGAATCCGAATATCCTTGCATTATAGACATCGAATGTGTCTTTGGTTAGACTATGATCATTTATTTTCATACATTCCGAATATCTATTTTTGGTTATATAACCATATTTTTGCTTACACTTGTTTTTGTTATAAAATGATGTCGTACTTTCAGTTACTAAATGTTAGTTTTTGGAGTAGCACATGTATAGGTCCCTCCAAATTTCAATTAAAAATATGACGGTTAGAGGAGGGAGCCAACTGTTGGAGTTGTTCCTATAAATAGGAGCTCATTTTAACGTGCTTAGAATTATTTGGCAGATTACTTTTTGACAACTTTTCATACAGATTGTTGAAGTGATTTCTAGAGAGAGGCTCTTATAAACTCTCAGGCATAATGCACAACGTTTGAACAACTTGATCAAACATTGCTTCGTGCTGATTTTCTTTGTACAGACGTACGATTTCGTTGAAATCAAAGACATTGGGTTGTGAAGTTAGACGTGCCAATTTCAATACAAATCGAGGGAATGTGGGGATGCAGGACAGAAACTGATCATCAGATGTGGGTCTTACCTTCTTTTGGGTAAGATAGACTTTCATCAAAGTATAAATCAACGCACCTTTATCCAGGGTTGTTGGATACCCTTTTCTTTGGGTTAAAAGAGTTACTACTTGTTACTTGTAGTGTTTCAGTTTTGTTTTCGGCTGTAATTTTAGTTGTTAAATAAATTATAACTATCTAATACTTCCTTAAACATGTACTCGGATTTTAAAGGATTCTATATGCATTATGTTATAATCATAGTTGTTGAAAACTTTTTTTATGTTTCATTTCCAAAATCACTTTTCTGGAATCATGAAATTCATTAGAAATTAGAGGTTTTGTGAATTTTGATTATTTAGAATATCCTTAAGGATTTTTAAAGTATAAAATTCACCCCCCCCCACCTCTTATATATTGAGTATCTTCATCATAGTTTGATACTAAAATCAGTATCATATATATCATACTATTGATCCAACAATTGGTATCAGAGGTTGGAAACCTTGTAAACAATTGGTTTCAGAGTTTTGGTTAAATCTGAATTAATCTCATGATTAGATTCAAGAGAAAAATCTTCTTCTTATTTCTGGAATCATCTTTTCGAAATCATCTTTTTGGATTCACAAGTTCGGATTCAAAACTTCGGATTCATTTTTTCTTAGAGATACTCTAGTTATTATTTTATGATGAGGAATATTTTATTTGTTTACAAACTATTATTACTAACAAGTTTGTGTGCCATGATATTCCTAAATATGGCAGGATGAAATTTTTCTTCTATCAATAGTTAGAATCCTACCAGACCTCCTATTTTTATGGAAATTATTATGAGTTCTGAAGATATAGGATAAAGACATTCATTATTAACATTTTAGTTGATAACTACCTCATTATGATAGGGTACTATAATATTCCAAATAAGGAATTAAGAAATTTTACTAATCAGGAGGAATCAGAATATCAAGAAAATTTCAAAGTCCAAAATACATTTCTATGTTCCATGACTATGCACATATATAGTAAAATATCTTCATGTGAAGCTGCAAATATAATCATGAAGAAACTTGAAGTTACACATTTTGGTACTTCCAATGTTATAGAGACAAGAAAAGCTATATTGAGAGCTGAATACCATGGCCTTAACTTTCCTTATAGAGAACATATAAGAAAAGTTCATCAAAAGATTATGACTTCCGTGAATAGCATGCAGTCTATGGGAGAAAAACGTTTAGATGATGAGGCACTTGTAGATAAAATCATAGAAATCATTCCAAATTAGTGGGAGTCTAAGAGGACTTCATTTAATGAGAACAGGAATGTTACCCAGATTTCCATATATGAATTGTTTGGAACTCTTCTTTAGAATGCGAGTAGAATGAGGAGAGATTATGATAATGTAAAAAAGAAGAATCGAGTTAGAGAAGTGGAATTTACTACTACTTTTAAACATATGAATGCTAAGACTCTAGAAATAGTTACTTGATTAAAGTCAAAGAATGTTACTATTCCGTCAGAATCTAGTGAAACAGAAAATTCGAAGAATGAATTAGCTAATCTTGAACAGAAAATGAAAAAGATTATATCTTAAAAGAACTATCAAAATAAATTCATGAAAAGAGTCTACAAAGGGAAGAAATTTTGTGAAGATACTTGTTATGACTGTATAATAACAGGTCATATCAGACATGTTTACCCTCTATTAAAAAAATAATGAAAGGAAGGAAATAAATTTAGAGAGGAATAAGAAGAAGTTATATCTCTCAAAGCACAAGAAAAGTATTAATGAAAACAATAAGTGGAGTGCTAGCTATGGAGAAACATCAGGAAGCAAATCTTTTGAATATAAATCATCAGCACAAAAAAATATTTGATTTATGGCTACTACTTCTTTCTCATGTACATGTTTTATTTCTAAAGAATTCTCTACCGAGACTTTAAAAAATTATCTTGATAATAATTACTATTCTGGAGATATTACTTCTAATGAAGATACTTTATCTTCATATAATGATGAAATACCTTCATATGAATAAGTGACTATGTATTCCAAATTGTTAGAAGCAAAAAATAGTAATATTTCTAATAAATTGGAAAAGGAAAATACTAGATAATAAGTTCTTACAAATGAGATTTTTGAACTCTCCAGTGATCATAATGATAAGGATGAGGTTTTAGAAAAACTATCTAAAGATCTTACAGAAGTAAATTATGAAAATGAAAAGCTTTCTAAAGATCTTACGAATGCTATTTTAAAATTAAAGGTTTTTTATGAAAAATCAAACTCTAAGGAAATAAATCATGAGGATAAGAATTTAGCCATCAGACTAAAATCCAAAATATATTGCCTTAAGAAACATCTTGCAAACCTTACTTCTATTAAAGAAAATTTTGACAAGATTTATTCTCAATTCAAACCTCAAGGATATAGTAATGGAGTAGGTTATACTCACTGAAAACCTTTTTTCGAAAACAATTATTTCATTCCTTTCAGATCTACTTTTTGTACTAAATATCAAAGTGGTGGGAATTGGAAGAAAGATTTCTCTTTGAATAATGTTCAATCTATTGGGTTTCATAAAGCATATTTTTCTAAACATATGTGGATACCCAAAATTTTGTTTTCTAATAATTCCGAATCCAAGAATGTTTAGATTTAGAAAGTCTAACATTCTTATTTTTAGGAAAATAAAGAAGGTACCAATACCAATACGTGGTACATGGATAGTGGATGTTCCGGGAATTTGTCTATTAAGAAATCATTTTTTAAAATATTATCATGATGAAAGAAGGAAAAGTAACTTTCAGGGATAATTCTAAGGGATAAATTATTGGTATAGATAACATTGTTCTTCTTGAAAATCATTGATTTCAAATGATTTGTTAGTTAAGGGTCTTAAGAAAAATCTCATTAGCATTAGTCAATTTTGTGATGAAGGTTACCTTGTGAATTTAAGGAGTGAGAAGTGTTTAGTACACAATTCCAAGGAAGAATTTATTCTTTCTGCCGATATGAAAGATAGTGTTTACACCCTAAACTTAAAAGACATTAGAAACCAAGACTTACCTTGCCTTAGGGAAATAGTAGATAATTCCTAGTTGTGGAATAGAAGGTTAAGTCATTATAACCTTAGAAACGTTTGTAAAATCTCTATTAAAGGACTAGTTAAGGATGTACTAGGGCTTAGATTTTATTCTTAAAATGTTTGAAATCCTTTTCAATATAGAAAGAAACATAAATCATGTTTTAAATCAGTCATTGAAGCCTCAACCATGAATTAATTATAGTTGGTGCATGTGGATCATTTCAGTCCAACACAAATTGGAATCATTGGAGGAAAATATTGTGTATTTTCCTTGGATAATAATTACACTAGATTTACATGGGTTTATTTTCTCACAATGAAATATGAAGCTTTTTCTTATTTCAAACGTTTAAGAGCCCAATTAAAAAATGAGAAAAACCATCCTTTGAAAACAATTCATAGTGATCATGGAGTAGAATTTCAAATTATGATTTTGAAACTTTTTTTAGTAGAAAAGTCATTACTCATAACTTCTTAAAACCTAGAACACCTCAACATAATTGTGTTGTTGAATGAAGAAATATAATTCATCAAGAGATTAATAGATCCATGTTGAGTGAGTATTCTATGACCAAATATTCTAGGGATGAAGTTGTAAGTACTGATTGTTATATTATAAATCGAGTTTTAATCAGAACTCTTCTTAATAAAACTCCTTATGTGATATGAAATGGTAGAAAACCTAGACATTCTTACTTTAAGGTTTTTTGTTTCAAGGTATTCATTCTGAATATTAAAGATAATCTCCACAAATTCGCACCAAAAACTGTTGAAGGAATTTTATTATGTTTCTCCACAACTTCTAAGGCATATATAGTTTTCAATAAAAACAATTTTACTATTGAACAGATAGTACATGATAAATTTGATGAAACTGATCCTTTGGTTTTTAAACAACCCCAACCTACATCTTTGGATTTTTTTTCAAAAACTGTTTATCAACCATTGTTAAAAGATCCTTATGATAAGGATAATGCCCAAGAAGATAATTCTGAAACATTTACCCCAGAAGATTTCCTACCCTATGTTGATGAAAAGTTTTTTCAAAACCCAAATCAGTTGGTTGTAATGAATCATCCTAGTTATAGTATCATTGGTGATGTGAATCAACAAGTAAGAACTATAATTTCCTTAATAAATGAATTAGAATATCTAGTATTTCTTTCCCAATTATAACCAAAAAGCACTGATGATGCTTTAGGTGATGATGGTTGGATAAAAGATATGCAATATGAACTAATTGAATTCGAAATGAATAAATTCTATTCTTTGGTAGAAAGACCTAAGGAAACATCTGTTATTAGTGTAAAATGGGTCCTCTTAAATAAGTGTGATGAAAATGGAATCATAGTAAGAAATAAAGCTATATTGGTTGCAAAAGGCTATAATCAACCAGAGGGAATAGATTATGAAGAAACCTATTTTCCAGTATCTTGAATTGAATCTATTTGTATCATACTTTACTTTTCAAAATTCTTCAATTTCAAACATTTTCAAATGTATGTGAAATGTGATTTCCCTAATTTTTATGTTCAAGAGGATTTTTTTGTAAAAAAACCTCCTAGTTGTAAAGATATAAAACATCCTAATCACATTTCTTGAATTACCAAGGCTTTGTATGGACTTAAGAAATCCCCTCGAGCATGGTATGATAGACATATATGATTTTTTCTTAAAAATAATTATGTTAAATGAAATTCACATCCAACCCTTTTTATAAAGAAAGATAAGAAAACCGTTTTGATTTTTCAAATTTATGTTGATGAAATTATATTTTGTTCAACTTAGAAATCCTTAATAGATTCTTTTTCGGATCTAATGAAATCTGAGTTTGAAATGAGTATGATGGTTGAGTTATCATTTTTCCTTGGTTTTCGAATTTCTCAAAAACCTGAGGGAATCTATTTATACCAACATAAGTTTATTAAATAACTTCTTAAAAAGTAGGGAAATGGCAACACTAAATCTATAAGTACTCTTATCGGTACCTCATAAAAAATTGATTTTGATGAAGCTAGGAAAATAGTAGATCAATCATCATTTAGAGCTATAATGGGACATTTACATTACAAGACAACTAGTCATCCCAAAATAATGTTTCCAGTATACTTATGTACAAGATATCAATTCAATCCTAAGGAATCTCATTTAAAGGAAGTGAAAATAATGTTTTTTTACTTAAAGTGAAACATTGATTTAAGAATCTTTTATAAACCTGGAAATGATTTTATTCTTAAATGTTTTTCAAATGCTAACATTGGTGGATGTAGAATGGATAGAGAGTGTACATATGGAACATGTAATTTCATAGAAGATTCATTAGTTTCAGGGTCATGTATGAAGCAATACTCAGTAGCACTTTCCACTACTGATGTTGAATATGATGTAGCTGGAAGTTGTTGTGCTCAAGTATTGTGGATGCAACACACACTCACAGACTATGGTATGAGTTCTAACAAAACAAAAATTTTGTGTCATAATACTAGTTCCATTCCCCTGTATAAAAACCCTTCACATCACTTTCATAAAAAAAACATAGATATTATGCATCAATTTCATAGAGATCACACACAAAAGGAGATATAATTCTTCAATTTATCGGAATATAAGATCAACTATCCAATATTTACAAAAAATCATTACCCTCTAATAGATTTGAATATATTAAACAAATGTTCGGAAGGATAACCGTAAAGTAATATTCTTCATTAAAATTCTATTAGAATAAATCTCCTAATAGTAAAAATTCTTTTTCATAGAGGGAGTACATTTTCGTGTTAGTTAAATGGAAAAAATTTATATTCGATTTTTCAAAAAATATTGAAATGAAAATGTTTCATAGTAAGTTTTTTAAAATATTTCATAATGAAAATTTTTATAGTCAGCTTCTCATGATTTTCATAATGAGAATTTTCGTACTCAAAATTTTCATTATGAACCTTTTCATGCTCAAATTTTTCGTAATGATGTCTTTCGTACTCGAAATTTGTTTTCGTAATAATGTTTTTCTATTAATAATAAAATTTTTTGGAATCTAATGTCCTTAAAGTAGAATATTACCTTTTACAAATAATCATCTCAACAATCCGAAAGCTCTGTTTCCTTTCTTATGTTTTTGTAATCATATTTTTCTTGCTGGTATATTCATTTGTTGTTAAAAAAATTCGGATTCTATTTTGCTTAAATCCGAATGCTTTTTTAAAAACCTCAAAGGATCGGATTATATCATGTTTTCCATGAGGCTATCATTTCATCCATCAGATCTAATCATATGATCTCTCAAAAATTGGATTGACTTTGGATATTGAATCGTTACTTCAAATTCCTATGTAATGGACCCTCGAAGGGTTGTCCCACATCGGATTTCAACCCTTTGTGTGTCGATTCTCTTCCCCATTTCTTAATCATGTTCTGATCTTCTCAATTCTTTCTCAAATCTGAATTTCTGGGGAAGATCCTTCTAAAGAGATATCAATTAGCAAGCCGAATTTGGAGTGGAAGATTTTCAAAGAGAGGTTGGTGCATCCGAATTTATTTACCTTGTACGATTCCATTATATCCAAGAACATAAGGTTGAATGGATGGGAAAGTGTTTGTATATCAAAGCCAGGATCTAATGATATAGTTTATCTGTATCTTCATGTGGAATTTTATGAATATATGAGTTTCATCAACGAATAATATAGGAGTACGTTTTATTTAAAAATCTATGGAAAACATATTCCATTTCATAAACTAAGGCTGCTAGCTTTGTAGGGTTGTCTTATGAAGTGGAATCTGAATTTTGTTCCCATAAATTACCAGATGTACAAGGATGTTTTGTCAAGGAGAAAGCTATAGAGTAGCTTGGACTTTTATATTTCAAGACTTCAAATATTTCTCATTTGTCAACAAATAATCGGATCCTTGAATTATGGGTTCAAGGATTCATCATTCCGTGAAAAGTTGATAAGGACACCTTGAAGAAGAGTGACATGTACATCTTAGATTTTCTGGTGAATCTGAGGATGATCAGCTTGATGAAGAAGATTCTCATTATGATTCATAATATTTGGAATGGAAATTAGAAAGCCTATATTATCATGTACCCAACCATTATTTCTAAGATAACTGTTTGGTGCCTTGAATCATTCAAAATTCCATGCAGTTCCAAGCTGAGGAATTTCAAATTCATGTTAGTAAGTGATGATACTTTGAAGAGAATGAATATTGGTTTCTCGAAAGATCATGTAGAATTATATTAAATACTATAGTAAGAGTTTTATGTAGTTTTGAACAATGCATAAGTTCTTGAACCATCAGAAAAAGGAGGAAAGAAGAGGAAGTTGAAAGACGTAGTAGAAGAAGAGAAAACCCCAAAAGCTAAGGAACTCCAATATGCATCTCTAAATCACAAGAAGTGGAAATCTTATACAGATGAGGTAGTATCCTAGTGGATGGAAGACAAGAGAAATCATACGGAAGGAAGGCCACCGTTTGTCTTGGATCCTACAGAAGCTAAGGCTTTAAAAGAAAATACAACTGATGAGCTTGAAAATCAAGATAAATAGAAGAAGAAAAAGATGAAAATGTCTGAAGCTGAGATATTCCAATCTGTTTTTAAGGTGACTGGAAGAGAATTTGATAAGATTCCAAAACCAAAATCTCTCATGGTAGAAGATTTACCCAAAACTCTAGGGAAGATGTTTGTCAGTACAAAAAGAGCACAAAAAAAGATTATTGAACAAAAAGTGGAAGAAGAGTTAGAAAGTAGTGGTGACACAGAAGACATCATAAAGAAAGCTGAAGAGTTTCAGAGAAGGAATGTGCATCCAAGAAATTTTTTATCCAGATCTATCATTCCGGATCTTTAAAGCATTCTACACTTGGGTGAGCTGAAAAAGATGAAGATGAAGTGAATAAACTATCTAAGAAAAAAATTTCAAACCATGATTTCATACATCTTAAGGATGTTGATGCTAGAGCTAAGAAAGGGAAAATAGATGAAGATAAAATTGCTCAGCTGACTGATAGTGAACAAGAGTCTTTAGATGATGAAGCTATTCTGAGAACTGATAAAGGGAAACAAGTAGTTGTTGATACATCCACATAATTTGTTGTAAAGAATAATGATATTGTTGGAACATCAATGAGGAAGCTTGTTGAGATAGACAATGAGCCCTCACCACAAAAAGTCTCAAATTCAGAATAATCTTCTCATTGACATGATTTCATAGTCCTGTCATTTATGAAGTTGGTTGGCACCATTTTGATCTTTCCAAGCATTGACTCGAGATGTCAGATGCTCAAACAGAGCATGAATCAAAAATCTGATTCAGTATCATTTGTGATGGAAAAATGTGTCAAGTTGGAGTCAGACATAAAATATTTTATTATCAAATATTATACCCACAAAATGTCCTGCAGGAAAATGGTTGGCTGGTCAATGAATATATTTTATGATTTAAGAGAACATGATGAGTTTCAAGATGGTGTCAAAGAGGATTTTGACATTGAATATGGTAAAATAAAGGATATCACAACTAAATTTGAGTAAAATATAACTCTTAAGAAGAATACCTAGATTCTTGAAGTAAAATATCTAATGAGAAGTTTTATTCTTCTTCTCAATGTTGGAAGAGGGAAAGGGATATTCAGATCTAGATAGAAGAGAAGCTAGTTATGCAAGTTGAGTTGTTGAATGTTCAGGCAGTGGCTCTGAAGGCTCAGGAAGAAAAGATGAAAGCTTTAGAGAGGAAAGTAGAGGATCAGGATAAACTTTGATATAAATCAAAGGAAGACCATAAGGAACTCAAAAAGCATAAAACCATAGTGATGAAATTGATACCCAAGGAGATGAAATAAAAATAGATCCAATCTGATCTTTTTTTATTCATTATTTGTACAAATTCTCCCTATCCTAATGAAATTTTTTTTTCCTAATATTTGTTTGGATGATATGTACTATTATTTCAGGCACTAAAATTTCTTTTTCATTCCCTAAAACTCTTTTTGAAAATAAAAAATTGGGAGAATGGAAATATAATACTAAGTAAATTAGATATATCCCTAATTAAGGGTGAGTTTACCTAAGGGGTATTTTTCATTGCGAAGATTTCAGTACTCAAGATAATTAACAATATCATTCTGGAAATCTAGAATATGATCCGTAGTGTTCCAAAGCCTAAGGGGAGTTAATCATATTCATCTGTGACCATATGATAAGGGAGATAAGTTTTACCTTCAATTTCTATAAACATGTTGTCTAAGACCTTTTTTTTTAATGATATTTGTGCCCTCCCAAGAGGGGGAGATTGTTGAGTCAATACTGTTTTCCTTATGAATTTTACATTCCTTCATACTTGGGTGAGATTATTGAGTCAAAAATGTATCCTTATGACTATATGACTCATTCTTGTTTTGAAAATCACAAACACTTTATCTCAAGGAAAATCACATTTTACCCTGTATTTTGCTATCATAAGGAAAATTTTCTTCATAAAAAAAAATCATTTGTACCATGTTTTTCATTCTTCATTATCCTGTCTAAATGTAATATTCAATTTCGTATCTAAAACCTCGGAATCATATAATACATAGATAAATAGAACTCTATTTTAAGGATCTGAATTCAAGTTCTGAGTTCTCTGAATTCAGATTTTGAACTCTTCTAAGTTCTGACATTGAGTTCTCTGAATTCAGACTCCATACTCTTCTGAGTTCTGACTCCAAGTTCATTGAATTCAGACTCCTAACTCTTCTTAGTTCTGACTCTGACTTCTCTGAATTCAGACTTTGAACTCTTCTGAGTTCTGAATCCTAGTTCTCTAAATTCAGAATCCGAACTCTTCTGAGTTATAACTGTGAGTTCTATGAATTCAGAGTTTAAACATTATAAGTTATGATTCTAAATTCTCATGAATTTTGATTCGATCATTGTATGTTCTGACTCCGAATTCTCATGAACCCTAACTACGAACATTGTAAATATAGATTCCGAATTTCCTTGAAATTCAGACTCCAGAATTCTATAGAGATCAAGATCTGAAATCCTTAGAAAAATGAATCAGAATAAACATGTATTATAGACACCAAATGTGTTTTTGGTTAGACTCCGAACATTTAATTTCATAAATTTCGAATATCTTTTTTTGGGTATATATCAATATTTTTTCATACACTTTTTCTTGTTATAAAATGATGTCGTACTTTTAGATACTAACTAACCGTTGTTTGAGTGACACGTGTACAAGTCCCTCTGAAATTCAAGGAAAAAATATGACCATTGGATGAGGGAGACGACCGTTGGAATGGGGCCTATAAATTGGAGCTCATTTGAACGAGCTCAGAAATTTTTGGTAGATTACATTTTGACAACTTTTCTTACATTATGTTGAAGTGATTTCTAGAGAGAGAGCATCTTATAAACTCTTAGGCTTCGTTCAGAACGTTTGAGCGGCTTGTTCAGACTTTTATTTGGGAATATTTTCATTGGGAAGGGGTGCAATTTCCTTGAAATCAGAGACTTTGGGTTCTGAAGTAAGAGGTGTCGATTTCTTTAATAATCGAGGGCTTGCGGTGATAGCAAGACTAATACCGATCTTCGGATTGAGGGCTTACCTGGGTTTGGGAAGACATAATTTCTTGAACGTATAAATCAAGGGACCTTTATCCAAGGTTTTTGGATACCCTTCTCTTTGGGTTAAAAGAGTTACTACTTGTTACTTGTAGTGTTTCAGTTTTGTTTTCTGCTGGAATTTTGGTTGTAAATGAATGTATAACTATCTTATACTTCCTTAAACATGTACTCTGATTTTATATTATTCTATACTCTTTAAGGTGGAATCATAGTTGTTGTAATCTTTTGTTAAGTTTCATTTCCAGAATCACTTTTCCATAATCAAGCATGACATTTGAATTTAGAGGTTTTTTGAATTTTGTTTATGCAAAATTTCCATAATGATTTTTAATGTATACATTTCACCCCCTCTCTTGTATATTGAGTATCTACATCATAGTTTGATACTACAATCAGTATCATATCTATCATACTATCGATCCAAAAAACACAAATAAAAATTAAAACCCATATTTGAACATAAAAAAACCTCAACTTTATAAAAAAACCCCAAAAAACAATTAAATTTTGAAAGATATATAATACCTCAGAAACCCTAAACCCTAAATCATCTACTCTAAATTGTAATACCTTGGACCATAACACATTTCCATAAACCATAAGAAACATAAAAATCATAAAAATACATAAATTACTGGTAATCCACTAAAAACACTAAAACAACCAAAAATTCATAAAAACATAATAAATGATAAGAATTCAAAAATAAACATAAATATCATAGAAAGAATAACCAAACCATATACACATAATTATTATAAACCACAAATAAAAAACTATAATAAAAACTATTAAATCACAATTACTATAAAAAGTAATGGCCTCAGCCTTAAAATACAAAAAACCGTTAAAAATTTCAAAATATTAAAGAAAACATTAACGTAATTAAAAACTATAAAACACATTTATGATATACAAAATAGTGTCTATAGTAAAAAAATATCAATACTAAAAAATTATAAATAGATCCTACATACTTGTTATAATAAAAAATCCTTAGAGAAACATAATCCCTTAAAAAAATTTGCAACATCTCAAGGATATATAATATTGTTTAATAAATTCATTGATATACATAAAACATATAAATAATTGCATGAATTATGAAAATTAGAAAATAAAAAATTGTAAAAACTTATAACCCTAATAACATACAAAAATTTAATTTTATTTTATAAAATTATAATAATAAAACTCTTACATGGACATAAAAATATAAAAAAACTTAATCCTTGAAAAATACTGAAACAAAACATAAAATCCTTAATAAATATTAATAAAAAAAGAAAAAACCATAAAAATGATAAAAATATACAATTAATCATAAATTAGAGTAAAAAACTAAAAAATTATTAAAAATTATTCATAACTATTAAACCACTAAATAAATAAAAAATTAAACAATCAATTCCAATAAAAATTAAAAATCTTAAAATCAATAAAAAAATCAATTTGATGAATGTTCACAAAAAAACATCAAAACCACAATGATAACAATAAAATAATATTACATAAAATGTTCAAAAAAATTCTAATATTATACATAAAAAATAAATTAAAATATCCTTAGTAAGAAATCAAAAGCCTGATGTCAAAACTCAACATCTAAAATCCATAATGCTAAATGCTAAACCCTAAGCCCTAAACATTATCACCAAAAACGTATCATCAAAAATTAAAATTTAAAAACGATTAGAATCCATCAAGACACCAAAAAATTAAGAAACATGAAAATACTAAAACCCAAAACAAGAATTAAAAATTATCATATGTAAAAACATTATAATACTACCCTAAACAATAGAATTACCCAAAGAAACTAAAAATATAAAAATTTATGGAATGAAAAAAAATTCTTTAAATTACCAAAATTAAACATAACAATCTCCCAATCATATTACAAAAAACCATAAATCCTATATCATAATCTATAAAACCCTAAAAACCCAATCCCTAAAAGCACATATTTAGTCATAAAAAAATATAAAATCATTAAATATAAATAAATTTTTAACTTTTTAAACCACATAAAATAAATAAACTTTTTATAAATATTTATAAAACAATATCTGAGATTATTTCAAGAATCCAAATAAATGCACAAAAACAATATTAAAAACATAAAAACATTAATCCAATTTATATATAAAACAGATCCCAAAAAATATCATGAACTTTTTTTAACCCTAAATGTATCAACCAAGGTGATGTTAGAATAAAAATTTGTATTATATTTATAAAATATATTAGTTACATATTATCAAGATATATTCATTATAATATTATTAAGTAAAATTTTAGAATAAAATAAGAATGTAATATTTCAAAAGAGAATCGATTTTTTTTTGAATTATATTGTTTTATTTTAAATATTAATTTCAAAATTATAGAATATGAATTTGAAAAAAAAAATTAACATAATATTTTGGATTCATTATATCAAACATATCAGAAGATGTATATTTTATTCTTTTCTGGATTATTGTTTAGTATTATGGGAAAAATATTGATTTTTATAAAATTTTCATTTTAGTTATATTAAAATGTTGATTTATGAATTGAATTTTATTTAATTGTCAAACAAGTACTATTTCTCTTGATATATTTATATTAATTAAATTTTAATCATCCTTATAACAAATTTTTTATGTACATTTTTAGTCTTAAAATGCATTTTTCAATAATTTATTCATTGTGTTTTTGTGGTGTACATTTAAATAAAATTATAACAATTATTGGTTTTGAATATTAACAAACTTATTACATATATGTAATTATGTTGTACATATTTCATAAATATTTCCCTTCTATTTTTTATCAATATGAATTGAAACATTAGTAATTATTTGTAATATTGTTAATGGTTAAATTAGTTAAGAGATGTTAAAAATATCCTGATAAGGATTTTAAAATAATCCTAGATCATGCAATAATTTCTTTGGATGATTCCATTTCATAAATATTTATCCAATATTATTATATTTGAAATTTTATACCCATTTTGACGAGATTAGGAAATTTTTTATGTGATTAAAAGTCATCCATGTGACATTATTATTTAATATAATCGTATTATTTCTAATATGTGGTTATCGAGAGGTTTCATTCTATTATAAATTTTATTTTAAAATATAATATATTTCTATCAATCATAGATATTTATTTTTTATTTTTAGTGAATAAATAATTCCCTCAAATGACAACATAATTCAGATGAAGTGATTATTAAATTAATGGTTAAAAATCAATGATATAAAAAATAATTAATTCAATGTACACTGAGAAAGTTATATAATAAAAAAAATTAAATATAGCCTTTATTTGTTATGTATAAAAATAATAATCGGTTAGAATATTATTTTATATCATTATTTCTTTATATTCAATGTAATGGATGTTTCTAAAAAATTATATTACTTATATTTTAAAATAAATAATTTTTTATTATATGAAATAAAATTTATAATATTATAAAATTCAGAAAAAAAATTGATATGGTTTTAATTATAAAAAGTGGCCAATTTATGGGTCTTTTTAAATTTCTAATAACTATATGTACCCTGAGAATATAAAAATCTATATTTTCTCTATAAGTTTAAAAATGGATAATGAATGGTTAAAAAAACTATAAGGGTAAAAAAACTAATATTGAATTATATGAAATTTATTTTCTTAGATTATTAAAACCCATAACAATCATATCTTACAAATGAATTAATTTTGACGTATTTTCAATTAAAAACTATTTTATAATTAATATAATATTTTGGGAAATTCCTAATATTCCCTTACCCTATCATATAAAAGGGAACAACGTTTTATTTATTCTTACCACCTAAAACCCCATTTGGTTCAAAAAATAGCTTATTAAATCCATTTTTAGAATCACTCTCTAAATCCTAAGTTATTCTTGTTGGCCTAAACCCATCCATAGTGTTCCTGTGGTGTTAATTTATGGATACATTCCAAAGAAATGGTATTATTTCTAACCCCATGTTTTTGTTTTTTTCTCCTTCAACGTCCTTAAAATCATCATCACTGATGATTATATAACAAAAAGACTATATTACATATACTCAGATGTTTTAATGTTAATGGAATAATCTATATCCACCCCCCACTTCAAAAAATTTGAAAACAATGCCATCATTTGTGTTTGTGAGGTACAACCACCTTGTGAACTAATGTAATTTTTATAAATCATAGTATTTGAATAATGTTAATAATAAAATAATTAATTATAATATATGATTATAATTAAAAATAATAATTATAAAATAAAATATATCTTTTAATTTTTGAAAATTCCATTCAATATAAAATCAATACATTATTCTTGAATACATGTCGACAACCACCTCCACGAAGTAATGTGATTGATTTATCAACACCACATCACATTGATGGTTTATATAATTATATTAAAATTAGTATTATGATAATTATAAAAATTTTATAATTATATAAATATAAAATAATTCTTACCAAATTTCATAATAATCATCAAAAAATGGAATCATTACTCATGCCTATGTATGACCTATTGTGTCCATGAATGTAATCTAGTTTTTTTTTTCATTAACATATTTAATTGTTGGATTTAAAAGTTTAATTTTTTTATAAAAAATTATATTATTTCTTGATCATTATTATATATAATATGGAATAATATAATATTTAACTATAGTCAACATAGTGTATTAATTTTTTTACATAAGTAGCAAATATCGTCAAATTGTCCAATGTGAATTTTAATTATCATGTAATTCAATATATTGTAGTAATAAGTGATATAAAAAATAATAAACATTTAAAAGGTTCTTATGAATGTATATAATTAAAAAAATATTATTCATGATGTAATAGACATACATGATTTATCATACTCAAGGTTATGGACATTCTTTTAAAAATAGTTCAGTTCGATTTTTAATGGTTTTCACCAATGGGAATTGAAATATATTTTTAAAAATATTTGAAATTACCAGAATTTCCCACAGGAATATTTCATTTGTTTTTTTATTTTAAATTTATTTTTTTCATTTTATTCTTAACAGAATTGTTTTTCTTTGTCATGTGTATAGTTTTTTTATTTTTTTAATGTTATATTCTAAAAAATGTTATTCTAAAATCCAAATAATATTTTTATGGGTTTAGACGTGTTTGTTAATGTATTTATTTTGATACTTGTAAGAGTAAATTTTTTATATTTTTATTGTGATTTAGAATTATATGGGGAATACGTGAGCCTAACAAAACTTTTATGAATACATTAGTCCCATTACAGCTCACAATGTATTATGATATAGATTATATGTTAGGTGATCTCAGATATTCTTTTGTGGCCCTCTTATATATTTTGGAACTCGAAGACAGTGATATGATGCATTGCATATTGTTACCTATATTTTTAGGTAATAGTGATGGAGTTACTAAAAGGCTACTCCTATGAATTTAACCTGTATTGAGTTATTCTATACGGTTTACAATAGGTTATGAATTTTATTCTCTATAATTCCAAAAAGGGTTTTATATTATTTATATGGGATTTAATGATTTTATTAGCTAAAAATTAATTTGTTTTATCATTTTATTTTTTTATCTCAAAGAGTATTGAAATAAAGTTAAATATTTCCGGGAATTTCATGTATTCCGCATGAAAAATAAAATTATTATTTATGTGTTTATTACTGATCGTATTTTTATCATCTCACATTTTAATATTTTTTCATAGGGATTGTGGACTGGAAATTAAAATAAATAATCCATGTTAAATTTCATATATTTTTTTAATGAAAAGAAATATTGATTAATTTTATTTGTTCTAAACTGTGGAAAACATGGATATTAAATAAAGTGTTCATATTTGTATGTTTATTGTTTTTTATATAAAATTTATGTCCTATATCTCAGAAACACTAGACCAAAAATATATATGGGTATGTAAAAAATAGAATCATATATAAAAGTTTCATGGAATGTCTAATTTTTATGGA
Source organism: Viscum album (assembly GCA_963277665.1). NCBI lineage: Eukaryota > Viridiplantae > Streptophyta > Magnoliopsida > Santalales > Viscaceae > Viscum > Viscum album. Next base: position 282,714,843 of record OY728141.1, read on the forward strand.
CATGTCTTAATAGTTAGTTTTAGATCAAGGAATAGGTAACTATATGGGTTTTAAGAATGATAATAGAATAACCTTAATGTATTTAAATCTATAGTTAATCTAAAATGATATAGAATTTGATGATTACCATGTAAGCTCATTTGAGGTATTTATATTCAAAATTGTTATCCAGATATGAAATAAAGATGTTTCAGTGGGATGTTTTCAAGAGAAAAAAATCACAATGCATATCATGGGCTGGTTAGAAATGGATTTGAAATGTTTCTTTTAGTGATACCTTAATTGAGACAAAAAATAAATTTTTTTGTTATCAATTATAGAGAGAATTCATATCAATTAAATAGGAAAATTTTATTAGTATATCATTAAATGAGACAACATCTAACATCATTTATTTGATCATCTAACCCTATTCTACCTGAAGGGATGTTTAATACTCTAGAGAATATAATTAATATAATTGGATGTTCATAACATCAAAAGTAAGCACATAACATTTTTCATTTTTAAGGTGAATATTATTGATGGTGGTATGTGTTTAAGAATACAGGAGAGAAATATGATAATGATACTATGTAATTTAACACATTTATGAATCCTTTTATTGAAAAATATTTATATAATTAATTTCATTATTGGGTGGAGAAATGATTCTTAGGATTTGATGGGGAAATAAATATTTCTTATCATTATTTAATTAATATTTCTCTAGATTTTCTGGTTTTTCCTAGATCTATTTCTAGATGATAATTGTAAAATTAATCAATTTTAGTCAAAGTTAAATGAATTCTACTACGATATTTAGCCATTATAACTTTAATGTTGTGATAAAGTTTTTTTATTCTAAGAAATTTGAGATATAATTTTCTAAAATGTATGTTCCTCAAGATTAAAATAATATTAAAATTAATTAGTGGTAGGAAACTGAGACAAAAATAATTAATATGTCTCAGGGTGAGCCCCTAAATTGCTCCATTTGTGGTAAATTATATTTCAAGTAATTGTTGACAGGATCCCATATGTGATTCAATTGTGGTGAGTTTTTTCACTGGGATCCTTAATGTAATGAAAAGAAACATAGACAACAAAATAATGCGGTAACTCATATCCATATAATGTTGATGTGTTTTTGTTGCAATGAGTGAGCTCATTATACTAACATATTTCAAAAATTAGCTTCATTATATGAAAATCATTATGGTAGGAAATTTAATGTTTGGAAACATCAATTTCTAATACTAAATAACATGTTGGAAAATTACATGATTGCTGATAGGTATGATTCTTTTAATTCTAGTTAATCATATTCCATTTTTGACTCTTGATATTTTCATTCATTATTCTCTGTTAATATTTCATCTAAACTGGGAAAATCACAATATGAATAGATTATAGAACCTTTTGTGATATATCATAGAGGAAAATTAATTAAACCATGATTTATAATAATTTTCATATTGTTAACAATTTAATGGGCATTCCTAAATATCTTGTTAAATTGAAAGTATTAGGGATTGTTATTATTTTGGATATGAACTGAGCTTTATTTTTTCGTTCTATGATAGATTGTATATCAAAAATTGTTCTTCTAATGATATATAAACATTGATAATATTAAAAGAAGATGATAAATTAATTACAAATAGTAGTGAAAACTATCAATCTCATTTCATTAAAAAAACTGATAAATTTGATTATGAGAACGTAGTGAATGGATATAATGATTTTTTCATGATACTTTTCTGATCTTATTCCTAATTTGGAGGTTGATTTTACTATTGACATACTTCCTAATACTTATACTTTTATTTTTACCACTTATAATATTTATGATTTAGATCTTATATAATTAAAATATAAGATGAAATAATTTCTATGTAATGGATTCATTCATCCATGTAATTTACCTTCAGTTTCTACTTTTTATGTTAAATGGAAATACGGTTCCATGAGTTATTTTATTGATTATATAGAATTGAATTACAAGAATGTGGTTGATAAGTATAATTTTCCTCATATTTATTACTTGTTTGGTTAGATCCAAATCAAATAGTATTTCCAAATATTGGCTTCAGGTTCGGGTAGCATCACTTGAGGTTGAAGGAGGAAGTTATTATGAAGAATTTGTTTTTTCGGATATTGGTACAATTTTTTTTAGATATAACCTTTTGTAAATTATAATTATCAAGTTTTATTTATTGATTCTATGAATAATATATTACAAGAATATTTTCATAACTATTTATTACTATTTATTGATGACATATTCATTTATTATATAATTCGTATGGTTTATTATTAATAATTAAAGATTATTTTAGAAAAAATAGATGTATAAAAACACTATGGAATGGTTAGAATGATTATATTTTGGATGAAAAACATTTCATTCCAAGATAATATTATTTATAAATATGCAAATACATTCTCTATACTAAAAAAGAAATTTTTGAAGAATGATCATTGGCTACCAATGTCATAATGATTCCTAATTTTCATTATTTTGATGGTTAATACCATGTTTTTATTTTAAAAATTACATGATTTTTATGAAAAAATACTATGTTAACTCCAAAATGTGTTATAATTATCATTAAAAATTAATTTGAGTATTATATTTAGGATTTAGAAAGAAGATTTGTAAATTATTCAGTTTTGTCCATACCCTCTTGAAATTAAGTTTGTTTTCATCAATAGTGACTATCATTTTAAGGGTCACAACTTTTTCTAATATATAATGATTATGTAATTTTTTATGATTAATTTAAATAAAAATAACATGAGTTTATTTATTCTAAACATGATCTAGAATTTAATACTATATTTTTTCATGGAAAATTTTGATGAATCGTTTATATAGAGGAATGATTGAAATATATACTAATTATAAAAGAATAATTAAATATGAGAAATACAATATGCGTAGTGCGGATTAAGTAGTATTTTATCATGATTCATTACCATAATGAAAAATAAAACAACGAAATTAATGTGTTCATTTGAGGAAAAATGATACATTAGCCATGCTATATTTTGATTATGACCACTTGTTTAATGATTTTATGGATTTTAGTATTGAGGTTATAGAAGCAGTAAAATCCATTATTCTAATTTTTTTAGTATTCAATGTTGTTAATTATAAAATATATAATTATGTATGGTAAAAAATAATATTGTGGCTAAAGGAGAAAATTAGATTTGGTTAATAAGGGTAAATTTACTGAATTTATTACTAATAATGAATGTTTTTTTTATATTTTAAAATAGATTATCTGTGTCGGGTGATTTCCATTTGAAAAAATTAATTAATTTTTGATTAATTGTCATATTTCCTCATTTTTTAATCATATTGGAATTAATATGATGTACAGAATACATGAGTAGTATCACTAGTGGGAATGAATTGAATATTATATTGCTAAATTCACTAGGAAATGTTTGACATATTAGTTGGTTAAAATAGAATGAGATTTATTTTAGGGGAATATTCATTCTTTTTCATATATTATAGTGAAAACTGGGGAATATATCCATTTATTTGGTGGTGGGATTTTAAAATAAATCTCGAGGTAATAATGTGTTTTGGGTTATTACTAAATGACTAAATAAATATATGCATTTGTTTACTATATGAGATACTATATCTTTCGAACAACATTTTAGATTATTTATTAATGAGGTATTCAAGATTCATATAGTTACCATATATATCATATCATATTATTATTCCATTTTACTTCATATATTTGGAATGTAAGCTAGAAGATGTTGGGTACTAAGTAAAATTTCATGACAACATTAATTCCTCAATCTTAGGGAAAATCTAATAAAACATTCTACCCTTGGGATGACTGTATTATTTATTATTCTGTATATTATAGGGGAATTTTGGATCAACATATTTCCTTGGTTGAGTTTTCTTATAATAATAGTTTTCTTTAGAGTTCACAGATGTATCATTTTGAGTCCTTATATTGAAAATGATGTTGGAGATAATTTTTTTGGATTAAGTAGGAAAAATAAAAATTGATAAAACTCAAATATGAAGTGGAAATGGATATGATGGTGAGGATGATATAGAATCATATTTGTAAATCCCATAATAGACATAAAATTTATTTTGAAAAATGGAGGAAATTTATTCCTTTTGATGTATCTGATCATTTTTTTCTTAAATTATCTTAAAAGAACATTTTTATTTGCTTATGTAAAAAAATGAATGTTAAGTCCAACATTCACTGAACCATATCTAATCGTGAAGAATTCTGGATTAGTTTATTATTTGGATCCCCTTTCAATATGGATTTCTAATGTAATAAATTGTCATCATGTTTCAAAGTTAAGAATGTATATTCCTGATTTATCTCATGTTTTGAGCCCTATTGTTGTCTTGTTGGAAGAACTCCTTTCTTCTGGAAAAAATTAAATTCATATTATATAAATTAGAGGTAAATTATTTTAGATCAACTTAATTTCTATTTTATAGTTTTTTTAAAAACCCACATGTTTGCAGAAGCAACATGGGAGTCTTAAAATGCAATGAAGGAAAGGTATCCCCACATGTTTGATAAGACAATGAAATTGTGAGGAGGTAATTTTCAAAAGTAGGAAAAATGTAACAACATTTATGATGTTAAATTAATTATTTATAATGTATTATAAATATTAAATAGTTTTTTATTATATAGTTTCATTCATTATTAAATAATTATGTCATTTTTAATTAAAAATAAAAATAATTATTTCTAACAAAAAATGATTTTTCTTGAATTGTTGGGTTTTATTTTAAATATTCATTTCCAAATCATTGATTTTTAATTTTAAAAAATTAACATTATTTTTGTATTTATGATTTCACTATTATATTATGATTCATTTTTATAATTGTATATAAACATTAATTTACTAGTAAATAGTGATAAATATAAATTTCTTAAAATGCAATTTTCACTATATTAAAATGACACTTTAAGGATTTAATTTTATATTAAAGTAACATAAAAAATATTTAGTTATATATAATATATTTAATTGTATTTTAAAAATCATTATACCTTATTTTAGTACAAATACATTTTGGACTCCAATTGAAATTATCTAGAATATTAGTTTAATTTTAAAAAATTTCAAGAAATTTTTAATAAAATTATTCCACTACTATGTTTTGGAATAAAAAATTTAATTTTTTTAATAATTATTTCCAAAGTTATTAAATATACCCTATTTATTTTTTGATCTAATTCATTGACTGAGAGTCTGTTGTTTTGTTTTTGGGGAAACAATGTTGAATTTTTCGAGTTTTACATTCAGATTTGGGGAGCCCAGTATTGGTGCGGCAATCGACGTATTCATACACCAGGACCCCGAATTCTAATTTTCATCTCAATATATGAAGACACTGGTTGGATAAGTGTCTCCTTATGATTATCATGAATAAGAGTCATCTCACCAGGTATAATCTTCTAATTTTGTTACATCTTGATCTATTTCAAGATGCCTCCACACAGACTTCCTGCTAGTTTTCTGATACAAGACTGTGTGTACTACCCACCTAGTGAAGAGGCATCAGTTCGAGGACTAGTACTAGAGATGGAACCACCGGGGTGGTGCACCAGTGTTTCCACCAACTGTTCACCAGCACTTACTATTGGAATTACCGGTAGAGGACATGTACATGTGTAGGGCCTTTCACAGGTTCCAAAGATAGAGACATCCTAGGTTCATGGGAGATACAAGTCGTCTAGTCTCTAAGGGCTGGCTAGAAGCAGTGACGTAGTCCATTTAGTGAGGCCACCGCTTGTCCAGATGGTGGTCTTCGATGTGAGCCTTGTGTATGGATCGATAATGAGATGGTGTAACATTACCATTCATACTAATGATGAGGCGAAAATCACTTGGACAGACTCTGAGCGGCTTTTCCAAGAATAATTTTTCCCAACGACTTTATATTCTATGCTCATACCTGATTTGGTTCACCTACAGTCGGGAATCATGTTGGTGGATGATTACTCTTATAGGTTTATATACCTCTCCTGCTACTCCACAGACATGGAACAAAACCCTTCCTTGAGGGCCTAGATCATTAAGCAGGGAATCAGACCAGAGATCTGGGAATCCATGGTGTCTCTTAGCATCCCCGCATAGGATGGAGTGCTAGAGAAAGAACTTCCTATGGAGATATTCTTGGCAGCGTAGGCTCTGATTGATGGGGCCACTAGTAGATATCAGGTGATAGAGTCTTTAGTAATGAGCATTAGAAAGTAGGAACGTGGTCCAAATCAGGCCAGGTCATTTAAGGGGCGACCCTATGACTCATGAAGCTGGAGAACAGGGGTGAGGACAGCTTCAAGAGATAGACGCCAATGACCAAGGTGATTTAGAGATGATTAGTTGTATGATCTATTTCTTATCCACCTTAGTTTTAGTTCTTATAGATCTAGGTTTTAGACACTCTTTCTTTACCACAGACCTCATTCTAGGCTCAAATATTCTAGTGAATCTGTTGGCTCAAACCTTCTGATTAGAGACCCTTATAAGAGTGGATTTTATGATTACACACTATGTTGGTAGTGTGAGAAAACACTTGGATGATAGAACTTCAACTAGGATCTTCAATTATTGGCTTCTAGGCCTGACAACGTCATATTTGATAAGGACTTGTTATCCATAGTCAATGCTCATATCGAATATTTTAGGCACTAGGTGTTGTGTGTCCATGAGGATGGGGTCAGTTTTACCTTCACCGATGAGAAGGGAACCTTTCCAGTACATGATGGAATTTCTCAGAAGGGGGTGCATCCTATCACTCACCAGTTGGATGGCCTCACCCACATTGTGGTGGGAAAGAGGATTCTGAGCATTCTTGTAGAGTGGGAAGAGTATGAGAATGACTTTCAAAAGGATGTTCCAATAAAATCTCTTAAGAGGGAGGTAGACATCTACATTGATCTATACCTAGGGAAATCACATATATCCACGACATCATATAAGATGTATCTCATGGAGCTTCGTGAAATGAGGTTACAACTGAGGAATTCTAGGATAAGGGCTTCGTGAGGCCTAGTGTTTCACCATGGACGTCCCCAGTGATGTTTTCCAAGAAGGTAGGTGAGATAATGAGGCTATGTGTGGATTTCTAGAGCCTGAATCTAGTGATTATAAAGAAAACATATCCACTTTTGAGGATTTATGACCTCTTCTATCAACTGAAGAGAGAGAGGTGGTTCTCAAAGATAGCCCTAATACCAGGTTATCACCGGCTTTGGGTATGTGATGTGTATGTACCAAATATAGACATTAGATTCTGGTATAGAAACAACGAGTTTTTTGTGAGGACCATCGGCATGAACACTTCCTCAGCAATGTTCATGGGACTCGTTATCAGGATCTTCCATCCATTCCATGATCGTTTCATTGAGGTATATATTGGTGAAATCTTGATGTAATCAACATCATCGGAGGAGCACTCTACACACCTACTGATAGTCCCAGATACACTATGAGATAACCAGCTTTATGGTATGCTCTTGAAGTGTGAGTTCTAGATTCAGGAGGACTATTTCCTAGGACACATCATCCCAGAGGCTGGAGATGAAGTGGCTCTAGTGAAGATAGAGGCAGTTCATGCATGGGAGCCACCCAGAAGTGTTACTAAGGTGTGGAGTTTCATAGGGTTGAGAAGATACTACCTGATGTTCGTGACATACTTTTTTAGAATGGAAGAACTTTAATAAGTCATTATCTAGAAAGAAATACCATTCTTCTTGATGGAAAAGTTTCAGTACAGTTTCCCAGAGTTATGGAAAAGAGAGAGGAGTACCCCCATCTTGAGAATACTAGAAGAGGATTTTGGTTACATAGTCTTCTATGATACATCAGGGGTTTTATTTGGTTGTTTCTTGATTCAGGAGTGAGTAATGATCACCAATGGATTATAGTAGATGTGGTAGCATGAGTTGAACTATGCACTCCATGAACTGGAGTTTGTAGCAGTGGTCTTTGCCTTAAAGATGTGGCATAACTACGTGATGGAAGAATGGTTTACCATCTACCCTGAACTCAAGAGTCTCACATATATATTCACATAGAAGGACCTGAACATGAGATAGTCTTGATGGATGGAATTCCTTCAGTAACATGACATTGAGTTGCTCTATACTATAGGGAAGGGAAACATGGTGAGAGACACACTCAACATGAGGTCTGGTTTTCAACTACTGAGTGAGGCAACAGATTATCTATTTGTGATGTAGATATCCTCCATGGATGGAGATAGAAAAAATTACCTTCATTCGATGACTGTTACTCCCCCACTCTTAGAGTGATATAGGGTGACATAGTTTGTGGTTGTTTACTATGAGGCCCGATGTTCTATTTTATCTTTAAGCCGTGTTGTTGATGGGTTTTAAATAGGTGGGGATCATGTCATCATTTACATATGATGCACAATAGTACTAATGAAGATACATGAGGAGGTGTTGAGATATTTACATACATCCCCTTTGGCGGTACATCCTATTGTGGACAAGATATACCAGGACCAACGATTATAGTACTAGTGGATAGGGATGTGTAAGGCATTAGCAGAGTTTGATTCACAATGCCTCGGTTTTCATAATGTGAATGTTGAGCATTAGGTCCCAACATACAAGGAATAACCACTTGAGTTATTGGAGTAGAAGGGGGATGGTATCTCCATGGACATCATGATGGGGTTACCACATATGTCCAGGTGCCACGATTCTATCTTGGTGATCATTAACCGACTCACCAAGTAGGCACAATTCCTAACCATCTGAGAGTAGGGATCAGTAGTGAGAATGGAATTCCTTGCAAATAAGATATAGTTTTACTACACAGGATTCCTTCGGCAATCGCCTCAGACCATGATGCATGATCTATATCCCAATTGTAGAAGGGATTATAATATGAATTACGAACTCATCTACGCTTGATCACAGCTTTTCACTCCAAGGAAGACTATTATATATTGTGGACCATACAAACATTGGAGGAAATGATTCATGCTTCTGTCCTTGATTTGTTCACAGTTGGAAGGACCACCTACCACTGGTGGAGTTTTCATACAGTAACAGCTATAACTACATCATTATGGAACCGTTTATGGCCTTGTATGGGTGGCTAGGAAGGTCTCTTCTATATGGGAAAAACCTAGGGGAGAAAGCTCTCATAGGTGCATAGTTGGTATGGGCTACCACTAAGAAGGTAAAGATCATCAAATAGAATATAAAGACTACACATATGATGAATAAATAGTATTCTTACACGAGAGAGAGACCCTTGGAGTTTGAGGAGAGAGACAATGTTTTCCATCGGGTCTCACCCTGATAAAAATTGTAGATATATGGTAGGGGTGGGAAATTATCTCTAAGTATCATTAGAACTTATTAGGTTCTGAGCAGAGTTAATGAGGTGGCGAACCACCATTCTCTTAATAGAATGTTGCACAAGGTAAAAAAATTCCACATATACCTACTGAATATGTATGTGCATGACACATCACATGTCATCGACTTGGGATATCAGTACATTGATGGTGGGGTGATGTTTGTGGAGTTCCTAGTTGAGCAAGTGGATCAATAGGAGTGGGCCCTTCATGGAAATTCAATTCCTCTGATGTGTGTTTGGTGGAAGTAGGGGAATATCTAGGATAGTACCTGGGAGTATGAGGCTCAGACTCATGCATAGTACCCCTTTTTTTATTATCGCATATTTTTTTTCCATTCATGGAAATAAATCCCTATTTTGCAGAGAATATAATGTTTTGAAATTTCGGTATAATATTTTTTATATTATAAGGAATTTTTTCGAGGGCACACGGATTGAAAGTCTTTTATTTTGAGGCCCAGGGAGCCTGTAAAGGAATTTTGAACAATTTTTATGTTCGTTTAAGTAAATATACAAACATGTTTTTCTATATTATATATTGTAGCTCAGATAAAAAATCTTAGGGAACCATTGAACTCAGAATACTAGGATTCACCTAGAAAGGACTTGTCATTTACTAGAAAGTGTAATATGGAAATTTTATATTTCAAACATTTCAAAAAACAATAATACAACATAAAAATTATTTTATTTGTTTTACCACAGTTAAGCAGTGGACGATGGTGTTGTTGTGTGGTGATGATGCGCATTAAAGAATACTCCTTAATGGATCATTTTCATGTAGTGTAATAGATACTTTGTTTTATGAATGAGATAGTTTAACAGTGCAATGTCGTAGCGTAACAAAAATGATGTGATGTGTTTCTTTTGATTAAGCTAACACATCAGAGATTTGAGAGTTAAACCCTAGGGATTCTCTAATGAACCTATGACAAGGACTCCCTCAAATGATATATGATGAACTCTATTATGATTTATAGAAAATTTGATGCTTCATGATGAATGAGACCTGGATGTGGCATATTCCAACAAACCATCAATCTTCAATTGCAGAGTTCTCCAACGACAGACGCCGGTCATGATAGGAGTTTATTTGTTTTACATTTTCCCATATTTCGTTATATATGACGAATGCAGATCAACCCACAAATATATTGAACCAAGGATCATCTTATCTTGTGGAAGGGTGATGTTTCTTTGGATTTTTATTCGTTATTGATTTATTGTTGATAAAACATCACCCCTAAACCTCCCCCGATTTTAAGACTCTAAATTAGAGGGTGCGATTCAACATGAACAATGCCTGAGCCCCTCTTCTTGTGCATTATTTGTTGTCAAGTATTCAAATTAGTGACATGGAGGATATGAGGCCTTAGTAAGGAAGAAGGGATCCCCCTAATGTTATAGGATCAAGGTACGTGAAGAACGGACCATAGGAGCGATCCAAGCGGTTTGTAGAAGAGTGTGCCAATGCTTTAGGAGGATGTCATAGTAAACGTAATACAATTGAGTGGCATGGGATGTCGGCTGGGGTTAGGAGCTGGTGGCGTGTGGACATATCCCCCCAGCCATTTCGTCAGACCACAGTCAATCAATCATGACTAGGCATATGGGCTCATGGATGACCTGTGGGGTGAGAGAGCTGCACATGGCTTCCATCTGTGTCTCGGATAGGAGGATCGGTCACCCTATGGTAGACTGGGTATGCTAGTAAGCCGGACCCACCCTAGCGGGATGGACCGGCCTTGGCATTCTACAAATGCCCCATTAGGCTGGACACACATTCTTGCGGGCTGGATCCACCCCATCGAGCCGACTGGGTCAGACCGGTCTCGAACCCAACTATCCACATTTTTGGAAAAAACGTCAATAAATTCCAAAGAGGGTTTTGATTAATTATATGTTTGTGGAATTGGAACCCACATGGTGAGGAAGATCATTTAATATAATATAAGGAGTTTTTCTTGGAAATGGTAATTAGATAAATGGATTAGGGAGTGGTTCTCTCGATATCAAGAGTGCAATGTGTGGAAACCACATGTTTGGATGAGACCTAAAGATTGATGACGAGTGACCTAGTCTGGATTGAATACAATGACCTAGTGGGAAGAGGCTTTTGTGTGACCATGTAGTCCCATGGTGGGGAACGACTGCTATGGGATATGGAAGACCCATGGTACTCGACCGGAGGAGTACCTCAGTATATCCATTGGTGGGAAGTGGATTTTTTGTGATCTGGATTCCCCACAGTGGGGAGAGTATTTTGTGTGACAAAAAATACCCATGAAACTCAACTGGGATGAGTACAATGGAAGTATAAAGTTAGTGGGATATAGCCTTTTTAGGACCTTGTAGGGCAACGATACTCATTATGTTCATGTTCTCTAGCAGCCCAAGGTGTTAGATGATGTGAATAAGGGCTCTGCATTCCCACCATAGAATATACCTGTTGTGAGATTCCTTGATTCGTGATCATTCATAGTGATCATGATTTTTTGTTTGCTTTTGGATTTCTTTTTAGTCTTCCTTTGTTGTATTGGGGTCCCAAAAAATTATTGTTTAACTCACCCATGCATGAGCTTCACACGCACGTGTTGGGACTGGTGTAGATGATCGCCAACTTGAAAGAGTACTTGGTGGCCCAGGACCCAGTGGTTTCCAAAGAGACTAGAAGGGCATGGCATACTAATATGTCTTCTAGCTACTACATTGTACTTACACATCAGGTTGAGTTTCCAGTAGATGACTTTCAAAGATTCTTTTGTAATTTTTGCCTTCCCAGTTACACTTTCATTTGGTTTGTATTATGGCCCATTTTAATATTAGCTATACTTTACTCAGTTGTAATTTATAGGGGCTTTCCTATTTTACATTTCATGCTTTGGGAAGTGGTGGGGTGTGTGTGTACTGGTAATTAGGAAATTTCATCCCACATTTAGCTTGAAGACTTCAATTCTTGTCGCAAACCCCTGCCCTTCATGAGGAGGGCTTGGGGTAGGACACGGAACGGGCCCCAGGGGACAGTTCGTGACAAAACTAAAATTATATGGATTATAAAATTAAACAAAAAGATGAATTTATTTTATTATATGAATAAATTTCATTAAAGATCATCCAATATTCGGTTATATAGAATTTTATGACCATTATAATGAGATTATTACATTCAAAATATTGTATTTCAAGAAAATTTAAAAAAGTGATACATTGTTTTTAATTACTAAAATATTTTTAATGTTTTTTACAAAAAGGATATGTTCGACTATAAATATAGATTTGTAATCCAAAATTTTTATCATCAAAATGTTTAATTATTTTTTAATTGTAGTGAATAAATAGTATCATTAAATTCTTAAAGAATGTTGATGTAGTGACTATTCAATTAATAGGAAATCCATGTAAATTGTATTAAAAATATAGAAGAAATGCCCTTTGAGATAATTATTGTATTAAAAAAATTTGATAAGTTAACTTTACATGAAATATATTTACTATAATAATTTATTCTAATTATAAGTTTCATATTTGTAATTTTAAGTTCTATGTGACGAATAGTTATTAAAATTGACATTTGTGATATTTTAAATTAAATAATAATTTATTAAATAATATAAAATTCATAAAATTCATAGATTTTGACAAGTTATTTAAATATTATTTATAATAAAATCAATATTCTAGTTTTATACCTTTATCTATTGCATTTTTTATTTTTACACTCAAATGGATAAAGTCTATGTTTTCATTGTATGTTTTGAAATGGTTAACATGGGGATAAAACCAAATGATAATGGTAAAAATGGGAAAAAATATCTACATTAATTACAGGATGGGATAATTTACACCAATATTAAGAATATAATTTAAATAAATATGTTCTTATCCATTTTAAATTAAAAACTAATTTATATTAATTAATTTTTTTTATAAATTCATGGGAGGGCCCTCCCCACTCATATAAAAGTGAACCTCTAGTTTCCATTTATTTAAACATAAAAATCCATTTCATGCTTCGAATACCTGATTAAATAACATCTGAAAATTCCAACCCTAAATCATGACATTTTTTTGAATAAAACTGTCCTTACTATTATTTAGGTGTATTCAATTGATACTTTTCAAATAAGAGGCATCGTTTATAACCACATGTTTTAGTTGTATTTCTTATTCCACCTAGTTAAAAAAAATTTAACCATTATTATATAATAACACCACTATAGACAATATAATTTGGATTTTTTATATTTATTTCATTTTCTATATCTATCTCCACATCCACCGAATAAGAAATAAAACCATAATTCGTGTTTATAACAAAATACCTCCTCACGAACATATGTAATTTGTTTTCCATCTCTATCTATGAAGACTATTTATAATTTTGGAATTAATGATAAAATATTACAGTAATTAAATATTTTTAATTTTAAAAAGATAACATATCTTTAAATATAGTGACTTTCATTCACCAGAAAAGATAACGATGTTCGTTTGTATGTGTGGACTACCAACTCGAAGAATAGATGTGATTTTTTTATTATCACCAAATCACATAGATAATAGATATAAGAGTATTTAAATGATTAATATTATAATTATGATATTTTCAACATTATGGAATGATAAACTAATAATTACATTCTTTTTATACTTATCATTGAAAAATAGAAACATTACTAATGAATGTTTAATAAAAACCTTCTCCATTATTTTAATGTAGTTAATTTCACATAACCATAATTTTTTTGATTTAAAAATATCATTGAGGTATAAAATAATAATAATTTCATTATATTTATTTTGGATATGATGGGATAATGTTCACTTTTAACATAGTCATCATACTAAACTCATTTTTTTCATGAGTACCTAATATCATCAAAACATCCAATGTGAACATACATTATCCATTAATTGTGTATAACATAGTAGAAAGTGATATAAAAAGAATAATCAACATAAAAAGGTTCATAAGAAAGTATAAAATTTAAATAATTTTATTATTTTTGATGATAATGGTGATAAGTGATAAATCATACATGATATAAGGGGTATTATTTTATAATAAATTTGTTCCATTTTGACCACATTTTACCAATGTTAAATGTAATGTATTCAATAACATATTGGTCATGAACAGAATTTCCCAATTTCATAATACGTAAATACATTGATGTTTATATTCTATGTTTCCGTGTTTATTTTAAAAAAAATGTTTCTTTCTTATGTGAAAAGTTATTAGTGTTTTTATAAAAAGTTATTCATTTTTAAGAACTATATTTAGATATCCAAATTTATTTTTCATACGGTTTTAGATGTCTTTTTCTATGGTTTTATGATGATATGTGAAAAGATGAATTGTTTTATTTATGACATAGTACATCAATATTATATGTTGAATGGTTGATCATGTTACATATTATATGATGGGTAGATACGTATTATTTCTCATGGGTGATCCTAACATACCTTATACATTTGGTGCTCCAAAATATCACATCAATGCATTTGACAATGTACCTTATCTTTTGAGGCAAGAAGGAAGAATTTAGTAAATTATTTGTCTTATATATTTTACTCATTTCTATTTATTTATCATATGTGTTTAAAAATGATTTTGAATGTGATATTTTATGTATCTAGAAGGTTTTTATTTATATGGGTTTTAATAATTTTCATTGAGTTAAAATTGTTTGGATTTTCATGTAAAATAATATATTATATATTCAAATTAATGAAAATCTAAATAAAGGTAAATATTTAATGGGTTTTCATGTTTTTAACTATACTAAAGATTTCATTATTATATGTATCATATCAGGATATTTAGCCCCATCCCACATTATAAAATATTTTTTATAGGGCTTAAAGATTGTTAAGGGAAAGGGATAATTCAAATTGAATGTCATGATCATTTTTCATGAAAATAAGTCATGTTTTATAATAAGTTTTCACTATTATGTTAAAAATGGTTATTCATTAGAAGTTTCCACATTTTATATTTATTTTATTGTTATGTATAAGTTATATCCTATGTATCTAAACCTATATACATAAAAGATAATTTGGAATGTAAGAAAGATAAATATATTTATAATTCAAAATACTATGTAATTTTTATGGATGGGTCCTTACACTAAATCATATTCCATAAACAATAAACCCTAAACCATAATCCTTTAATAATAAACACTAAACTCCAAATCCTATAACATAAATTTTAAACCCTAAAATCTGAAAAAATTGTTAAAATAATAGAAATTCAAAAAATCGTCCATGTTCTTAGAAATAATTAAAAATATAAAAACAATTAAAAACATATTACATATATAATATTAAATAATCAAAAAAAATACAAAAATAATACATAAAAATTTAAAAACAATATTCCCAAAATACATAGAAAACCATAAAGAATCATAAAATATAGTAAAAACCATAAAAAACCTAAAAATATATTCTATGTACCCTAAAAAAATAAATGAACTCTAAACACAAAAACATCTTAAAATCTTAATGATAATTAATAAATTAATTTATTCATATAAAAATTTGAAAAACCATTAAAACCATTAAATATAATTTAAAAATAGTAAACCCTATATATATAATAAAACATACTTAAAAAACAACAAAAATACATAACAAAATAAATCTTAAGATAACCATAAAAAATAATGAATTGTAAAATTAATAAATACACTCGAAATCCAATAACCCAATACCCAAATCATAAATCCATAAGCTCTAAAAATTATTTCTATAAAAGTATGAACAAAAACCTGTAATAACCATATAAGATAATAAATATGAAAAATAAAACATTAAAAATAATAAATATTATAGAAAATATAAAAAATAATTAAATAAAAAAATCACTAATAAAATACAATAAAAACATATAAAAAGAGAAAACACTAAAAATATCAACAACCAAAAAACCAGAATCTAAAACAATAATTCAAAAATTTAAAACCCCAATATTAAATCCTTAAACACTAAACCAAATAATTAAAATAATATACCCTAATCCCTAAAACCTAAAATCTAAAGTTCATTAAAAGGATTATAAACAAATAAATCCCAAAAAAATATTTAAAAAACATTAAAATCCCTTAAAAACTTATAAATAAAATTTAAAAACATTTTAAAAACCATTAATAACCATAAAAAGTAAAAAAAACCTTAAAAATCACAATCATAAAAAATGATTTGAAAAATCCCAATGAAAAAAAAATAACTGAAAACCTAAAAACATTAATTAATAAAAAACCCTCATCCCCAAAATGATAAACTATATAATAAATCCTAATCCTAACAACCAAAAATACAAAGAAAACCTAAAACCAAAAAAATATTAAAAATAGTTAAAATAATTTAAAATAAAAACTTCATAAAACAAAGTTAATTTTTTTATTATCTAAAATAAATACTAAATGAATCCTATAATAAAAAAAATTGAACTCATCAATACATAACCCATAAAATATTATGCCATAAATATGTAGGATCATGAACTATAACCACTGATCCCAAATACGAAATCACTGAAACATTAACCAAATCCCCAAACCCCAAACCCAAATCCAAAAATCCAAATTCAAAAAACCCAAAAAAATCACAAAACATTATAACGTAAATGCTAAAATGTAACACCTAAATCATAAAAACATGAAACTAAACCCCATAAAACCCTAAATTCCTCAAAAAATTAATAAATTTTTTAATATAAATAAAATATTAAAAATAATTGAATATCCATAATAATGGTTTCTATGAAATACAAATAAAGATGCTAAAATTTTATTTTTTGTTCTAAAACATCGAAAAATGTAAAACAAAATAAATCTTATTAAAATAATAGAAGAATAATAAAAAACTAAATTCTTTAATATACGAAAACCCCAATATATATATCTTAAAAACCTTAAATCCCATTATGAACCACAAAAACCATTAAAATCCATTATAAATTGATAAAAATATATAAATACCACAAATAAATTGTAATAATTGATAAAATTATTGAATAAAATTTTAGAATACAGTAAAAACCCATTTGAAATCCATAATTGAAATAAACCCCTAATAAATTTTATGAAAATTTAAAAAGAAACTTTAATATAAATAAAAGGATTTCAAAATCATAAATCCATAAATCTATAACCAAGGCCTAAAACCAAAATCTCAAAAAAAAATTAATGAAATATAAAAACCAAAAAAAGATAAATAAATTAAATGACACGAAAAACCTCAATGAGTAAAAAAAATACAAACATTAATCATTCAAAAATATTTAAAATATTCATTAAACCATTAACCCATTATAAAAAATCAAACATCATAAACAATAAAAAACACATTAAACACAACAATCCATAAATAGAAATAAAAAATTTCACAAATTACAACACCAAATACATAATTACAAAATACTAAAGAATCCTAATAACATTAATACACAAATAAAAACATTGAAATTCATCAATAAAATTGAAAAATAGAAACCACATAATATATTAGATACATAATTCCAAAAAAATAAAAAAATCCTAAAGTAAATACATCATTAAGAAGTAATAAAGAACATAAAACTAAAAAAATACAAATATGAAACTAAAATGGTCTTCTAAAAATTCATAAAAACCCTAAAACCCTAAATCCCAAACCTCAAATCCTAAAAATTATCATATAAATCTATAATCATAATGCATGAACACTAAAAACTACCGAAAACTATTGAAACTAAAAAAATATTATAATAAAAAATTAATAATCTAAATAGCATGAAACCAAATCATATATTATAAACATAATATAAAAATAACATTAAAAAAATATGTGAAACCCTAAAAATCCTTCTAAAATAATGAAACCCTAATTATTGTTTTAAAATAACAAGAAATCATTAAAACTCTAAAATCTACAAATCCTTAATGTAAATACATGGAAATTCTATGGAAATTTTCTTTCATAAATACACGGGAATTTTACGAGTCTGCAGTTTCTGGAGGTGCATGATTCTGAGGCACGGTGTGCCCAGAATCAATTTCTGATGTTTTTGTTAAGCATAATTTAACGTGTGTAAATAGTTTTTCTGTAAAAGTTTAATAACTCATAAATGGTAACTAAAATCAAAAATCCAAGGGCACTATTATGCTTAGGATGGCGGGTTTAACCTAGGAGTGACTTAAGTTTAGTCGGGTCGGGCCTCCTATGATAAATCTCAAAAATGGGATATGTAACACCCCAAGCTTCCATGGTATGCTTCTCTTTAAATAATAGAGCATCGTGTGTTGTACGCAACCTCGAGTTCTAACACACCGCGACCAATAAAAGTAGCCGTTATGAATAGTAATACCCACTTTTTGAAATTAAATAAATTTTATATTTTAAAATGGACTTCATTATTGGATTTGGAATATCGAAATTATCCTATGTTGTTTTTTTGGTATTTTTCTAAAGACATCCATTTTTTGATGATTAGTGAAAAATACTTAAAAACAACCTTTTTAATCAAAATATTTTATAGTGATAAATTATAAAATTGAGTGGTTTTAAAGTATAATTAAAATATATTTTTACCATTTTATCCAATGGTGGTCATTAGAATTCATTTCGCTTTGAAATTGGACATAAACAATTGTCAATCTTTTGATATATATTGTTTCTTAAAAACACGCTATTTATTGTGACAGTGGTAATTAACTATTAAATTAATTAATTCAACTTATATGGTTTGAATTTTTTAAAACAAACATCATTTTTGAATTAGTAATATCAAATATAGCTTAGAGTTAATTTCTGGTATTGTTCTGAAAAACATCGATTTTTGATGAATAGTGAAACCACTAAGTGGTAGTTAAAAAACTGATTTTTTGTTTAAATGAAATTTTACCACCTATGTGATTTGAATTTTCAAAATTTGACATACATCATTGTCATTATAAATTAAAATGTGGTTCAATGGGAATAAAATAATTTTTGGTGAATAGTAACTTTTAAGTTCTATTAATCGCGATTAAAGGTAATTAGTGAAATTTAAGGTAAAAATGACATTATAAAAATATGAAAATATATTGACACTTTTCCTACCCTTATTGGATGAGTCATGGTAGACCAAGACAATCCATGGGTCAACTTGGGGACCCCATGGAGCCACTTGGGTAAGAAAATGACATTAATAACTTTTTATTTAAAGTTAAAATAAAATTGTCACAAACATGTGTTGTTTTACAAAAAAAAATAATTACATGGGGTTATATAAGTTAAATTTTTTACTATAAATATTAAATGGAATGTTATAAATATTTCCTAAATCATGGTAATTTTTTTATAATTTTTAGACATTAAATAAATTAAATTTTTTATGACACCATGATGATGCAACGATTACCTCATTAATTAACTATTTAAATAAAATGAAAAGATAATGTTAAATATAAAAATTAAACTTTTCTAAAACCTATTGGATGGGTATATTTCGAACCCTTATCACCTTATCCTCGAAATATATCATTGTGGGACCTTTTGAAATCCGAAAAGTACTTTATAATAATGTAACATTTCATGACCTTCCAAGAGTGCCCCTCCTCTCCTCTTATAAAAGGCCCGCACCTCTACCACGTTATTCACACCATCAGGACATTTGTCTTGGAGAAAAATCTTCCCAAATACTCTCTCAACTTCCCTCACTTACTCCTAGAAGCCTCACATTGGCCATAAATCTTCCCAAGGAATCCTTTGTCTAAAATCAAAAATAGTTACCCGATTTTATGAAAATGTCTTCTCTTGTGTTCTTTTGTTTTATTTTGCCTCTCCAACCCCCTAAAAACCTTTTATTACTTTATTTTGTAACAAAAACAGTATCATAAATATACTTTTATGTTTTAATGAGATGGATTTTATTTACACTTACACACACCTTTGTCTAATGGTTAAAGAACTTACTGTTTCTGTGGGTGGAAAATTACTACCTCACGAAATGATGATTGTTCAATCTTCTTTTAACACCTCTCATGGTGGACATTATGATGAAACTATTTTTATATATGATATATATTCTGTTTTTTTTTCTTATGATTCTTTATTTTTCATTTCTTTCATACCTTTATGATTTCCATTATGGGTAAACGCGATAATTTCATTTTAGGAAGTGCTGACTACCGCCCCCTCAAAGTGAATTGAATCGTTAATTCCATATGTTAGGTGTATAAAGGATGGAGTAAATGGTATTATACATTATATTATACTGGAATTATAGTATAACTTTATATAATTATAATTTCAATACATTAATTATGAAATATAAATGAAAGTAGCATTCATGCATACGTACGGCTTACCGTCTCCATGAACGGTGCATTTCATTTCATACCTCTAAATGTTATGTAATATTATAAATGAATGTATATACTGGATATATATGATATATATGATACCTAAATCATGAATATAATTATGGATATAATGGATATTTCACCACATGAAAAACTTGTAATTATAAGAAGTTTATTTTTGACTGAAGTACCAAAGATCGAAAAAATGACCATTATTAAATAACATAATTAAATAATGTTCATAACATGGTAATAAGTGATATAAAAAGAATAATGAAAATGAAAACGGTTCTTAAAAAATAGAAAATAACTCTAGTTTATTATTTAGGAAATTAAAGAACGATCGAGTCATGTCGGACACGAGGTAAGGGAACTTCTTAACCCAATTTCCGTTCTTTGGGTTAATCTCCTACATTCAAATTATGCCATGATATTATTATGTCATTTCTTGTATTTGTACGTTCTTTATGTGTACTTATAGTGAATTCACATAATAGATCTATTTTATTTAAAAAATTATCTTTGTAATGACTTCGTCTCAATCTCTTTTCATTGAGGCGTATTTTGTTTTATACACAACTTTCTTTTATACTGTGTATAAACCCCTTTGACTTTTATGTTTGTTCCAAAGGAATATTTTTATACGAAGTGTTTTACTAAATTAAAAAAGGAATGTTTTTTTGTTCTATGTATGCGGTGACAACGACTTCTCCTCCACCGTGACAATTATTTGAGTTTTGTCTTCCTCTACAAGCCATAAGTTTTTTTTAATAAAAAATAAATACAATGTTTTAATTTCCTTTTATTTTGGTATTGAAAATGGTTTTGAATGTGTTTTGTATTATATCAATGTGTTGTATTTATGTCTTGTGATTGAAATGTGGAAATTTTATGTTTCCTTTATGCATGTTTTATGTGATACAATTATGTTATGGTTTATGATATGTTTAAACCTATTCATATGAGGAATTAATTGGACTTAATAAGTGATGGGTGGAGCCCGCTATAGCTCCTCGATGAATCGGTAGGTATCGTGAGACAAACTAGTGTCTTGGCATGAGGCCTTGACAGAATCTTATTTGTAGTATTGGCACGAGGCCTTGGATACGTGGTTATGATAGTCTGGAATTATGCATTCCATCATTATGAAAGTGCTTATTGATATTGAATGTGATTATTCGACCAGTAGAATATCCATGTAAATAAGAAAATGGAATTATCTCTTTTAAATTTTTCCATATTATGTTTAAGTTCATGTTTAAAAAGATTTTGTTTTAGTTATACATTTCCTTAAATTTTTATGTTTATTTATCGAAGCTTCTGCTATATTGTTATCCTTACTGAGCAACTGATCTCACCCCTTTCAATGTTTTATTTTTCCCAGGATGTGAAGAAATATTTTATGACTGAACTACAGGGATAGTCTAAAGGGGATAGAAGTGCGGACTATGGAGACTATGTTATTGTGATTTTTCACTTTATGATGTAATGTAACATTTATGAATTTATATATTGTTTCCAAGGCTACTAAACTAATCATTCTCTCAAGACTTGATCTTTTATGATCATGCCAATGTTACGCAATAATGCACCCACTTTGGGTAACTGGGGTCGGGGTGTTACAGTTGGTATCAGTGGAAGTTTAATACTAACCTTGGAAGGAAGATTTAGATAAACTCTGATTAGAGAACATAGATCTAAGATAGAATTTGAGGATTAGTATAGAAGAACTTCCTAGAATTTTGGTATTATAGAGATTTAGTGAGTTTTTTGAGCAATACATCCCTGTCTGGATACGAGCAGGTAGAGGCGTCTCTGGCACAGATTACCTAGGGGTAAAACACAAAAACACTACATTGAGCTAGACTCGAATGGGAACTATTGCACGACAATGGGCCTTGCTGCACTCTTGGTTACAACACTCCCGGAGGATATGCTTAGGATAATTCTAATTTTCTTTACAAAACATTATGAGGGGTTTATGAGTATATAATTCATCAATGAAAACATTTTTATAATTATTGTTCAAATTATGTTAACTGTTTTACAAGTATGGAATTATGTATTTTGATTCATAAAATAATCTAGTTTATTCCATTGTTTAGATATGGCACCTAGTGGGAGGAATGGAAACTGTATCAATGCACGCACTCCATGTAGGGATTTCCCTCCTACTCAAGATAATTATAGTGGAGTTGGGGATACAACTAGTGCTAATAAACTTATCAGCATACTAGGACAACTCAATCAGGTTATAAATAATAACCTTACTCGTATGGAGAACCCTGATCCACAACTTGGAGGATCAATGTTAGATCGCTTAATGAGGCAACAACCACCAATATTCAATGGGAGTACAAATACATTAGTATCTAAGAAATGGATAAGTTCCCTTGAGAAAATATTTCAAGCCTTGGGGAGTAATGGAAGGGAAAGATTTATCGTGTAAGTTTACCGCCTCACTGGAGGTGCTGATCAATAGTGGTCATTGATTCAAAAGACAAAAGAAGATGAAAAATTATCTAATATGGAATGGAGAGAGTTCAAAGAGATTTTCCTAGAAAAATACATTCCTTGTGACCATCGAGCAGTTATGGAAAGGCAATTTCTGAGTCTGAGACAAAAGGAGGATCAGAATGTCGCAATGTATGAGGCCAACTTTACAAGGTTAGCAAGACATGCTGCAGATTATATACATAAACCAAGAAGTAGGATTGATCGTATCTTTGATGGGTTAAAACCATTTCTCCTTCGAGCATTAGCCTTACAAACCTTCTCATTGTACGGAGATATTGTCTCATGTGCTATCAAGACAGAAAGGGAATTCTCTAAATCTTACAACAATAATGTAAAGCAAGAGAAGATGAGAATGGTGGAACAAGAGACAGATAAAGGGAAAAAGGAAATAATGATTTTCCATTATCGGATAATTTTTGGAAGAATCACCCCGGTACTTGCCTAAAAGGAATGGGAGTTTGTTATAAATGTTGAGAAAAAGGTCACCAGGCTCGTGATTGCAAGGGAAAGAAAGATTTTATCAATGTTCAATGCTTTAATTTTAGGGAAATGGGGCATTATTCAAATGAATGTCTGAAGCGTCAGGAAAACATACCTCAGAAAAGGCCAAGGGATCAAGGACAATCTTATGCAGTTACTACAGTTGAAGTGGAATAATTAATGTACTGGTGCTTTTGGACTCACGGATTATATTCTAGTTATAAGAATAATGTGATATATAAGGATTGTACTGCAGTACATGTTGTTTTCATTAACGTTTCAATATGATGAAGGTAATCATATTTTTTTATTTCACAATAAGAGAAACATTACTTTGTTTGAGGAATCTGATGATATAATTGATTTTGGAATTTAGAGTCCTTTTAGAAAAAGTATGGATAGAGGTATTTTGGATAACTATAATGTTTGGAATGGATTAATTTGAACTTTGGGTAGTATTTTTTAAGGTTAAAACATTTATGAAAATTATTTTTGGAATATTATAATAATATAGTTTTAGGAAAGGACAAACTATAGGTCGGGGGATAACCCGTCGCGTCGGACAAAGCTCTAGGAATCGAACCCAATACCATAGTAAGACAAGAATTTATTACCTACCACTAGCCTACAGGAAGTCCCTTGTTTTTAAAAAATAGTTTTCCTAATCTAAATGGTAAGTGGTAATATTTGTAACCTTATACAATTAAGGTAAATAGAATATTTTTGAGTTTTGTTACCCTTTGGAGTGAAAGATGGGTTTGTGGTATAAATTTATTAAAGAATGAAAGTCTTCATGACAAGTAAGTATATTTCCATACATTCTTAGTAAATCTCTTAAATAAATTCCTCAACTTTATGAAAGTTAACATAAAATAAAAACGTTTTTTGTTAAATTTTCCAACTGGGGATTCAATGACCGTTTAACCAATCACAAGTTTGTGATTTTTTTGTGGTTAACTTTCTCCTAATCATGTTTTCTACAACTCTCAATCAAACCATGATGGTTTATTTTTCCTCCATATCCATATTTTCATAGAATCCTAGTATGGGCTATCTCCGGTGACATTTTTTACTTCACTTTCTTTCTTTTAAAGTTATATTTTTAATATCTTTATTTCCAAAGTGGGTTTTCCACAAAGGTGTTTTCTGTTTTAAACATTTTATTTTCAAAGAAAAATATCAAATTACGAGGAAGCAATTTATTGAGGGAGAGGAGAATGTAACACCCCAAGCTTCCATGGTACGCTTATCTTTGAATAATATAGCAGCGTGTGTTGTACGCAACCCTCTAGTTGTAACACACCGCGACCAATAAAAGTAGTCGTTATGAATAGTAATACCCAATTTTTGAAATTATATAAATTTTATATTTCAAAAGGGACTTCATTTTTGGATTTGGAATATCGAAATTATCCTATGTTAAATATTTTGTTATTTTTCTGAGAACTTTCATTTTTTGATGAATAGTGACAATTACTAAAAAACAACTTTTTTAATCAAAATATTTTATAGTCATAAAATATACAATTGAGTGGTTTAAAATTATAATTAGAATATATTTTTACCATTTTTTCCAATGGTGGTCATTATAATTAATTTCACTTTGAAATTGGACATAAACAATAGTCAATCTTTGGATATATATTTTTTCCTAAAAACACACTATTTGTTGTGACATCGGGAATTAATTTTTAAATTAATTAATTCAACTTATATTGTTTGAATTTTTTAAAATAGACATAATTTTTGAATTAGGAATATCAAATATATCTTAGAGTTAATTTTAGGTATTGTTCTGAAAAACTTCGATTTTTGATGAATATTGAAACCACTAAGTGGTAATTAAAAAACTGATTTTTTGTTTAAATTAAATTTTACCACCTCTATGATTTGAATTTCCAAAATCCTACATACATCATTTTCATTAGGAAGTAATATTTTTTTCAATGGGATTAAAATAATTTTTGGTGAATAGTAACTTTTAAGTTCTATTAATCGCGATTAATGGTAATTAGTGAAATTTAAGGTAAAAATGATATTATAAAAATATAAAAATATCTTGATACTTGTCCTACCCTTATTTTATGAGTCATGGCCTACCAATAAAATCCATGGGACAACTTGGGGACCCCATGGAGCCACATGGGTAAGAAAATGACATTAAAAACTTTTTATTTAAAATAAAAATAAAATTGTCACAAACATGTGTTGTTTTACTAAAACAATTATTACATAAGGTTATATAAGTTAAATTTTTGAATATAAATATTAATTGGAAATATGAAAATATTTCCTACATCATGGTAATTTTTTTATAATTTTTAGACGTTAAATCAATTAAATTTTTTATGACACCATGATGATGCAGTGATTTCCCCATTAATTAAAGATTTAAATAAAATGAAATGATAATGTAAAATCTAAGACTTACACTTGTATAAAACATATTGGACTGGTATATATAAAATACTTTTCACCTTATCCTATAAATATATCATTTTGGGACCTTTGAAATCTGAAAAGCACTTCATAATAATGTAACATTTCATTACGTTCCAAGAGTGGCCCTCCTCTCCTCTTATAAAAGGCTCTCTCCTCTACCACCTTATTCACACCATGAAGACATTTTTCTCAAAAAAAATCTGCCCAAATACTCTCTTAACTTCCCTATATTACCCCTAGAATCCTCACATTGGGAAGAAGTATTCCCAAGTAAGCCTTTGGCTCAAATCCAAAAGAGTTACCCAATTTTAAGGTAATGACTTCTCTTGTGTTATTTTGTTTTATTTTTCTTCTCCAACCCACTAAAATCTTTTTATTACTTTATTTTGTAACAACAACAGTATCCTCAATATACTTTTATGTTTTTATGAAAAGTATTTTATTTACATTTACACAGACCTTCGTTTAATGGTTAAAGAACATACTTTTCTGAGGGTGGAAAATTACTGCCTCACGTAACGATGGTTCTTCAATCTTCTTTTAACACCTCTCATGGTGGCCACAATGATGAAAATATATTTATATATTATATATATTATGTTTTGTTTTTCTTATGATTCTTTATTTTTCATTTATGTCATACCATTATGATTTCCATTATGGATAAACACGAAAATTTCATTTTAGGAAGTGTGGACTACCGCCCCCTAAAAGTGATTTTAATCTTTGATGAAATATTTGGGATGTATAAAGGATGTAGTAAATGTTATTTTACATTATATTATACTATAAATATATTTAAATTTATAAAATTATAATTTCATTCAATTAAATATGAAATAGAAATGAAAGTAGCATTCATGTGTACGTACGGCTTGCCGTCTCCATGAACAGTGCATTACATTTCTTACCTCTAAATGTTATGTAATATTATAAATGAATTTATATAATGGATATATATAATATATATGATATCTACATCTATATTATAATTCTATATATAATTGATATTTCACCACATGAACAACTTGTAATTATAAGCAGTTTATTTTGGACTCAAGTACCAAAGATCGACAAAATGGTCATTATTAACATAAATAAATACATAATGTTCATAACATTGTAATAAGTGATATAAAAGGAATAATGAACATGAAAAAGTTTCTTATACAAATAGAAATTAACTCTAGTTTATTATTAAAGAGATTAAATAATGATCGAGTCAAGTCAGACACGAGGTAAGGGAACTTCTTAACCCAATTTCTGTTCTTTGGGTTAATCTACTACTTTCAAATAGTTTCATGATATTATTATGTCCTATCTTCTATTTGTACTTTCTCTATGTGTAATTATAGTGAATACACATAATAGATCTATTTTATTTAAAAAATTATCTTTTTATGGAGTTTGTCTCAATCTTCTTTCATTGAGGCATATTTTGTTTTGTACACAACTTTCTTTTGTACTGTGTATAAACCCCTTTGACTTTTATGTTTATTCAAAAGGAATATTTATATATGAAGATTTTTACTAAACGAAAAAAAAGGAATGTTTTTTTTGTCGTACGTATGTGGCGACAATGAATTCTCTGCCGTCGTGACCATTATTTGAGTTTCGGCTTCCTATACAAGCCATAACTTTTTTAAAATAAAAAATAAATAAAAAGTTTTAATTTTCTTTTATTTTGTTATTAAAAATGGTTTTGAACGTGTTTTTTATTATATCAATGTGTTGTATTGATATATTGTGATTAAAATGTGGAAATGTTATGATTCATTTTTTCATGTTTTATTTGATTCGATTATGTTATGGTTTATGGTATGTTTAAACCTCTTTATGTGAGGAATGCATTGGACTTAATAAGTGATGAGTGTAGCCCGCTATAGCTCCTCTATGCATTGGTAGGTCTCATGAGAAAAACTAGTGTCTTAGAATGAGGCCTTGACAAAATCTTATTTGTAGTCTTGTCACGAGGCCTTGGCTACATGGTTATGATATTATGGCATTATGCATTCCATCAATATGAAAGTGGTTATTGATATTGCATGTGATTATTCGACCAGTAGAATATCCATGTGAATAAGTAAATGTAATTATATCATCTTACTTTTGCCATATTATGTTGAAGTTCATGTTTAAAAGGATTTTGTTTTAGTTATACATTGCATTAAATGTTTATGTTTACTTCTGAATGGTTCCTCTATATTATTATCCTTACCGGGCATCTGTGCTCACCCATTTCAATGTTTTATTTTTTCCAGAATGTGAAGAAATATTTTATGACTAACCTACTGGGATAGTCTGAATGGGATAGAAGTTTGGACTATGGAGACTATGTTATTGTGATTTTTCACTTTATGATGTAATGTAACATTTATGAATGTGTCTAGTATTTCCAAGGCTACTAATCTAATCGGTCTTTCGAGACTTGATATTTTGTGATCATGCCAATGTTACGTAATAATACACCGACTCTGGGTAACTGAGGTCGGAGCGTTATAGCATAACCGTAAATAAAATAATTAAATAAATTTATTTTATATTTAAAAGCTTATAACTCATCAACGGTAGCTCGGATTAAATATACGAGACCACTGCTGAATTTGTGAGGGCTTGATTTATTTAAGAAGATACTAACTTTGGCCGGCGTGGGCCACCGGAAAAAGATAGTTTTTGGCCGCAAATACAATAATTAAGTGAAAATTATTTTATTGTAAAATTTATAACATCTAAACGGTAACTTGGATTGAAAATCTGGGAGTATTGTTGGGTTCTTTGAGGCATGTTTCACCTAGGCATAGCCTAACCTCAACCGCAATGGGTCGAGGGTGACTGATAATATTATTCTGAACTTATTTTATGGTATGTTCAGTAATCGTGCGAGCAACCATTCATATCTTTTGAACCGGTGCTCAGAATTGAAATCTAAGGGCACCTTTGACCTCACATCGCCAGTTTTCACTTAAGAAGACATTCACCTCAACAGCGGATTTTTGGTAATAAAAAATAGTTTTTTTCTTTTTTATAAAAATAATAAAATAAAGTGTATAGAAACTTTATTTTATTCTAGCCGCCATGTGAGTGTGGGTAATCGGAACCTCCACATGGGAGTTGGTGGTGGGACCCCACACCCTAACCTCCCACGAGATGTTATGGTGATCAAGCCTACCCAAACCAAACCACCCATGTGAGGTTAATTGAGGTGGGGACCACCCGAGATGCATAACCCCACATTAATGAGGGAGCACCTCTTGACCTTCTCTATGCAATTAATTGTGTTAATGCACACACAATTAATTTTTTCAACACACCGCATTGTTGCGCCAGCGTAAATTAATTTTCATGACCCTTTTTAAATTATATAACCGCATCATTGAAATTAGCAAGGTTCCTAATAAATTAACTATAATAAATTCCACAATGGTTACTCACTTATCCCCCTCTCCTATATAAAGGAATCTTAGGGAAAAGTTTTGGGATGGCTTCTTCAAGCGGAGAAATGCTGGCAAAGAGACACGACACCCATCCCTTTGAGAATTATTCTCCCAATGAGGAACGCGAAAAATCCCATATTTCTTCTTTGACTTCTTCCTCAGATGTCTTCTTCCTTCTTTTACCAGAACAAGGAAAGGGATGCGTCATCCATGAAGAATGTCAACGTCATCCTTGGATTCTTCTTTTCCATCATCAACGGATCGATGCCTGATTTCTGTGACTTCATCAACGATGAACGACAAGTGAGGTAGGGGTTTTTAGTCTGTGAAGTTTTTATAAATTTTCTTATCCACGTCATCTAATAGAAAAGGTTTGTTTCGGGCATGTTTTAATCAACTTATTATCCTGTTGAGCCTTTTGATTTCACCTCTCAACGCGGATAATGTGGGCCAACCTAACATAGCCCAATATCCTACTTCTTTCTACATTCTTGTGACTCCCTACGGCATGGCGAAGAAGCGACGACGACAAGGCCGGTACACGTGGTGATGATGATGAACGTGGCGAACAAAGGTCGCGCTACCCACGGTCTCCGGGAAATACGCCGCCCCCCGCGGTGCCCCATTGTGCTACCCGCACCCGGTGCCCCACGCCGATGTCGGCGCGCACCCGATGCCTGACGCGCTCCACGCCCCATGAGACCCTTCCTACACGCACCCAATGCCCCATGCCCCTGCCAGCGTGCTGCCCGACTCCTCGTGCACTTGCCGGCAGGCTACCAGGCTCTTGTGCCCCTACCGGCGCACTACCCGGCACCACGTGCACCCTGCCGGCATGCTACCCGTCTGCCCAGCTGCTGCCGCGGCTTGCCTGGTTTACCCGTGGACTACCTGGTGTACCAACTACCTGCCCGACCAACGACCTTCTGAGCCAACCCGTGATGTCATTGGCCGAATCAGCTAGATATTTTGGGACGAGCTACTGAGCCACCTAGGTGGCGACTATCGGGCTGAACTGCTCTGACCATCTCTATGGGCCGGGTCAGACCCAGTGAGTCTGACCAGGTGGCCCGAGACCGGGTCGGTCCTGACTGGGTTAGGTCGAGTCAGTTCGACCGGGTCGAACCAAACGTGGGACTAATACTACCCCATTACCTTCATGGGCCATATCTTTGTCACCAAACATCCGTTTGATGAACCGTCTGAGGTGCCAGTTTTCTTGGAGCATATCCGTCCCGTTGATAATACCCAATGGGAATTCATGGTATAGATGAGATATGTTCAGGTTGGTTCGTACACACAACCTGTCGGGCCCCTGGTACTTAATGGCTGATAACTCACAGACCGGGCGTCAGATTAACACGTCGTCAGTTGCGTTGAGACCCCTTATACATGGTGTTACATTGAGATAACTCCATGTGAGAATTTGTAACACATGGAGTATTGACCAGTAGCATGTGGATCAGATCCTCCCGGAGACGATCATATAGAGTGCAAAGACCTAGTAGTTGTAGTCCTGATGACTTCTTAACCGATTCAACTCAGAGTGATTCGATTAGCCCAGTGGATGGAACGCCAGATTTGTCAGTATACCCATGGTGGACGAAGCGCCTTTTTGGCAGCAAACTCGTGGTACTCGACAGGAGGAGTACCTCTGATAGCTATTAGGGGGAGCACCCAGTTTGGCAGTAGTCCCACAGCGGACAAAGCACCCGGTTTGTAGCAGAACCACGGTACTCGACTGGAGAAGTACCTCTGCAGTTTAAGTTTAGTGAGTAGCGGCTTGGAGTCATGATAGGGTTATTGTACTCGACAGAGGTGGAGTTCTCTAGTAGTCATGGTTTTGATAATGAAAATCCTGGTTTGAGTTGAGTCAATGACCTTTGTGTTTTCCTCATGATTGAGATGGGTTACTTTATAACTTATGTATAAGTATGGGAATACACCTATGTAATGGTTATCCGTTGAAATCATACATTTGTTTATCATTGTTGGATTTTTTAAAACCTTGAAGGTCTGGGGGTCCCTAATGAGTATCGTTATACTCACCCCTGCACGGGATATGCCCGCATCATGTTGTGTTGGTTGCAGACAACTGACAGCACTGACGGAGGCCGAGATCTCTAGAACTGGATGATACCGAGAGTTGGACCTTACGACATTTCTGTACACAATGGATTCTTACAGATGTGGAGGGTTGTGGATGACATCTGTACCTACACATCAGGTAGGAACCCCGGATGATGATCCAGGACCTGCTTTCACCTTTCAACTATTTGTCCCTTTTTCAGTTGTACTTGTTTTCAGTTGTATTTGTACTTTAAAGTTGGGTATGTATTCTGGACCCCCTTTACATTCAGTACTCTTGTTATACAGTTTTTTCTTAGTGTTTACTTCCTCTTTTACTCTAGTTATTTTTGTTTACGATTTATAAGGGTAATGCCTTCCCAGTTTTAGGAAATTACGCCTTTAGTGCTCGTCTCTAGCCCCTGTCCAATGGATGACCGTCATAGGGTAGTCACGATACGGGCCCCGGGGGATGGGTCATGAAAAATTGGTATCAGAGGAGTTAATTCTACCATAGAACTAAGGAATGTGATATTTTATTTCTATGAATCAATAGTGTTAAGGGTACTGAGTCTGGTTTTCAGTTCAGGGAGTCCAGTGTGGGTGTGGTGGCCAATGTATCCATATACGAGGACCCTGACTACTGATTTATGACTTAGTACACGAAAACACTTATTGCGTGTGTGTTTTCAAAAGTTTTCTTTAAGTCAAATCAAACCAGGTTAGCTCACTAGCTATAATCTTTTGATCAGGTCACATTTGTTCAGGATGCCTCCACATAGAAATCCAGTTGGAGTTCCTATAGAGTACATGAGGACGAACCACCGAGAGACAAAGCTCTAGTGCATGGACCTATTACTTTTTTTTGCACCTTCGAGTGGTGTACCAGCAGCACCACCACTCGTTTGTTAGCAGATACCACCAGCCGCTCTGGAGGACGATGCACACTGACTAAGCGCATTGCACAAGTTCTAACGGAAGAGGCATCTAGGGATACGAGGCGAGAAAGATTCTCAGGCAGGAGAGGACAGAATGGAGGCAATTTCTAGAGTTATCCACCTAGTTGAGACACCAGTAGAGTAAATGGTTATCTTAGCTACAAGTGTTTCCCAGTGATTAACCATGAGGTTGGTCTGTATTGTGATGAGGCTTTGGTATGTGGAACTTTTCCCGATATTGTACCTTCACATAGTGTTCCAGCCATATCACTGCCTGTTGGTCAGGAGTTTCAACCAGTGGTACCGGTTGATGACAGAGGTAAGATTAGTGCCTTACACATGATTCAGCATCAGATACACCTAAGGTTTCGAGGTGAGCCCAACTTATTGGCAGCTAAGGACTGGCCTGAGGAGGTGGCTAAGAGTACTCTAGAACTTCTACAGCTTTGGCAGGACGACATGTCGGTAGTTGAGTATTTATCATGGTGTACTGATCGTTCCTGGTACTCGATGAATACGATATGATCATTGCTTCGGAGCTTGGACCTCTGAGTGAGATGTGTTTAGGGACATCCGAGCCAACAATTTCTTTTTACTACGTGAATTCCTTCTTATATTAGGATGCTAGAGAGAACCTTTATAGTTGAATGTTCTTTGGATGAGCGGATACATCTAGTGAATGCTAGAAGTGGGAAAGCAGGAAACTAGCGCCAGTCTCAGAGACTTGGGCATGTAAACTGTTTCAGAAAGAATATATAACAGGGACATATGAATATGTAGGACCGAAAACGTGGAAGCAGAGCTTGGATACTAGCATGCGGTGGTGTACATTTTGACATGATACAACCACCCACCTTTTTAGTCCCCACTAGGAATAGGGAGCTGGAGGGAAGAGGAATAGAATAGCTGTATGCGGTCAAGGATTGTGACCCAAGTGCTCTAGGAATGATTCGAGGTAAGGACATTGTCTATTACTACTTGTTGTATCAATAGACAAAGTAAACAATCATTCCTTCCATCCATGAATCTTGTCCTAGACCTAGAGTTTCAGGTTAAACTGTTTACTTTACACTCACATCTAGAGATACCTTTGGGAGGAGACTCGAAAATCACACTTTTGCCGACAGAGTGATCTGACCCTTGAGGTGAGAGTTTTGGTTGGATCCTCTTGGTGGAAATTTTATGGCCTTATGACATAAATTTTGGTATAGACTGGGAAACCACAATTCATACACAGATTGACTGGGTTAGTCAAAAAGATTTTTCTTTATCTAAAATTTTCATATGAGGTTTTCCTTAGTCATTGAAAAATGAAGCCCAAGAAGCACAAGCTAAACTCATGCATAGGAGGGTGGAGCCAATCACTCTTGAGTCAGCCTGCCTTACCGTCATGGAATCGATAGTTTTAATTTTTCAATTCCTCTAGGACTATGACTTCGATATAGTCTATACTCATGGGAAGGGGAATGTTGTTGCCGATGTTCTCATCAGGAGGACTGGTATACAACTTCTAGGTGAGGAGATATAGTAGTTGACTGCCTTATAGATATCCTTCATGGATAGATATGGAACAACCTTTCTATAATATCTTACAGTCACTCCTCTCTTTCATCAGCATGTCAGGGAGGCATAGCGTAGAGACGCTGACTGCAAGACATGACGTGCTCAGATACCCACAGGGCAGGAACCTGATTGATTTTCGGAAGGTGGGGAGCACATCATTTTCTTCAGAGGATGTACCATGGTACGAGTTTCACTTCAGGAGGAAGTGTTGAGGGAGTTCCACACATCCCCTCTAGTGGTACATCCAGGTGTGGTGAAGATGTTGTAGGACCTTTGACGATAGAACTGGTGGCCAAGTATAAAGAAGGAAGTACCAGAGTTTATCTCTCAATGCGTCACTTGTCAGCAATTGAAGGCAGAACATCATGTACCAGCAGGCATGGATCAGCCTTTAGAGGTCACAAAGTGGAAGAGATATGATATATCCATGTACTTCGTGAAGGGTCTTCAACGTATTTATAGGGGACATGAATCTATTTGGGTGATCGTTGATCGACTCACCACGTTGGCCCAATTCCTTATGAACAGAGAAGGTACGAGATTCCACCGAGAAGGTGTAGATCATCCAGGAGCAGATGAAGACTGCACAAAGCAGGCAAAAGTCATATTCTGATAGGAGAGGAAGACCTCTAGAGTTCGAGGATGACGGCCACATTTTCCAACGGGTCTCACCTCGACGAGGTTTTCGGAGATTTTTACAAGGCGGCATGTTATCTCTGCAGTTCATAGGACCTTTCCAGGTCCTCATAAAATAATGTGAGGTGGCTTACTGTTTTTCCCTTCCACCTCTATTGCACTGGTTGCATGACGACTTCCACGTATATCAAGTGAGGAGATATGTGCACGACCCATCCCACATCATCGATGATGGGGAGAATTTTACGGAGGATCCGGTGATGATTGAGGAACAATATAAGTATGTCCTAAGTAAATGTTTTATACCTCTGGTGCACATTTGTTAGGATCATGGGAACCACCAGAAGAGCACATGGGAGTGGGGGCTCATATGTGTGCTTGGTACCCCCATTTGTTCCCTTAGTTCGAGTTGTAGCTTACGGGGACGTAAATCCCTGAGGTGGGGAGAATGTAAAGATTCAGAAATTCTGTGGAAATTTTCTTTCATAAATACATGGGAAATTTACTAGTCCGAATTTTTTGGAGGTGCATGATTCTGAGGCCGAGTGTTCCCAGAATCAATTTCTGACATTTTTGTTAAGCATACGTTAATGCACATAAGAAATTTTTCAAAAAAAGTGTAATAACTCTTAAACGGTAACATAGATCATAAATATGAGGGCACCGTTGTGCTTGGGATAATCATTTTACCTTAGAAGTGACTTATGTTTAGTCGGTGTGGGCCTCCTTTGAGAAATCCAAAAATTGGAATAACTGTAAATAAAATAATTAAATAAAGTTATTTTATTTATAAATGATTATATATCATAAATGGTAGCTCGGATTAAAAATTCAAGACCAATGCTGAACTATTCAGGGCATTCATTATTTACGAAGATACTAACATTGTCCAGCACGGGACACCAAAAAAAGTAATTTTTTGGCCGCAAATAAAATAATTAAGTGATAATTATATTATTGTAAATTCATAACTTCAAAATGGTAAATCGGATTGAAAATCTGATTGCATTGTTAGATTTTTTGTGTCATGTTTCACCTCGGACGAACCTATCCTCGACTACACTGGGTCAAGGGTGTCGGATAATAATATTCCGAACTTTTTTATCAGGTACGTTCTGTAAATGTGCGAGTGGGATTTCATATCTTTTGAACTGGTGCTCAGAATTGAAATCTGAGGGCATTGTTGAACTCGCATCACTGGTTTTCACTTAAGAAGACTTTCTCCTTGACGGAAGATGGTTTTAAATAAAATTTAGTTTTTGTATTTTTTATAAAAAATAATAAAATAACGCGTAGTCACAGTTTATTTTATTCCAGCAGCCATGTGAGTGCGGGTAGTTGGATCCTCCACATGGGAGTTCGTGGTGGGTCCGCCACACCCTATCCTTTCATGAGAGGTTATGGTGGTGGGGTCTACAAAAACCCAACCTCCCATGTGAGGTTAATTGAGGTGGGGACCACCGAAGATGAATAACCCCTCATTAATGAGGCAGGACCAATTGACCTCCTCTGTTAAATTAATTGTGCCAACACACACACAATTAATTTTGACAGTGCACCACATCATTGCACCAGTGTAAATTAATTGGATTTCCACTTTTTAAATTATGTAACCTCATCATTGGAAATTAGGAAGGTTCCTAATAAATGAATCGTCATAAATTTCATGATGGTTACTTACCTCACCTCTCTCTTATATAAAGAAAGCTTGGGGAAAAGTTTTTGAACGGCTTCTTCATGCGGCGAAAATCTGGCAAAGAGACATGGCACCCAACCCTTGGAGAATTATTCTCCCAATGAACAATGCGAAGAATGCCAGATTTATTCTTCGTCTTCTTCCAAGGACGACTTCTTCCTTCATTTACCGGAACTAGTAAAGGGAAGCCTCATCCACGAAGAAGGACGACGTCATCCTCGGCTTCTTCATTTCTGACGTCAATAGAACGACACCCGCATTCCGTGACTTCATAAATGACAAACGACAAGAGAAGTAGGGTTTTTTATTTCATGAAGTTGTTATAATTTTTTTTATCTTCTTTATTGAATAGAAAAGGTTTGTTTCTGGCATGTTTTAATAAACTTCATATCTCATTGAGCCTTTTGATTTCTCATCTAAATGCGGACGATGTGAGCAAACCTAACATGGCCCAACATCTTCTGTTGTTCTACATTATTGTGATTTACTATGGAATGTTGATGAAGTGATGGCGACAAAGCGGTATATGCAGTGATGGTGACAAAGGTTGTGAACAAAGGTCATGCTACCCATGGCCTCCGTGAACTGCACCGCTCCTGCGGCACCCTTATGCGCTACCCGAACCCTGCGCCCCTCGCCCCTGCTTGCACGCACCCAGCACCCCACGCCCCCTCCGGTGCACTCCATGTGCCCCATTCCCCTGTCGGTGCACACTTGGAACCCCGCACCCCTATCAGTGTGCTACCCGGTGCCCCGTGACCCCTACCGATGCGCTGCCCGACTCCTGCCATGGCTTGCCCAGTGTACTCGCGGCCTGTTCGTAGTTTAGCCGGCCTGCCCATGCCCCGTGTGGCCAGCCCGCTGGCCCCTCGACCACTGGCCTACTGATCCGACCCGCGGTGCCCCCGCGGTGTCACTGGCTGAACTGGCCCTATCGTCTGGGCTGAGTTACCGAGCCGCATACGTGGCGACTATTGGGCCAAACTGCCCTCACGGTCCGCTGGGCCAGGCCCAGTGGACGGGGTCAAACATAGTGGGTTGACCCACACAATGGGCTGGGTCAGACCTACTGATTCTGACCGGGTCGACCCAGACAGGTTTGGCCCATACTGGGTTGGCCCGGTCCGACCGGACCCGGGCCCAATACTAACCCATTACCTTCTTGGGCCATATCATTGGCACCGGACATCTGTTTGATGAACCGTCTGTGGCACTGATTTTCATGGAGTATAGTCATCCCGTTGAGAATACCACATTAGAGTTCGTGGTATAATTGGGATACGGTTAGGTTGGTTTCTATATGAAACCAACTGGGCCCCTGGGACTAAAATATTCATAACTAACAAACCGAGCGTTTGATTGACGTGTCGTCTTTTGCGTTGAGACCCCTATGAGGTGGATGTATTTTGAGATACATCCACGTGAGACTTAGTGACTCTTGGTGTATCAACTATTATCTCGTGGATCAGATCCTCCCAAAGATGAGCATACATAGTGCGGAGACCTAGTAGCTGTAGACCTGATGATTGCTTGACTGATTCGACTCATAGTGATTTGATTAGCCTAGTGGAGGGAGCGCCCGGTTTGGCAGCAGACTCACAGCAGTCGGAGTGCCTCATTTGGCAGTAGAACCACGGTACTCGACAGGAGGAGTATGTTTGACTGCTATTAGGGGGAGCGCCCAGTTTGGCGGCAGACCCACATCAGACGGAGGGCCTGGTTAGGCAGCAGAACTACGGTACTCGATTGGTGGAGTATCTCAGTAGTCTAAGGTTAGTGAGTATCGACTTAGAGTCACGACGGGGCCACTGTACACGACAAATAAAGAGTTCTCTAGAATCAATGATTTTGATAATTAAAATCATGGTTTTAGCTGAGTCAATAACCTTTTTGTTTTACTCATCATTGAGATGGGTTACTTGACAACTTAGATATATGTATGGGAATATACCAAAGTGACGGTTATCCATTGAAATAATTATTTATGGTTTATCCTTGTTGGATTTTGTGAGACCTTGAAGATCTCGGGGTCTCTACTGAGTATCTTTATACTCACCCCTACATGGGCTATGCACACACCTCTTTGTGTTGGTTGTAGACAACCGACAACACTGACGGTGGTTGAGAGCGCCAGGATTGGTGTACTCGGAGGTGGACCTTACGATGTTTTGGTACATGGTGGAGTCTGACGGACATGGAGTGCCGAGGAGGCCATCTGAACCTACCCATCTAGTAGGAACCCTGGAGGATGATCTAGGATTTGCTTTTACCTTTATGTTGTTTGTACCTATTTTTGTTGTACTTGTTTTCAGTTGTATAAGTACATTACTGTTGGGATTGTAATCCGGCCCCCTTAACTTTCAGTACTCTTGTTAAATAGTTTTTTCATAGTGTATACTTCCTCTTGTACTCTGGTTCTGTGTGTTTACAAGTTATTATGGTAATGCTTTCCATGTTTTAGGGAATAAAGCCTTTGGTCCTAGTCGAAACCCTTGCCCTATGGAAGGCAGATTTGGGATAGTCACGATATGGGCCCCGGGGGACGGGTCATGACAATAAATTTTAATCCCGAAAAGACAACCAATATAAACCCATTAAAATCTCAAAACCCAACCAAAACCTAAAAATCATTAAATATGATAATTTTCATAAAATATCAAAAATTCAGATATACAATAATCAATAAGAAATTATAAAAAGACTCCTAAATATCAAAAACATAACAATAAAAGCTTAAAGAATATTAATTTCTGATAAAATAAGTCTTAAACCCATAAAAATATAAAAATAAATAACCAATATTATTAAACCGTAAATCCGTACCCCTGAATCATAAATCAGAAACATTAAACATATAACACTAAACTGTTATACATAATACATAATATATAAACTATAATCCCTACAACACAAACCCTATAAATAAATAAAATAATTAAAAAACATCAAATCCCTATAAAATATTATATGAACAATAAAACCTATAATAGACCATAAAAATATTTTAAAAAATAAAATTTCACATAAAAATCCTAAAAATATATGGAATCCATAAAACATATAATCTTCAAAAACCACGATCAAAATAACATAACAACCATGCCTCCAATAGAAAATTATTCCATAACAAATCCACAATGTTTTCAATTAGTGTTTACATTCCTTCTAATATTAGATAGTCACTAATATATTACTACTGACTCCCATGAATGCTCATTAGTTGAGAGAACATGGGTTTCAAATCAAATAAACCATTTAACTAATAATTTTTCCTAAAAAATGACAATCATAAATATTTAAGTCATATTCATGAATCCATCCCAAATAATAGTACATCACTGCATACCATTTTACAAATGATTAATAATTTACAGGAAATAACATTTTCATGCATTTATTTAATAGGTTCTATATCATATTTTTGTTAAATAGGGTTACTTAGTTATTTTGAAAGTATTTTTTTAATATAGAGAGTTAGGAACCATAAATAGTATTTCTATTTTGGAAGGTAATAGAGTTTTTTGGTATAACTATTAGTGGTGTGGGATGGGATTCATACATATCACTATAAAAGGGAATAAAAAGAAAAATATTTCAATAATGTATAGTTGAACACATTGATTATTTTATGTTCATGTGTAAATAACCAATTAAAATAATTTTAATATCACATAATGTGGTTCTATAGGTAAAAACCTAATAGTAAATGTTGGTGTGGGTATTACGCATGACACAGTCTTTCTAGTTGACATCACAGTGGATGTTACCCAATTAATTTAGGTTTGTTTCATGTACAATATATCGCTATTAGTTACGTGGATGGTTTAGCTAGTAGAGATATGGTATCATTTGATGTATTTCCCAATGAGGATGGATTCCATGTAATATAGACCTTGTAGATGAATGATTGGGCACACAGAGAATAATATACCATAAATGATGGATATAAAAAACATCATAATTATAAAATCCCCCTAAAGATGGTTTTTTAAGAAATATTTTCATTTTTAATGGATGTATTGGATCATGGGAAATAATATCATTAGTGTGGTATGTATATATTTATAATGTTGTGTTTAAAACTCATAAATGAATCTTTTATATCATAGTCAAAATTAATGAAACCCTTCATAGTTTATCGGACATTTTCTAAAGTAATATGATGAGACCATGACATGTAGTTCTAATATCACATACTGATACCATTGTTGTTCTATTTTACATCATACAGCTGGTAAATTATTTATAGTTTTATATCACATGACATGGACAATCATGTCTTGAATTAGAAGACAATAATGGATTTAGAAGTGCTTATTTATTTTGGATACCATTTGAATGAATGTACCATTAGGTGGACAATGGTGGTTTCTATTTATTATTCCATTATCATGGTTTATTAAATGTATGTCCATGTGTATCATAGTAGTTGAAATATACGTATTTGGTATTTCACATATACATATAATTCCCATATTTGGGTCTTTCTAGATCATTAATTTTTTATGGTGACCAAATCATCAATTGGAGCTATATTTAATAATTGATTTGAACATGACAAACACTATGAGAACATATAGTAGGGCTCAAACTGAATTAAAAAAAATTATTATGTGAGATAGTAATACAATCAATTATGTATTTATAGTGGGGTATCTTATTATTATGGGGATATGTGATATAAAACACCAGGGGATCACTTTTATTTAGGGGGTGAAGTGTGGGATTACCCTTTTCTTACAGTAACACTTGATTGAATGGTGTTCAAGCTGTTGTGTATACAATCACCATTTATTTATAGTGTATTTGTAAAAGACAATGAAAATTGTATTCACAGATATAATTTTTATGTAAAGAGATTTTTATCAATAAATTCTGAATAAAAATTGTGACTTTTCACATGAATGAAGGAATGATCTTCTCCCTATTCAAAGGCTAAGGAATCATTCTCAGTTTTTACCTATACATGGTATAAGATGTGATTTCTCTCTTGTGAGGTATTATTAAATATAAGTTTTCCTAGTGAGGTCATGGATATATGACATCCCTATTGATGTTTTACCAAATATATTTCACCCTGCTGAGTTCTTGTATGTGGATTCTCCCTAGAGATATAATAACCAAATATATTTCTCCCTAGAGAGGCACTAGAGTTGGCTTCAACCTAGTGAGTAAAATCAAGGATACCAAACCAATTTTATGGTTACGATAAGTATATTTTTATTCCTAAATGATGTCTAATATAATAAAATGATTATCTAAAAATAATAAAATAAATTAATACTGAAAAGGGACAAGCCAAAAGACTGATATCATTAATGCAAGGTAAGATAGATGAGAATTCTTTTCTCAGTACTCGGCCTAGTAAATGATTCTATATCCCATAATTAGGTAAATTTATATCATTGGGTGAAACCATTTGTTTATTATCATAGGGATGCATAGATATTTTTTGCTGGATAATCGCTAAATATAACCTTCAATAATAGTATTTCACTCTAGTGGCAAGAATCTAGGGGATAATTTTTCATCCACCAAGGGTTCATAACTTTTTTGTCCTTTATGTGACATTATTTCTCTCCTTCACTATTTAATTTACTTGG
The DNA here is from genome assembly GCA_963277665.1 of Viscum album. Classification (NCBI taxonomy): domain Eukaryota; kingdom Viridiplantae; phylum Streptophyta; class Magnoliopsida; order Santalales; family Viscaceae; genus Viscum; species Viscum album. The sequence continues at coordinate 282,756,966 of OY728141.1, forward strand.
TCTGAGTGAAAAATGTTTCTGATTGAGAATTAGAGAGTTTAGTAATGGGTGCTTCAAATTGATCATCATATTCTCTGAAAGATCCAAATTAGAACCCCATGGGTATTATTTATAAGAAATTATCTATAAATGGGAAATATGGATAGTGAATACACATATCATTTTGTAGGAAATAATCACTCTAAAAAATGGGTGTGGAATTATATGATGGTCATATAAGACTAGGAACACATGTTACTCATGGGTGCGACAAACATGGAATTATTATGAAATAACTGGGTGAATTATGAACTTTTATCCAGTGACCCTTGAACATAACAATCCCTATTCCAAATTTTATTGAATGAGATCTAATAAATTCCCCCCAAAAATATTTGGAAAAATAAATATTTAAAAGAATGTATTCGCAGGTTATAAACACTTTGGGGCTTAACATAGGGTTTCAAACCTATGCACTCAGAATATGGTTTGAACCATAATCAATTTATACTTAATGAACCGATGTCTATGAATATATCAATGTGGAAAAACCTATATTATTTATACCTCTTTGACTCAAGTGATACATTAAGCATTAATGGTCTTTGATATGTAAGTTATTATATGCTCCTTAATTTATTAATATTGATAATTCTTTTCTTGTTGTCACTTCATCATTTAGTCACTTGATCATACCAGAGTTAACCAGCATTGGAAAAATTTAATGAGTGAATAAAACATTATATGAGAACACCTTTGACTTTATACATGAGATCATTTGGTCTTATATGGTTCATTGAGTTATAATATATTTTCATATACTATTTATTAAAATATTTCAATTGTAAAAAAATCAACCATATAATCATATTACCTAATTAGTCATTTCAACTATTATAATCAATCATAGGGATTATAATGTTTGTAATATTGTAGGAATTTCCATGTCTCATATAAATTCATTTATATATGATAATAGTAATTATTTTCATCTTCAACATCTTATTCATGGCATATAGGGTGGTTATCTCATAGAGTAACGTCATTCTTTTATTTCCAAGAACATTTCATTCAGAAAAACCACTGATAATACAGAACATAAGTATTCTCACACTCTATGGTAATTTATTGTCAATATACAATGATATTTCGATACATAAGGGTTATCATACAACCATGAAGTTTAATTTTTTAATTAATCTCAAAACATATAACATATCATTGAAGGGGGTATAAATCTATGCCCAGAAGATAACCATTACATTCATAATGAATCATTCGAAGGACACCCTAGATAACCTGTCAACCCCATGAATGGTGGGTACATACTCTAAACCAAGAAATTTATTATTATATATCACATATTAGATGAAGGTCCAGATTTGGTATTGAATCTCATTCCAAAAAAGTGAAATTAATCCCAAGGTAATATTAGAGTTTTTGGTCTATTAAATTCAATATTTAAATGAATGATATATTTAAAATGTATAAATATATGAGGTGGTGTATATAACAAAGAAAAATTCTAGTGAGAACATTAACCACATTTCCAATCTATCTAAAATTTACATCCTTGAAACCATCTCATTCCACTTGGTCCCTGTAAAATAGGGAACAGTTTATTTAAATCTCATAACTTATTCTATATTAAGATTGATTTTGGTTATTTTTTCCTCCTATGTTAGAATGATAGGAATGAGAATTGATGCCTACCCCTATCTATAAATGTTTTATTGAGATTAAAAAATTAATTGGAAAATCCATGTTATCACATCGTTGTGTGTTTTGAGACTTTATAAAATATATTTCAGACTTCCAGTAGTATTGAGACTTTATACAAAAAACAAACTATCTTGACATAAATACATATGTAAGGATCAATTAGAATGTATTATAATGTGTTTTAAATTATAATATATGATATTTTATGGCATAATGTAAACCCATATATTCCTCCAAAGACCTGGTTGTTTAGGTATCTAAATATAAGGAAATGTGGTTGTACCATTCCAGATCATGATTCGTATACATTGTTCTATCCTAGAACATTATTATAGTGGATCAACTAGAAAATATAAATCTTTTAGTGTTATTTGTGTCATTGTTCATTATAATATATCTATTTCTTCTACACATATATAATAAGAACGCCCTATTTTATATCTCTGGTATATTTTAGAAGATCAAGAAATGGATATTTACATATTTCAATGTGTATTATCTTCATAGAGATGTCAATGTCCTATTGTATAAATTCTGATAATTTATCATTATTTTATTTGGTCTCATGCCACTAGATCGAAAATGTGATAATATTATGAAGGTGTTATGACTGAACTTGGAGTTCAATTTCTATCCTTATGGATACCCCCACCCTATTCGCACTATAGTTTATGATTTTAGTAGTGGGTATCATGTTTATTTTATAATATTGATTATTATAAATGATTATGAACTACATAGATGGATTATGATAACATAATCATGTATTTTTCACCTAATGAAATTATACGATGTTTGGGTGTATGTAAAATAATATGGTGAGTCAGTTAATAGAGGACATACGAGAGTTTCATCTGAATGTCAGTAAAGAAACTTTAGTTTATGATAGATCAGTGACATTTATAATTTGTAATCAATCATTCTTATATGTGTGAATCTATTGGCCTATTACTCAAATATAGTAAATCATGGATATCATATCATCTTAAGGGGAAACTATCCCCTACAATATACATCATTCCATCATGGGAAGACTATAAATAGGTAGGATGGGATACTGAGATACTTCCTAAAATAGGTGTTTCTAGTAGCACACATGATTCATCATGCTGATCACATCCAAATTATCTTATCCATGCCTATGCCAATGAATCACTACACTAGTAAAAAATAAGAAGGTCATCAATTCAAAATATGTGGATACCATTTCAAAAATAAAATATGGGAAAAAAATATAATGTGTGAATAGAATTGGTTGTATTTTGTCAAAAAGGATATGCTGACCAAAAACCCCTTGAATGATTCATATAATGAGGTTGTCAACCATTGTATTTGCAACATAGCTACTAAAAAGTTAGGTGATATATAGGTCATCCTTTATGGTTTCATTCTCATCCATTAGATTGAAAATGTAATGGAACCAAAGGAAATCAATGTAAAAACCAACATTTCGATGTTGTAAAAGAATATTTTGAATTTAGATAAGTTTATGATCACCACCAATGAGAGATTTATTTTTACCTTATTATTATTGTATGTGAATTATTAGTGAATTATCGATGAGGTAGACAACTAATCCATGGACGAGGAATGGGATTTTCTAATTTACCAAATAAATATATGTTTATCCAATATGCATTTATAGAATTTATACATGAATATTTTTTTGATGTTTGGTCTCCTAACATAATTGATGATAATAGAATTACATGTTTAAATAATAAATTCCATCAATCATGTTATCTGAGACTTTACGGAGTGTAAAAATGAGAAGGGATGCCCTGGTAAAGATGAAGGATAAATATACCAAAATTAATAAAATATTTGGAAGGATGAATGGGATGTTATTTCACCAAACTCGTCCCCCACTAATCAATATCAGTCCATCTCTAGAAAATTTTGACGCATATTTTATTTGAGATTAAACAATGATGAAGGGTAAAGATATTTTACAGGTTTGTTTCCCCTGATGAGTGTTTTCTATTTACTTGTTTATCTATAATTTTTTCACATATTTTTACAGAGTGAAATTATAATGAAGGGTAAATATATTTTATAGGTTTGTTTCCCCTGATGAAAATAATAATGCATTCATCCTTAAATAATAAACCCAAAAACTCCTAAACATGTAGATGAAACAAAATCCACAATCTCACTTGGGAAAACTCACAAAATAATGCATCAACTTATAATAATACAAATATGAATCATATTGATTAATGTAAACTCACAACGCTTTCCCATCAATTTTCTCACTCTCACAACCCAATTTCATGCATCCTGGCATTCACACCTCTTTTGGATAACATCACATCACATCACATCACATCACAACACATCACATCATATCACATCACATCACATCACATACTGCCCGCAAACAATTGGGCCATCATATCACATCACATAACCATGCTAGTAGGGTATTATGATTGTGAATGACATCAACCTCATGCCCCCTCCTTCCACGCATGACCCCCACTATAATCCATCTCACCAAATTTTTTCTGAACACACCATTCCCATAACAAATCATCACATCACATAACAACACAACAATGACTATTTTCAATTCTGTCCATCACAGCCCATGTATGTCTATTTCATATTCTAGAAGAGGGATCAAAGTAGAGCAGGTAGCCATCTATAAATCCACCTATCAGTATGTTGGAAAAAACACCCCCACAAGATTATGCGGGTGTCAGAACATAGTTATCGATAACTGTGGGTTATATATAAAAATCAATATAGTATACATGGTTTAATAATATAGTGTTATTTCACACTATCATATCCTAATGGTTCACAACCAAGACATAATTCATATTAAAATGTTGTCCACATTCACTAAGAAAATATAATACATAAAATAAAACAACAAAAACACAAGATAAAATTAATATTTTTGTAAATAATTATTATTAATCCATTTTATAGATGCTTAATTGACAATAAAATAAATTAAAACATGGAAATTTCATATTATTTTGATCCCATCATTCATATATAAACATTTAAAATTTAATCCACCTATCCCACTATCAATTTAATCATTAAACAAGTACATTATCATTATGTATTTCAACATCCATTACTAAAATAGTGACTAATAAAACACAACACACAATAAGATGAATATTAAAACAACCCAACAACCACATCCACATCCACCATCCATCACAACCCCACTGCATAACCACATAAAAACCTCCATCACATCCCCACTGCAAAACCCAACCATAACAACCATTGTAACCCTGATATACAAACACATTTCATCCACCTCCTCCACAAACATCACAACATATAAAATGTCTAAAATATCATTTCCAATTATTAAAAACTCAACCATTACGCACCCCACATCACATACCATTTCAGAATACAATTTCATATTTAGGAATGAGACTCTTATTCAATTTCACTTCAATTTTTATGGGTGTAATTACAAAATCCATAAGACCTTAGGGAATTCATTTCATTAATCATGTCAACCTAATTATAAAATAATTATTTTTTAGTTCTCAATAACCTCAAAATATTAATATGACAATTCACATCGTAAAAGAACAATCATGGACCCCTAACTACCATAATTTCCATCAAGGCATTGTGTATGTACTAACAAAATATCAATAATAATAATATATCTTGTACAAGAATGAGATTATCGTTCCCCTATCCCTTTTAAAAATAATTAACCAATTTATTTATCTTTATTATTTTTGATTCATTAAATATCTCATATATAAAAATAATAACCGCTCCATACATGATGAAAAATAGTTGAAATGAAGTTATTCCTACCCGGGAGAAGAATATTTTCCAAAAAATTCTTCACCAAAATAGTGGTTCATGTATAAGTAGAATCCTTTTTTGGGAGGCATGATAATAATTTAATAATATGGATCAATGAATCCAAGGTTACATGCATTTCGAATTACCCATCTCAAAAAAATAAACACCAAAAGGTAGGGGGAACTTTCTCCCCTTTTGAAAGATTATATTTGAGCCTCATTGGATTATATATGGTATAGACTGAATATTAATGTAATATTTCATTAAAAACACATGTTTTAAAAATTTAAAATGAAATTATAGTTTTAATAAATTATTAATATGTTCAATCCCTATTTGAATGGACTCAAATAATCACTAATTATGGTATTAATCACATTTTCCATCATAAAAGATATCAAAATATAAATTCTGTAAATTGTGAAAAAAATTGGAACTCTAATCACTAACCCACCACTGGAAATGACCTATCTCCAGAATGAACCACCATAAGAAATGGACTATAGAAAATATGACCAACCTCAAAAAATGATCTGTTAATAGAAATCTCCTACAGCTAAAATGACCTACCAACAGAATGGCTTGTGGCTAGAAATGATCTACTGGTTGAATGACTCAATGCTAGAATGACCCACCGCTAGAAATGACCTACCACTAAATTGACCTACTACTAAAATGACCCATGTAAGAACCCATAACTTCATTTCATGTATGGATCTTTGTTTTGGGGAGTTTTGTGTAAAAAAGAAATGTGAAATTTTTTAGGTACATGTCATGTACTCTTGAGTACACATAGTGTACCTGGTTACCATATACAACAATTTACTGGTCATATAACAGCTGATTACATGGCCTTGTGATGACCTGGCTGAACCATTTAAGTTGGGAGATGGTTGTGGCTAATACAAGACATCTACATTAAATGAACCTGCCATGTACTTTCCATTTTAATTGATAAATAAGATCTTGGTCACGTCTTATCTTTGGAAACACCTTATTCTTGGATTAGATCATTTTGGGTAGTGATGGAATGGCTGAAGAACATTGAATCCATCTTCCTTCTACATCCAACTTCTGATTGAGACAATGTCGACTGCGTTGGAATCTCAATAGTGATACCTCAAGACCCCTAGAGCCTTAATTCTTGATTGTTCATCTCTTTTGGGTTATCCATGGTCGATCAATTTTCACATTATTGTATATCTACAACAATCTAGGCTAATTAAAGGGACAAAATTCAAGAATATCGATCGTAAGATATCAAGGTAGGTGGTTTAGGACTATTTATATTTGTCTATTGATTATATGTGCTAAATGTGCCACATAACCAAGATTAGAGAATTTATTTATTTAGATTTTAACCATGTTTATTACCAACCATGGTATAATAGAATGATATGGGTTTTTTGTTGATTCGTAATGTTAGGTACCTTGTTAAGGGACATCCCATGGGGGTATTTCCACTACATGATCATTTAAAATCATTTATTCTAGGATTCTTGTTAGTATTTCCTTGTTTTCCATTCATTTTTTGTTAGGATGGAGTTATTGATTATATGTGATGCATGTGATATGAATTATAATGTTTGACCCAAGGGAATTTGATAGTGAGAGCTTCATGAGGTAAGTTCTTTTATGTTTGTTTTTCTATTATCTTGACTAAGGGTATAAATATTTAGAGCTACCAAATAGTTATCGACCATGGGGTTTAGACCATAAGATCCACCCAGATGGTCATTTAGAATTTAATGAATCTATGTTGACCAAAGGGTATTGACCATGAGAGATACACAGGTTGTCTTTTTCTAATTATTAGTGCCAGGTTAGACAAAATGGGTTAGACCATGGGATCTTCCCAGAGGGTTGTTATTAAATGTTTTATTGTAATATTAGATCAGGCTGGTTACACTATGATAACTATCCCAAAGGGTTATTATTGAATTGTTTTGATTTGTCTTCCAAGCCAATGCACAAGATTTGATTAGGACGTACATGTCTTATTTAGATTGTGTTTTGAGACATTTGTTTTTTTACTATAATATATGGGTATATATAACTTATTCTAAAACACGAGATTACATGATTCTATAGATTGAATAATAAATGAAAATGAATGTAATTGAAAATAGTAGGATTGTTTACATTTGATTAATTCTTAGTTTATTGCTTCATTTATACCTACTAATTACTATATATATTCACTAATAGTTAGGAAAATATATAATGGTGATTTTCTAATAGGATTCATCTCAAACCCTATTTGTGTCATGTTTCAGACCCAAATAGATTATATGGTTACGAGTATTGATAAAGGAAAGTTCCCTTCTCAAATTAGGTATGTGATTATGGTTGGAGCTGCAGAGCATTCGACCAAGCTTAGTCTTGTGGTACTGTTGGAGTTTACTTATTTCTTTTATAATTTGGTTTTTGTATTTCTATCCAAATTGTGACTGTTTTGGTTGTTTTCTTAGAATCATATGGCTTGCATCATATTAATATAGTGTGACTTCTGTTGGATTTACAATTAGTCTTCCACTATTTATTTTTGTTTTTTATTAATGATTATCCTATTTCTAAAATTTGTTTTTTGTAATGTTTACTATGCCAATATGAGGCGATTTTACCCATTATCACACCTTGTACCTTTTTGATATTCATAATCCTTTGGAATTTTGGGAAATGCACTTGAAGTCATGTGACCAATGAGGTACTGCGCACTCTTGGGCGGTACCCGGATTCGGGATGTTACAAAGTGGTATCAACGGGGATCCTTAATAATTTTACATTCTATTTAGAAATAATTGATGTGGATATGAATAAATAGGTAGATGGAAATAAACTATTCTTGGGAGTAGTTACTCCCTGTAGACGGAAAAGAAAAGTTACTTGGAATATTTCTATTATAATAATTTATTAATTGTTATAGTTGATTTGATTTCACCGATGGTTGATTCACATGTTATGTGCTATTATAATAGATATCATTGTGGTTTCATTTCTATTCAAACCCAGTGAGATGATTGTATGACATATCATTAATAATATAAGAACTTTATAGATATCACATGTCAAGCATTCTTTTCATGCCATTTTGGGTGCATTACATATTACATGCAGTTGTGATAGATGTTATTTTATATATTATTGATTTTTTGATTGATGTCGTGAAAGAAATATCTTCAATTTTGATAGGTCATTAGTATATGTCATGTTTCTTGGGGATGGAATCCAAACGTTAGTCATTTAGGTGCCATGGGACCTCTTGGATCAGAATTCGGTGGATAATGTTTCAATATTAAATTAATTCAATCATTTTATTATATGATTAAGGATACCAAACATTGATTTGTGGGGAGTGTGGGATCTCACATACGAGAACCTGGAATTCCATTGCCAAATTTTAGATTTTAGGAGTTCTAGAGATGATTCAGATGCTTACTATCTAGAAACCCAGACAACACAGCATGTGTTGTTATGAAAAGACACCATGTGTTCTTCTTTTCTGGAGGAATTGACTTTTCTTATGTACATTCCATGTATTTTATGTACACTTAATGTTGTTGTTAACTATGTGGATGACTGTGTGAGAAGAGACATGGGGGTGATAAATGAATGGTATAATATGTCGTGTATTGGGAATACACATTGTCCTGTAAAGGAAACTGTGTTTGACCATGTAAATAATGATACATGTGGTTGATACATGGTTTGTACATGTCATGCCCTGCTTATACACGTCGTGTGTTAGTCGACTGTGTATCTGGCCATGTGGAAAATGACATGGGTGGAGGGAACATAAGTAGTGGACATCGTGCCTATGGTGAACACACTATGTAGAGTTACAATAGTATAACTATTCAGTTCTATCCATTTATAATTACATGGGAAAGACGAAATATTCAAGTACGTGCCATGTCTCATGGGGAACATGTTGTGTGTATAGGGTGTTACAGGACTAGGTTGGCAGAAGAACACGCCCATGATAAAGATTAAGGGAACATTTCATGTAGTGTTTCTACAGGTCTTGTAGCCCACTTTTGTAAAACATTAATTTATTCCTTCTCCTTTTCTATTCGAGCAAATTTATGTCACATTCAATTATAATTGCGAATTGAGGTGTGCGCTTGACCTGGTACAGTCATGCCACCAAGACATCATTCAGTTTTATGCCAGATGTAGGGTAATGATAAGACACAAGAATTGGTAGATTAGTGAATACCACCTTATCTTACCATCATTACCATATTGGTACCTGCAATTATATCAGACTCTAGTGTTGATGTACAATTCGGTGGATGATTTATAAGGATGATTCAGAATATTTAGGGAGCACCACATCATGTTAGACTATGAAAGAATTGACAAGTGTGTTTCAGTAGCACCATCCTCCAACTTTTTCTGGGGATGTAGGACTATAGGCTGCAGAGTCATAGTTGGGGGCCACACATTCTATCTTTGAGAATCTAGAGACACCTCCAAATAAAAGGGTAACGCACCTGATATACATGCCACGTGATTCAACCAATAGGTGTCCGGATGTAATCTCACAGGAAGGAAATCATTGGGATTTGGATTTGGAAGAGTTTCATAGGACCATCAATGATTAATTATACCCTAAGACATTGAGGTCCAACCAAGTCATGGAGTTCTTGAATTTGGAGTAGGTACCTCTCTTAGTGATGGATTATTCTTCTATTTTTATAGAGATTTAGTGTTTTGCACCTATTTTTTGAGGAGATAATTTATCATTGTCTAGGTGATTTGATGATGGTCTCATGTATGACACTTGATCATAGGTGAATGTATTAAGGCTAACTATACAGAATAAAATAATAAAACATGTGCAAATTATCAAACATAATTTGAGGGAGTTTTGAGCTATGATCTAGGAAAGTTCAGCCTTTAGGGTTCAAACTCCTTCGATAGATATCAAGAAGTGCCTCAAAGAGCTTTCACGCAATGTTTTTCAGGTAGCTTAGTAGTGTCCAACCTGTGTGGAATTAGTGGCAGTCTGAGACCACATTTCCAAAGGGACCAGGCCGAGTTCTGATTTTGCGGCATGATGGGATACATCTAGGATTTGTGCAGGATGTTATCCCTACCAGTGAGTGAGAGGGGATATGTTATGACTCCTTATACAAGAGAAGGATTGCGAGTTTGTAATCAGTCGGGGAATCATGGTTTGTCAGGCTGGGGTGGTGGTCGTGGGTGTGGTAGACAGATGATAGGTTCTCAATAACAACAGGGTATACTAGATAAGGATAGCCAAGAAGGGTCGCATGTCCATGGTATAGGTTAGACTTTATTGATGGAACAGAACCAACAGGAGTAGGATCCTAGAGCCTCTATGGTTATAGGTGGGATTTTGGATGCCTCAGTTTTAGTTTCTATTATTTTGGATACTATGGATTCTGATAGATTTATATCTTTTTCCATTGTGAAGAGACGTGTTCTCTTTATCTTTAATTATTTTGATGTCATCATGTTAGACACTGCATTGGGGATAAGGAATGCTATTGTAAATCAATGCAAGGTGTTCTCTCTTGAGGTTGGTGGGTGTCACTTCGTATGAGACCCCCATGTCCAAGAGATGATAGGCTTTAATGACATTCTATTAATAGTATGGTTGGTCTCTTTTTAGGACATTGTAGACTACTATCACTATAGGGATAGTTTCACATTCCTAGAGGAAGGGTGTTTTATATATAATGGTGAATGGGATGTTCAGGAAAGCAGAACTAGACCCTAGAATCATGGGTTGGGAGGGATTACCACCAATTATTTCAAGTTTATATGTAGAAGTCCTGGGGACATCACAGATGGACTTTAGTCCATTTTTGGATCATTTCATAGATTCATTTCAAGAAGAATTTTTAGTTTTACCACCGGATATAGAGTTAGATTTATCTAATGAGCTTATTCTAGGTGAGGCACTGATGTCTACCCCTCAATATTGGATGGATACACCAGAGTTACAAGAGATTTAGATGAAATTAGAGTAGTTAAAAGAGAATGGTTTAATCTGAATCAGTACTTATCTTTGGGGTCCTTCTGTCCATTTTAGGAAGAATGTGGAAGGTACCCTTAGATTTTGTGTGGATTAACAGATGATGTACCAGTTGAGGGTCAAGAACTAAAATTCCCTACAAAGGATTTATGATCTCTTTGATCAGCTTCAAGGAGACTGAGTGTTCATAATGATTTAATTGATATCCAGTTATCATCAGTTATGTGTTATACTACCAGATATACCCCTTACATCCTTTCAATGATGGTATGATCTATATTATTATTTGGTTATTCCATTTGGTCTCACGAACGCTCTAGAAGTTTTCTTGGGACTACTGAACTGAGTGTTCCCTTCTTTAAGTGGATTATTTTGTGGTTGTCTTTGGGGACGATATCTTGGTGTACTATCACACTCAACACGACCATGTAATCAATCTTGATATTGTATTGTATACACTAAGAGAGAATCTGCTATACGTTATTCTCTCAAAGTGTCACTATTTAATGGATCAGATTTTTTTAATAGGTCATGTTATATCATAGAAGGGAGTATAAGTAGACCCATAGAATGTGAGAGGTAGTTTCATGGTAGTATCCAAATAATGAATTTGAGTTACATTGTTTTTTGGGGATTGTTGGTTACTATATACATTTTTTAAGGAATGTTTACACATAGCAGCACCACATACGGGCCTGAATAAGAAGAGTGAAAATTACTTGTGGACTGGTTTTTGTGATTCTGCCTTTCAGAAGCCAAAAAAGAGAGTGACTCTAGAACCGATACTGATTTTTCCTTAGCTAGGAAAGTGTTAAACTATTTATTTAGATGCATTAGTTTTTGGGATGGGAGAAGTAATTTTGTAGGGGGAAGAAGTCAATGTATACAAGTCATGACAGTTGAGTCCACATGAGATGAATTACCAGACACATAGTATCGAGTTGGCTGCATTTGTTCATCAATATTCCATTGGAGACATTAACATTAGAGAGATAATTTTTTGGTATACACTGAAAACAAAATCCTCATGAATATCTTTCCTCAGTGTGATCTGAAGATGAGACAGTGATGGTAGTATGAGTACCTTCAGTCCATTGATTTTGAATTTTCTTACATGCCTAGGAAGGGCAATGCAATGGAGAATATATTGAGCAAGAGAACTCAGATAGAGTTAGTTTTAGAGGTAAGGAGTGAGTGGAATCTTAAAGATATGTTATCTAAGATTAATTTGATAGTTCATGACAGACATGGGTAGACATTTCTTTCTTCTATAGTTATTACATTTACTCTAATAGATCGAGTACAAAGGAGGTAGCTATCAGATTCCAAAGGTCTAGTCCTACAAGAGAGTGTGTCAAATGAGGACCCTACTCAGTGGTGGACTGTCAGTGAGAATTTGGTTTTGTGCTTTCATGGGTACATATGTGTTTCTACAGACTTACAAGAAGGGATTTTGTGATATTTTTTTCCCTCTTTATTGGAAGTTCATCCTGGTGTCACCAAGATGTATCGAGATCAACATCATCAATATTGGTGGCCAGGAATGAAGTGGGATATGGGTATATTTGAAATGAGATGTTCAAACTTTCATCAAGTTAATGTAGAGCATCAATGACTGTCATGGTTGTCAAAATAGTTACCCATTATAAAGTGGAAGTGGAATGATGTCGTAATGGATTTTGTGAATGTTTCACCGAGGTTGCCCAGAGGAAATTCTATTGAATGGGTTGTTGTCGATAGACACTGGAACGATGAAAATTTATTGCTGAGAAAGGAAACCATTAATGTGGATGATATTGGGATGTTTTTCATCTAAAAGATTTAATATTTTCATGGGATTCTACAGTTTTCATTTTAGATATGGACAACCAATTTACTTCACATGTCTGGTAGGGACTGTAGAGGGTGTTGGGTATACAGGTACAGTTGAGTAAAACTTATCATCCCCAGACAGATGGCCAATCCAAGCGCATGATTTAGGTTTTTGAATACATGCTTCCATCATGTGTCCTTGATTTCATGGGCTATTGATTGTGACACATACCCCTGGTGGAGTTCTCCTACAACAAGAGTTTTCAGGTAATGACTCAGATAGCACCTTATGAGGCTTTGTATGGTAGGCCCGGACGATCAACCATATGTTGGTTAGACGCAAGAGAGGCTGCTATGATAAGACCCCATCTTGTCTAGGAGACCACAGAACATGCGGATTTGTTTTGTAAGAGGATTTATTCTGCACAATTCCACCATAAATATTATACATATTGACAGAGACGATATCCATAGTATGATGTCAGATATCAAGTCTTCTTATGTGTCTTACTGAGGTTGGGACACAAGAGAATTTGGAGATAGAGGAATCATTCAATAATATATGTGGGTCTATTTGAGATTTTTGGGGGAGGTGGACTGATTTCATATCAATTGAACTGACCTCAGAGGTATCGGGTTATGCTTGTAATCATTCATTTTCTCAGCTACAATATTATTCTTCAGACCCGTATCTTGTTTTCCAACCTGAAGATGTTGTGTTGGTTGTGGATTCTTTTTTAGAGGGGAACTCTATTCAGATTTTGGAAGGCAGCATTAGCATTCTCCATGGATGGTCAGTTCTTCTAGTAAGAGTACTATGGTAGCATGGGAAAGTAAAAGAATAGACATGGGAGTGAGAGGTCGATATATGATCACAGTTGTCAGGGTTTTTTCAATATTCTTCTTCACCACCCTTAGAAGAGCGGTTCGAGGATGAATTGATTTAAGGGGGAATGATTTAAAGATCATGGATCATCATTTTAGCTATGTATTCGTATTTTGGGTTATTTTTTAGGAAGAAGAAAGATATGGTAATTTTTTATCTACATGTTGTTAACCCACGATTGCAAGTCATGTTTCTAGTTGCCGCATATAGCCATGTAGTAGTCATGTAATGACCAATTACATGGCTGCATGATGACCTAGATGACCGGACTAAGTCAGAATCTAGTTAAGGGTAATACACAATATGCACATTAAATGAACACATCGTGTACTTATTTTTTTATTGGATAAATAGAAATGGGTTTGTGTATCATTTTCAGAAACACCTTCTTCTGGCAGTGGTTGGTACAAGAGAGAAACAAAATAGTCTAAAAAACATTTAACCCCTCCTAATTCTCCATTTGAGTATCAATTTAGTGGATATCAGGGGCATTGGAATCCCACCATTGAGTTTTAATAACCCATATAACCTTTCTTCCTAATTCCTCCTCTCTTATGGGTTATTTATGGTTTGGCGATTTTTTCTGCTTCAAGATCTTGGAAAATAAAGGACCACTCAAGGGCCAAAATTCATGTATATCTATCGTACAAGTCAAGGTAAGTGGTTTGTTTCTTTCATTGATCATTTTTTGAATTTATATGCTAAAAGTTATTCATACCCTATATTACTGTATTTTTTGATATGGAATTTAACCATTTTTATTACCTTTTATGGTTTAATATAATGATAAAGGGTTGTTGCAAATGTGAAAAGTTAGATACCTTGTTACTGGACACCTCATGGGTTCAATTTCCATTATTTCATTGTTTATAGTTGATTGGTCTAGGATGCCTGTTAGGCTTTACCTGTTTTCCATGAATTTATTTGTTAGGATGGAGTTATTGATTTTATGTGGAACCTTTGGTATGCATTTCTATGTTTGACCCATGGGAATTTTACTATGAGAGCTTCCTAAGGTGGGTTAATTTATGTATGTTTTACTATTATCATGACTAGGGGTATAGACTATAGAAGCTACCAGCTGGTCATAAACTTGGGGGTTTAGACCGTGAGAGTAAACCAGGTAGTCATTTATAATTTAATGATGCTATATTGAACAATGGGTATTGACCATGAGAGATTCCTAGGTGGTTGTATTAAATGATTAGTGACATGTTAGACCAATGGGGTTTGACCATCATAGCATCTCAAAAAGTTATTTATAAAAAAAATCGTTGTCATATTAGACCAGGGGGATTAGACTGTGAGAAATTGACCCAAGGGTCATTTTATAGTTATTCCGAAGTGTCTACCAAGAAAAATTACAACATTGGATTCAGTCTTACGTGTTTTGTTTAGATGGTCTTCTAAGACATCTGGTTTTTGAGTATTATATAGGGGGATATAGAGTTTTGGGTAGAAACTGAGATTACATGATTCTATAGATTGAATAATAAATGTAAATGAATAAAATTAAAAAGCATATGATTATTTAATTTTGAGTACTACGTAGATTGTTACATCATTTCTGTATATTCCCTACTATATATATTCACTCTTAGTTAGGCATAGATAATTTGGTGTTTTCCAACAATGATTCATCTCACACACTGTTTAGTCCATGTTTTGGACCCAAAGAGATTATATGGTTGTTTGTATAGATAAGGGAAAGCACCCTTCTCCATCAGGTACATGATTGTTGTTGTAGCTGGAGAGCATGGGACCGAGATGAGGGTTTTGATGATATTGGAGTTTACATTTAGTGTACTTTTGTTTATCTATTTCTCAATAGCATTGTAACATGTTTGGATACATTCTTTGATACATTTTCCTTGAATCATATTTATATAATGTGACTTCTATTGGATTTACTTTCAGTCTTCATCTATTTATTTGTTTTTGGTATTATAGCTTCTTCTATTTCTACTATCTGTTTTCCATAGTGTTTACTCTGCCAATGTGGACATAGTTTCCCAATTATCAATCCATGCCCTCATTTCTAGTTGAGAGCCTCTAGTGTTTGAGTAAATTCTCTTGAGTTTATGTGACCAACTGGGTACGGGGCACCCTTGGGCGGCACCCAAATCTGTGACGTTACAAAGTGGTATCAAATGAGTTATTTTCTTATTTCCTTACTAATTGTGGTCAATAAATTGGGATAGGAAGAAATAGGTAGTTGTTAATAAGTTCTGGTCAGATTTAGAAACCCTATGTATAGGGAAACGCCATGTTACCTTGAATATTTCTATTTATCTTGTTTTTTCAATTGTTATTGTTGATGTGATTTCACCGATGGGTGATTAACTTTTTGTTTTTGTTATAATTGATATAATTGTGGTTCTATTTCTATTGAAACATGATGAGTTTAGGCTATGTCATCTCATGGATAATATAGAAACGTGGTAACAATCACGTTTCATGGATTCGTACCATTCCATTTAGGGTGCATTATATATTGCATGTAGTTGTGATAAATGTTTTTCTAGATACTTTTGATGTTTTGATAGATTTCACAAATGAAATACCTACTATTTTTATAGGGTATTAGTATATATAATTTTTCATTTGGATGGGGGAAAATATTTGGTCTTTAAGGTGTTATAGGACCTCTTGGATCGGAATTTGGGGGTTCATTATTGAACGTTAATTGAATTTTGTCATGTTATGAAATGATTAAGGATGCCAAAATTTCATTATCTAGGAGTATAGGATCTCGCATATCAGAACATGTAATTCCTTGGAAAACATTTATTTTTTTAAGGGTTCTAGAGAAGTTTCAGAGGCTTAATGTTGCAAACCAAAACAGCACGACGTGTGATGTTATGAACACCCACCATATGTTCTTCTGCTCTGGAAGAACTGGATTTTCTTAAGTAAACTCCATTAAATATATGTACATGATGTGTAGCTATTAACTGTGTGACTAACTATGCGAGTAGAGAAATGAGGGTGATAAAAGTTTGGTATAACACACCATGTACTTGGAGTGCACGTCGTTCTTTAATAAACCATCTGTCTGGCTGTGTGACTAACGAAAGAGGTGAATGAAACATGGATTGTACATGTTCAGTGTCACTTATACATGTTTTTTGGTAGTCAAACATGTATCTGGACATGTGACTGAAAACACAGATGGGTGGAACATAATTAGTGCACTCTGTGTCTATGGTGAAAATGCCATGTAGTTTTACACCTATCGAACCGTTTAGTTCTATCTATGTGGAAGTACTTGTGATGGAGGTAAAATTCAAGTACACATTTTGTCCTGTGGGGAATACATCATGTGTGTGGGGTGTTACATGACTATGATAGAAGAGGTACATGACCATGTTAAATATTTAGGGAGCAGGCCATGTATTGTTTCTAAACTCTGTGTAAACCACTTTTCTAAAACGTGAATCTTTTCTTTATCCTATATTGTTCTATAGGTTTTAAGTTACTATGGTTGATATTTCTGAACTGAGGTGTGCACTTCAACTTGGAGAGTCATTCCACCATGAAATCCTACGATTATATTCCAGATGAAGGGAAATGATCAGACACCAGAAACTGTACATAAGGGACTACAAAATGATCCTCATTTTATTCTAGTATTGGCACAAGATATTATACAGGACAGAAGTGCAGTTTCATAGTTTTGTGATGGCTTTCTAAGGATGATTCAGAATTTTTTGGGAGTAACACATCCTACCCCAACTATGGCATAATTGAAGAGGGTGTTTTGGAAGTAGCATCCTCATACTTTTTTAGGGGATGCATGACCATAGGCTGTAGAGTCATGGTTGGAGGACATACTTTCTATCTTCGTGCATCTAAAGATGCCTCTAGAAAAGAGGGTGATGATCATGATGTACATCCTATGTAATTCCTCCAAGATGTTGTTGGATGTTATCTCACAAGGGGGACATCACTGAGATATGACTTGGCATTAATTTTAGAGGACCTTCTATGATTACATCTACCCTGATATTTTGAGGGCCAACCAATCTAGGGAGTTCTTTCATTTGGAGAAGGGAAATATTTCAGTGAAGTATTATTCTTCTCATTTTATAGAGCTTCAACACTTTTCTCTTCTTCTTGATGGTGACGTGTTTTCTTTATCAAGGTGATTTGAGGATGGTATCAGGTATGACATCCCATCAATGATTATTGTTTCAAGGATATCTTCAATAACATGTATAATAAATCAGGTGATAATAACCAAGCACAATCTGAAAGATTTGGCAGCTATGAGCCAAGGTGGTATAACATCTAGGGTTATTACTCCTTCAACTGACAGCAAGAAGCACCATATGGATCTTTAAAGAAATGTTTCTTCATGTAGAAAATTATTATGCTATCCATAGATAAAGAGTGGGAATACAAGACCATATTTCCCGATGGACACAGTCGAGTGCCGATACTGTGGTAAGATGGACCAAATACATCATTTTTTCATGAATTTATTAGTATCAACATGTGAGAAGGAATCTGTTATGACTCCACATTTAGGATTAGGACCAACAGTTTCTCATTTGTTAAGGAATTGTGGTATATCTGGCTGGGGGTGGTCATGGCCAGGGTATCCAGACAATAGGTTCTCAAGGATAGCAGGGTGGACCAGCTCAGGGTAGCAAGGAAGGATCATAGGTCTATGGTATAGGTTAGAAATTTGCGATGGAACTGACCTAGTTATATCCAAATCATGGACATTATACAGTTATAGGTATGATTCAGGTTGCCTCAGTTTTGGATTCATCTATTTTTTATTCAAGGGCTTCCCATAGTTTTATATCTATTTTTGTTGTGGAGTGGCATGAGCTCTATTTATTTACTTTTGATGAAGTCATGATGTTAGACACTCTATTTGGGATAAGGACAACTATTGTACGTTAGTGAAAGGATTTCCCTATTGAGGTTAGTCGGTGTCACTTCATATGGGACATCTATGTCCTAGATATGACATGCATCAATGCCAATCTAAAAATGGATTGGTTGGTCTTCTCTCAGTCTTTTATTGACTTCAATAAACGTAGAATGAGATTCACTTCAGTAGATGGTGGGCATGTACTAAAAAAGGGAGAATGGGATGTCTAGGTGAGAAGATATGGACATGACCATCATGGGTTGGGAGTGATTACAACCCAGATTTATTCTTATTTTCTGGATGACATAGGGACTTTATAAATGGTCTTTCCTTCAATGGAGGATCAATTTAGATATGTTTTTATAGAAGAAATTTGAGTTTTATATATGGAAATAGATTGAGATTTATCTATTGGGCTTGTAATAGGAGCGGCACGTGCGTCAATTACTCCATATTCGATGGCTACAGTAGAGTTACAAGATCTCAGGAAGTAGTTAGAGGAGTTCCATGAAAAGGGTTTCATCCAATGCAGTACTTATCGATGGGGTTCCCCAGTCCTTTTTGTGAAGAAGGTGGAAGATACACTCATACTACTAGTAGATTATCATAAGCTGAAGTAGTTGATAGTATAGAACTGATATCCCTTAGTGAGGGTTGGTGATCTCTTTGATCAGCTTCGAGGAGCCCGAGTTTTCTATAATAATGACTTGAGATCCGGTTGTCATTAGTTGCATGTTATTCCATCAGATATACCTCTTACTGCCTTTCGAATACAATATGGTATATTGGAGTATTTGGTTATGTCATTATGTCTGATGAATGCACTGATAGTTTTCATGGCACAAATGAACCAAGTGTTCCATCTGTACTTGGAGTCTTTTTTGTCAGTCTGAGTGGACGATATCTTGTTGTACTCTCACACATGACATGACCATTCCATCCATAATGATATCGTATTCAATAAACTGAGAGAGCATCAGTTATATTCTAATCATTAAAAATACCTCTTTTGTATGGTCCTAATTCATTTTGAATGTCATTTTATCACAGATACATGAGTATTAATAGACCTGGAGATAGATAGATTGGTAGTTTCCTAAGATAAACAAAAGAATATATTTGAGGTATAGAGTTATCTATGGTTGGGTGGTTATACAGACAATTTATATATGAGTTTTCACACTTACCAATGGCACTGATAGGCCTGACTAACAAGGGTGCAAAGAACATGTGGAAAAATTCTTGTGATTCAACCTTTCAAGATCTAAAATTGAGATTGACTTCAGACCTGATAATGATTTTTCTAGGGTTTGGAAAGAGTTGCACCATTTACTATGATGCATCATGTATCACACTTGGATTAGAGCATATTTAGGGGGATGGAATCATTGTCTACAGGTCTGAGCAGTCGTGTCCATGTGAGAGGAATTACCCAATGCACGATCTCATGTTGGATGCATTTGTGCATGAGTTATGATGTTGGATACATTATATTTTGAGATAGAATTTTTTTGGTAAACACTAACCAAAAGAGTCCCTAGTATATATTTAAATAGCTTAATTTGAATTTGAGACAGTGAACATGGGTTGAGTACCTTCAGTCCATTGATTTGGAGCTTGCCTACATGCATATGAAGGCAAGTGCAGTGTTTGATGCATTGAGTAGGAGAACTCAGATACATGCTGTTCAACAGGCTTGTAGTTAGTGGATTTTTATGGCTATGTTCTCTAATATGAATTTTAGGGGCACAATATACAAAGAAATCATTTTTCATGTAAATCTATTGAATCTAGTCTACTGGATCAAGTGAAAATAAGTCCAATATATGATTCTAATTGCCTACTCATAAGGGAGATTTTTTTAGAAATTGACCCAAATTCTTGGTGGATGATAAGTGAGGATTGGGTTTTTTACATTCATGGGAACGTATGGTTGTCAGCAGACATATGTGAGGAGATTTTTGAAGATTTTCATGCCTCTGTATGGGCAGTTAATCATGGTGTCGCCTAGATGTATGAGATCTACATCATCAATATTGGAGTCTAAGCATGAAGAGTGATGTATCTGATTTTATTATGAGACATTCCACCATTTAGTAGCTGAAGGCGGATCATCATAAATTGGTTGGGTTGTTACAAAAATTTCCCATTCCTATGTGGTAGTTGAATGATTTCTCAATGGATTTATTGAAGGGCTTACCGAAGTCGCCCATAGGAAATGATGTTGTATGATTTGTTGTTTACAAACTCATGAAGGATAAATATTTCATACTAATCAAGGAAAAATTTAGTGTGGATTAGGTTGGGAGGTTGTGAATCTGAGAGAATGTACAATTTCCTTGGATTATGCACTCTATTGATTCAGACGGGGACATGCAGTTTACATCGCATGATTGGAAGGGACTATAGAGGGTGTTGGCTACATTGGTACTTTTGAGTATGGAAAACCATTTCTAGCTAGATGGTCAATAAGAGAACACGATTCATGACATAGAAAACATGATTTGAGCATACAGCTTTTATTTAGGGGGCTCTTGGTAGAGACATGTACCCTTAGAGGAGATTTCCTACAAAAATAGTTTTTAAGAAATCATTCAAATGGAACATTATGAGGATTTTATGGTAGGCCATTATGATCACCCCTATGTTGGTTAAATGTTGGATAGGTCGCTTTGTTGGGAACTTGTCTTTTCCATGAGGCCACGGAGTAGGTGGATTTGATTTAGGAGAGGATGGCTACTACAAAAACCCACTAGAAAAATATTATACTAATCGATGGAGAGGACCTCTATTGTTCGTGGGCAGAGATCATGTTTTCTTATGTGTCATACTGAAGTTGGCACATAGAAGGATTAAGGGATTTGGTAATACATCACTAAGATAAGTCAGGAGGTATGAGGTTTTGGTGAGATTATGGTTGGTTTCTTATCGGATTCAGTGAAATCAATGTTATCCGGATATGCACGACATCTTTCATGTTTCCTAGCTATGATGTTACATTTTAGACCCATCTAATGTACGGAAACCTGAGGAGGTTGAGTTGGAGGTGGATGAATTCAATGAGGATCACCTTATTCAGATTGTGGATCACAACATGAAGGTTCAATGTGTATGGTATGTTCCCCAGTTATGGGTTCTATACTAGCATGAGAGACTACAGGATGATACATGGGATAGGGAGGCCGACATATTATCAAATTCTCAAGAGTTGTTTGATGTTTCTTCTTTACCCCCCTTGGAAGGGAAATTCAGGGATCAATTACATTAAAGGGGGAATTCTGTAAGAACACAGATCTTCATTTCTGGTATGGGTCATGATTTCATTTTGTTTTGAGGAAAAAGGAAGATGTGAGAATTTTCTAAGTACACTTCATGTACTCCTGATTACAGGCCCTGTACTGGCTGTGTAACGGCCGAGTACACGACTATGTGATGACTTGGCAGAGCAGTTTAAGTAAAGAGTTGGTTTACGATAATTCACGATGTGAAAACTAAATGAACATTCCATTTACATTTCTTTTTATTTGATAAATCATAGCGGGGTCACCACTCATCTTCAAATATACCTTCTTCTGTAAATGGTTCATACAGGAGAGCGATAGAACAACCAACGAACATCGAAATCCTCCTGATTCTCTGTCCGACCTCCGATTGAGATGTCGTTGGGTGCATTGGAATCCCATCGGGGATTTCTCAAAAACCACAGAGCATTTTTTATTTATTCCAACTTTGTTTTGTGATATTTAAGGTTGAAAAGTTATTACCATTTTTAGATCTAAGATGATTGTGGTCGATTCAAGGGCCAATGATCAAGTATATCGATCGTATGATATCAAGGAAGGTGGTTTGTGACTTTTTGAGTCAATATTTGGATTATATATGGTAAAAGTGTTGCATACGCATGATTAGGGAATTGCCTGATAAGTAATTTAACCTCTTTTATTACATTCAATGGTTTGATTGAATGATATGGTGTTTTTGTTGTTGCGTAAAGATTGATACCTTATTACGGGACACCCCATGGGTGTGTTTCCCTTGTTTGATTGTTTATGCCCATTTGGTCTAGAATGCCTATTAGACATTCCTTGTTTTCAAGGAACGTTTTTGTTAGGATGGAGTTACTGGTTATATGTGATGCTTGTAGTATGCATTGTTATGTTTGAATTATGGTAATTTGACTATAAGAGCTACCTGAGATCGGTTTATTTATGTATGTTTTACTTTTAACTTGTCCAGAGGTATAGACTATGAGAGATACTAGGTGTTCATCGACCCAGATGTTTAGACCATGAGAGCTTCCTAGGTGGTCATTTATAATTTAATTATGTTGTGTTAACCAAAGGGTATTGACCATGACAGCATCTGATGTGGTCGTTTATAAATAATCAGTGCCACGTTAGACCAAATGGGTTAGACCATGGGATATTTCCATAGGGTTGTAATTAAATGTTTTTTTGTTAAGATATAATAGGGGGATTATATAGTGTGAAAATTACCAAAGGGTTATTGTTGAATGATAGTGAATTGTCTTCCAAGCCAAATAACGTGTTTGGATTCAATGTTACTTGTTTTTTTAGATGGTCTTCTAGGACATGGGTTTTATTTCTATTACAAAGGGGGATATATACCTTAGGCTAGAACACAAGTTTACATGATTCTACAGATTGAATAATAAATGTAAATGAATGTAATTCAAAACTATAGGATTGTTTACTTTTGGGTACTTCTTAGTTTTTTGATTCATTTCTACATATTACCAGCTATATATATTCCTTGAAAGTTAGGCATAGATCTTTTGGTGATTCCCTACTAGGATTCAATTCACACCATGTTTGGTCATGTTTTGGACAAAAAAAAGATTATATGGTTGTAGGTATATATAAAGGAAAGATCCCTTATCCATAAGGTTCATTATTTCTATTGGAGATGGACATCATGGGACCAAGATGAGGCTTGCAATGCTGCTGGAGTTTACATGTTTCATTTTTTACATTGGTTTATATATTTTATTCCAGCATTGTGACTTGATTGGATATTTTCTTGGATACATATTCTAGGCATCACATTAATATATTTTCACTTCTGTTGGAATTAAATTTATTCTTATGTTGTTTATTTCTATTTAGTATTACTGCATCCGCTATTGCTATTATCTATTTTATTTTGTGTTTACTCTGCCAATGAGGGAATAGATTCCCCATTATCACACCTTGGCCCTCATTGTTAGTTTGTAGCCTCAAGATTTTAGTTAAATGTGTATGAGTTCATGTGAAAAATTGGGTACAAGGAACCCTTCGGAAACTCCCTCATCCGGGACATTACAACCCACTACTAGAAATGAACTCCAATCAGAATGACCCTATTCATGAAATTAACTTCCTCCAAAATGAATCACAGCTAAAAATGACATACTAAAAAATTAACCTACATTCAAAATGACCGACATATGTAAATGATCAACCATTAGAATGTATCCATGTTAGCCTAAAAACACTCATGATAAATCAACCACCATAGTTCACAATGTAATGGGTCAGGCGGTCTCTTCCCTTACTTAAGTTACATCTAAGGCAATTATCACCATAATGAATTAAATATCCACAGGGGAGGAATGTGAATGGGGATCCAAAAAACAAACCCATGATATAACTATCATGTCTCTTTTTCTATTTGTAACAAATAGCTCTAGGTAAATGAAGTGAAAAACTAAACAATAATTTAAAATAATATCTAAATGGAGAATCATCTCAAGTAGAACAACACCACAAAGATGTTCACAACAAATATATAAATATAACCTATTTTCTAATTATGAGTCAAAAAATCTTTTTGACAGATTCCACTATTCACTATCTATGTAATTACATGCTCTTCTAAATCTCCCTTTATTTAAATACATTTTTTCCATAGTAAAAACACTTCATCAAATCACATTTCATTTTAAGACATATAATTTGTAATTTTCCTTACCAAATTTTTTAAAATCCTAAAAAATTATTTATTTTACAATTCTACACCTTTATTGTCAAAAAAATAAATTTCTATGGCCTTTTTTTAACCCATAATACCTATTTAAAATTTATTTTTTTCAATACTGAAAATTTATCATAAGGTTTGAAACCTATTAAAAAAACATAAGGTTGGAAAATCAAATATTTTATCCATCATGAATATGTTTCGAATGTTTGTAAAGATAACATTATTTTTCAGGATCATAATGATAAAAAAAATTCACAAAAAAATTTCCAACCAACACAAGATCTCATATCAACATAAATATAACTACCACAATTGTAAAAATCAATGTAACATATCCACCACACGATTATATTTACCACATTATGTGGAACTAACTTTCCCAAATTATTTTAAAAGGTTTCTTAATATAATGTATCATTTTAGGGAAAGGATTTTTCTTCCCTTCATTTGTTTGAGTTCATGAAAATTATTATTAATATAAGATCATTCATAACAAACCCAAACATATAGATTGGATTTATAAATTCTCATCACCACATTTATAAAAAGTTTTAGGCGATGGAGGAAATTCCATCTTCATTGCAATAAGGATTTTCCATAAAAAACGTTTTCTTTAATAATTGAATTATGTGATTAAAATTTTAATGGTAGTATTGTTGTTCCATAAAAAAACTACAACATAATACATGACATCTCACCATAACAACCAAACAAATAATACACAACACATTACCAAAAAATGCACAACAAAACCATTATCTAAACTCAAAATTCAAAAACAATATGCACAATTAATTTCAGATAGCCAAATCACCTTACCACTCTCCATCCCAAAGAATCCAAATTCTCCCCATAACTCCCTACTCTATAATATAATCAACACATTCCCATCAAATTATCAACACTATAATAACACATAAGATTCCCAAGCACACACATCATTGATTTACCTCTACCATGTCATGATATTATCCTCTTTTGGAATCACTAACCCCCTCATTATTTTATGTCCATATAAGTATAGTGTTTGTTGATTATAGGTAAGGTTTACCCATCCCCACATGCTTGAGTTCTCTAATAATAAATTACATAGTGAATCACATTAAAAATAACCAAAAACAGATGGAACACATTTTCAATTTCACAATTATAGAGGGGATTAAATTAAATATCCATATAATTTACCATGGTAATTTTAACATAATTTAAAAATATTACATGGGACATAGGTTCATTATATAAATATAAGTAAATATAATTTTAATACATGGAGATAAAAATCATGTATTCACCTCTGTGATCTAATAATCCAAAATAGTCAGACTGCATGAAAGGTTTCTAAAAACCACTAATTTCAGAAAATCATATTGACATTTCAAAACTATATCAATAATGAAACGAAAAACAACAATGAATGATTCCGTTTTATTTCAATTGAAACAAAATAATATGAATTTAAATTGTTTGAATATGTAGCCATGTTAAAGAAGAAACTACACACTCCTCATATTGCACGCCATGTTTAATTTTCTTAAACAAGGAATTATAGCTTTATCTTTTTATAGTGTAAAAACACTTACATATTCATTTGACCATTTTTACATGCTATGATCATTCCTATAATTTAAATACCTCATTACAAACATATCTATTTTTTATAATTATAAACCTAAAAAAAATTTTATATCCATATAATATAAAACCTCATATTTTTTATTTCCATGTTTCATGCTTTATCATTCTCAAATTGAATAATATTTAAACATTTAAAATCATAAGGAAACATGATTATATAATGAAATTATGATAACCGGATCGGAAACCCATATTTCTGTGCAATACATTAAACATTAAACATTCTCAAGTATCTTGTAGTAGAGTTTACCTAATTACAAAAAAAATGTTTTAATTATTAGACATTATTCACATTCTAAACTATAATTAACATGGTATTTAAGGAAACATTATTTCAGGAATAAGAATTATTATTATTTATTAAATAAAAAGTTTATTCATTAAATTTTTTTAACTCTTAATAGGTTACCAAAAAATATGATTATCATTTTCTAAAATTTAGAAATAAATGACACAAGGATTTCTACCCTAACACGTGTTTACCAAACTTTGTTATATTACCACTGGTGAGTGGAAATCATTCTAAAGTTAAGAGAATCTTATTCCGTTTTGGGTTCCTAAATTCAGATAAATTAGGAACAATCATGATAAAAAATTTATGAAATTTCATAATTTAAATGTCAAAATCCATGTTATTCAACAAGTCAATAACACATTATCGTGATAAATTACAAAATTAATGAAATACATTAAATATTATTCCACTTGCTAACAACAATACTTCAAATTATGGTTTTAAAATTATTTATTTTATCTTTATAAGGTGATATATACTTGAGGTAACATTCTATATAAGGGTTCTTAGAAAAATAACTATTTTTCACCATAAAATATACTAATAATTATTCCATAAAAATTCAAAACATTAAAAAATAATAATTTAATGTAATAAATTTTATTAATTAAAACATTATTTGATTGATTAGTAATCTTGTTATAACTGGAATGGAATCAATAAATTCATGTTACAATAAGGTTTCAAACAAATAACATTGTCCAGATAACTATAATTTTACTGTATCTTTTAGTTTATATCAAAAATATGACAAATAATAGTAGTTCAATAGTAAAAAATTAATTTGAATACTCTGAGAAATACACATATAATTCCATAATTTATTTTATTTATTTCCTTAAATTACTCAAACCACCTTATTAAATGACACCCATAGTCAATCATGATTCTTTAACCTCTCTTAGGACTCTTCCATAAAATTTTTCCACATTAGATGGTCATTACATAAGATTAGATTTTATGCACATGATCATGGGGGACACTAAAATCATTTGTCCTAGCTGGTATCCCTACCCTGTGAAATTCACCAAGGTCAACTGGAACTGTTTCCACAACACCCCATAAAATCCTCATAGTGCATAACTCAAAAAACAATAATATCCCTCAAATATCACCTTTGATACCACTCTCTTGCAACCCCTCCCTCCAAAGTTACCCCTCCCATCCCAAAAATTTAGAAAGGAAGATAGTGAAGACTGAGATCTACCTTATGTATTCCATTGGTTGGAGACTAGCACTATGGGTATAAAAATATCAAAACAATGGACGCATTACCTTCTATAAGAAAAAAATATTGGGAGATAGAATGAATATACCAAAAATGAATTCTTGACAGAATATATATATAGAAAAAGTCAACCCATAGTGCATGTATAAAAAATAGATAATGATAAAAGAATATAAAATGAAGCACCAAAATCAATCTAATGCAGTGACATGTCAACATTCATAATTTCAAAGATAGTATTGTTAATCATTAGCCATGATGACCTCTTGGAATGTAGAAATTAGTTTTATATATGTAGGGTTCACATACACGTATACTTACCAGGAAAACCAAATTATATAACGAACCTAT
The DNA here is from genome assembly GCA_963277665.1 of Viscum album. Classification (NCBI taxonomy): domain Eukaryota; kingdom Viridiplantae; phylum Streptophyta; class Magnoliopsida; order Santalales; family Viscaceae; genus Viscum; species Viscum album. Next base: position 282,785,543 of record OY728141.1, read on the forward strand.
TAAAGAGCATAATAATAAATATATGGGGAAATAGTAGAATAAATAACACAAAAACAGGTATACTAACCTAAACCCCCCATCTTCATGATGGGTTACTCACCAAATAAAAAAATAATATTATAGTAATATAAATGTGAATAATATCGATGAAGGGTACCCCACACCGCTTTCATGCTAATTTTATGCTCTAACCCCTAAATGTAGTACGTCCTAGCACTCCTGTAACACCTTGAGATTTTATGAGAAATATATTCTTTTTATGTATTATGATATATGCAACACCAAAGGAATACTTCACTACACACAACACTGTCTTGGTGTACGTTACATGCAAGAGAAAACAACCTTGATAGCTTGCGTTGTACGCAACACCGAGTTTCACTAAACAACGATATGTTATTAAAATATTTTATAAACTATCCATTATGAATAGTAATACCCACTTTTTGAAATTTTATAAATATTATCTTTAAAAATTGACTTCATTTTCTGGATTCGGAATATCGAAATTAGCCTAGGGTGAAAATTTGGTATTTTTCTGAAAACTTTCTTTTTTGATGAATTGTGAAAACATTGCGTTATTGGTTAAAACCAACTTTTTATTTAAATAATAATTTATTTTATTTTAATTTTTTTATAGATACATAATACCTATATAACGTCAATGTAATTCATTGGAGTCATTTTATAATAATTTTATATATATATAAATTTTATAGAACTTTTGACCGTCTTTTACCCACCTCCTAGGAGAATTTGCAAATATATATAAATATTATTTTTACTGCTTCTATGAGTGGAATTTAAAAAATTGGAGAGAAACGGTTGATATCATTATGTAAAATTTGGTTCAAGAAGATAAAAATAATTTTTGGTGAATAGTAACATTTTACTTTTTTTTACCACAACTATAGGTAAATAGAATAATTAAAGGTTAAAATGATATTATTATAACCCTAGATTATGTCCTAATTCTATTGGGTAAGTGTAATTGAACCAAAAACCACCTTAGGAATAAAATATTACCCTTTTGGTCCACTTGGATAAGATTGTAAAATTTATTATTATTTAATTTAAAGAAGAGTTAAAATAGTTAAAATCAATGTTTAATATGTAAAACATTTTTAATATAGGGATATACAAAAGATAAATTAGACAATAAATATTAATTATAAAGGTAAAAATATTTCCTACATAATGGTATTTTATTTATAATTTCTAGACAATAAATAATTTAATTTATTTATGACACAATGATGATGGAGTAATTACATTTTTAATGAAATATTGATTTAATTGATATTATAAATACCCAAATAAATGGAATTTGAGAATTTTTATGAATTAAACTAATTTTATAGGTTAATATATTATATTTTGGTTGTTTAGATGAATTTTTATGAAGTAATAATGTTTTTATGAATTTTGAAAAAACAAAATTCCAAACAGTGTCAAAATTGACATAAAATATTTTTTAAAACAAATATTAAATTATTAATTGATATTATATTTTTAAAAACCTAAGGATCTTCCAAAGGACATATTTAATAATATATATGACATTATGGAACCAATTGGGGTTCTATTGGTAGTTTATTGTATGTTTATTAACCATATAGTGTAAGAATACAAGAAGATTATGTAAAAGTTAAATTATTTAACATAGAGTTAAATCTAAATGATAAGATTAAAATCGTAACCTAAACTTGTCCAAAACCTACAGTATGAAATTATTTCGACTCATCCCCACCAGATCCTTGAAATATGTAACTTTGGAGCCATTATAAAATGAATATGAATTTATTATAAATTAATATTTTTAGGTTTCCGAAGGTGCCCCTCTTCTTGCTTATAAAAGAGAACCTCCACTCTCTCCTATTCAAAACTTTTTGAGCCTTAAATCTCATCCAAACCCTTCCAATTTCTCTTATAAATATTCTAGTAATATCATTGAGGATATGGTCTTCTCAAAAGACCAACTCTAGTACCCTAAGAGGAAGTTTAAAAGAGACACGTCAAGGAAGAGGTAATATCTTCTACTGATTCTTTCATGTTTCTTTCTTCTTCTAGTTCCACTAATGTATTTGGTTCATTATAAAGTAATAACATCTGTATAAATCATATACATATATGTTATTATGAATATTAAAAAACCCTATTTCACCTTCTTTCCATCCTATGGAAAATGAAATCACCGTGTGTACGTACGTACGAAATACCATCTCCACGCCGTGGCGTCATCTGTTTTCCACCACCACCTTACTTGGATGGGTATAATGGTGTATAAAAACTATATATGATTATTTTAACATTATACATATTCTGAAATATTATATCATCAACTCCAATTCCATTCATATAATTATGGGAATGATATCATCGCTCGTGCGTACGTACGGCCTACCGTCTCCACGATGTGATGCGACTCGTTCTACATGATCTTCATTGAATAATGATTATTTAAATAAAATAAATGAATAAATATGATATATATTACACTAATACCACTCTAAAAATGAGTTATCTATAACCTGAAAAGAGTAATAAGAATCTATTCAACAAAACACGCATAAGAACATAAAGTAATGAACACCCGAATAACAAGTAGCATTGAAATATTTCTAATAAAAAGATTAGAATATGAGCATATATGATATCATAAGAAGTAATATGATTCTGTAATAATTCAATGAAATTATTTAAATCATTATACGGGAGGTTCGGATACGTACGAAGCATATCAGAGCTATGGTAAAGGAAAATATCACAGTCTCATTTTTTTCCGGGATTGTTTATACATCAGGATTTATTGGTGAATACTTATCATCTACATACTTGTTTCATCAATATATAATATTATTTATATCCTCATAAAATTGTTTAAATCCAATTTTACCTATTGGTGAATTTATAGTAAAACATATGAAACGAATCTTTTTTCATTTTTAGTGCGAGATACTTTTTGACTTTTCCGGCCAAAGTATGAGAAGAATGTTTTTTAACTTGTACAACATGAATGGATTTTTATGATTTTATATAACATTATTTCGATGAGTTTTCCTTTACATGTTTTCATAATTATTGTTAATTAACTTATTTTAGTTTATAATTTTATTACATGTTAAGAAAGTAAAAATGTTTTTGAAGAAGAAAGGATATTTTCCTCAAGAATGATGTTCAAGTTCTTTATCAAAATTATTTTCCATCAAAGATAATATAGGTTTATGTTTCTATCCCAATTTTTACATTGATTTTATTATGTTAATGGAATTATTTTTATGAATTACTTTCATCTTATATGGATTATATTACGATTTCATGAAGTTTAAGAATCCCATTTTTATTACTTGTGTTATGCTATAATATATGATTTATGATTTTTTGGAACACATAAGAATGGTTTCATTATGAGATGGGTGGGACCTATATCTCCCTCCAATGCATTGGGTAAATATTTATATCTCATGAGATATATATGGTTGGAATGACACGTTAATCTGGTTCCGTGATACGAGATTGGAATGAGGAGTGAACTCGGTTCAGAAATGGACATTATCCAATATGATAGTCTTGGAAATGAGTCTTGACTGATATAAAATTATTTTTTATGATTATGTGTGTATTCCACATGGTTTCATGTTTTATGTTATGATTATTGGGATTACATTTCACTACTAGGATTTATACCACATTATGATATTATGAACTCTTTTGCAGGATATGATTTTAAAAATGTTATGTTCTTATGAATATGATATGATTGATATTTCCTCTGTTTACCCCTACTGAGAATTTGAGCTCACCCTTTTGTATGTTTCCTTTTCCCCATGTCAAGAATAAGGGTATTAAGAAGGATATGCCAAAAGGTACTCTAGATATGATGAAATAAATAGGAGACAATGTATATGCTTTATGAACCATTTGTTTATGTTTCCATGTTTCTAAGGGCACTATACCTATACGGTCCTATCATGGTTTTTTATTTGTTGTAATAAGTATGTTTCGAATCTGAAGTAATAACAATGTTTCTAAAATATGGGATTTTACAGTTGGTATCAGAGGGAGGTTATATTCAACCTTTGGAAACTCGGATGTGAAAGCCTTCGTAAGAACCCTAAGGATATGTCTAAGCATAGAACACAATATTAGTGTTTTTGAAATGGCCATGAATAACCAATGATAAGTCCTTATGTGTGAAATTTTATTCTTGATTATGTGGTTTTCCTATTATGATTAGTGTTTCCCGCACTGTGATTATTTGTTTTAGTCAATGGATGTAACCGGAAGGAACCGTGTTAATGCTGAATGCGATGGGCCATGCTGTGATTGTCCCCCTCATCAACCAAACGTTATGGGAGATGGAATACAAAATCATGTTGACATACTCACACATCTTTCTCAAGCTATGATTTATACAGTACTTCCAAACAAGAAAATGAATGAGAAACATTCTATTGAATCCTTCATAAGGCAGCGTCTACCCTCATTCAGCGAGTCTACTGATCCATTAGAGGCTGAACAATGGATCAGTACCACTAAAATGATATTTTTAGTTCTTCAATGTTCTGAACATGATAAATTCATCCTAAATGTACATCGTTTGGATGTTGAAGCAGATAAATGGTTTAATCTTATCAAGAATATGAGGCAAAGAGACGAAATTGCGTCCATGGAATGGGATGGGTTCAAGAACATATTTTTCAATAAGTACATCCATCGTATTCTTAAAAAAATATAGAGAAGGAGTTTCCTGAACTAAAGAAAAGGATGATGAATCTGTTGGTACTTATGAAGAATATTTTACAAGACGTGCAAGGTATGCTTCCAGAATTAATATCCAACCTGGGAGTAAGATCGATCGATTCTTTGGTGGCTTAAAACCAAGTCTTAGAAGGGCATTATCCATTAGGGACTTCAATAGATACAAGGAAATTTGTCGATTTCCTCTCAAGTTTGAGATAGAGATTTGAGTAACCCATCAGTTATATGGGTTTGATACAAAGAGGAAAATGGAATTCCAAGTGAAATCTAAAGACCACACAGAAAAGAAGATGATTTTTCCCTTATGCACAATGTGTGGAAAGAAACATGGAGGTAATTATATTAAAGGAAAAAGTTAATGTTTCCAATGTGGAAAAGAAGGTCATCGGGCATTTTAATGCCGTAATGATGGGAAAAAGATGTCTAGTGACGCGAACAAAGAAAAGGCTACACAGAATTCACCTCCTACACTTCAATGTTACAAGTGTAAGGAAATGGGGAATTATGATAATAAATACCCTAATACAAGTGTTTTTGATGATGATCGACGTCAAATAACTATTGAGGCCACAGAAAAATGAATGTAACATGCAATTTCTATCAGTGATGTGGAGTACGATAACGAAGTGGTGAAAGGTACACTTACCATCCACTCTAAAGTAGCATATGTTTTATTTGATTCTGGATCCACCAACTCTTTTATTTTTGAATAATTTTCTAAGGGTATATTTGTATTACCTCATCAGTTAGATGTTGAGTTAGTTGTGGCAACCCCTAATGGCACAACAGTCACTTCAAAAGTTTACAATTATTCTCTAATTGAAGTATTTGGGAAAGTGATTCCTGCATATCCCGTGATCCTTCCTATAGTGTCATTTGATGTGATTCTTGGCATGTATTGGATTTATTTATATTATGCTCATATCATTTTCCAAAGAAGGGAAGTCACATTTTATATTCCAAATCAATCAAAAATCATCTATCAATGTAAGGATGAATATAACCTTCCAGTGGAAAATTCTTCTATCTTATGGGTCTTGATTGCAAAAGATTAAATTTATTTATCTCCAATGGTTAAAGATAATCACATGATTAAGAATACACCCATTGTATGGGATTTTGATGATGTCTTTCTAGAGGAATTTTTAGGTCTTCCACCAAATAGTGCAGTTGAGTTTTCAATAGAACTCATACCGGGTGCTATACCTATTTCAAAGACACCTTATAGAATGACCCCAATTGGGTTGCATGAATTGAAGAATAAACTCCAAGAGAATCTTGATAAGGGATTCATATGCCCTAGTTCATCTCCATTCTTAGAACATGTTCTTTTTTTTAAGAGTAAATATCGATCAATGAGACTCTGCATTGATTATTGAAAACATAACTAAATCACTATCAAGAAAAAATATCCTCTCCCACGCATTGATGACTTATTTGACCAACTATGCAGAGCATAATACTTTTCCAAGATTGATCTTCATTAAGGTTATCATCAATTAAGTGTCAAAAGGGAGGATATTCCAAAGACCACTTTCTGTACAAGGTATAGACACTATGAATTTATAGTGATGCCATTTGGTCTTACTAATTCCCCTTCTATCTTCATGGATATAATGAATAGAGTCTTTAGATACTATCTTGATTAGTTTTTCATAGTCATTATAGAGGATATTATTGTCTATTAAAAGAGAAAGGAAGAACATGATGATCACTTGAGAAATTTATTAAAGTCCCTATGAACGGAGAAGCCCAATTCCAAATTTACCAAGTGTAAATTTTGGCTTCAAAAAGTTTCATTTTTTGGTTACATAATTTAAAAAGAAGGGATATCTATGGATCCAGAAAAAACAGAAGTTATTGAATGATGGTTGAGACCAAAAATAGTAACTGAGATCCAAATTTTTCTTGGTTTGGATGGATATTATCGATGTTTTGAGATTTTTTTTCATGATTATCTAATCGACTCACCAGGTTGACTAGAAAAGGAGTTATGTTTTTTTGGATAGAGGAGTGTGAAAATAATTTCAAGGAGTTAAAAAGAAGGTTATCTAGTGAACCTATGCTCACACTTCCTTGTAGTAGTGAATGGTTTGTGATCTACTGTGATGCATCCAAGAAGGGATTGTGGTGTGTTCTCATGCGAAAGGATATGGTGATATATTATCCCTCACGAAAGTTTAAAATCCATGAGAAAAATTACCCAACTCATAATTTGGAATTAGCTACTCTAATCTTTGAATTAATGATTTGGATGAATTATCTTAATGGTGAAAGGTGTGATATTAATACTGATCATAAAAGATTAAAGTATATTTTCAGACAAAATTTTCTGAATATGCACCAAAGAAGATAGTTGGTGCTAATTAAGGATTACGACAGCTCAATTCATTACTACCTAGGGAAAGCAAACAAGGTGGAAAACGCATTAAGTTGAAAAGAACATGATAGCTTATCCATGATAAGGATCACAAAGGATCCAATATTTATGGATTAAAAAAGGATGGATCTTGGAATTATAATGGAAAGGGAAAAGGCATATATTTCCCAAATTAATGATCAACCGTCTATACATGTGAAGATTAAAGAGGCACTGAAATAAGATGTAGAGTTACAAAATAAGGTGAGAAATGTTCTTGAATTCCACATTGATTGTGATGAAATAATATTGTTCAAGAATTGGGTTAGTGATCCTCCCATCCCAGAATTAAAGAAGGAAATATTGGATGAAGCTCATAGTTCTTCATTTTCTATTCACCCTGGAACCACGAATATGTATAGGGACCTGAAAGAGTACTTCTAGTGGGATGGAATGAAAAGATTTGTTGTTGAATATATCACTCGATTCTTGGTTTGTCAGCAAGTTAAAGCTGAGAGATAGAAGTCTAAGGGGATGTCACAATAATTACTCATACCGGAATGGAAATGGGAAAACGTCACTATGGACTTTGTCACCGGACTTCCTAAAATATCCAAAGGTAATAATGCTATCGGGGGTATAGTTGATCGGCCTACGAAGTCGGCACACTTCATTGCTATTAGAGAAGATTTCTCTCTTGATCAACATTCCGGGATATATGTGAAGTAAGTGGTATGATTACATGGAGTACCACATTCCATTGTATCTAATCGGGATCCATGGTTTACCTCAATGTTTTGGAGAAGTCTTCAGGATATTCTAGATACAGAGTTGAGTTTCACCATTTCTTATCATCCTCAGATAGACGGTCTGTCTAAGTGGATAATTAAAATTCTAGAAGATATGTTGAGAGCTTTCTCTATGGATTTCAAAGGTGGATGGGATCAAAACCTATCTTTGGTTGAATTTTCTTATAATAATATCTTTCACTCTAGTATTCAGATGGATCCTTATAAATCTCTCTATGGAAATAAATGCATAACTCCAACTTTTTGGAATGATGTTGGGGAAAGAAAGATTTTAGGACATGATTGTGTAGTTGAGATGGAAGAAAAGGTAAGATCTATTCAGCAACACATAAGATCTGCTCAGAGTCGAAAAAAAGTTATGCAGACAACCAAAGAAAAGTCCTAGAGTTTGAAGTGGTGATAAAGTGTTCTTAAGAATATCTCCTTGGAAGAGAGTAATGAGATTTGGAAACAAGGGCATGATGAGCCCTAGGTATATTGGTCTTCTCGAAATACTGGATTGTGTTGGGAATGTGGCTTACCAATTGGCGCTTTCACTAAATCTATCTCATTTTCATGATGTGTTCCATGTATCTCTCATGAGAAAGTACATAACTAATCCTTCATATGTACTAAGCATAGAAGTTGTACCGGAGGAGAGAGATATTTCTTATGAAGAACAACCTATATAGATTCTCGACTGTAGAGAAAAAGTACTACAAAAGATGACCATTCAGTTTGTTAAAGTTTAATGGAGGAACAACCAATTAGAAGAAGTTACATGGAATCTTGAGGATATGATAAGGGAGAGTTATCCTCATCTGTTTGTTACGAAGTGTTAAATTTTGGGGGCAAAATTCATTTTAAGTGTGGTAGAATGTAACACCCTGAGATTTTATGAGAAATATTTTGAATTTATGTGTTATGTTATACACAACACCAAAGGAATCGTTCACTACAAACAACACTTTCTTGGAATTCATTACACGCAAGTGAAACCTTCCTCGATAGCTTGCGTTGTACGCAATACTAAGTTTCACTAAACAATGATATGTTATTAAAATATTATATAATCTAGTCATTATGAATATTAATACTCACTTTATGAAATCTAATAAATTTTATCTTTCAAAATGGACTTTATTTTTGGATTCAGAATATCATAATTATCCTAGGGTGAAATTTTGTTATTTTTCTGAAACCATTCAATTTATGATGAATAGTTAAAACACTGAGTTATTTGTAAAAACCGAATTTTTATTGAAATAATCATTTATTTTATTTAAATTTATTTATAGATACATAATACCTATATAAATTTAATGTAATTCATTAGAGTCATTTTATAATAATTTTAGATATATAAACATTTTATTGAACTTTTGACCGTCATTTACCCACATCCTACGAGAATGTGCAAATTTACATAAAACGTAATTTTACCACTTCTGTGAGTGGAATTTCAAAAATCATAGAGACATGGTTCATATCAGAAAGTAAAATTTGGTTCAATAAGATAAAAATAATTTTTGGGGAATAGTAACTTTTTACTTTTATTTACCACGATTAAAAGTAAAATAGGGTAATTAATGGTAAAAATGATTTTATTATGACCCTAAAACATGTCCAAATTCTATTTTATAAGTGTAATTAGACCAGAAACAACCTTAGGAATAAAATATTACCCTTTAGGTTCACATGGATTAGATTATGACATTTATTATTATTTAATTCAAAGAAGAGTTAAAAGAGTTAAAATCAAAGTTTAATAAGTAAAACATTTTTAATATATGGATATACATAAGATAAATTAGACTATAAATATTTATTAGGAAGATAAAAATATTTTATACATAATGGTATTTTATTTATAATTTTTAGACTAAAAATAATTTAATTTATTAATGACATAATGATGATGCAGTAATTACCTTATTAATGAAATATTAACATAATTGATATTGTATATACCCAAATAAATTTAATTTGATAATTTTTATGAATGAAACAAATTTTTTCGGTTAATATAACATATTTTGGTTGGTTATATGATTTGTTTTAAAAGTAATAATGATGTTATGAATTTATAAAAAACAAAATAAAAAATAGTGTCAAAATTAAAATAAAAGAGTTTTTAAAACAAATATTAAATTATTAATTGATATTTTATTCCTAAAAATATAATGTTCTGCAAAAATACTTATGTAATAATATATATGAAATTATGTAACCAATTGGGGTTATATTTTTAGTTTATAGTATGTTTATTAAGCATATAGTGTAAGAATTCATAAAGACACGGTAAAAGTTAAATTATTTAACTTAGAGTTTAATCTAAATTATAAGGTTCAAATGGTAACCTAAACTTGTCTAAAATCTATTTTTTGAGATTATTTGGACACATCCCCACCCTATCATTGAAATAAGTCACATTGGAGACATTATAAACCGAATATGAATTTATTATAACTTAATATTTTTAGATTTCCAAATGTACCCCTCTCCTCCCTTATAGAAGAGAACCTACTCCCTCTCCCCTTCACACAATTTTAAGCCATCAAGATCGGCCAACCCCTGACCATTTCTCTTCTAAAAACCTATAGTTATATCATAGTGGTTATTTTCCTCTCAAAAGACCAACTCTAGTACCCTAAGAGGATGTTTAAAAGAGACACATCAAGGAAGAGGTAATCTCTTCTTCCGATTCTTTCAAGTGTCTTTCTTCTTCTACATCCTATTATTTATGTGTTTCATTATAAAGTAATTACATCAGTATCACTCATATACTTATATGTTATTATAAATATTAAACAACCCTATTTCACCTTATATCTATCCTATAGAAAACGAAATCACCGTGCGTGCGTACGTACGGAATATCGTCTCCACGGCGTGGTGTAATCTGTTTTCCACCCCCACCTTACTTTGATGCGTATAATGGTGTATTAAATAACTATATACGATTATTATAACATGATAATGATTCTGAAATATTATATCATCATCTCCAATTCCATTCATATAATTATGGGAACGATAACATCGCTCGTGCGTACGTATGACCTACCTTCTCCACGATGTGATGCGACTCGTTCAACATGATATTCATTGTATAATGATTATATAAATGAATTGAATCAATAAATATGATATATATTACACTAATACCATTATTTAAATGAGGTATCTATAACTTAAAAAGAAGAATACGAATCCATTCTACAAAACATACAAAAGAACATAAAGTAATGAACACCCAATTAACAAGTAACAATGAAATATTACTAATAAGAAGATAATAATATGACCATATATGATATCATAACAGTGAATATGATTCTTTAATAAGCCAATGACATTATTTAAATCATTATACTAGAGGTTCCAATATGTACGAAGAATATTGGACCTAAGGTAAGGGAAAATCTCACAATCTCATTTTTATCTGGGATTTCTTATACTTTAGGATTAACCGGGGCATATTTATCATCCACATCCATGTTTCGTCAATATGTAATATTATTTATATCCTTCTAAAATTATTTAAATCCAATTTTACCTATTGGAGATTTTTTATTAAAATATATGAAAGGAATCTTTTGTCATTTTCAGTGCGAGATACTTTTTGACTTTTTCGGGAAAAGCACGAGAAGAATGTTTTTTAACTTATACAGCATGAAGGGATTTTTATAATTTCATAGAACATTATTAGCATGATGCTTACTTTACAAGTTTTCAAGTTTATTTTTAATTGACTTCTTTTAGTATAAAATCATATGAAATGTTAGGAAGGGGAAAATGCCTTTAAAGAAGAAAGGATATTTTCTTCAAGAATGAAGTTCATATGTTTTATCAAAATTATTTTCTATATAAGATAATATACTATTATATTTATATCCCTATTTTTATATTAATTTCATTATGTTATATGGAATTATTTTTATTATGTCCTTTTATCTTATATGGATTATGTTATGATGGCGTGATGTTAAAGAATCCCATTTTTATTGCACGGGTTATGCTGTGATATATGATTTATTATTTTGTGGCACACATAATAATGGTTTCATTATGAGATGGGTGGGACCTATATCTCCTTACAATGAATTGAGTAAAGATTTATATCTCATGAGATAGACATGGCTGGAACGGAAATTTAATCCCATTCAGTGATACAGGACTGGAACGAGGAGTGAACTTGGTTCAGAAATGGACTTTGTCTGCTATGATAGTCTTGGAAATGAGTCTTGACTAATATGAAATGATTTTATATGATTATGTGAGTATGCCACAAAGTTTCATGTTTTCTGTTATGATTATTTGGATTACATATCACTACTATGATTTATCCCATGTTATGATATTATGATCTCTTTTTCAGGTTAATATTTTCAAAATGTTATGTTCTTATGAATATGTTATGATTGATATTTCTTTTGTTTACCCTTACTGAGAATTTGAGCTCACCCATTTGTATGTTTTCTTGTCCCCAGGTTAGGAAGAAGGGTTTTAAGTAGGATATGCCAAAAGGGACTATATATGATGAAATAAACGGGGGACAATGTGGATGCTTTATGAACCAGTTGTTTATGTTTCCCCATTTCTAAAGACATTATACCTATAGAGTCCTATCATGGTTTTGTTATATGTTGTAATAAGTATTCCTAAATTTTGTAGTAATAACAATGTATGTAAATTATGGTTCATTATAACTCCAACCTCTTTATAATTACATAACATCACGTCCCTACTATATAAACATTTTCCATCACATCAAATCACATAACAATGGTAGTAGGGTGCTGAGAATATCAAGGGAGTCAACATTGATCCCTCCTCCTACCACACATTTCCCCACTTAAAGTTTTCTCACCACATCTCACTCGAACACACCTGGTCCCTCCCATGTCATCACAAAACTATTTGGAAGTGGAACGTTTTAATTCGGTACATCATATATTTTTCATGTCTTTCTCACCCCTGAAAGATTGAGCAAGGAATAGTTGGTATCCATACATCCATCATCCTACTAGGATGTTGGGGAAAACATCCCATGGGTGATTTTGCGGGTGTCTCACGCAGTTATCATCGAGGGTGGATACATATATAAATAAAATTAATATAAAATGTTCATTTATATAGAGTCACATCACACAATCCCCATCAAAATGGTTAAAAACAAGGACACAATACATCTCATAATGTTTTATACTTCTAATACCAACACATTTCAATATATTCACACAAGAAATATAGAATCCACTATTCATATTTCATTATTTAATTATCATTAATTAATTTTCATTATTCTCCATTTCCAAACAATTCTATTTAAATAAAATCATTTCTTAGTATATCCCTACCAAAATTCATATATAAACATTAACAATTTACTCCATAATTCCCCTAATCAGTTAATTTGTTAAACATGCCCATTATTCTTATTCTTTTCACTATATATTACTAACTAAAAACTAAAAATTCAGAACACATAATAAGAAATATAGTAAAATAGATAAAAATGAACATCCACTTCCACCTTCCATCACAAACCTACTATGTAACCACATCACAACCTCTATCGCAGTCCCATGGTAAAACCACACCACAACAACAATCACAACCCATCGGAACAACCACAACATTTACACTTATCCCACATACATAAAGAAATTCCAATGTGCATCGCATAATCCTCAAACATACAACCTCAATGATTTTCACACATAACATTACATATGAATAAAAACAAATTTTTAGATTTAAATAGGGATTGTAATATGATTACCCATCATTAATTTAGTGTGTTTTCAAACAACCCATAATATCCTATGGAATCCATTTCATTAACTAAGTATACCTAATAAGACAATTATATTTCACGTTTCATAAAAAATCCACATGAATTCCATAATTCGCAAAAAAAACACAATTAATGACCATCCCAAATGATCAAAACATTCATCAAGGCAATACCAATTTAAAAACACATTATCACTGACTACAATAATAAATTTTCTAAAATAATGTGATTAACATTCTCCTAAAAAATTTTATTTTTTTGACCAATTTATTTATCTTTTATTTATTTTGAAGTAGTCCATTATTATTAAAAAAATATTCAACCATACCCACATGATATTCATAAAAATAAATTAAGGAATTCTTTCATGGAAGAAAATATTCCTCCAAATTTACTACACTAAAACATTGGGTGAATATACATGAAGAAACCAATTTGGGGAAGATTAATCCAAATACATCAATAGAGATCCATGAATCCAAGTGAATAAGGATTTAGAGACAACAATATTAAGAGAAATGATGTCCAAAATAAAAATGGAAATTTCTACTCTTTTGGAAGATTGGATAAGAGACCCATGGAATTAGATACAATTTAGATTAAACATTAATGGAGAATCTCATAAAAACCACTCGTTTTTTAGTTTCAAAATTTCTAATTATTTTCTTGGAATTGGAGATATGACTTATCACATTTTAAATTGATTTAAAAAACACTATTTAAGGAATAAAAATCATATATTCTTAAAATACATCAAAAAGGAAAATCTGTAAATTTTGGAACAATTGCAATCACTTTTCACTGACCTACCACCAGAAATGACCGACTTCCAGAATTCCTACTAAAAGAAATGACAAACCACCCAAATGACCTACTTTTAGTTTGACATGCTACCCGAATGACCCACTACCCAAAATGATTTTCCGCCAGAAATAAACTACCCTTTCAATGACCTACAGCTAGTATGACCTACCACAAAAAATGAACTACTTCTAGAATGACCAACCCCTAAAGTGACCCATTTTTAAAAATGGCCTTATTTTATAATGAACTTATACAATAATTACCCACCATTGAAATATGACATACCACCTGAATGACCCATCACTAAAATTACCTTCCACCAGAATGACTCACTGTCAGAAATTACCTACCAAAAAATGACCTACATCCATAATTAACCTACTCCATAAATGGAATTCCTCCAAAATTACTCACCATTAGCATCAAAATCTTCCCAAAAATCTCAACAAGAATATATCCCACAATTTAAAATTTTTTATTGTTCAGGTTGTTACAATAATTATCCATGAATAACACCATCAAAGATACATAATAAATCTTTAAAAGGAATAAAATAAACAGAAATCAACAATCACTAATTCTTAAACAAAACCCAAAAAGTGTAAACCCTAAGTCCAAAAATCATAGTTCAAAGAAGCATAATTCTTTAAATAACACAAAAATAATAATAAACATTTATAAGTTATATGAACAACTAAAAACATATAACAATAATCCATAAACAATATATGAAATCAAAAAATTAATACATAATAATAAAGTATAAAAAATAAAAATGCTCAAAAATATCATGTAAAACCAATGAATAAACATCAACAATAATCCTTGAAGCCTAATACCTGTACATTAAACTAAAAACTCTAAACCTTAATACCAAATCTCTACCCCTACACTCAAAACTATATACCTAAATAATTAATCCCTTTATTCTAGAAAAAATCACAAATTTTTAAACTCTAAACATTAAACATTATACAATAAACACTAAGCCCCTAAAACTAAATGAAAAAAGTCCTAAAAAATAACTAAAATGCATCAAAACCTAACATGAAATGTTTAAAACATAAATCAATATAAACCACATAAAATATCAAAAAAATTATAATCATAAAATATTGTAAAACAACAATTCAGCCTGTATACCCCTATAGGAATAAAATTTCAAAACAATTAAATTTTAAATACTAAATAAATATAGTAATATGATACATGAAACCTATAAAACATTTATTCAAAATCATAAAATAACTAAACATTTAGAAAATGATAAAAAAAATCCAGAAAAATCCATAAAATCAATTATAATCTAAATATGTGGAAAACTAAAACCATAAACCATAATAGATAAACCCAAAATAATTAAAAACCCTTCCATACCATCAGAAAGAAAAAAAAATATTGAAAAAACTATTATTAACAGAAAATTAAAAAATAACAATACAAAAGATATCCCAAAAAAATTAAATGGTACAATAAAATGTAAAAAACATATAAAAATCCATAAATAACTAAATATTTTATATAATTCATAACAAAGATAAAAAATAGTAATCCCATTTAAAATGATTAAACTAAAATCTAGAATGATAATTCTTGAGCCCTTAAATCTTAAAAATAATTTCTAAACACTAAACCATATAACATACATCCAAAACCCTTAATAATAAAAAATATATAAAACATTCTAAAAAAAACAAATCATTAAAACAATTCAACCCCTTTAAACATTTAAATCCATAAAAAATAAATCTATAAAAAAATATTAAATAACCATTAAAATCAATACAAACCTTAATAAAACAATATGAATAATAAACTAAGAATAAATGCATTAAAAACAATGAAACAATTAAAAAAGAAATATTAAATATCAGATCCCACTTAATAAAATATCTTAATCTGAACACACAAAACTATAAAACTTAAACCCTAAACCTGAACCCATAATCCCAAAACATTGAACTATAAATAATAAATTGATGAAAAAACTTAAAAATCTATCAAAACCATCAAAACAATTTCAAACCAAAAAAACCATCATAGTCGTTAATTGAATTCTTATTATAATCCTTAAAAAACATTACTTCGAAAATAATAAAACTATAATATAAAAATAAATCGTTCAAAACTATTCTTTAATACCCTTTAAAAACATGAGGAATAATAATTCCTAACCCTTGAACACTAAACAAGAAACCACATATTATAAACTATATTCCATTATCAATTAACCTAAAAAATAATACCAAGAACCCAAAACTATAATTCCTTTACCATAAACTGTAATTCATAATCCTTTTACACTAAACAATCAACCAAAGGCCCCAAACAATGATTATGAATATTTAAACCACTAACACCAAAAATTAAAAAATAAATTTACCATAAAAACCATATAAATACCATTAAACCACTTATAATATAACATATCTAAAAATTGTATATTATATAATCCCAAAATTTAACCAAAACAACATTAGAAACTATAAATAAGCATATAAAAAATTAATAAAAAAACACTAAAAAACCTAAAATAATGAAGAACTATAAATTTAAGAAAAATATTACAACAAACCAAAACCAAAAACTATGAACATTATGAGATAAACCCTAAGACCTATAAAACTAATAAAAAAATTTAAAATCCCTTTAAAAACATTTAAAACCCTTGTATCCCATAAAACTAAAAACAAACAACGTTCAAAACAATAAAACAATTCTTGACTAAAAGAATTTTTTATACATCAATTAATAATATAAAATATAAATTAATTCAATTCATTACAAAAAATTTTAAATGATTATAAAAAGGTTTAAAATCTACCTAACCAATTATCTATTATCGTTAAACTGAAATCAAATAAAAAATTAAGAACCACAAAATCTAAAAACCCATTTTAATTTGGTTATCCATAAAATCCCATTACAATAGTAGAATATAATGACCTTAAAATAATAATGCACAATAAAACAATAATAAAACAATAAAAAAATATAAATACAATAAAATACCAATAAATGTCAATGAGGTACATAAAAATGAATAATGATTTTAAAAACACAAAACAGTAACCCCAAAACCCTAAAATTCTCAAATAACCATAAAAACCAGTTTACAGCATAAGGATTTTTAAAATCAACGAAATCATTAAAAGTTACCAAAAAATTAAAATCAAAAATATAAATAAATTGTAAAAACAAAACAAATATTCAAAAAAACCTTGGTATAAGAAAACCAAATATACTAAAAATTTCCTACAACAACAATACATAATTGTTAATAACACTTCAAACCCATAAAAGATACCATGTGTGATACCTAAAACCTAAATAATGATCCATAAACAAGATATTTTTTATTATATATAGAAAAACATAAACATTAATAACCCTAAAAATATATTTTCAATATAAAAATATAATAAATACAATATAAATTATTAAAAAATAACTAAGAAATACTTAAATGATAATATAAAGAAAACCCACTTCAATAAATATTTAAAAACATAGTCCATGAAAAAACCCTTCAAAACAATTAATACAGTTAAAACACTAAATTAAATACTAAACCATGATGCCTAAACTGCAAAACATAAATCATACACACTAAAAAACCCCAATACCCATAAAACCCCATCAAAACCATAAAATTATATTAAATTAAAAATAAAAAATAAAACCAAATGAATTCCATAAAAAACATAAACCATAAAAAATAATAAAAAATCATAAACTATAAAAAAGACTAAAAACATCAAAAACCATAATTCATAAAATGTAAACTGTAAAAAAATCCCAAAACCCAAAAACCTAAAACCCAAACCCTAAACCCAAAATTCTTGACAACCAAATTGAAACCAAATATAAAAAATCCTAAATAAAAAAACATTAAGAACATTAGAATAATAACAATCCATAAATTCAATTTATATAAAAATATCAAAAAATTATTTATATCATAATTTATATAAAATATAAAAAAACCCAAATAGTAATAATAAAACCCTAATATAAAGTATATAAGAAACAAATCCATATAAAAGACTATAAATAAATCCAAACTCATAAAAAATAAACTATAAAGCCTAATGTAAAAACCTAAAACCCAAAAAATAAACCCTTAATCCCAAAACATGATTTTAAACCCTAAACCATATCCCATAATCACTATGAAAAACTAAAAACCTGAAGAATGGTTGAAAACCAAAATATCTTTTAAAACATAAAATTAGAAAAAAGAAATATAGAAAATATTTATAAAATAGTCTTTATAAAAATACTATAATATCTATAAAAACCATAAAACCATTAAAATTGTAATAACATAGATATTGAAACAACGACCCAAAAAACCAAAAATAATTGTAAGAAATATTTTTAAAAAACCCAATACCAAATACTATAAACCCTAATAAATTTACCTTAAACTCTAATCCCTCAACCCTAAACCCTATACACTAAACTAGAACCCGAGAACCATATTTCCTAAACCCTAATCGTTATACCATAATCCTCAAATCTTTAACCCTTAACCCAAAACCAACTAATATAATCTCTAAAAAACAAATAAAAAATAAAATCCATCATTAGAGAAAAGGAAACAATTAAATTCCCTTTTAAAATATAAATTTTTTTAAAATTTAATCATTAAAATTTAATTAAATACTAATAGAATTTTTTCAAGATCATATAAAGAAATCATTTAACTAAAAAACTATGAAATCTATAAATTCAATAAATATACATAAAAAGTAGCAAAAATAATAATATCCCAAAACATGAAACTCAAAACACAAACCCCAAAACCTCATACCCTAAATATTAGCCCCAAACACTAAACTCATATCATTTAATAAAAAAACTCATTTGAAAAAAAAATTAAAAAAAACACACGAAAATAAATTTACAATATCCAGAAACAATTAATGAATATATATGAAATTTCATAGTGTATTCCCTAAGAACCCAAGAAACCAAAAGAACCCAAAAAATAAATAAAAATATACCCCACCCATAATCCAAGAGAAATGATAAAAAACCAAAAAAACAATAATAAAGAAACCTCAAAACACTTGAAACATAATCCTTAAACCAATACCCTAAATAAAAATATATAACCCAAACCCAAAAGTGAAAAACCCAAAAATCTAGTCCAATAAACCTAAACTCTAAATATCTTATAAAATAATAAAAATGTAATATTACTATTAAAACACATAAAACAATGAAAATATAATCTCCTAAAACATATAAAATGAAAATTAATTATTATAAAAACCCTAAAAACATGCCTAATGAGAATAAAATTGACCATATAGAAGAATTAAAAAAATATAACCTAAATTATAATACAGAAACCATAATTCCCAATAAAAAAATACCAAATAAAAAACAATAATGATAAAGAACATAACCTCCTCCATGTCAAATATCGTAGTCACCAAACTATTTTCCTGATAATCTATAGTAACATGGATGCAAATTAATATATCCCTGACATAGAAATTCATACTACAACTGAATAGGTACCTAATATATCTTAATATATTCTCCCACATATCTTATCTTCCAGATATTTCCTCATAATATATTTTTTTGTATGTGATAGGGTTATTGGAATTAAATAAAATCTATAAATTACTAATGTATAAATAATTTATCTCCACCTCGGTGAGTTATTTGACTCTATCTAATTCATTATTGATTCCTTCATCTATATATTTACATTCAATTAATTCTAAAAAATGAATTTTATTTTGAAAATTGTAAATTATATTATGTTCCACAGGTTATTTAGTAGATGTTGAATCTCTTTTTGAAAAGTAATCAGTCTACTTATATGTGAATCTATTTAATTTATTACTCTTTGATTTTATATTTCTCATATGGTTCGGAAAAAGTAGAAGGAATATATAAGTATCATTAGATTAATTAGGGTGATACCATACATAATTAAAAAAAATTACAAAAAAATTATTCACCAAATCATTGTTGAATCTAAATGGAAAAGGGCTATTTTGGAATGAATTTACTTGTTTTATGTCTAATGGTAAGAAATGATTAATCTGTGGAAAGGTAACTAAAATGGGTGAAAATATGAGCTATAATACCCGTCACACCTCGAATGAAGTGAACTAGAGAAACACAAGATTTTTGCGAAAAAGAGAAGCTATAAATTTTGGAAAAAAAACTATTAAACGACGTGTACAACAAGTACACATTATGACTACATTAGAGAAGATGGTTGTTGCTTGAACTATCGATGACAACTGAACACATTTTGAATTACCATTACACAACATGTACCACAAGTACGTGCTGTGATGAGATTAAAACATCAACATTAATGTACACAGCATATAGAAGATTCACTTGGATGCGAAGGTGACGTGAACAAGGTATACACGATGTGTAGTCAAAGTACATGTCGTGCAAGTGCTCAAATTTCCAAAATTGCCGCTAAGATCAACTCACGCATCACGTGGATTTAAAAAAATAGTATTGAAATTATACATCATGTACCTTCAGTACATGTCATGATGGGTGACGAGAAGACCCCATTCAGTGCCTATAAACAGGTCCCCAGGCTGTACCTTTGGAGCATTTCGTATTTAGGTGATGACCAATACCTAAAGCAAAGCTAATACTCCATTTTTTTGTTTTTCATTTATTTTTTCTTTTCTTCTACCTATAAAACCTTTCATCGATAGGATGAGGGGGGTAATCCTACATTGTCCTAGGGAGATTTAAGCAAAGTGGGAAGGTGTGTTGGATTTAACTCTTTTTATTATTAATGTATTTGGTTTTTGTAATATCATTCTTTAAATTTAGAATCACATTATTTCTAATTTAATGTGACCATATATAATATAATATAAAAGGGGACTATATATTATCAAACTAACTACCTAATGGAAGAATGGACATTGTAGAATTTAGGTGGAATCGTGTTTAAAATTAGTATCGAAAAAAACCTGATTTCATAAGACCCTAAATTACTGGATCAAAGAAAATTTGGGATAGCCTCATTGAAGAGGGTATGACATGACCATTGGATCTACCTTGTATCGACACCAAAAACAATCTTGAATCCATCAATTTACTTTATAATATCCAATTGAACATGAACATGGAAGTTACATTACCTCATCCCTCTTTCCAAATTTGATAAAAATCCAATAAATATGATTTATTTTGTCTTTTTGAACACAATTAATCTGTTCTCACACTTTTATCAACTTAATAAAATAAATCTAATGAAATTATAAATAAATTAATTTCACCATCCTAGTGGTTATACCTAGAACTTCCACTATAATAAATTTTTAGGTAACCAGGTAGTACATATTAGGTTTTATAAATATTTTATTCCTCATAATATCATAGGGAATTAATGATGCCCAACCAGGGCTATCAATGATTATACATAATCCTTATGATTGTATGATATTGAACTTCTATACATTCATCCATATCATTGTGATTAAAAAAACATATACAACTTACATTACACTACTATTTTAGTAGATTATTTATTCCAAGTTTAATTTTATCTATGAAAAGAAACATCAAACAATAAATTAGTTATAAACACCAAAAAGATATCCTTTCCAGAAATAACTAAATCCAGATTCTTATAAATATATTTTCTTTCCATTATAATAATAAATTCCAACATGATTAACCATGGCCATTGAATAGATTGATTGATATTTAAATTTTTATCTAATGAAATATTTTTACTTTAGTAATTTTCAAGGAATAAATAAATGATTAAAAATTATTCCCATTATAGTTGACTTCAATTATAAACATTACTGCACATATATGAAAAATTTTAATTCTTTCATATTATTCAAAAAAATAGCACCAATTATTTAATCTGGAAAATTTTGATGATTAATTCCAATAATTTAATAACCATGTTACCTATAATTTAGACATCTTTAGGTGTTTTGATAAATTATAGTTTTTTCAAATCCAATCATCAATATATTATTATTTAAAATTATGGTTTTTAATGTACTAATGATGTTTGGGAGTTCTATCCCCCTAATTTTCCGAAAAATTAAATTACTTTTTTTACATACATGTTTTTTGGCTTCTTTCCACTATGGTGTTATTTTTCCAAACTAGTAATTCCATATCATTTGACATCTTTATCTTTTTAAAATATTGGGTAAGATGCCAAAAATTTTATATATTACTTTTTGAGAATCTGTTATAACTTTTCTAGATGACCCCTTAGTGGGTTACTTGATACCATATTTGGAGGGAAGATTGAAAATAACAAAAAAAATATTTTCAAAATTATATGTTTGAGTTGAGGGTTACAGATACATTGGAAAATTATGGTCCCTTTTTTCATGGGGTTTTAATGAACTTACCTATACATCAATGTTGTTTTCATCAATAAAATCACTAGAAGTTTTTCCATTGACATCATCCATCCCAATATGTAGTTCAAAATTTATATTTTCCTACCCTATTAATGGGATTCTAATAGAGGGCTGTGAGTTCCCATCATTAGAGTCTCTAACATATGCACCATTATCTTCCATAATATTTCATGTTTCTATATGATTATATAGTTGATACCCACCATTGGATGTGATTCTAGCTCTATGGTCTGTTCCTTTTTGTGATGATTCTACCATTTAATAGTAGCTTTTTTGTTGTAATGTTAAGACTGCAATAAATTCCAAATTTTTAATATTATTATGGTTCATAAATTCATTTATAAAAATCTTATATTAATATTAAAATACTCATATTAATTTGTATTAAAGATACATATCAAATATATCTCCCGTAAGAACCCATGAAACCCATTCATGTAAAGGAATATGATGAACAACATAAATTTTATCCTTGGAATATTACCTGAGAATCACTTCAAAAAAATTATACTCTAACATGAGAGGTGTATTAATGTAAGATTAATTTTCTATAAATGTTTTTGATTTCTAGAAAACTTATTTTAGTCCATAGAACCTAACCTGGATTAGAGTATTTGTGTGACAATTACTATGCGAGAAAAAATTGACACCCCAAGTAGATTATATAAAAATCCATGGACTCAGGTTACATAAAGTAGAGATATATGTAGTATATTGTTAATTGTAAGAATAAAAAACAACATTCATGTATCCATTATATATTGGTATAATTATACAATCATAAATTCCCCAAATGTGATTAAATCATTGTTTCGAATCAACTGGATTTATTGGCTTATCCCACATAATAAAGATAAGGTTCAAAATTAGAGAACACATATTGAATTCATCTACCTCTGTAAATGATTAAGGGAAAATGGAAATAGGTTTGTTTTATTATTCAAATATTGAATTACATGATCGGCATGAATCATGATCATATATTCATTCCTCTGGATTTCCTCTCATTTTCAATCACTTCTACCAAAGTGACACATTTATTAATATTCATCATGTGATTCTTCTATTGAGAATCAATAAAATTTGAATCAATATTCCCTAGATCCATCAAACAACTTTGACATTTGTAAATGTAAATGTGTAAAAAATGGATTATTACTACCAAGAACTAAATATATATAACACTTAAAAAATAGTTTATTCAATGATTTACATATTTATCATATATATTTTCATCATAGATCTGATGAGGAATTCAATGATTCCAATCAAGTTATTCCTTAACTTTTCACACTCCAAAATCCTATGGTTCAGAAGACTCAAATATTTTAATACATATTCAAAATATAGATACTAAAATTTCTTTCATAATAAAAATTTCAATGAAATACCTTGTGTTTTACAACATAAAAATTCCTTATAAATAATAAATATGAATCCGAATAAATTAAATCCCCCTAAAAACCCAAATTCACTTTCCCCAAACCCTTAGAATTAATATTAAACCATTACCCTAAACCATTATCCCATAACATTAAATCCAAAACCAATCACCTAAAAAATTCACAAATTCACAAAACATCAAAACCATAAAAATCAATTTCAAACATGATAATGAAGATAAACACTAAATGTTTTAAGACACGTAATACTTAAAAAAATATAATGAAACCATAAAAAAACCTAATAAATAATTTAATAATTATTTCTTAATATACCCCCAAAAACAATAATAAAATATAAAAAGGTTAAAAAAATTAAAAACTCAATACTCAAAAAAAATATAATAGTTATACATTCAACCTAAAAACAAATAAACATTATATTTCATTGAAAACACTAAAAAACATTTAAAATTATTTGAATCACATGATCTACATCAAAAATAATAAATAATTATTACAAACCAATAAAACCCCCACAAAAGCCATATAAAAGCATAAAACTAAAAAACCAATAATACCTATAAAGGATAATAAGATGGAACAATTATGGAAAACCTGAAACCATAAATACTAAATCATAACCCCAAACCCATAAACCCTTCACCTTAGACCCTAAACCCTAAACCCATAAACCCTAAAACGAAAATAATATTCTATAAAATTTAAAACATAAACTTTATACCACAAAATGTATTCCCTAACCACCCAAAAAATGAATCCTTTACAAATCATAAAAAGAAGAAGAAATAAAAAACATAAAAATACGAAATAAAAATTTAAAACTATAAATACCTAGTCCAATAAAATCAAAAAATAATAATTAAAGGGCGTTGAAAACATTGAAAAACTAATCCCAAATAATATAATAATTAAAATATTAATTTAAAAGTATAAAGAAAATCTGAAATTTTAAATCCCAATACCGAACTATAATATCTAAATGTTTACACATAAATACTAAACCCTAAAAATGAAATAAAATCTTGTGAATAATAATATATTAACACTAAACTATATTCCTCAAAAAATAGAAAAACCATATCTAGACAATAAAAACCATAAATAAATTTAAATACACATAAAACCATACAGAATCGTAGAAATAAAAATATTAAACATTAATAAAATTATAAAGGAAAATAAAATTTCAAGAAATAAGAAAGAAACCCATTGAAGTAAAAAAAACACGAAAAATCCTATAAAAAAACAAGGAACTATATAAATGAATAATATACCCTAGAATCTAAAACCCACGTACAAATTAATGAAATTGTAAACCAAAAACTAGAAACCATATATAGTAACCCATTTTCTAACCAAATATTATAAACCACAAAGAAATAAAAAAAATTAATGAAATATTTAAAAAATATAAACCAAATAAATATATAAACCAAATAAAATAATTAATAATTAATAATACCAAAAAATACATAAGAAACATGAAAATTTACTAAACCATATACAAACCCCAAGAGAACCTATAAAAAGGATAAAAACTATGAAACCCAAAAAACATATACCTTGTAACCAGAACTCAAAACCACAAATCCTAAGCTCTAAATACTAATTCCAAAACACATAATTTTAAACCCTAAATAATAAATCCAAAAACTAAAACCCAAAATAATTAATCCAAAACCCCAATCCCCGAAAAAATACAAAACTCTGATCCTAATAATAAAAATCCATATATTTCAGTAAAATCCCTAAAAAGTAATTGAATTAATTTGATATTTAATACCTAAAAAATAAATCATTACTACCATAATCTGAATAAAACCCATAATTATACCATATAAAACATTATCCAAGAAAATTCAAGAAAAAAGATAGATAAATTTGACAATAAATAACAATAATTAGAAAATATAAACCCTAAAATCTAAAACATTAAAAATTAAAACGAAATAATAAAAAACTAGTAAAACATGAAACCCTTTTAGGACTAAAACAACATTACAAATAACATAAATTCTAAAAAAATAGAATAATTTCTTATAAAAAATGAAAACTATAACAATATAAACCCATAAAAATCTATAAAATACTTGAATGAACTATACCAATGAATAAAAAATTAATACAAACCATATACACTATACCATAGACAAACAAATTACCCTTAAAACATAAATAATATAAAAAATAGAAAAAATTAAAATATATTGAAATAATAAAATCCCTAAAACCCAATAAAAATTTTATCAAAGGTAAAATACAAATCTATAAAAACAAAAAATCATATAATTATAAACCTTTAGAAATATAAACATAATAAAAATGTTAAAAATGATATAATAATTCACGGAATGTAATAAAAACAAATATTCTAAATTACCTAGAATCCTAAAACCTAGAAAAAACATCAAAATCATAAAAATCCATCATATATCTAATTTTTTAATATATTCTATATGAAAAATAAAACATATAAACATTATAAATCATAATTTCCAAATAAATTCTGAAATAATAATAAAAAGAATAAAAATTCTGTATAAATTTTAAAATACATTATCCTGTAAACAACCTAAGGAAGAATAAAAATGAATTAAAATGTATAACCCCTAAATAATAAATCTATGGTATTGGTTATTTGTTATCCATTTAATTGTTTATTGGTGGTTATCAGTATCATTATAGGGATAGATAACCATAAGTGTTGGTGGTGATAAACTTCAAGCTATAGGAATATGTTACGATACAGTAGGGTATGGTTTGGCATGGTATACATTTATAGATAATAGCTAGTTTTATATAAATTTTATATGAAATGTGGATATGGAGTGTCATGATCAAATGGTTATTCCTTTTTTAAGATAATTGTAACATAGTGTTGTGGTGTAAAATGTTTATAATGGTGGTCAAAGTCCATATTAGTGGGTTTTATGGTTATTTATGGTGTGGGTGTGTTTCTGCAATATAGAGTTAAGGTTATAGATCCTAGAATCTGTTCCATTTAGATTTTATAAGGATTAGGCTTTGGGATGAATGATGTCGCCTAGGAATGAAATTATATGGCCTTATATGATTAAATTGACAATATTTGTTTCTTTTCTACTGATCCATATCCATGCCCAGAATTTATTGGATTTGATGATATATGTACCCTAATTCTAATTGAGGGTTTCAAATTTTATCAATTGTCGAATAGAGATCAACTGTATTCCATGGTTGTGAAAAAAATATCATCCATTTTGAAGTGGATAATGTTGAATATCGATTATACTATTAAAATTTTTAGTGAATATAAAATCATGATTTCACTCAGATTTATATTATTTCTATCCTTATCCTTTGAAAAATGGCTGAACTGGGGTACTCTATTGACAGAGTTTTACTTGCATAGTTAATATTGAACACATGAATTCTAGTTATATATTTTTTGATCACTTTTTAGTTTAAATTTTATCCATTTTTATTGTAATTTCCATTTATTTATTTTCATGCAATGTTAAAATTATTCATTTTACATTAATTATTTTTCCATTAATTTTTATTGTTGTATCCAGGATATAATGATATTCATGGGGATAGTAAACATATATCAGGATAATTTATTGAAAAACTATTCATTTTATTATATTCATTCACATAAAACATTAAAATCATTATATTATGTTATTGGATTCAGGAATTTTTTTTATATTATGTTCATGTGTGGTATTAAAATGTGTTAGCTTCATTTTATAATTCTAGAATCTACATAATAAAGTCACAATATAGAAGTAATAGAGTAATAAAATATGTAATCGAATACAATCATAACATTATATTTTCGATATTTTGAATGAATCATTATATTTTATAGATACTATACAATTTATTTATGCGATTATGTTTTCAAATAGCATGGATGATACAACTGAAATTAGCTACATAATGTAATTATATCAGGATGATGTCATTGATGAAACATGTGTATGAATTTTATTATCATTTTTCCATGAAATTGTTTGATCCTATTAGTGTTTCTTTCCCATACTTGTTTATTTTTATTTTGATTATTAGTTGTTGAACTCTAGGATTCAAAATGATAAATCTATATTATAATTAAATTATTAATTAAAATTTTTAATTATTATTTATTGTTTATAAAATTAATTTTTTTGGATCTTTTTATCCCATCATTCATTTATATAGGCTTTTATGACTGGGGGTTCTAAAACACTACTTTCTAGTTGAGTTTTAGATATTGAATATATGATTTTTATTATGTTTCCTCTTAATCAATACTGATCCTTTGGTAGTAATTATTTTTACTACAATATATAGAATAATAGGTGAGGAAATGATACACAGGTTAAGATTTGTGCATGTTTTTTCTTATACGCTGATTTTTGGTTGATTTTATGATAGTGTTAATTTGTTAAGATCTAGGATTTCATATTTTCAAACTACTATTTAGGACTATTTACGAGTTAATTGGCATGTGACAAGACCTAGGATTTCATATTTTTTATGATGTTTCCATATTAAGGGATGGTCCCTTTTTGATTTGTTGAATTTATTTATAACATCTAGAAAATATTGTTCTTTGAATTAAGATCTCATAATAATTACTATAATTAATTTAATTTCCAATAATTCCATGATTTATGAATGGTAAATGAATTACTAAATAACTAGTATAAAGTTTTTTTCTAAAAATGATAAATAATTAATTAAAAATGTGGGATGGTGGGACTGAATTCTCTATAAGAATAAAGTTAGAACATAGAATTATATAAAGTTTATAGAACCATTATGCCTTATTTTTAAATAAATTTATTAAT
Source organism: Viscum album (assembly GCA_963277665.1). Lineage (NCBI taxonomy): Eukaryota > Viridiplantae > Streptophyta > Magnoliopsida > Santalales > Viscaceae > Viscum > Viscum album. Next base: position 282,814,683 of record OY728141.1, read on the forward strand.
CTAGGACTTTAATGGTGTTGGCGAATGATTGGTAATTACTCAGTACTAAATGTAAATGATTGATGATTTTGGACCCTAATTCTTCAATGCTTATATGATATCATACATTCTAAACATTGTGGTGGCATCCTACTTTCCCATGACATGATAATGTCAATTGAGATTATTTTTAGGTAGTTGTCCATAGTTTAGTTTTGTAATTTACAATTGAATGTATTTTTGGATTTGATATGCTTCACCATAAGATTTGGATGTGTATGTGAAGTCTATTTATTTTGGTTCTATGTGTTTTCATTATCATTTAGGTTGGTGAGGGAATAAATTCATTAATACTAAATATTCCCTCATCTCTATTTATATTTATTATATTATGTAGTTGTATCCATGATTTAATTAATTAACATATAAATTTCTTATATAAATGGATAGTGAGAGCACTTAGTTTTACAATACAAGTTTGTGTGGTATGTATCGTAAAGCTTTTATGATACATACATGTATTCTAATTCTTCTGAAAATAGATACTATATGTTTACCTGTATGGGATGTAATGGATTTAGGAATTATGAACAATGCTTGTGCTTTAGTTTTGTTACATGGTTATTATATGCGATTTAGATATTTGTAAATGGGGAGTAAGATGAGATGATTATATGACTATGATATGGTTTCATAATGGGTGGGATCACATAGGGAAATTATTTTAGAACAAGACATTTGACATTTTTGTAGGGGAGAAACAATCCAATGTTCAAGTGAATGATATGTACCTTTATTGTAAATTTTTTTTGATTTATTGTTTTATATTTTTATGTTCTACATTGTGAGTGAGAACTAGTGGGGATGGGATATATTTTTATATACTTATATAATGATTTGGTTTCAAGTTTTCAATAACTAAAATATATTATGATAAATTTTCAATTTTATGAGTGTTTTTGGTTTGGATCATTCTATGTATACATGTAATTTAACCTCTAGTATGTATACTATTTTTAAGTTTATATGATATATTTTAAAATTTATCTAGAAAATAAATCCACATGTATTAATTAATGGAATATTGGATTTCTTAGTCACTACTTATTATTTATTCATTTTGTTTTTAATTTTTACTAATATAATATTACACATAATTTGATTATGTTATCGTGTTTGTTGGTGGATCTTAGTAAATATCCTTATAATTTATATATTTATTTCAATTCCACTAAACATTATGAATTATATACCTTGTTTATATTCTCAATACTAAAGCCTATAAGAGGTGTGATTTATAGGTTATCCCCATCTTTACTTCTTGTCCAAGAGGGGTAGTGGGTTGAGATATAGTGTCACATGAAATTATTATTGATAGATGTAATATACATTGGAGACAATAATTCATTATGTTTTAATAATTTCATAGGGAAATAGTATTAGGTGAATATAAAACATGATGGAAGATAGGGATAATTACAAGGACATATTATTCTAGGGGCCCCATGACCTATTGTTAGGACTATATGTTTAGTTTTCATAAAATGATAAGTGATACATCATGAACGGTTGATACCTTATAAAGGATTGTACATTATGATGGTTTAATCTGGAGTTTTAATTTTGTAATTAATATTAATTAGTTCAATTATTAATTAATTCAGAATATATGTTGATTTGATTTGGTTTTGGGAGTACTTAATGGTAGAATTTTTTTCAATATAGATCTAGGGTAATTTAATCATCATCTTTATGATTATTTGAAAATGATTGACATGAAAAATAATTTTAACAATTTTTAGACCATAAATAATAATTCTTTGGGAATGATGATTTTAAAGTTTCATTTCACAATTCTCCAGATATCTGAGGTCTCTATTTCAGATATAGATACTCAGGTTTTGTATAAGGGGTTATAAATTTCATTCAATTTGATATGTGATCAGAGATATCATGGAATTATTTTTTCTATCAGTGTGATATGAGGGGTTTATTGATAGTGGTGGTTTTTTACATTATGGATTGTGATGAGTCCAATGTTTCATGGGAGATGATTTATTTCCAGTTTTAAAATGATATTCATTCATCGATCATGATAGATTTCTATTAGTATGATACTATAACTATATACAAGAGGTGTTTTATAATGTGAAATTTTAGTTTCTATGAAAATAACTTGTTGTATTATACTTCTATAATTTTGTAGAAGATGAGGCTAACAAGAGGCATTTAGTGGTATTTTTATATCAAAATATCCCTTATTTGTTCAACTGATTTACATTCCCACTGCATCCTGGGTTTTTTGATAATGGAAATTTTATCAATATAGTATTTTATAGGTTTATATCTTCTTGTTATATGATTATTTATGACACACTATATATGTTTTTTATATGATTTCCATCATTCATGGTCAGATAAAGCCTCAATTGCCAAGAAGTCGATTCGAAACATCTTCATCTTATTACATTATTCTTATTGTTCATTAAAATCTTATATTGAATCAAGTATTCATTATATTTCATGTTTTTTGTCATTATTATATTGATATTGAGTGATCTAACTTCCATGGTAGTTAGTATGGGGAGGAAAATCTTCCCTAAGCAACATTATAGTAGCCACATTCTCTATGGAATTAGTAATTATAAATTGAAATATATTTTCTATTGTATAGAGATAATGTGGAAGTAATATGAAATCCTCATGAAACAACTCATCCTCATGGATAGAAAAAAGAGAATAGATGGGAATGTGGTTACTATCAGGGCCAGAGGGGCCATTAAACCAAATATTTTTATATATGTTGAATAGTTATTCTAATTAAGAGTGATCTAGAAATAGTCTTGGGTAGTACATGAATATATTTCACATGATTTTATGAATTATTTTCTTCAAGAGATACATACTCCATCCATGAATACTCCAGAGTCCATTATTTAGGTTTTGAGGTTTCAAGGCTATCATTGTACGTAGAATTTAATATTCTAGATAGATTTTGATCTATATTTTCTAATTTCTATTTATATTATAATATAATGATAGAAAATAATATCCCCTATGGATATTTTTTATTATTATTTATAATACCATATAACATCAACATCAACACAGATAAGAATGTATTGTTCAAGATATTATGCATTAATTTAGGATGAATGTTATATTCTATGATATTATTGATGACTATATAGTGTTTTTTGAAATTGAGACCCTTGAATGGGTCATAGGAATATAGTATTCATATCTTATGAGATTATTGAGTAGATGAGGAATTCATTATAGGATATTTTGGGGTCTTCCATTGTGTATTTGAAGAGTAAAAATGGGTTATTTCTAGAATAACTTGATACTCTACCATCTTAGAGTCAAATACTACATGGGATATATTTGAAGGTATGTGTTACCCATATATTTATGTACCTATATAAAATATAACCTTCTGAGTTATGGGAGATTAAAATTCAGATTTATAGTCCTCTATGTCAATGTTTTTTCTAGTCAGTGTGCCGCTATTGTGTTCCCTTATTATATTTGTGAATAATTAAGATGAAAATATGGTTTTTTATATTAATTATCATCACAAAAACATTGTGATAGGAAACAAATAATATCCTCTTGAATGGATTACAGATTTCTTCAATTAATTGGATGGAATTTTCTATTTTATTGAGATTGATTTATGATCTGGATATCTTCAAATGATTATAAAAGATGACCATATTCAAAAGAATTATTTCATTTTTCATCATAGGTAATATTATTTCATTGTAATAAAAATTAATATTATGAATTTTATGACATTTCTCATGGTACTAATGAATTCTCTTTGGAGTTTATTTATAACATGTTGGTGTATTCTGAGTCTAATAAGTAACCTAAAGAGAATATGTGATCTCCGTTGGTATTTATTGACAACATCAGATATTTGATATTTTTAAATGAATATTATCTGAGATCATTAGGTTTACATCTTTAGAAACATTTATCCTCATCATGGAGTAGTAATGACCATTTTTAAGATTTATTTTGCTATTTTCTATATAGACCAAGGAATGTTGGAGAGGTTTAATGTTTCTTTTTTTATTGGTTCTTATAAGAGTTATGTAATCATTTGACTCATATTGTGACTTCAGTGAAAGTTTTTACAATAACGGTTCCAACTATCACATAAACTAACCTCTACCAGATAGCTTTTGAAGTAAAAAGTGGATTTCTTCTAGTTCTTATATTAATAATTATTTTATAGGAATGTTTCTTGTTTTATATTTATTGTAATGTAATTAATCATGGATTCGGTTGTGTAATAATGAAGTAAAGTGTGGTTATCTTATGTGTTTATTAGATGAAATGAATTATTAAACATAATTACGCTAATCATGATATCGAACTAAATTTGGTAGGGATTTCACTTAGGTTAAGGAAAAATTAACTCCTTACTTATCCATTTAAGTTTTTTAAAGATCACAATATATTGATTTATATCATCTACTTATGTGGAGGAAATTTGTAGAAATAATAATAGATTAAATTAATATTTTATTTTGATATTGATATTTTTTATACACCATGGAAGGGAAATATTTTGGAAAAATATTTGAGAATGAATTCAACTGTACATTTCATGATTGAGTGTATTAATAGATGGAGGATTATGAAGGATTACACAACAATTTCACCTTTATATGATAAAGGTTATATTAAGGGATTTCATTGACATATTATGATGAAATAATATTTGGTGCATAATGTGATGTATTGTACATGGTGGGATTATAGGTCTATGTTTAGTGAAATCACATTGTTTTTTGTGATTCCACTATTGTGTGGTTTGAGAATAAATTTGTTGGGAGTTATTTTATGGTTTGATCACAATTAATTCATTTTTTAATGAAATGGTTTCCATAACATCCATAGTTTACCTTTGGTGTATATATTTTCTGACATGATACATCAAATATTTTGATATTATTATTAGTGGTCTTGTATAATGTCATCTATTTTTGAGTGTGTGTCTCAATTTCTTTTTTTCTATGGTGTGATGATAAGAAACTATGGGCACATTGTGTTCCACCATCCCCTCAATGCTCACTAGTTGATGTCAGAGGATAAATGGACATAATTTGTTACCATGTGTCCTTGAGAATATAAATTTTGTGATGATGTATGTGTGGCTTGAGAATAAATGACAATGTTAGCTCCATAATTATAGTTTAATTAGTCAATATTAGTGAATTTTTTATCATGGCAGTACATATAAGATTCATAGTGGTGTCATGTGGTTAAATATAAATTAATTTTTGATCATGGTATTTATTTAACCTCTTGGGTTCTGTATTATTTCTATTAAGGTTTTAGTTCCCATTCATGACTTAGCGCCAATTTTTTGTCAACAGGTGGATGGACTTTCTATGAAGACTTTCAAAACAGTAGAGGAAATGTTACACACATTAATTCTATATTTTAGATGTTAATGGGTGTGTCACTTTCCATTAGTGGATATTTTAATTATTACATATATTAATCTAACATTGGTAAAGATTCTATTTAATAACTTTATGAATTACCTTGAAGATATCTATTTTTTCAGGATGGTGGTTGGACAAATAACTATTCATTGATATGAGTTTTTGTGATCCATGACAGACACAGTGTAGGTAATTCCTGAGTGGATGTATGATTCATTGGATTTATAGATGGCATTTTTTATCATAGGATGATTCCACAATTGATTCAAATTGTTTATTATTCATTATTGATGATATCTCATTATCATGTATTTTAATGGTTTGGTCCTAGGATTAGTATTTCTCTACTCCTTGATGGAAATTTCATTGTTATTTAATTTAAAAGATTTATTATGTATTATTTATAAATTCATTTGTAGATGATAGGAATTTTTTATTCTTCTCAAATAATTACATCATTGTTTTCTTCAGGATGATTTACATGTCACTATCTAAGGAAATGATGAATTTTATGATAATGTGACCATTGAACAGTGATATTTTGATATTTTTTACACTTATGATAAGTTGTCACATTTGTGAGAAATTAGAATTGTTTATATCTAGTTGTGTTATTTTTTCATTGATTTATGTACATGAGAGATAGAGTCATTGATTAGTGGTCAATATGTATATTTTTTATGATTTATTTTTTATTATATACATGTTATAAAACTTCATTTAATGAAATGATGCATAATGTAGCATTTTTATATAGTTTTTTACTCATGTGTTTTGGTCGTGTGCCTATTTTAATGGTATCTATAAGAGGTGTGATGAATGAGAGTTGTACTATTTTTTATTATACATTATATATAGGGTTTTGGATTAAATTATAATGTAAGATAAATTTTATAATGATATCTGATGAAAGGTATAATTCTTTTTGTAATCTCATTCAAGGTATTTATTTTTGGATGGAGGTTTCTAGGGGAAGGATGGAGGAGAAAACATGCTAGTTATACTACAATTTCCATTAGAGGAAGATGTTGTGGATTTTATGGCAAGATACTCATGATTTGGTTTTGTAGATGGGTACATATGACGAAGCCACCGTATTCTTGTCATGGATCCAGATATTCTCATTTTAGTGGTTTTACCATTTATAATATCATTATATCATGATATTTTGGGATTCTAATCTGGATATTCAAGGTCAGACCCTATTGTTCTTATTTTATGAAGGAATGTTGTAGTACGAGATTGGAAATGTGTTGGGGAAAATGGGGTTGGGTTCAATGTATCTATATTCACCAGGGATGTTGTTAAAGGGGATTTGGTTTGTGTTGTGGCCCTTGGGAATCATGTTACTTATCCTTGAAGAATTGTGGAACCTTGCATCATATAATATTGGCTACATCATATACATTCTATAGGATTATATGATATAGTTAGATTTGTGTCATCATTTTCATCGAGTTAGTTCTAATTAGAACATTTTTTTTCATTGACATATATCATATATCATGGTTTCTAGAAAACTATCAACCGTTGCTTTCACCAAAATTTACCCAATTTCTAAGGTTAATGTGGTCGCATGTAGTGTACCTTGGGTTTTCAAATCCTCAGATACCTAAGAAGAAAATTTATACACTCAATAAAAAGAGATGGATTTTTGTATATGAAGTGGATAACTAGGGTTGATTTTAGATGGTTTTAAAAGATCACTAAGAGATATGTGTTAATTCATATTATTATAAAATGAGTTGATCCAAGGTTATTTCTCAGGGTGGATTGTATGAATTATTTTTTTCTTTTACAATTTCAATTTCATTATCTTGAGAAGGAGTCATAAAATGAAAATAAAATAAACCTCATCAATTAATGTTTAAGCCCCTTAACAAACACATGCTAATAAAAAATACACTTATAGGATCATTTTCATGAGCACTACAAGGTATAGGATCTACTTTGCATATAAAAGTGGGGTGAATACATTAAATAAGGAAGAGGAAGAATGAAAATCATTGAATGAAAGAAACTCTAATAATTGAAATTAATAACCTTTAAATAGTGATAAATAACATCCAATACAATCCCTTTATACTCCCATGGATCAAATTATAAAATATTTATCCCTCCATTGATTAAATTTTGTCAACGGAAGCATGAAATAGACTTATGAGGGTGGAATTGAAGAAGTAAAAACTACAAAATAACGAACACTCCACCGTTGTGTGAAAAAAATCACAAGGTTTGGTGTGACCAAGTTCAAACCTTGAGGAAAAGATATCATGTTGATATTGATAAGAACATAATAAGATAATAAGAAAAACATTTATTGAAAACAAAGGTGATTCGAACAACATACTTGATAAGGAAGAACTTTACAAAGACAAATTGGCGGAATAACATAACAATGAAAACAAAGCTACAAGATCGTTCAAATCCACCACCAATACTACCTTAAATAATAATTTTGGAAGTCTTTGGCATATCCCCCATAATCTTGTGTGTCTTTAATTAATTGTGTTTGGAAATGGTGGGTGGAAAATTAATGGAGATGTGACTATTCAACTCTTGCCTCAAAGTGGGAGCCACCATTCATCCACCGTACATAAGCGCAGAATTCCCCTTCTATAAGGAAGATTTGTAGTGGGTCATAAAAGAATTATATTAATCCCCATATGTCCCCTAATCTCACGTAAATGGTCATCCCAAACAACACATTTTGGTTTGCGGGATATTATTTAAATGGTGGGTTATTTTTCTGCGCCACAGAATATGGCCCAAAATTGAATCATCAAATTGGGCCACATGGAACTCCATTAAAAATTTCAAATTAGCTTCATCCACTGTTTAATGAAATTTTCTCCATGTTGTCTTCTATCTCCAGATACATTTTGAGACTCTTTGGGCTTGATTCATTGCCTCTACAGTTCAATTATTGGGCAGCTGTCCAAATCACTTCGTTGAGAATGTGGTTGGTTAAAATCCCACATTGGTGGCCTTCCAATATGAATCTATATGTGCTCGAAAAGAATAAATTATTCCTTATATCATGGTAGAACATAAAATAGAATATGAAAATAAAATCAAGAGAATTTTATGTTTTATGAGATGTTCAAAATGTACCATGTAATAGTGCATTTTAGGAATGAATTGCAATCATGATGTGAAATGATGTTCAAAGTGTAAAATGGACTAAAATGGTATTTATGAATAAAACATCACATCAAAACTATATAAACTAAAAATTAATATTAGCCTCTTCCAATGTATAATAAACCATTATGGCTTGAATGTTTATGTTTCATCATGTTGTTGTTAAACTTTTCATCATTTATAAATTTGAGAATTCTATAGAATTTCAATTGATTCGTAATTTATCCATTACACCATACAAAACCAGAATATCTAACAAAAATATTATTACTTCATTACTAATATATAACCCTTATCCTTCTTTATATTTACTTTTTTGATAATACATCTATTTTCTAGTAATTCGTCAATTTTTTCTCCACCGTTCTATTTTTAAATTCTATAACTACTTATTTGATATTATTTTAATGCTGATTCAATTGATTAATTTTTTATGATACATGTGGGTTATTTTTTAATATATCATGAGTTCTCATTGTAGTAGAGATTGAAGTTATGTGCTTGACCATCCATTATTTCATGAAAAATATTGAAAGATTCATGTTGACATAGGGGATTTATGATATCTCCTTAATTATTTTTCAATTATGTGATAAACATGATTCATATTATTTACATAATAATGAAATATATATAATTATGATAAATATATAAATATTAAGGACAAGTTAAAAATATTTGGAAGTAGTGATCACATTTGATTTATGGTATCATGGTTCCTCCTGATATTTTATAAATATAGTATATTTGATTTCTGTAAGTATTATTTTTCAATTACAGGACTTATATGAATATAGTTTAAGGTACAATCGATGTTTTAATATTATATGTTAGTTTATAGAGGATAGTGAATTTAATTACCATTATTCCCAGAAATTTATTGAACATGCAAGTCATTATTTGTCATTCTATCTTGTTGATTCTATTATTACTAAAAATTGAATGTTTAGCTTCCTATTGATGAACCATTCTCATAATAAACAAATTAATTCAAAATAGTATTAATGTTGATGAATTTTAATATTAAAATAATTATTGTGGTTTTCAGACCATTGTAATTTTTTATATTCTTATAGGACTTAGTTTTATAGACTTAGATACCCCTTGATATTGATATATTCAAAAGAAGAGTGTTTCTATATGTGTGCATATGATAATTTGAACCCTTTTATTGAATATTTATGGAATTTGTTTAATTTATATATTATGAGATAGATGTATGTCAGAACATTTGAATGGGGATATCTTGTTTCCATTTAATTGACATGGGGTTGATGTCGATAGGGAAGGAACAGGTTGCGAGCTCAGCTCACTTTTTTCTATATTTTTTATTTCGTTTATAGATTTTTTTTATTTTTATTGGTTGAATGTAGAGATTTAAAATCATGTTTTATGTTATCCTCTTATATTATGGTAACTTGATGTCCATTTCTTAATATCTTTCCACCTTCCATAGTTAAACTTTGCACACCAAGTGCATATTCTTATTTATACTTGAGGTTAATTCCATGAACTCATTGATAATGGAATGATAAATTAATTATAAATGAATTATAGGAAATATTTTATGATAATGGTTATGAATAAAAAATGAAAATCCAAAGGATGCATGAAATGAATTCTCTGACAACAAGGAATGAGAATATGGAATTTGATGATGATTGTAAATGCATATTGGTCTATAAATAAATGAATAATAAAATTTTCATTTGTAATTGGGAAATTAAGAGAATAGAGTTTTGTAATTACATAACATAAATTTTAAAAAAAGTTTGATTTCAATTCATGGGTATTTATATGAGATCTATCTCACTACACCTTAATGGGGGAATCCTCATTTTTAATAGGATGATAGATGTGGTGAGTCTAAGGGTATGTATTTTTTTACATGGTTGGTAGTGTGAAATAATATTTGTTATATTTTTTTGTATAAAATAATCAAAACCTCAAATAATGAGGGTATAAAATTCCCAATTTTTTGGGTTTTTATTGATTTAACATTATCTAAGTTGGTGATGGAATGAATTTGTCACTACTTAATGTTTCCCACTCTCCCTTCAAGTGACACATTATGTGTTTTTTTATCCATTATATGATGGATTAATGTATGGTTATATTGTATACATGGTTTATGGTGGCTCTAAATTTTATGATACATATTTGTGGGATGTAGAAGCATATTTTAACATAATATTAATGTATTCTATGCATAGTGAATGTGGTTACTTTTGGTTTACCTTCATGATTTGTGGTTGAATTAGGAATAATTTCTAAAACATGGGATGTAATCGACTTCATACTCATTTCTTATTTTGGATATGTTATTGGGAAAATTTGGAAAATTGTGTTTCTAGAGTTGATGGTATTGTTATAATATAGTTTCTGAGGGGGGAAGGATAAGTTCTAAAAGGGGTTGTACCACAATGCTTTTGGAATTGGGGAATGAGAGTGTAAAACCACTAGGAAGTTGAATTAGGTTATCTATTACATGTATATTCTTGGATATAAATATTCTTACAAAATTATGAATCATGGTGATAGAGATTTTATAAGGATGTGATGTAGTTTTACCTTCTTTGGAAATAATTTTTTAATATCATTTTAATAATTTCTATTTATAATTCTTTATTCATATATTCATGTGTGGTTTTAGGGAGGATCCTACTAAGTATACATTTATGCTCACCACATGTCTATGTTTGTGAATTCTAGATAGATATTATGATAATCATTACAAGATCATGGAGTTATTCATGAGTTGGTGGGTCACATTGTCACTTTATAGGATTTGTTATTGGTATTTTCTTTTTTTCCAATTCTATGACATTTCATTTTTTATGATGATTGATATAATATTTTTATAATGGTTTTGGGCAGTGGATCATAACATTTATTGATAAAAATTAAATATTGATGGTAATACTATCATTGTATTCAATCTATAACATTAATGTTAGTCACCAATAAAAGGCCTACAAGAGAAATTCATTGGGGTAATCTCCATATTTTCTACTCACCTAAGAGGGGTACCAATGGAGGGGTAAGGGATCGTGAAAATAAACCCTTAGAAGCCTAAAACCTAAAAAACATATAAAACATTAGGGAAATATTTTAAAAAACTAATAATGAAAAAATACATTGAAAAACCATGAAGAAGATAAACCCCCCAAAAATACTATTACAACACTAAAACCAAAAAATATCATAATAACTCTCTAAAAATATATTACCTAATGAAATGTATACAATTTATAATGAACCATAAAATTAAAAAATACCAAAGAAACCTTAAAACCTAAATATTTAACAACTAAATAACCTACGTATTCAAAATATTAAAAAAACAAACCTATAAAACATAAAAATTTATTAACTGAAAAAAAATATATTTTAAACCATAATACCTCAAAATTATAAATAATATTAGAAACTATGAAAACCACTAAAAAACAAAATCCTAAAATATTTATAAAACACTCAAAATAATCATAGTTGACACTAAATAACATCAAACACAAAGAATAAATATAAAAAACCAACATCTAAAAACACATAACCCAAAACCTGAAACCCTTAACATACACAATAAACACAGAATACTAAATACTAAAATCTAATCCCCAAACCCTAGTCCTTAAAATCAAATAAAGGATAACATTAATAAAAATTAAAAAACTAGAAAACTTATATTCCAAATCCTTGTACAGAATAAATGACAAATATATATATAAATAATCCTAAAAAAATTGAACCTCATTAAAAATTTAATAGTAAGAGAAAACCATGATATAAATACACTATAGAAATACCCTATACAACAACAATGATCTATTAACACAAATAAATTCTAAATATAATAATATTAAAAATCCAAAATACAACACATTAAATCTAGAAACAATAACAACTATTAAAAATTAAAAAAAAGATAAAATTCACTAGAAATGATACAACTATAAAAATACTTAAATAAAAATTTACCTTTCTAATAAACACTATAAAAACTATAAAGAACAATAAAAACATTAAAAGTACCTAAATATGAATAACCTAAATATGAGACCCTGAATCCCAAAATGAATCCCAAAAACATGGACCCTAAACCCATTCACTATAATACAATCCCAATATAGAAATACCTGAACCTTATATTATAAAACTAATCATTAATATCTAATATGTAAAGACCCCTAAAATCAAAACAAAATTAAAATCCCTAAACCCCCATTAGAAACCATAAAACCATTAAATATATTATAAAATATATTCCGAAAAATTTATGTAAACACATTAAATTATTAAAATGCTATTAAAACAAAAAAACATATTCCATAAAAAGAAATCTAAAAAAACTATAACATTTCTTAAAAAATAATAAACTCACTAAAAAACCATCTACCTCAAAATAGAAATCCTATACCACAATCCGTAAACCCTGATCTCAAAATCATTAAATAAAATCCATAAAAAAATAATCTATTAAATTCATCATAACCATAAAAAACCGTAAATAAATAAACAAAATGATGAACATGTAGATAAATATAAACTGTAATACTTCAAAACTAAGGGAAAACACTAAAAAAGATTACCAAAAAATTAATTTCTTAAAAAAACATATAATACCCATGATGAATATATCTCCCTAAACAATAAAACTATAACCTGAATTAAAAACATTAAACCTTAAATAATAATCCATATACCATAAATCATAAATATTAATCTTTAATAATTAATTTATAAACCCAAATCCATACTATATAAAATTGTGACACTTTACCAAAAACCCTATCTCCTAGAAACTAAACCTTGATTCCATGAAACAGTAGAAAAAAAATTTAAAACCCGTTAAAAACAATAAAAATCAGAAAATTATTTTTGAAAAATTAAATCTAGAAAAAATTAATATAAAGAAATAACATAAAACATAAAAAGGTCAAATTCATCATTTTAAAATATAAAACAACATAATAAAACAATAAAACATTAACCCAGAAAACCCATATTATATTCACAATGAGCCATAATTATACATTATAACCCACTCAAACAAAAACCATAAAATATAAATATTCAACCATAATCTGAAAAACATAAAACTAGAACAGTAAAAATGTAAAAAACGTTAAAAAAATTTAAACTATAAATAACATTGAAATTTATAATACATTAAAATAATTTAAGAAAAATAAAAAAAATAAAAATACAAATAACCCTTTGAAAACATTAAAAATAATTATTCTTAAGAAATATATAAATAACCATACTGTTCTATGTGAAATAACAAAAAAGTCAATCAACTCTAAAACAAAAACAAAAAAACCTAAACCCTTAATAGTAGTACATCGACAACATAAAAAACCTAGAAATATTAAAATCCATCAAAAATGTAAAATCACCTTATGACATAAAAAAATTGATATAATATTGTGAATTAAAAAAATATAATATGAAAGAAAAATTATAATAGATTAGAAAAAAATTAATCCACAATGAAAACACTAATATACATAACTCCTGATTAACCCTATAAAACCATAAAAATCATATATACCAAAAAAATATAATTCTATTTTCCTAAATACTACATCATATCCTCTATTCTAAAAAATACATAAAACCCTCAAAATAATAAAAAACTCAAAAAAAATTGATTCATATTAAATTTTAAATTTTTTTTGTAATAATAGGTAATAATATGATGTATTTATTTTCAATTGGATTAAATTTGGTTGTTCTATGAAAAAAATTTATGCTGCTGTGAATTTTTAAGATGTTATTGTGGATTTTAGTAAAGGTAGTAATCACTATTCATTGGAGAGTCACCATGTTTGGATTGGGGTTCCAATCCTAAATTTAAAAATTATTAGAGATTTGTGACTAATGTGATTTGGAGTTATAATTCAAACTGAAAACTTTTTATAAGAAATAGTTGAACATTGAATTATGTGGTAGATGAAATTTAATTTGATATGATTACTTATTTAAAATGAACAGGCTTGTACAAGTCATTATTAAATTAATTTTGGGTTTCATATATGTCTAGAAACATGAATAAATCCCCTTACACATATGGTTCGACTTCAAAATAGAGAAACTAAAATGATGAAATGGGATTTTATAAAAAAATTACATTGAGAGTCGTATATGTTTTATAAGAATAAAAATAGGTACTCCAGTACTTTATTTATTTTCAAAGGGACTCATAAATGTAGAAAAAAATGTCTTTATTCTATGGATAATTTAATTTTTTTTAAAGTATCATTTTACAACATGAAGAGGCTTCAAATGATAATTATAGAAAAATCATGTCAATTAAATTTTTTCTATAAATGAACTAAAATTGGCTTGTGAGCATAGTAAATCCCAATTTAAATGGATTTTTTCCACCTAAAGAAGATATGTACAGTTGTATTTGAAGTAATAAGTTGTGCTCGAAAAAATGTTGATCATTTTCTAGGAATTATTATTAGGAGAAAAACCTTGGTGATAAAAAGTGTGAGGTAATGAATAATTTATTTATTATTTGGGAGCCTTTTCAAATGCTTGATATTTATAGATTGGATTTTGTTTTATATTATAGTTTCTAATGATAAATATTATAAAAAACATGAATCAATGTTTTCATTTCATAAATACGATGTATATAGTTCATTAGGATGTTTTAATTTTTTAACTCAAAAATTCCTTGGATATATTGGATAAACAATATTTTAGAAAATTATCACAAAAATCAATTAAATAAGGAATACATATAAGTGAGGGATAGTGATTCAATATAAGATTTTTTTAAAGATCAATAATGTTAATGTTATTTTTGATAAGTCGAGTATCTATATAAGATAGAGAATCAAAGTGTGGGTATTTTTGTACAACACTAAATATATTTAATTATAGAATATTTTGTTATGATGAATTAATATTATTTAACGATCTTGTATCATTGATTCATATCTTTTGATGTTAATATTTAATATTAGTTATTAGATTTTATCCCCTGAAATAAGTTAGTGTAAGAGAAGAATAAGTCATGAACATTAGATATGAAGTTAAATTTTCATAACAATAATTCAGATAGTAGTTGCATATTGGCTAATTGAAATATCAACACATGATGATGTGTGTTTTTTTGATGTATCATTGTATAGGAGATCAGTGTAAAATATTTTTAATTTGGTTCTTTATTTTTTTTGTTTGGTTTTTTCTTAATTATGATCTCAATTACTAATCAAATGTGTATTTTTTATCATAAAGACATGATCTAAATAAACATGATAAAAAATAAATTTCAATACACCCTAAAATCACCCACTCCCACACCCCTTGGTTTTTTACTGTGGGATATCATGTTATACTAAGTTGTATTTACTAATCTATTTTTGCATGGAGTATCATTTATAATCTATTTTGATGGAGAATATTTTGAAATAAAATTGTGTACTGTGGTTTTACATGTTTAATTATCAGATATGGTATAATATAATGTGATATCATCATCATTATTATTATTCATTAGTAATACATATATATGATGGATTTCATTCCACCAAAAGGTTAATAATTTAATATGATATAATTATTTTGAATAATTAATCAAGGTCTCATAATGTTTTATCAAGAGAATAATCTAATTCGATTAATATTAATTTGAAGGAGTTTCCAATAAAAATGTAATTTGGGATATATGTGCTAACATATATAACTGTGATATAAAATTCAAAGAACATAATCAATAGAGTTAAAAAAATATGTGGTGATATGTAGAATTTACAAGTGAAATTATGCATGTGTTATTTAATCATTTTATTGATGTTGTTGAAGTTATTCTAGGACTTGGATATGTGATCAAAGATTAAGATATTGTGAAACAGATCTTACAACAAATGCCATTATTTTCAATCTATAAATGAATAAATGAACATTATGGAATTATATATTTATGATATATGCAAAATTCTGTACATATATGAAATGTGAGTTAAACTACAAAGTTCTATAGAAAATATATGAAAAAATATATTTCCTTCAAATCATAATATGAGAAAATGTCTGGAGGATACTATTAGAGATATTTCCAGTGATATTATATTTTGTTTTTTGTAAGGATATTTCAAAGAGATAATGGAAAATTTTAGGGAATGAAACATCTACATAGATTCTTCTAAGAAAATATTAGAAATTTCATTGCAATATTTTTAATAAATGATGATGGGATCGTTGATTATTTTGAATACTAAAAAAATATCACCAAGAATGATTTTTAAATATACCAGTTAATTTAGAAGAATGTATCAAAGAATGGTTTTTATCCTATATAAGAAGATGCATATAAATATATATTCGATGGTATTAAAAATATGTTTATACCACACATAAAAATTCCATGATTGGTGAAATGGGGTGATCTAAACTTGAAGAAGAAATTGATGACCAATCTAAGAATGTTATTGATCCCCATATGGTACTGAATGATTTTATTGAAGGAAATTACATAAAAATAAAAATAAACTAGATTATTTTGTGATTTTTAATGGAATTCCAATGTTTATTACTAAAATTGAATCATTTTTCAATCACTAATGAATTTATAGAATAAAATAAAGATTTTCATGTGAAATAAGATGAAGTATTAAGCTATATTATAAATATTAAAGAAATAACTATGATCATGGATTATTTTTCTATAAATATTATGTAAAAGAATCATAATAATGATACATGGTATGAAAAAGTATATTCTTTGTGAAATAAATTTTTGTATGAAAATAAAATTTATTTCAAAATTAATATGTTTCAATTTAAAATGTTAATAGATGAGGTGTTAAAATAATCAGTTGAATAATGAATAATATAATATTAGGACGTATTCAATGATGAAACAAATAATTCCATGGGTAAGAGTGTTATAGTTTATGATGTTATAAAATTATATTTTATGATATTAAAATGTAAAAAAATAATAATAATAATGTGAAAGAAGATAATTTTAAACCATTTAGATCTAAAAAATAATTCTGCTATTTTTAGAAAAATAGAGATATATGGAGAAAACAGTAGAAAAATATATTTTCTCTTATGATGGAGAGTCTCTTGGGTAGACTCGTAGTTATTGATATTAATCATAGAGCTGGTTTCTATTTCCTTATTAATGAATCTCTCGGTGTTGGATTGAATGAGTATGAGTGAAAGGCCCAGTCTATGCTAATGGATTTGGGACACTAGACGTTATGTGGCGCTACGAATAAATCCCACGATGATGGTAATCAGAGATCCATGCTTGCCATGTAGGTCCGGTTAAAATGTCTAGTAGTGGATTTGGGATCACTGATAAAGAAAGGGAATGAAAGTAAAATCCTGAAAATGTTTAGCACTACTTCTAGAAGATGTTCTACTACTCAAGACGTTCATAGCAGACTAAATCATGGATAATGGGTATGTTGGAACCCACCTACTAAGGGATATAAGATAAATGTTGATGGATCGTGTGCTCTTGGTATGATGTGTGGAGGGGAAGTCTTCCGAGATAAAAATTGTTTTGTTATTATTACTTTCATAAGCTTCTTCGGTCAAGGAGACTCTATCAGAGTATTGTCTAAGGCAATTCTTGAGGGGCTGAAAATCTATAGGGGCGTTAATTTATCTTCATCCTTGATTGAAACAGACTATACAGTGATTTATAATTATATAAATCACAAGAAAAATACCCCATGGTCTATTAATTATTACATTTGAAGGTGTATCTAATAAATTCCTAATGGTGTGGTTGCCCAACAAACATAGCATGGAGGCAATAATGTGGCAGATTTTTTAGCCTCCATGAATGATCAAGATGATCCTCAGATTATTTTTTCCAATATGGGATGTCTTCCTTCTAAATGTGTCGATCTTGTTCTGGAGGATGCTCTTGGTTTTCACTATTTTAGACCTCCCTAATTCCCATGCATTCAAAATTCATGATTTTTTTCTATGTGACCTTACCCCCACATTTTACTTAAATAAAAATTGTTGCTGTTGTTTTTTGTATATTTTCTCCTTTTAAGAGTTTATATTGGGGATATTTAGTCGATAATATGACATTATATGGTAAATTTAAATGAAACTTGTTAGTAGAAACAGTTGGTACTATTATATGAGAAGTGAAACACATCCTTTTTACTAAATATAAATTCATTCAATAGATACTATTTCACCATTTATTACTATGGGAATAAAAAAATTATTATTTTAAAACTAGAAGTTGTTTTTTCTATGAATGAAAAATGATTATGGATTCATGAAAATTAATTCAAACTCCTATAAAAAAAATATTTTCACCATAAGAAATTTAATGGTATTCCCATATTGTCTACACTAGAGAGAATGTGAAGGGATTGACACACATCTCATCTTACTCTCGAATCTAATTGATTGGATATAGCATTTTTTAAAGGATAATTTGTTAAAATTTCTATAAAATATACTATCAAAATTAGAAATTGGATTTGGGAAAATGGTTTCCCATTCCACATGATATATACCATAATTATTATAAAGGATGTGAATAAAAATATTTTCAAATTTGTTTTCTTGATTTTAATGGATATTTGATGACTTATATAATTGTAAATAATTTATTTAAAAATTATGAACTATTAAATATAGATGTTATTTATATGCATGGATCCAGACATAAGCTATAATGAGTGAATCAACTCTGTGAAATCAAAAATGACATGATGATTAACCATAAAGGATGCTTGATTATGCAAAATGATAGAAAATATCTTATTAAATGATGTACGATAATCAAAATTTATACAAATAAGATATTAATAAAAAAATATTTTCTTAAATTAGAAAATGGGAAATGATTATGACACTTTATATTATGCATAATTAATCAAAAAACATGCAGAACATTTAAATTCAAAAAGATATAATATATGTTCTAATCATAAATAAATACGGTGAAAGGATATGTGATGGTATTATATAATTAAATATATTTCAAAATCATTATCCGAAAAATAATAAGGGAGAATATTATTCTCCGAATATTGTCTACATTGGTTTTTATATTCGTACTGGTTAGGCTATAAATTATAGTGAGAAGTATTTTATTCTATTTTTGATAAATTTAAATGGTTGGGATGTTCACTACTTATATGGTTGAAGTGAAAAATATTGGATTATATCAAAATGTTCAAAATAATATCAAAAACAAATCACAATGAATAAAAAGGATCTTTTAAAAAGATTATTGAATATATCACACATCTATTTAGGTTGACTAATACTTTTTAAAACTTGTTATTAATCCTGATGAATCTATTGTGAGAACTGTTAAATAGAATGATGTTTTTGAATAAAGAAACTATATGGTAAAAAACATTGTTAAAATCATATTTATTGAATGTTTTATCTTACATGAATATTAGAAATAATCTATGTAAGTGGTTGTATACAATCATGATTGGTAATTTCTCAATGTTATTCTATAAAAAGATAACATATAAAAAGTAACATGAAGGAAAAATTATAAAATCATCTCCATGTATTAAGGAGAAAATGATTTATCCAAAATACAGTTGGAAATATTAGAAAATAGTGGGATATTATTAATACATTTTCATTTTTAGGCTACTCATTATGGGGTTATTATAATAAATGATTCAATATAAGGCTCAATAAAATTTTCTAAGGAAGGTTTGTTATGTTAATTGAGAATTATGATAAATTGAATTATTGAAAATTGTCGCATAAATTTGTAAATAAATATGATGTGAGGAAATTTAAGGATTTACAATAATCTAAATATTTTTAATGGTGACGATTATAAAATAAAATATATGAGAGAAGAATAAAAATTAATAGAGTCAACATGTGGCTCAATTAAGAAGAATTAGAAGTGTAGTTGATCCAGTCAACACTCTTAGAGACAAATATACTCTAAAACAAGCATAAATAAAGAGAAAAATAATAGTAAACAACACTATTATCAAATATAGAACCGTTTTTCTTTGAAGAAATAAAAATTCAAGATTAATGGATTAAATCCATGAAATATGATTTAGATCAAAGTGAGAAGAAAGAAACATGAGGGATTGTAGATAGACAAAGACACCTAAATGATATGGGTTTGAAATGGGACTTCAAAAACAAACATGATGAACATAGAAAGGTGTTTTGGAAAAGATAAAGTATTGTATGTAAGGGATATTCATATCTTAAAGGATATGGGGATGAAGAAACATTTACTTCTAGGGATAGAATATATTATTCTATACTTTTTCATGTAGAGGTTGTCTGAAATATGTTAAATATATTCTAGATGAATGTGAATATAATGTCCCAAATGGGGTTATTAATGTATTGTTATATATAAGTAATTGGTTAAATTTGATAATAGATATAATTATTTATAATTATTTGGATTAAAAAATTATTTATAAATCAAATTCCACATGCTTTGCATGAATGGATATATTTTAATGTAAGTGAATAGGAATTTATGAGTTACGAGGTTAATCATAATATTTATGTTAATATTTAAAATGATAAAGAATTCATGGTGATGGTGTATATATATGATTTCATACACAGAGGTATTAATAATAACCTAACTGAAAAATATTATGAACCAATTACATTAGTTTTTTTAAGTTAATTATTTTTTATTTTTAATATATTTTTTTGTGGAAATATCATCTACATGATAGGAATACGTTCACTTCATATGTTAATTATAAATAAGATATACAAGTTATTTTAATAACATTAGTATGAAAACATGTTTCAGATCTATTAATAACTTGAAAAAACCTAGAAAACATGATTATATTAAGACATTAAACTGACATTTGTATGAAATAATTATCTTTTTTTTATTTAATCGAAAAAATCTTGGTCGTATATTATCTATGAAACATGTTTGGAAGAAAATTTTTAGTATTTTATAAAGTAATTAAATATTTTTTTATTAAAAATAATTTTGAAGTATGTTATGGAATATTGAATAATGTTTTTTATTTAAGGATGTAGGAGATATAGATTTTCTGTAGTTGTTAAACATAGATTGTTCTTGTGATATTTTTATAGATTTTTCAAATGTAAAAAATATTTCATTATTGGAGGAAACTATGTAATTTAGATGAGTAAGAAATTGGATTTTGTTTCATTTAGTTTAACAGAAATATATTAAATTTCAACTACTAAGGAACGTTTATATTTAATGTCGATAAAGGAGAAGTTCAAGGACCTCTGTGAAATGGTCAAACAACCAACACTGATTTTTTGAGACAATTATATTTCCATTATATTGAAAATTAATCCACTACATTACCCTCATACTAATAATATTGATATTAAATATCATTTACCCATGGATAATTGGGAGAAAGGTTCTCTAAAAATGTGGTTTTATAGAATAAAAAAATAAGTTGAATATTTTTTTACTAATCCATTGAAATAAAATGTGCTTGGGAAGTATATTATGAGGATATGAGTTCAATCAATTTCTATAACATAAAGAGGTTCATTCTCACTTATCCCCATTATACATAGTACATTATTTGGTTTGTTTTCACTATCAAATGAAGTTATCCTCTACAAAGCACATGAAGATAATGGCTGATAAAATCCAAGAGTAATTACAAGAAGATCATATGTTTCACAAATAAATATATATAGTATTGTTGAAATTAATTCTATCCATATATTATATCAATGAACCATGTCTTGCTTAGGAATAGATAATTTATTAAAATATATCTCCATAGCTTAATAATATTAAATGTAATATGAATTCTAGGATACACATATAACATAAAATAACACCCTTTGAATTTTATTACTAAAGGCGAAGATAATATAACATGAAGAACATGAATGGGAAACACTGAAGAACTCCCCAAGGGATTGGTTTTGATTAATAATTTAAAATAACAAATGAAACCTATAGAGTATTGAATGATCTAGAAAAATAATAATTTTTTGTAATAAAATCCAATTGGGTATATTTTTTCCACTATATATTTTAATATTTTATATTTATTATTAATTGGAAGTTAATTGATAGTAAAACAATGAATTACAAATATTATGATAAACCAAGACAAGATTATTAGTAGATTGTTGAGGCAATAATTACAAATCCTTTCACCATGATGTGGTGACTCACCGTGATGAGTAAGAGATTATATTTGATGTCATTGTAAATGGTTTTATTGGATTTATTATAGTTTTTTTACACTTAAAACTAGAATCATTTCATAATAAAATGATCATTTTGTTAACATTCTGTTAGAAGATATTCAATTTTTTATTTTTTCTTATGGTAAATTTATATCTTATACATGAAGTGGAAAAATAAATGGTGAATTTAATACATGTCTAAAAAATGAAAAATAAAACTTATAGAAAAGGCTTTTATCCAAATTATAGATGCTAAATTGATGAAATGTGGTGTAATAATTTAAAAAATATTTTATTTTTCTATATGTTTTCTATAAATAAAAATAATGAGTCCCATGTCATTATGAAGATCATGGAAAAACTAGATCTAGTAATAGATATGTTCAATGATTTGGATCATATAATATTGTATTGAAATGATCTATACGGATCACCAAAAAGATTTAAATCAGTGTAGTGGAAAAAAGAATCTTCTTATATTGTGTCTACTAAAATTCATGTGAATAAAAAGTTGGTGAAAATTGAATATTTCATATTTAGGGACCTATACAACAATATAAGAAAAGTGTAATATAATTTTAATAAAAATGTCATCATATATTAAATTTATAGCCCTTCATGGATGTTTTAAATGGAGGATATGTAATATTTTCAAAATTGGAGGTTACGAACAACATATTTTGAGATTTATAAAATTTTCAATTTCATGATTGTTATGTTGTGAATTTCTTTAGCATGTAAAGTTATCAATATTTGATCTCAATGTGAATATTAATTATTTGTTATATTTTGAATATAATATGTTTGTAGCTGATTTATATATGAATTTTTAATTTGAAAATATAAAAATATCTATATATATTGGATTTTATAGATGAAATTAATCATTGAAAAAAATAATATGTTGGATATATGGAAAGAGGACATGATTGATGATTATTATTTGAAATATTTAAATATCATGAATTATCGATGAATTTTTAATTGGGTAGAATGTTTTTTATGATTTGGATGTTATTCATTGAGATTTTGTGCATAACATGAATGATCAAAAATTGAGAAACATAAAATTATGTATAACACACAATGTTTTGTGGGGTTTTCTTTTTGATTTATATCATTCTGAGTTTAACCAATGTGTCAATTATATCATTTAAATACAATTGAATATAATTAGTTAAGGGGGATATATTTCGTTGAGAAATACTATGAATCAATAATGTTCTAACATAATAATGGAATATCAATAGTTTAGTGGATAATTACCATATCAAAATATGGATGATCAGTATTCATTTAATTTACCACATTTTAATTGGAGTAGGTAATATTTTTCTTATTTTTCCTTATTTATTTCTATATCCAGATACTCCTTTTTGTGATCATTTTGATAGATTCAGTGAGTTTTTTCAAATAAGATTATAGTATCAAATTACTGTTTGGAATGTGAAATTTCAAGACAACCTAATTAACTACTACATGGTATTTACTCTATGAACTCATGTTAAAAAAATCATAAAATAATATAATAATGATTTATTACCATAAAACCCCTTGAATAACTTAAAAAATATAAAATATATAATTAATTAAAACTAAATATGTGTAGAAATTAAAAAAAAACCTCATGACCCCTAAATGATAAACTATAATCCCTAAACACGATAAGGTTAATCCAATGCACTAAACCATAAAAATCACACTGAACCCCTAACCCTCAACCATATAAATCCTTATAAAAAATAAAAAATCATCAAAATGTCAAAAAATAATTATATACTCTAAAACCCAAATCAATTTAAAAACATTTAATAGATAATAAATAAAAATTAATAATGACCACCAAAGCCATAAATATCTAATGAAATGATAAAAAATATACATTTAAAAGCCTTATAAATTTCTAAGAGATCCAAAAAAACAAAAAAAAACATCCAAAACCCCATCACATAAACCCTAACCACTAAACCATAAAAAACACAAAAAAAAATATCCAAAAACATCATACTACTAAAAAACCATGATAACATAAAAATACAGAAAACATATAATAACTCTTAAAAAATATCCAAAAAAATACATACCATAACCTTAAAATTAATAAAAGACCTAAGAAAACTACAGAACACCAAAACCAAAAAAAATACTTTTCAAACATAAAAAACTATAATATTACAAAAATCTCTATAACAGCACAAATCTCTACTTGAAATACTGAACCATACACCCAAAACCCAATAATGTAATATATAAACCATATATCCCAAAATATTACTACACGACATTAAAACCCATCAAAATGTTTAAAAATAAAATGTCCTTAAAATAAAAAAAAACACAATCCACAAAAAATATTAAAAAACACTAAAACCTAAAAACAAATAGATAATCTAATAAAAATAATCCTAAAATATATTAGAATACCCATAAAATCATTAAGAATACTAAAATATATAAAAAAACATGAAACACAAATAATAAACCATAGTTCATAAATCCAAAATTAGTTACCTTAAAAACAAAACCATAATCCCAAAACACAAAATAAAAAAAAACAATATTCCCTAATAAAAAATTTTTTATCCATAAATAGTAATCCATATATATAAATCAATTAACCATTAACCCTAAACTCTAGAAACAAAAAACTATTAAGACCATAAAATTCCTCAAGCATCCACTATAACACATAAACAATTAAAAATCATAAAACCTTAACAAAAAATTATCAAATAAATACAATAATACCATTATAAATACATAAAACAACCATAAAATTTCTAAAATCATTAAAACCTTAATTCATAAGCCCTAATTAACAATCTACAAACCATATCCCTTAACCCTATACCAAAAACACTAAACCCTAAACCCAACTCCTAAAACCCATAAATAAAATCAATTACCTAAATGAATTTGAAACCCAATTTACCATAAAAAATTAAAAATAATACAAAAATTTATTAAATAATCCATACAAAATACACTGTCCACAGAGAATAATAAAAATTTTAAACCATGGAGACACATAAAAGTAACCCTTAAAATAAAAATAACCATGAAAGTAAATATAAACCCCAAAAAAATACTTAACCTCAAATAAAATATCATTAAACCCCCATCTCAATACCTAATCACAAAATAGCAAACCTTATCCCTCGAACACTAACCCAAATAAACTCAAATACCTACAAAAATAATCAATCCCCTAAAATAATAAAATGACAAAAAACCATAATATTTATAAAACATTAACCATAAAACCAATTAAATTAATAAACACCTAAAAACTATCCATATTATTAAAATATCCTTACACTAAGCTGAGGAACATAATAATTATAAAACCATAAACCATAAACTGTAATCCCAAACCATAATCCATAACCATAAATAGAAATCCATAAAATATAATCATACAACCTAAAAAAATTATACCATTTACACACAAAAATAAAACCCCATTCAATATTTTAAAAATCATAAATGATTAAAACATAAAAAATTTATCTGTAAGAAACATAAACAACCTGAAAAATCATATAAAAAGAAAAAATGTTAAAACATAATCCATAAAAATATAATTAAAATCCATAAATATCTATATAATAAATTAAATAAAATAAAAAACACTAAACACTAATCTATAATAAAAAATCCAGAATCACTAATAACCCTACCCTATACCATAAAAATTTAAAACTAAACCATTAAAAATGAAAAAAACTAACATAATTATGGCCATCGCAACTGTACATTCCATGATCAACCCCACTAGAAAATAATTTTGTTCTATTACTAAGATAATGATTAATCCCTAAATCCATACAACAATTTACCATGGGTTGGTGAACATAATTTAATGTATTAAATCTATGAATGGGGAGATATACCCACATAATCCCTAAAAAGTTTCGATGAACCAGTAGTAAAATAAAGGAAACTACTAGGTAAAAATAAATTCCCCATAACCAATTTTTAATTTAAATAATGTATACAAACATCCAAAAAAAATTTGGAAAAGATGTTCCTACGAGCCTAATCATACATTGGATTCATATGAGATAAACAAACAAAAACCCACACATCCCTCATACTATACTACAAAATAATTAAAAAACTATTCAGGGTATATACATTGGATAATTTTTATTAATAATGTATTCCAAAATCAGTATCCTAGAGAAATGGATATGAACGACTAAAAATATAGTGATAAAAATAACAAAATAATTATAAATGAAAACATTATATAAATAACATTATAAGACAATAAAACTATGTTCTATTAATAATTTTGAATATTCTAAAAAATATTTAGAAATTTCACAAAAATTATATGATATGATGGACCATTCAACCTTATTATAACAATATAAACCTGATTCAGCTAGGTGGAGTCATGTTTTCCACATGTTAATGTACATCTGATGGATTTCATTTTTTATTCAATCTATTGAGAATTCAAGTGGCTATTGTAATCATCAATCAAATATATTATTCAAATTTAAATCAAATCTAAGAATATTTTTAGTATATTAGTATATCATAGAGATCATTGATGATTTATTGGTAATCAGTATTCATAATAAGGTAAGTAATATAGAATCAATAATTCCATAGTGAAACCAATGGATAGTCATGAATAAATTCTGTTAGTCAATCCATATGACTATTTGGGACCATATATATAAATGGGGAGGGAACACATTACATATATTTTATGTAGTACTTTGATTTTGTTAACTACATGGAATATTAGTTATATTTATTATAAATTATAAATATTGTAAAATAAAATACCCAATGGATTATTATATCGATTTAGAAAGTAAATCCAAGCTATAAAAACCCAACATGTATTTTACATTATTTCATTAATATGTCTCTTGATTATTTTTGGGATTTGGAGTAAACAAAATTTGATTGTTCATTGGATTCAATATTGTGATTTGGCGAAGTGTATTCTTATAAAAATTAATATAACAAATTTATAAAGGATTATTACTGGTGACCTATGAGGTTTGTTCAGTGCGGCATTCTATTAATGAATTTTAATTTGGTCCAATTCCATTAGGATTATAACTAATTGGTATAAAATCCAATGGGAGCTTCTTAGAGACTTTTTAGTTTACTCAAAAATTTCTTCTTTCATATTCTCACTTTTTAGATATTAGATTTTCTATTTGTTATGATTTATTACATTATAACATGGTGGGATTATAAAGGGTAATGTTTTTATATAATAAACTTTTAGTTAGGTGGTTTCAGTTACTTAATCATTAAAATGGATGTTTATTTTCTTAAAAATACTTTTAACTATAATTAAAAGTTTTTATGACTATAAAAAATTTGAAAGAAAATTTGAATAGTAATAAGAAAGGTGTTTATTGTTGTTAGGATGTTAATGGCCTAGATTATGGATATGAAAATAAAGGGAAATTATATTAACAAATATTTAATATCATCCCTAGAAAATATGAAAAAATTTATTAAACCACATAGTATATTCTTTTAAAAACAATAGTAGTTTAACATGAGGCTATTGAAAAAATGATCTACTACATATCATGTGAATGTATTCAACATGATTAGGATTTGACTTGAGTCTATTTAGGTGAAGTTTAGATATTTTTTATGGAAAATATTACCATTGAAATCAATATTTGAATCAT
Organism: Viscum album; assembly: GCA_963277665.1. Lineage (NCBI taxonomy): Eukaryota > Viridiplantae > Streptophyta > Magnoliopsida > Santalales > Viscaceae > Viscum > Viscum album. Next base: position 282,843,121 of record OY728141.1, read on the forward strand.
GAAAAAGAATATAAATAGTAGTATGTTGTTGTAGTTGGAAATGAGAATTTATATTTTATGATATTCTGAACATGTTTCTAAATATTGATCTATGGAGGAGTAATAATTATGAATTGTCCATTGAGGTATAAAAATATTTTAAATAGGGTTATTACATAATTGAGGATATTTAATTTGATCAAAATAGAAGTCAAAGGAATTGACAATATGTAAATCATTTCTTCCTAGCTCAGTTCATTAACATAGTAGAAAAAATGGTCACTTAACGAAATATTTCCATAAGATCAATGGAAATAATTTTTGACTAGATTGTAATGGATTTTCTCTAGTGAATTAAACTGGAGGAAGTAAAACAAATATAATTATGAATTCCATCACATCAATGAAATCGAAAATCATACTTTTTGGTGTCACTTTCCACACCATTAGGGAAAATGGAAAAACAATCAATTATATGTTTGGAAAAAATGGGAGACTATATATTAATATTAATGAAGATAATAACATAATAGAGATGGGTAATTTGGAAATGTGATTGCATAATTGAAATTCTCCTAAGATAAATGTGTTCAGATATATTATAGTTCTTCAGAAGAATAAAATTTCAATAGGATAGTTGGATTTATATTGATATAGAACATTCTTTCAAAAAGATAATGGAATATCACTAGTTGATCCTTGGTCATGGATAGAGGGGTAACAAAAGGAACATTTTAACTAATAATAATTATATTGGTAGATATAGTGTAAAGAACACCAACATCAATAAATCAATATCAATTGTCGTGTCATCATGGGAAACTAAATGATAACGGTATGAATATTATTGTTGAGAAAATGGTGCTAATATTTAATATATGTGTGAGTTAAATACATAGGAATAGCATAATGTGAGATTTAAATTTACTTATACAATGGTGGAAAACTGAATTTTAAATCACACGTATATGGATATCTGGGGAAATCCCTAATTAAGACTCATAGAGGATCATAACAAATTGGGACATTCATTGAGGGATTCATAAATTTTTTTTGATAAAAAACTAATTGTTTTGGAGTGCTCATGAATGGAAAAACTATGACTTAAAAGGGAATAAGGTTCAAGAATATATTCTTCAGATTTGACCACGATGGTGTATACGACCAGATAAGTTCTTATAATATCTATAAACACTTATGTATTAGATATGATAAAACTATTCCTATAATTCATAAAGAAAATAAAATAACTAAATTTTTGACTCATACATTGATATATATAGTATAAATAATGAAGATGTATTCAATGGTACCAAATGTCTTCTAAGATAAATTAGTATCTATACCATCTTAATTGATCATTTGGACTGAAATAATGTTGATAGGGTAGGAATTATTATAATACATTTGGAAAAGAAAAGTACTTGATGTTTCTCAACATAAGTTCTTTAAGTTTATGCAATATCTTCATGTGGATTTCAATTATAAGTATATTAATTATATTAATTCTTTTAAATGTTCCTATATAGGTTATAATTGTGAGTAATGCAAGTTTTTAAATTTTTAATTTGATAAGAATAATTTCATTAGAAGTATAATTTTGATCGGAAATTAGTAGTTCTTGTAGAAGGAAAGAACATGAAGGAAAAAAGAAGTTAAGGCTAATGAATCAACATCAATTCATGTTGACCTAAATAGTGGTTATATTGGAATACAAATTACTATTATTTTATATAGCTCTAAAAGAATAAAATTTGTTAAAATATAGAATAATTTTTTGGAGGAAGAATAGAATGATCATGAGGGAGGAAAACTGTATATTTGAAAAATATCACTAGAATTTGTGAGGATTCACCCAGAGTTCTCAAAAATTATATTCCAGTGATGTTACTTCATGATAAATTAAAGTCACAGGATGACTTTTTTAATTTCAAAAAGAGTTATTTTTTGAAAATATATGTATGTTTTTTATTTACATCATTCATTTAATGGATTTAGGAGAACTTGAAACCCTAAATTAATTTGATAAAATAAGATATTTTGTGAGTGGGATCTATCTATATAGAATGAGTTGGATTCAATACTTGTGAATTACACATATGAGTTAGTGTAGTTACCACATGAATAGGTTTGACCGATAAAGGGTTTAAATTATGTTAAAAAATGAATCTGACAGATGTAATAGTTATAAGAAATCATCGGTTGTCAATGAATTTCACCTGAATATTGGAATTTAAATTTCATAAATCTTTACTCTAATAGCTAGAAATTTTAACACTTGAGTAGAATTTGACAATTTTCTTCTAGAAGATTAAAATATGAGTCTAATTGATTTGAAGATGGATTTTTATCATTGGGATCTAAAAGTGGAAATCTACATGAAGCAATCTGTTGGTTTTGAGGGTCATAAGAACCTAAACATGGTTATTAAACTAAATTAAAGTCAATATGGGTTGAGACAGGAACTAAGGGTATGAAATAAAAATTTCAACTCATTCATTTTGGTGAAGGGAATCACTTAAATAAAATATTATCACTAATATTACATTACGGTAAATTATTAGCATAGTTTAATTATCAAAATTTAGTTTTGGGATTGGATTCTTCAGGTGGGTCCATCAATCCAATTGATTCAGGAGCGAATGAATGAATTCATGTAGAAGATAAAAATTAATAATTTTGTAGAAGCAAATGGAATATTGAGAATGAGGAAACAATTAGATACTAAGACATTAATTTTGGTCATATTAAAAATAGTACGTCTATTAGATCATTGAAATGTTTTTGATCACCATGTTAAAATAAATTTGACTCCCCTTGCAGGTCACATCAACAAATCAATATAATAATTTTAAAAAACTGAAGAATTGTAAAAGCACATGGATATGATACCAGAGTATTTAGATATATGAATTCAGTTATATGACATTTATTTCACATGAAATAATCTTCCCCATGTAGTGGATGTTTCCAGTAGGAAGTTTTTTAGTCGTGAGAAATATAATTGAGATTTTGTGTATGGATATTTAGATATATGATGGTAATAGAATTTACAACCATTTTATAAAGAGATGATGATATGTTGGTTGGGTATATTTATGAATGATTTTAGGTAACTCAAATTCAAATTAAATAAGAACTTGTTTAAAATAAGTGGAAGTGAAGTTAGAAGGATGTCAAAGATGTGACTGGTGATTTCACTCTCTACACTTGATGTTGAAAATGTTTCTATTACCGAAGCTATAGAGGGAATGGTATGGTTGAAATGTATATTTGAATATTGTAAAAGAAGAATGAAAAATGGACCATTATATGTTGATAGTATGTGTGTAATAAAATTTAGTAAGAATAAATTGTTTTATCTGTTGATGAATCACATCAACCACTAGTACCATTATATTCATAACATTCATAAATATGTAGTGTATTGTTTTTGGAAGATAATAAGACAATAGAATCTAGTGGATATGTTTATAATGTAGTTTTTTAAGCGAGGTTTAGATAACTCTATGTATCATATGGATTGGAATTAATCAAATAATATGAAAAATTGTATTTCATATAGTGGATGTACATTTAGTGATGTTTGTAAATGTTTTTGAGGATGGAATGAAGTCAGTGAATAACTCTTATAGTGGGAAAGTGTGAGGATTTTTTAATACACATCTCAAACTAGAATATGGTCAATAGAAGGAGAAACATCATATGAACCATTCCCTATTTTAGAGAAGTGGATATGTCTTGAAATGAGGTTACTAAAAGTTCATAATATTTGGATGGATGTCAACAAGGATTCCAGTCTATCAAAAAATCAATTATCAATTTCAATCACTAGTAGATAGTAGGGTTTGTGTTCACAAAAATTCTCTAAGGACTTTCTGTAATAACTTAATGTTTAGGGAAAATATTATCTACCAGTGATCATAATTTCATCCAGGTAAATTATCATGGAATCAGTTGTTTAATAGTTCAATGGATGGATGATTTCGAATGCAGAATTTTGGTACAACCAGATTACAATGTGGGACACTCTATATAAATGGGTGAGACTAGTTTAATTATGTTATGTTTTGTAAATAGATGTAGTTATCTTAATGTGTTTTGACTCATTCTTAATTTACATTGTACGTTATATTAAATGAATTTTGTAATTTATTATCCTATGGATATAGGATGTAAATATAACCAAAGAAGACCAGTTTGAATTTTACATACATAAAATTATTCTTTTATTATTATTGGTATTAGTTATATAAAAAATGTACTCAGTGTGTGGCTAACTCTGTTTCATTATTTATGTGAAGGATGTTATTCTGAATTAGGATACACATTTTTTATATGATTCTAATTGGATACATATTTCGAGTAGCATAGTCTTTCGGTGTTTAATTTTATTTTCGGTAAATTTTGGAGGGATTATTAATATTTTCCAACTCATATATAATATTTTCACCATTCCCTATAGTATCCTCAAACATATTTTTAAATAAGGTTCTAAATGGACACCCTTTCTAATCACATTACATAAATATAATAAAAAATTATAAAAAATTTATCATATCAAAATCAATCAGTTAAAAGGGCCTAACAATTTACCACTATTATCACCAGTCAGAATAGTTGTACCTTCTCTATATGATATTGAGCCAAAAAGATAATATATACCTATCTAATCAATAATTTTTTAATGAAATAACAACCCCCCTCCTCAAATAATCACCATCACATTACCCCATAACCATCCATTGCACTATTCATCAACATATCATAACATTCCACCCATACATCTGTAGTTTGGTTCAAACATAAAGGTTATAAACTATGTGAATTCCTAAATCAATATGTTCTACCAAAAAATATAAATATAAAAAATTTCTACTCATAAAAATAGAGTATAATGAAGAATAATTAATTCATCAATTTCCCTCCTCTATCAATTCATATAACCCATCATTCATCACCATGGAAACCACATAGTCATGCCAAATAGTATATATATACAAAAAAGTTTAAAAACATTACATCTTGTATATATTTAATTATTTTAAAACCCTAAGACATTATGAAATATTTATTTTTAAATAAATTTTATTTCTCTGATATCTTTTGATACATTCAATACCAAGTTTAAATAAAACACGATACTCTCATAAAATATTACTAAATAAAAAAACTAGTACCGCTTATTTTTTAGTTGGTTGGTAATAATATGGATATATAAATTTTGAAACATATATTTTACACATTTATAATTTATGTTCCTTGGTAATATTTATATTGGAAATAAAATAGAAACACTTTTAAATATAAATAAATTTTATCTGAAAGACAATGTTTTTTTGAAAGAAAGATTAGTCACGATTTTTTAACCATAATTTAAAATTAGTAATTAAAATAATTGGAAAATTAAAAAACAAAATTATCTTTATTTTTTAATCACTTTGTTATTATTTTTTAGGTTAATATTTTAATACTTTTTGAAGAGGTACATTTTTTATGAATAGTGAACAATAGTTATGTTTTTTAAACTACATTTTAGTTTAACTAATTTAGAAATACCATTTTATTTTAATGTGATTTTAAATAAAAAATTGATAAATAGTATTTTATTTAATCCATATTAGGTCATTGGAAGAATTTTCATATTTATGATTTATATAAAAATATTTCAACTTTTTAATGATTGTCTTTTAGAAATCTATTTTATTAACACACCCATAGGTTTTTTAATTAAACATTTTACTATATAATGAGTTTAATTTGGAGAAATAGATTCCATATACTCAATAATCATAATGTATATTATCTAATAAGGCATCCATAGTTTTTTACAATAATGAATAGTGAAAACTATAAAAATTATTTACTACGGTTAAGGACAAAACAGGTTTACTAAGGTTAAAATGAAAATATAAGGATTGTAAATGTCCCAAAACAAGTCTGATTATTATTATATGTTTATATACTAACATTAGATTTTATTAGGATAAAAAAATTTCCATTTTGAGTCTTTTTTCATTAGAAATATGTGGGTGGAATTATTTCTTTTCATGAATTCCATGTGTATCCTCTCACTAACTTAGAAAAGGCCACTCTCTCCTCTCATTTACACACTTCCAAAACCCATTGGTTCATACAATAACTACCCAAATAACATACATTCTTCCCATTCATAATCCAATAATACTTTTTTCTTCATAATTTCATCCTATAAGATATTTTGTATTAAACCAAAATTTATTGTTCAAAGAAGAGGAAATGACCCTGACCAAAGGATTTTTTTATTTATTCTCGAAAATAATTAAATTATTATTATAACCTACATATATGAAATTATTATAAATATAATGATTTTTTGTTATGTAATTCTCATTAAATAAATCGAACTCCTTTCCCTAAAACGGTAAAGGAAACTATTGATCTTTATTACATTAGACTACCACCTCAAAAAATGATGAAATTCATTTTCCATAACTACATATAATGGATCGATATAATGGTTTAAATAAATAATATATATTATATATCTAATATAATTATAGGATTTAATTTTAATATCATATTTACTTTATTACACTCTCTGTTTTAGGAATACAATAATATAACTCATGTGTACGAAGGACTACTTCCTCGTTATGGGTTGTGATCTGTTTTTAAATTATTATTTATATGGAACATATGTTTTATATGTGATATTAATTACATATTAATAGCTATTAGACAGTAATATATCATATTATTTATCCATATAATCTTTTAAACAGATTATAATGTCATTCATGTGTACGATGGACAACCGCTTCATGATGTGATTTGATTTGTTTTAATTACAATATAAAAATGATAGTATATGGGAGGATATTTAAATAAATAATATGATATATAGTATATACTTATAATAATTAAAATTTAAAATAACACTTTCCTACCTTCTATCATGATCTTAAAAAATGGAAACTAAACTCGTGCGTACATATGACCCACTATCTCTATGATTGTAAAATAGTTCATTTTTCATAATTATATTTCATAGATGTTCTAAAAAGTATTATATATATATATGATGATTATTTAGTTTTTTTCATACTGATGATGTTGAATTAATAATCACTTTTCCATATAAAACATAAAAATTGGATTTTGGATATATGATTCTTTTATCATTATAATATTTGACGTGAAATTAATTAGTAATTCAGTTTAACATTGCATGGCTAAAAGGAATAATAAACATGAAATTTTTTTCTAACAATGTAATTAATTAAAATAATAATATTATTAATGAAGATAAAAAATGCACCTAAAAAATATTGATCATGGTAAGGGACCTCTATAAATCATTGTTTCATTCGTTTTATGAACTTTATCAATCTTATTATATTTATCACTCTATTTAAATATATAGAATTCTGATAAGTTATATATATATATATATATCTTTAAAAAATATTCCTAACTTATTCCCTTTTCTATTGATATGTTAATACATACCTTGTAAAAATTTCTCAAATTCATTTATTGTGAAATATTGTTTATTTTTTATATGAACAAAGCATATTCAACCCAATTTATTTCCCTAGGTCGTTCTCATGTTATTAATTATAATTTATTTCTTATATATGTAACAAATATATCATGAATAACTTATAATGGTAGATCTTGGATACTTCTCTAATTCATTGTAAAATTATTTAGTCACATGGGGCAGGATACATTGGACTACACTGGACACTCAATCCATTATTAGACTTTTTCCACCTTGTGATATTGTGTAAGAATTTAAAATTGACGCATGTTTATGTATTGTTATATGTTGCTTCCTCATTTACGATGATTGAGTTATTTTATTATACCAAGTTCTTTATGATATTGTTACATGAAATTACACATAATCTATCTCTTTTAATATAGCTTGTAATACATTTAACCCTCATGTTATGTTTTCCAAGGATTTTTATTCCCTTGCTCTGTTTTGTTCTCAACCATTTCATTATGAATTTCCCATGTTATCCCATTATGTTATGTGAGGTTAAATGAATTTAATGAGCTCACAGTGATGAATAAAATAAGGATTCTTATTTTATGTTCCTTTTGGTGAAATATTAATCAAGTTTTCCAAAGATAATAGGCCTTCGAGGTCCTTGTGTTTTATTTGTGTATATTTATGTTTTAGAATCATTTAAAAATATTTTGAAATGTTTTTTGTCAACATAGTTTTTATAAAATAAATTTTTAAGTTTAACTTTTAAAATACTATGTGAAAATGTTATTGGGATCCCCATTAAAATTTATAAGGATAACTAATGTATATTTATATGTATAAGAAATTCACCAAGAATCTAGGTAATGCATAAATAGAGTTTTTTTCAACAAAATAATTTTATTCCTAAAAAATAGAGGATGATTTTGATCTATAAGATAAAAAACTATGGTTAATATCCCCCCAAAAGGGAACATTGAGTTAGAATCAATTATCACATGGTGCATGAAAAAAGTACATTCTACACACCTTGTTTAAAAAACCATTAAAATATAAATTATGAATTAAAAACCAATTTAAACACAATTTAAAAGAGACAAAATAATAGTTATGATAGAAAACTTAGTATTAAAAATATCCATTGATATCTTAGATTTATTCATATATACCAATAATATATGATATACATATCATCCATGAGTTATTCCTTTTATGTTTTAATGTTTCCCTTTACTATGTTAATATATGCTCATCTTATGATTAAATTTATTTTACTTGATGTTTTGAAACATGAGAAATTTTTTCAACAACCAACATGATAGTAAATTTGATTTTGAATATACCTAACCTTTTGGGAATGGGTGATGAGAACTATATTGAAGTATTGGCACAACAATCTCATGTTATGAATACTGAAACATATCATGTGGAATTTCCTACTACTCTAATGAGTAATCAAGTTATAGTTGAGTACTTTATGAAATAAAGGCCCCCTAACTTTAGTAGAACCTCTGATCCCCTCATCACTGAACCATGGATTAACATCGTTGATAAGATAATATCAATCCTCCAATGCATAGGACAAGAGAAATTTTTGATGGTTGTCTATCCCATTGAGAGAGAAGTTGATTAGTGGTGGAAACTAAAAATGTAAACATTTTCCTAAGAATATCATGATTCCAAAAAATTATAAGAATTCACAAAAACAAATTTAGTATATATTTTCCATGAACTCTACATAATAAAAAGGCGAGTGAGTACCCTAGTATAAAGAAAAAGGAACAAGTGTATAACAATGTGTATAAGGAAAACCACACAATTAATGAATGGTATTCCTCTAAATTTTTTATCATTACCAAAATAAATGTGTACTATATCTCTAGAGTGTTAAATATGACTCTACGAAAATATATGGGGATTATAATCATTGATTGGTGTGAAAATATTGTCTCTTATTCTTTCAAAATATGATATATATATTAATGACTCACAGAGGTCCCATTGGACTGGACACAAGAAACATAAAATGGTGTTTTCTTCAGGAGAAAAAATATATAAATCTCCTAGGTGAATGAAAATCCAACATACCACTTTTAAAAGGATTGGGAAGAAACTTCCTCGAAATTTCATATGTGGAACTAGAATATGATTTACGTCTAGAGAAGAGGGGATCATGATAATTATTGTCATAAAGAAATGTGGAATCACACATAATAGGAAGAATAATACAGGGATTATGTAAAAGATATGTCTTTCAAATATTGATTTAACTATATGTAACATATTAATTATGTAATAAACATCCATAAAAAAAGTTTTTCAAGTACAATCATCACAAACATCCACTTAGAATGGAATTAAGAGAATATACTATCACTATGGATGAGTTTTATGATAAAAATGATATTACGATTGGAATAGAAGTAATTAAATCAATAATTGACAATATAGAATTTGAATCTAAGTCAACATCTTGTTTTTTATCTTGAATTTGTTATAGATTTGTTCAAACACCACCTCAAAACATTGGGATTTATATTTATGTGTGAACAAAAAACATAACAATGGTTTCATCCCAAGTATATAATTCCTTCACAGTCTATGTTTGTGGACATAATCTTCCAAGAAATCTCATATTACTTAATTTGGTGGAGTATGATGCTATTCTGGATATGTTTTCTCAATCCCTACATAAATCCAACATCAACTCTTGAGAGAGGTGGATCACTCTTTATGTCCAAATCCATCCTCTATTCTATACAAGGGTAACGAGGATTATGAATCTCCCCTTGAATATTCTATTCAATCATGGATATTTTTTTATAATAAAAAATATATTTTCTAACTTATTTAGATGAAGGAGAGAATCATTCATGATGAAAATCCCACTATGACGGATTATATAATGTATACACTGAAGAGTTTCTTGGTCTTCCTTCAATATAAGGGGTTGAGTTCTTAAATGAAAATAAAACTCAGTATTAACAAATATCAAATAATCATTAAAATGTTTTCATTGTTTAGTTGGAAGAACTAAAGAATTTTTTTCAAATGAATCTTGAATAAGGTTTTATACACCTGAGTTATTCACTATGGGGTACACTGGTTCTCTTTATAATGAATAATGATGTGTACATACACCTTTGTATTCATTATCATGAACTCTAAAAAACCACACTAAACAAAAAGTATTCCCTCATGGATACACAACTTTTTTGATCAACTACACAAAGATCATAATTTCTTAAATGGGGACCTTCATTCAAGATATCACCAATTAAGGTTAAAGAAGTATAATATTACCAAAACTGCCTCCCAAATGCTCTATAAATATGTATGGACAGAATGGATAGTTTCTTTACAGATTATCTCAAAAAAATTGGATGTCCTTGTAGATGATATTATGATACACCCCACATTAAAGGATTATCTTGAAGATCATTTAAAAAATATGGTACCTACTTTTTTAAAGGTTAATATATAGGTAAAATATAATAAATATGAATTCTAGATAGAAGAAGTATAATTCTTAGGAAATTTTATCACTAATGAAGGTATAAATGGACCCTTATAAGAAAACAAAATTTGAGGACTAAACTAGAGAAACATATGTAATGATTATTGTTTGTTTATTTGGATAATCTAGGTATTAATGATGTTTTTTTAGAAAAAAAGTCTTGGTTTTCAATCACATTATCCATGATAACCCAAAATGAAGTAAAATTTTTGTAGAATACTGAATGAAAAGGGAGATTAAAAGTGATTAAAAATATTCTCATCACAACACCAGTATATATGATACCCTATAATGGAGAAATTTTTTTGGTTTTCAATTATTATTAAATGGACATTTTCAGAAGTCTAGTAATTTAGAAAGAAAATTTGATAGGATATTCCTCAATTTAGTTGATTGTTTATGAGTGGAACTATCCATCACATAATATATAGTTGGATGTAGTGATATTTTTTCTTATTATATTGAGAAGTTATCTCTATTTGAAAAAAATTGAAATATATATAGGTTATATGAGAAGAAAATATATATTCACATAGGAGAAGAATAACATTTTCTACTGAAGAAGGTTATATCTAGTCAAGAAATATGAATTCTCAATTCATTAATGTCATGTGTATGAAAAAATGATGAAGATTATCCATTGGAAATGACGTGATGATTTTATTAATGATGAGTATTTATAATGATCCAATATTATTATGTTTTATTAAAATATGGATATGTGAATATTAATTGGATATTCATACTACTATTCTAAAATAATGGCTCAACAAAACATTTATAGAGGATCAAGGAGGACAATAAAGATAATGAGGTGCAATAGAAAAATATACAAAATATTTCAGAGTTAATGTTTTTTGAAGTAGGAGTTATAATGTATGTAACTGGATATGTGTCCAAAAAAACCATACCTTAATGGAGAGATTCCAGATAATTCTCATATATTATCTTTATTTATTCATTGAGTAATTACAAAAATATGAATATATATGAATAAAAAAATATAGTTGTATAACCAAAAGAGAGAGATGTGTAATTTGTATGTCGATGGTTGTTATACCAAAACCTCAAGGCTAAATGAAATAATTATAATGGTATGATGTAGTTATTTATGATACCAGTATGGAAATTGTAAAACATAACCATGTACTTCATCATTGAACTCACCCTAACACCTGAAGGAAATATTTCCATCTGGGTGGTAGTCGATCATCTTACTATGTAATAACATTTTATTACTATTTGGAAATATATCTCTCTTGATCAAGTCTCTATGATATATATAAGGGAAGTGGTTAAATTTCATGGAGTTCCACTATCTAATATATCTAATCGATATCAGAGGTTCATCTCATTATTTTGGAGAATTGTTTATCAAAATTTGGATACATAACTCATTTACAGGAGTGATTATCACCCTCCTAAGGAAGGATAGTATACGAGAAACATCCAGAATCAAAATTCTATGTTGTGATAAAATTCAATGTATTTCTATATATTTTACTATCATCACCTTACCCTTTCATAGATCTAATATAATAATAGTTTCATGGGAATTCATTAAAAGGAACCTTAAGAAGCACTGTAATGGATGTTTCAGGCCATGAAATTATGGGATGAATATGGAGAGTGAAAGATGATAGGACCTGATCATTCTTAAGAGATGATACAGAATGTCGAAACCCTTCATTGTCACATCAATTCATGAAATTGTAAAAAAAAATATGAATCCAACTATCTATAAGAACTATATATTGAATATAGGGATAAAGTTTTCCTCCATATTTCAGCGTGGAATAAATTCCTGAGGTTTATAATGAAGGGAAATATTAGTCCTAGATAAATCATCCCATTTTAGATCCTTGATCATATAAGTGTAGTGGCCAACCAACATTCACTCTCACCTAACATATCACAAGTATATTATATGTTATACGTATCCTTATTGAGGAAGAACATACGAGACCCCTCACATATACTGAATCTAGATATTGTATAATTTATTAAATTTATTTCAAATGAGGAGAAGTCATTGAAGATCACTGATCATATAGATAACTTTCTACAAAATAATACAAATAACTTGGTCAATGTGATACGGTGAAACTTCATGTCTGAGGAAGCAACTTACAAACTATAAGTGTTGTTATAGTAGAAGTGCCCTCAAATATTTTCACCATAGTATGTAATAATAAATTTTAAGATTAAATTATTTATATGGGTTAATGTTACACCATGATTCATTAATATATATTTATCTTTTTATAAATCCACACAATTTGATAGCTTACAAGCACTCAACATTGGATTTTAATGAAACATCATACACTATTAAAATATTATTATTAAAACACGGACAGTATAAACTAGTTGTCAAATTGGAGTGTATGAATATGAATTACTAAATGATTAAACATATTTTTTACACATTTATAAAATAAATTCAATGATTAACTATATATTTGAAATAAAATAATAGCTATTTGAAATAAATTAAAATTTTTTCTAAACAAATATATTTTTCCATAGATCAGGTTAATTGTACACTACATACATAATATGAAATTAATTTCTTCAAATTTTATAATTTTTCAAGAAAAAAACTTCATTTTTGAAATCACCATAAAATATTTACAAATGGGTAAATTTTTTGTATTTTTTGAAATTCTTCATTTTTTGATGAATATTGAAAATTATTGTTTTTATTAATAAGAAAGATTTCATAATTTAAAATTCCCATTTTATTAAAATACAGATGTAAAAATTAAATTAGTTAATTTACATATTAATTAATCATAAATAAATCATTTTAATAAATTTTATAACCAATTTTGATATCAATTTTTTTCAACATTTGAATGCTTAATTTAAGAAAACTATTTTTTTGAAAAGTGTCTGGATTTAATTTTAAATTAATATCTTCAAATTCAGTGAGTTGAATTTTTGGAAAATGGATTCCAAATATTTTATCATAAAATATTATTTTATCTTGTAATTTCAACTTAATGATTTACAATAATTAATAGTGAAAATAATAATAATTATTTACCGTAGTCATGGTAAAAAATGTTTAGTTGAGGTAAACTAAAAATATTTGTTTTAAAATATCTTAAAAAATTGTCTATTTCCTATTATATGGTCATATATATACCTTATCTCTTTAAATAATACAAATTGGTCCCTTTTGGGCATTTTTGCATGAGAAAAGAATTGGTGGAATTATTTCTTTTCAAAAATTCCATGTGTGTCGTCTCCCCTACTCATAAATGTCTACCACCACTCCTCTCTTTTACAAACATCCAAAACACATTGGTTCATCCAATACCTACAAAAATGACTTCCCTATTTCCGTACTTCCTTCATTGAATCCTTTTTTGGTCAGAAATACATCCTAAGACGTTTTTTGGCTTAAAAAAAGGAAGTTTTCTACAGAAGTGGTAATTTCCATAACCAAGTGTTTCATATTATTTCTTGTTAATGCTCTTTATAATTCTTTTAATACATGAAGTTACAATAAAATTAAAATTTTACATATAATTCTCTGTTTTTATGTTATATTCATGACATATGACCATCATCTCCTCTAATAGAGGATAAATGAAATTGTTGATCTTGTGTACAGAAAACTACTACCTTGAAAATTGTTATAATTGCCTTATTCATCACGAATTCTAATGGATGGATATAATTACATATCTAATTTATTATATTATATTTATTATTTAAGTATAAAATTTTTATTATAATTTCATATATACCGACTTGCATTCAATTATATAGAGGATACGATAATGTCACTCATGTGTACGTTAGACTACCCCTTCACCAAGTGATGTATTTTTTTATATAATATTTTTGTGGAAGGTAATATGGAATATTTTTAAGTTTAAATATCATATTAATGACTTATTAACCATTAATTATATTGAATATATCATATAATTCATTACCTTATAATCTTAAAAATAAATGATATCACCATTCGTGTGTATGTCTGACAACCACCTCGTGAAAGGATGAAATTTGTATTTAATACTACATCACATGGATTTCATTTGAATAGGTATTCAACTAAATAATATAATATATATGTGATATAATTATCATCTTCTATGGATAAAATAAAATTTACATTACTTCCATAATTATATTCAAAACAATTAAATGATTCTCATGCATAAGTAATTACTACCTTCTTCCATGATTGTAATGTACTTAATTTTTAATAATCATATTTCAATGTTTGTTTAAAAAGTGTGAATAATGTATAAAATTGAATAATTTTCTATTTTTTCCATTCTACTGATGATTAATTATTTATCACCTTGACCATAGTTTCCTTACCAATATGATTTCTTACATATGAGTTGGTTATCATTAAAAAGTCAGATGTAGAATTAATTGGTAAAGTAATTGAGTATGAAATGATTTATTGAAATAATAAACATGATATGGTTTTTAATAAATTAAGAAATATATATAAATTTATTATTTTGGATGTAAAATATTTCAAAAAAAATCAACCTCATGTTAAGGGAACTCTTTAAACCCCCCTTTACTTTATCTTATTAAATTTCTCTCTGTAACTTACTTTATCTTTCTATTTAATGTTATGTAATTACTATAAATTAGTTATATATTTATATTTCTTATATACCTAGATTAAAATCTCAAAATTGTATAGGATAATACATTTGTTATGATCATTTATCAGATGCCTTCATTGTGAAATTTCTATTGACTGTGATATGACGCAAGATTATGCAATCCATTTTCATTCCATGGGTAATGCTTACGTAACTCTTGATGATTGATTTGATATATGAGGCACACATATATCATGAAAATTTTATTTTTGGTGACCCCATATACCACTCTAATGCATTTGATAAAACATTAGACTCTTGAGGGGTCATTTATGTGAATCAAGAGTAAACCTAATCCATTATTATACATTGTAAATTTTGTCATATTGTCTAACTAGTAATCTTTGATTCATTTTTATGCCATTTTATATATTGTTCACACATTTAATATATTACAATTAACATATTATACTATGTTTCGTATGATATTATTAATTTCAATTTCTCATGAGTCTTCTATTATATAATACCATCACTTACATTTGATTTTTTTATGTTCCATTATCATGTTTATTAAATTATAGTGATTTTTAGATCACCCAATTAATTATATATTCCTTATATTATCCCATGATGTATTAGGATATTAAATGAATTATAAGAGATCAATATTTAGAATTAAATAAAGATTAAATTTCATATGTTTTCATTGATGTAATATGACCATTGTTATCAAAATTTCCTAGTAGATTTCAATTGTTAGGGTTTATTGATTGATATTTATAGTTATGAATCATGTAGTAATATTTTTAGAATTCATGGGGTTTGATAATTATATTCAAAAATCACATGCCATGAATAATAAAATTGATCCATTGGAACCCATGATTTTACACCTATCACATCTATATCCACTAGGACACGTCCTGAGTTGGAAGTAAGCCAAAGTTGAAATCCTCAGACTGCCTACAACTTAAGTTAGGATAGAAACTATTTATTGGTAGTAATATCAATAAAATTGTATTCTTTATATATAAAAACTTGTATTAATGAACACATCCAACTCTATGAATGTGTTTTGAGATACAGAATAGATCAAAACATCTAGAGGGTAAATCCTCCATGAAAAATAATCTGTGAAACTATCAATGTATTGTAGGAAAATAGAAATGACATAAGTGTTAAAATATATTCCCTAGAAAAATATTCTCCTTGACAAAAAATTATTGTAAAATTAATATTTATAAAGGGAATCAAACTCAAAATTTATATGGATGACCACCGAACATAGTTATCACCTCTTGTATGAATATTCTCCTCCAAAACCATTTTGTTCTATGTCTCCACCAATATTTATGTTGTATTTAAAATAGATATAATGTCGATGTAAATACCATTTCGAGGTGAGTGTATACATAAATATTCGAAAGCCCCTAAAACAAATAGGAAATTAATTTATAGATTTAAAATTTATCTCTACCCATATTGTATGAGGGTGAATGAAACCCTTTATCTATCAAACTCAAAAAAAACATTAGTAAAATTTCATCCATATATACACAAACCCTTAAAATAGAGTTGTCATCCTTCATCTCTTAAATTACCATATTCAATTCCTATCCACACACATAATATACCTAGAATTATTAAGGATGTCATGGACATCTCTATTATGATCCACATTCATGGGAGATACTAACTCTAATATAGGGCCTAATCATATCCAAATATCATGTAAATGGGGGGGGGGTAATTTTACATAGATAGTGGAACCATACACTGATTTAGTATGAAGGATTACTAAGTATACCTATATAATGATTCTGGGGGACTTGTACCCTACTACGATAGGTGAGTAATGACTGCAGTATTTCTCTATTGATCAAACCCAATCACTACCATCATCATACCATCCCAGAAAGAAGTGTACCACTCATAATTCCACACTTCTTATCTATTATTCCAAAAATAAGGTGACCATCATGTCTTATGTGTAAAACAAATCATGAAAGACTTCTCACTGGGCCAAATTCGAGTCCTTGAGAAGGGGATATTCAAGGTATAATTCTCTAGTAAAGGTAAACAACATATACATAGGGTCCCATGGTGTTTCTTGGATAGGGGTAATCCTTTTAACAATGTATTTTTCCAATGTACCATTTCTTATTTTCATTTACTCTGGCCCATGACTATATGTTTTATCTTTCCCAGTGTACTATAGTCAAGCTCGTGTACACTAGATGTGTCTTGGTATAATAGTCATGTTTGTTCCTCTATTATTTTGTCGTACCGATATATCTGGTTGTTCTTGTTCCTATGTACCTAGATATATATGATATTTATCTAGATTTGGGTCATATGTAATATGGTAAGACAACAAGATGTGTGATATTTTATTCAATGTAAATCCATATCCACCGCATTAGAAGACTACATACTTTGTGATCCTTTGATATACATAGTGTGTAGTAATTTTTTCATATATAGTGAATGCATATTTTACAAGGATGACAGTTCCATGGTTTCCACCACCTTATTCATCTTTTAACACCCTTAAATTTTTCAAAATTTAAGGGTATGGATTTGATTTTCTATTCTCGGTCTTCAGTGGAATTAAATAAGAGACCTGATTTCATGATCGGTAATATTATTCATTGTATACTTCTCTATAGCATTTCTATATTCACATCCATCACCCATAACCCAAAACAAACCATGATATAATCACAAACAAATAATATCTAGTACATTAACACATCATCCATGATTGTTTAGGTTCAATCATGCTTGAATATGACCTAGAAATGTCATATCACTACACAATTTCCCAATGAGGAAAAATGTGAAGAACAGTTGTGGGAAAAGATCAAGAATATGATAAGATCATTATTTTATAATTTATTCCTAGAAAATTTAAATTAAATTTTGGAATACATTTGTTGAATACAAGTTCAAAAAAAGGATTAAACATGATAATTGATATTAATCAAATATGGCCTCATGGGAAGAATGATAATTATATCAAATAAGAAAGTATATATTCCATTATCATCAATTGAACCATATAGGTGAGAAAATCAGGAAAAAAAAGTTCCATTCCTCAAGAATATAATAAACATTGGTGAAGAATACATATTTTTATAGTGATTGTGACTGTCCCTATATGTTTATTGTCTTTCCCCTTATTCTCTGCCACCATTGTCATCAATCCACATCCCGGATTTTCTAATTCCACTAATTATCTCTCCCCATTTATAATATCACAAGGTTATGTGGATAACTTTGGCTATTTCCTATAATTTCATTTACAAATTATGGGATAAGGGTTTTTCAATTAAATAATTAATTTAAATTGATTAATTGATTCACCAAATTCACCTAACAATAGTATTTTTCTATCAAATTCCTGACACCGACCAAAATTATGTCACACATATTATAATACCAACATTTAGAAAAGTACCATAGTATCATATTTCCCATCTAATACACCAATCATAAAAAAATATAATCTGGAAATATGTGTCTGAGTTATTTAATATATATTATTTTTTATTATATTAATGCTTGGGTCCTACAATACCCAAACATTATGCATACTATGATGGAATATGTAGAGATATATATAAATAGTTAAAGTACAAGACAAATGATTCTAATTTCATTATATTCTACCCATCTTCAAATATTTTATTACATAAAATCATCGACTTAATAAAAATGTGGGGTAATAAGTCAATATCTGGCATTCATTCTCCTAGGAGTTCTCCTGCACCATCTCATATTGTAATGAAACTCATACAAAAGGGATGGTTTTTTCATATAGGATCCCCTCCCTCCAGTCCAGGATGACCACAAGTTACTCTGATAAGGTGGATTTATCCTTGATGTTATTCAAATCCTATTCAATAATGTTTTTCTGGTCTTTCACATATCTAATAATCTATAACCCTTGAAATATGACATGTAATAGGGAAATATATGGTGTAAGGTTAGGTGGTAAGATATCATGCCAACACTCCAAAGGTTCTCGAATGGACCTATGAACCTTGGGTGTAACTTTCTTCCCCAGCCAAATATTCTCAACTATCTTCATAGAGATACGCTCAGAAAATATAGCCAATTTGATCAAACTCCAATTTAAACAATTTTATTTTTTCTAAGATTTTATGAATTTCATCATACAGTAATGGATCCCTTGACACTTCTATGTTGATTAAATCATTAATTATATATTAACAAGGGATGTCTCGCCAATATTAATCTAATAAAAGGGTGGTAGGTAGGGTCTCTTGTATAAGTAATCCACTACAATGTCTTATAGTAATCATATACCATATAAGGGTGACCTATAGGCCTCGACTATAAGTTCTCATAGTAAACATCTCGCAAACATGTTTCTCTCACTCATATAAGAATAAATATATTTAAAACTATCAACTATAGATAATCTTTACTCCTATCTTCAACTAGGATTAGCTAAACAAAGGCTATCTACTCTGGATCCTCTTAAACCATGGCAGAATAATATTTCATACGAAGGGAATATCACACCACATTTCCGTTACCTAGAGTATTAGTATTCTCAAATTCATATTTTATTAGGAACTCGAACAAATGCCTCTATATCCAGTTGTGATACCTCGAAATAAGGATCTACCTAAGACTCTTTTGGTAAGAGTAAATAATTAAATTCACACATGGAAGATAATTCACCTAGATATTTAATGTAAACATTTTAAAATCCATCTCTATGTAATGGGTCACATAATTCTTCTCACCAACTCGCAGCATCCTTGAGCCATAAGTGATCAATACCTTCCTCTGCATAAATATGTAACAAATCCATTCTACAAAGACATCAAAAAATGTAACTTACAAAATTAAATCCTTTGGTAGCCTCAACATATGAGTACTGGTCTCCCTTTAACTTATCACCTATAAGGTTCTTAGACAGAACCCAGTTCTAGAAAATGATCTTCCATTAATCATTATGGTATTAAAATAGAATGTTATCCAATAATATTCTCCAAGGATCAATAAGAAGTACCTTTCCAAACCAATAAATCTCCAAACCTATGACATAGTAAGGGGTAGTTCCCAAGAATGACTGCCATCATAATTTATGGAATCCTTAGTTAATACATGATAATAGATGATATTTCATAGATAGTGAAGCTACTGGATCCAAAACATACAAATCAAAAATATATAATATAGTTGGTTGTCCCAATGTAAGTCAAGGACCATCCTAAAATTATTAATATACCCCTCTTCTAATCCAACGTATACCAGAATGTTATTGATAAATACAATGGTGAATCTTTCCATGTATGGATGGATTTTGTTTTCTTCATAAGAGCCATGATAACTGAAAGGGAATTATTAACACTTAAGTGCATCACCAGGAACACATTGTGTCCTTAGAAATATTGAAATTCTGTATATGAAATTTCATTATTATGAACAATCAACTAATTGTACCTTGACCAAATATTGATTGTTGTAAACAAACACAAAACCTTCAACTATTTATAAATGTCACTAATACATGAAGTAGGATGAATTTTTATGATAGTAGCCTAATTTTGGTGATGATCATCAATAAAAATACACTAACATATGTTCTCCATTTTCATAAACAACACTAGAGATACCCATGTGGACACATTCGCTTTCATAAAACATTCAATTGAAGGATTTCTTGCTTCAACATCACCTCCCATATCATAGTAGGGGATATATGATATGAATTCAAAGATATCATCATGGTTTCAGGTTGATATTAGAACTAAAATATTGTCACCATCCAGGGAGGTATTCCCAAAAAATATTGTTAAATATTTTCATAAATCATCAATTTTTATTTGATGATAGATTCATATTGATCCCACTACAATTGGGGAATAACATGTTAACTGAAGTGTGATATGCTATATAATGTTTCTCACAATCAACATAGGATCATCAATATGATATCTATTTTCCATGATGGAAAATACCATTGAATTAGTATAAAGGAATATAAATATCCAAAGATGATAGTATATCAGACCGCATGTTGTTTACAACCAATCCATACCTTGTATGATGTCATAAGTTTTTATCACAACTACCAAGAGGCCCTAAGAGAAAATAACTCCACTGAGTCACAACTCACGCTGCTAGAAGATGTGTGATATAATGGAATATGTTTCTATTGAAACCTCAATCCATCTGTAATTGACTGAATCCCTAATTATAATATCTAACTACCATAAAAAGGGATATGTAGATAAAAAATTAATCAATACTGCATCTATAATTACTTGGTGTAGAGTATAGATGTTACAGATCATAACTTGATTAATTTCATGAGTAGCCTAATCAGATCCCAAAAAACTAGCCATCAGTCTAGGCCCTCGACCTTATCCATCTAAGCCCATAATTGGACCCGAGGTGGGGTGGTGTAAGTAGATCTTAATGTCATTCTCCAGTATCATTCTATCTATGGAGCTCAACCCACTCATCTATTATAACTTCATCCCTAGGGGCCTCCATATTTGTGTCTGGGGGATCCATTATCATGAAACTATATCTATTATGGAGGTCAATCCTCTAAAAATACACTTCCATAGCAGTTTAGGTTTGGAAATAATCTACCATGTGACCCCACATATCCCAGGTTTATCATCACCCATCTTCAGGTTGACAAGACCCTCTATATGAACCATGTTCCATATGTCTTTTGTGTCTAGGTCTGGGCATGAGTATGCCTCTTATGTTATGACCACAATGACTACAACAATATACATGATGTGTAAATATTATCCATATGATTTCCACGTCCAAATCTTGTTTCATGACATCCATATTTTAAGAATAACTCTATAACTGAGATTTTTTTCCATTACTTCAGAAAACGTGGGAATGTATAAGAAGACAATTATAACTCATATATATCTAATAAATATGTATTCAAACTTCCAAACACTGTAATATCCATCTCATTCCGTATATGTTTATTAACAAGTATGGTTAGTAAACCACACTGAATACTGAGAAATATAACATATCACACTACTATAGCTCAAGAAGATCCAAGATCTATGTAGTATGCATGATTACAGGGTAATACACATGATGTGTAGTTTTTAAATTATACCCATGGGAGAATTTCCTCCTCACGATTATAAGTTATCAGGCTCATCTCACACACTTCTAATCTATTAATAAGACTATTCATAAGTGGAACCATCTGATTAGATAGTTTCTAAATAAGCCTATTGACATAGACTACTACCTTGAGAAGTTACTCTACTACCTAATAGTCTGGACCACCATGAAAAATGAACATTCTCTATTACTAGAACTCACATAACATTCTAAGCTTACACGGATTAACATCTTGACATTCCAATGATATAGGTTTCCAAACATGCATTTTTTCATCCTCCTAAATCACTGTAAGTAAATATATGCACTACATAATAGGTGGTAGCACTAATCTATTCCCATAAAGAGGATGATCATAATCAGTTTTTCATAAAACTGAGTCCTCATCTCTCAACGAATCATCAAAAAGATCGTATATCATTATCCAAGTTGGTTTTTGTAAGAACCGGGATCTTCTTTTCTGGTATATTTTTCCTTTTCTGGGTGTTTTTGAGAAAAAAGAGGAAATTATAGAAATTTTCAAGGTAGATGCCATGTACATCTTTGCTGTAGAAAGCTGGGTGCTGGTCATGTAGCGACCATGCACACGGCGGTGTTGGGGTGTTCAGAGGCCGCTTAAAGCGGAGTACAAAAATAGTAAGTACACGTCCTGTACTTTATTTTTTTATTAAACGCATCAGGGTTACATATGACGGATAGAACACACTTATTTTAGGACTCATTCGTCTGAGAGCACCATGCATCTGCGGATCTTTGACGAGCCCATGAGCCTCCATCCGTCATTTGATTTGAGCACCGTTTAATGCATTGGAATCGAAGTGGTGGGTTCTTCCGTCTCCCAGAGCATTGTTTTCCAATTCTTCCTCTTTTCCATTTTATCATGGGATGATCTTTTTATATGTTTTTTTTGATCTACGATATTCTAATGAGATTCAAGCGTTGTGGTTCATGTATATAGATCTCCTAAACCGGAGGTATGTGGTTTTTTCCTTTTTGTTGAAAGTCCTTGAGTATTTTGTAAGAATTCCACAAATACCCTTGAATGGGGTATTCCGTGTTTGCTATTTAGCCCTATTGCATGACTGCTTCTCTTATATGCCTGAGTAGAGATTATTGTTTGTGAATAGGGTAGTTTTTTTGTGCTTTCGATGTTTTTTCCATGCTTTTTTTGCATGTTTATGATTGTTGGGTCTAGTTTTTCATGTTAGGCTATTGCCAGTTTCCATTCCTAGTTGTGGGATAGAGTGACTATTGTTCTATTATACTGATATGCCTTATAATGCTAGACAAGTAGTTCTTGATGTTTACTTGGGGAGATACGTGCACTATACATGTTTGACTGACATAGGGTTGTGAGTGTAACACCCGATACATTCATGAGAAATATTTTGTTTTTTAAATCATCAAAGGAATCTTTCACTACACACAACACTAGCTTGAATTTCTTTACTCGCAACTTTGGCCTTCCTCAATAGCTTGTGTTGTACACAATATCGAGTTTCACTAAACAACGATATACTATGAAAATATTATTAAAACTAGCCGTTATGAATAGTGATAACCACTTTTTGAAATTTTATAAATTTTATTTTTCAGAATGGACTTCATTTTTGGATTCAGAATATCGCAATAAGCCTAGGGTGAAATTTTGGTATTCTTCTGAAAACTTTCAATTTTTGATGAATAGTGAAACCACTAAGTGGTAGTTAAAAAAAACTGAATTTTTCATAAAACATAATTTTACTGCTTCTGTTAGTCGAATTTAGAAAATCTGAGAGACACGGTTAATATCATGGACTAAAATGTGGTTCAATGAGCTGAAAATAATTTTTGGTGAATAGTAACTTTTTACTTTTTTTACCACGGTTAAAAGTAAATAGGGTAATTAATGGTAAAAGTGTTATTATTATTACCCTAAAACATGTCATAATTCTATTGTATAAGAGTAATTCGACCGAAAACAACCTTAGGAATAAAATATGACCATTTAGGCCCACTTTAATTAGATTAGGACATTTATTATCAATTTATTTAAAGAAGGGTTAAAATAGATAAAATCAAATTTTAATAAATAAATCATTTTTAATATATGGTTACACATAAGATAAATTCGACTATAAATATTCATTAGAAATATAAAATGATTTCCAACATAATGGTATTTTATTTGTAATTTTTAGACTTAATATAATTTAAATTATTTGTGACACAATGATGATGCAGTAATTATCTTATTAATGAAATATTGACATAATTGATGTTATAAATACCAAAATAAATGTAATTTGAGACTTTTTATGAATTAAACTAATTTTCTAGGTTAATATTACATGTTAGTATTGATTTAATAAACTTTTTTCTAACTAATCATTCTGTTATGATTTTCACAAAAATCAAATACTAAATAGTGTCAAAATTGACATAAAATAGTTTTTAAAACAAATATTATATTATTAATTGTTATTTTATTCCTAAAAATCTAAGGTTTGGCCAAATGACATCGATAAGGTTATATATATTAATAATAAACAACTTGGGGTTCTTTTTGCTTGATATAGTATGTTTATTAACCTTATAGTGTAAGAACACAAGAAGACACGGTAAAAGTAAAATTATTTAACTTAATGTTAAATCTAAATGATAAGGTTAAAATAGGAACCTAAACTTGTATAAATTATATTGGATGAGAGTATTTCGACCCATACCCACCTTATCTTTTAAACAAATCAAATTGGAGCTATTTAAAACCTAATTTGGCTTTATAATAAAATTTTATTTTTTGTTATTCCAAAGGTGCCCCTCTCCTCCCTTATAAAAGGGAACCTCCTCCCTCTCTTCCTCACACCACTTTGAGCCTTCAAGCTCGGCCAAACCCTTCCAATTTCTTCTCTCCACTTCCCTAGAGACATCCTATAGGTCCTGGTCTTCTTCAAAGACCAATTTTAGTGCCCTAAAAGGAGGTCTCAAAGAAGCGCTTCAAAGAAGAGGTATTGTCCGTTACCGATTCTTTCATCTTTATTTCTTCTTCCACTTCTTCTTATTTAGTTGTTTCATTATGAAGTAATAACATAAGAATCACTAATATACTGATATGTTATTATAAGTATGAAACAACCGTATTTAACCATCTATCCATCCTACGGAAAACAAAATCACTGTGCGTGCGTACGTACGGAATACCGTCTCCACACCGTGGTGTAATCTATTTTCCACCAACACCTTACTTGGATTGGTATAATGGGGTAAATAATGACTATGTATGATTATTGTAAAGTGATATTGATTCTGAAATAGTATATATACACTCGAATACAATTCCACAATCATGGGAACGATATCATCGCTCGTGCGTACGTACAGAATATCATCTCCACGATGTGATGTGACTAATTCTACATGATCTTCATTGCATAATGATTATATAAATGAATTTAATGAATTAATATGATATATATTACACTAATAACATTTTGGAAATGAGGTAACTATAACCTAAAAAGAAAAATAAGAATTTATTTGACAAAACACGCATAAGAACAAAAATTAATAAACACCCGAAGAACAAGTAGTAATGAAATATTACTAATAAGAATATAAGAATATGACCATATATGATATCATAAAAATATGTATGGTTCTAGAATAAGTCAATAACATTATTTAAATAATTATATAGGATCTTCGGACACTTACGATGCAAATTGGACCTAAGGTAAGGGAAATATCACAATCTTATTTTTATCCAAGATTGATTATACTTTGGAATTTACTGGGGTGTATTTTATCATCCACATCCATGTTTCCTCAATATGAAATTTTATTTCCATCCACCTATAATTTTTTAAATCCAACTTTACCCTTCGGTGAGTTTTTACTAAAAGATATGAGAGGAATCTTTTGTTGTTTTTCGTACGAGGTACTTTTTGACTTTTCCGACAAAAGTACCCGAAGAATGTATTTTTTAACTTATACAGCATGAAAGGATTTTTAAAACATTATTTCCAAGAATCTTCCTTTACAAGTTTTCATGTTTATTTTTAATCAACTTCTTTTAGTATAATATTATATGACATGTTAAGAAAGGAAAAATGTTTTTTATGTAGAAAGGATATTTTCCTCAAGTATAGAGTTCAAGTGTTTTATCAAAATTATTTTCCAGATAAGATAATATAGGGTTTTATTTCTATCCCTATTTTTACATTGATTTGATTATGTTATGATGGAATTATTTTTATGATGTCCTTTTATCTTATATGGATTATGTTATGATGGCATGATGTTTAAGATTCCAATTTTTATTACATGGGTTATGCAATGATGTATGATTTTTGATTTTGTGGCACACATAAGTATGGTATCATTATGAGATGGGTGGGACCTATATCTCCCTCAAATGAATTGGGGAAAGATTTTATATCTCATGAGATAGATATGGCTGGAATAGTAGGTTAAACCGGTTCATTAAAGTAAGACTAAAACGAGGAGTGAACTCGGATCAGAAATGGACTTTGTCCACTAAGATGGTCTTGGAAATAAGTCTTGACAAATAAGAAATGATTATCTATGATTATGTGTGCATGACACAAATTTTCATGTTTTATGTAATGATTATTGTGATTACATTTCACTACCATGATTTATCCCATGTTATGAAATTATGATCTCTTTTGCAGGGTAAGATTTCCAAAATGTTATGTTTTTTATTTTGATGTGATTGATATTTTTTTAACCTTACTGAGCATTTGAGATCACCCTTTTGAATGTTTTCTTTCCCCAGGTCAGGAAGAAGGTTATTAAGTATGATATGCCAAAAGGGACTATAGATATGATGAAATAAATGGGAGAAAGTGTAGACGCTTTATGAACCATTTTTTTATGTTTCCAAATTTCTAAAGACAATATACCTATAAGGTACTTTAATGGTTTTGTTATATGTTGTAATAAGTATGCTTCAATTCTGATGTAATAACAATGTATGTAAATTATGGGTCGTTATAGTTGGTATCAGAGAAATGGTATAGTCAACCTTTGGAAACTAGAATGTGAAAGCCTTAGTAAGAACCCTAAGGATAATTATAAGCATAGAACACAATCTTAGTGTTTTAGAAATGGCCATGAATAACCTAGGATAAGACCTTAAGTGTGAAATTTTATTCTTGATTATGTGGTTTTCCTATTATAATTAGTGTTTCTCACACTATTCTTCTTGGTTTTAGTCAATGGCTAGAACCCGAAAGAACTGTGTTAATGCAGAATGCGATGGGCAATGCAATGATTGTCCCCCTGAGAAACCAAACGTTATGG
This sequence comes from Viscum album, assembly GCA_963277665.1. Classification (NCBI taxonomy): domain Eukaryota; kingdom Viridiplantae; phylum Streptophyta; class Magnoliopsida; order Santalales; family Viscaceae; genus Viscum; species Viscum album. The sequence goes on from OY728141.1 coordinate 282,871,142, forward strand.
GAGCTGGAATGAAAAAATCTTGTAGCCATGCTCACACAACATTATCAAGCTATGAATCATGCAGGACTTCCAAACGAGCAAAGGAAGGAGCAACATTCTGTTGAATCCTTCATGAGGCAGCGTCCACCTTCTTTCAGTGGGTATACTGATCCATTAGTTTCTGAACAGTGGATTAGTACTACTGAAAAGATATTTTCAGTTCTTCAATGTTCTGAACATGATAAAGTCATCCTAGCAGTGTATCGTTTGGAAGGTGATGCTGATCAATTATGGAATCTTATCAAGAATACGAGGCAATGAGATAAAATTGAGTCCATGGAATGGGACGAGTTCAAGAACTTATTTTTCAATAAGTACTTCCCTCGTATTCTCCGAAAAAAGATGGAGAAAGAGTTTCTTGAACTGATGCAAAAGGATGATGAATCTGTTGGTACATATGAAGCAAATTTTACAAGACTTGCAAGGTATGCTTCTAGTATTATTATCCATCCTGAGAGTAAGATTGATCGATTCTTTAGTGGCTTAAAACCAAGTCTTCCAAGGGCCTTAGCCATAAAGGACATCAATAGCTATGAGGAAATTGTTCGATGTGCTCTAAAAGTTGAGATGGATATTGGAGTAACCCATCAGTCATATCGGTTTGATTAGAAGAGGAAAATGGAATTCAAAGGAAAATCTAAAGAGCACATTGAAAAGAAGTTGAGCTTTCCATTATGCTCAAAGTGTGGAAAAAAACATGGAGGGAGTTCTCTTAAAGGGACAAGTAAATGTTTCAAATGTGGAAAGGAAGGTCATCGGGCATTTGAATGCCACAATGATGGGAAGAAGATGTCTAATGATGCAAACAAAGGAAGGGACACACAGAATGAACCTAATACACTTCAATGTTTCAAGTGCAAGGAGATGGGGAATTATGCCAATAAATGACCTAATCCAAGGGTTGTTGATGATGATCAACATCAAAAAATTCATATGGCTAAAGACAATGGAAAGTCACATGCAATTTCTATCAGCGATGCGGAGTACAATAACGATGTGGTGAAAGGTACACTTATCATCCACTCTAAAGTATAAAATGTTTTATTTGATTTTGGATCCACCCACTCTTTTATTTCTGAAGATTTTTCTAAGGGTATCACCGTATTACCTCAACAATTAGATGTTGAGTTAGCTGTGACAACGCCTAATGGCACAACAGTCACATCAAAAATTTATAATTCTTCCCCGATTGAAGTTTGTGGGAAAGTGCTTCCTGCAAATCTTGTGATCCTTCCTATAGTGGAATTTGATGTGATTATTGGCATGGATTGGATTTCTTTATATGGAGCTCATATTAATTACCAAAGAAGTAAAGTCACATTTCATAATCCAGATCAATCTATGATCGTCTATCGATGCCAGGATTAACATAACCTTCCAGTGGAAATTTATTCCATCTTATGGGTCTTGATTCCACTGAATGAAGGTTATTTATCTCAAATGGTTGGTGAGAAGCTCATGATTAATAATATGCCCATTGTACAAGAGTTTGATGATGTCTTTCCGGAGGAATTGTCGGGTCTTCCACCAAATCGTGAAGTTGAGTTTTCAATAGAACTCGTACCGGGTGCTTTGCCTATTTCAAAGACACCTTATAGAATGGCCCCAATTGAGTTGCAGGAATTGAAGAAGCAACTCCAAGAGAATCTTGATAAGGGATTCATATCCCTAGTGCATCACCTGTTCTATTTGTTAAGAATAAATATGGATCAATGAGACTCTAAATTGATTATCGATAACTTAACAAGATCACTATCAACAACAAATAACCTCTCCCACGCATTGATGACTTATTTGACCAACTACGTGGAGCTCAATACTTTTCCAAGATTGATCTTTATTCAGGGTATCATCAATTAAGCATCAAAAGGGAGGATATACCAAATACGGCTTTCCGTACAAGGTATGGACACTATGAATTTATAGTGATTCCATTTGGTCTTACTAATTCCCCTGATATCTTCATGGATCTGAAGAATAGAGTCTTTAGAGACTATCTTGATCAATTTGTGGTAGTCTTTATAGACGATATTATTGTTTATTCAAAGAGCAAGGAAGAACATGAAGATCACTTGAGAATTATATTGAAGACCCTGAGAAAGGAGAAGATTTATTCCAAATTTACCAAGTGTGAATTTTGGCTTCAAAGAGTTTCATTTTTGGGTCACATAATCTCAAAAGAGGGGATATCTATGGATCCATAAAAAACAGAGGTTATCGAAAGATGGTCGATACCAACAACAGTAACTAAGATCCGAAGTTTTCTTGGTTTGGATGGATATTATCGACGTTTTCGGAAAGATTTTTCACGATTATCTAATCCACTCACCAGGTTGACTCGGAAAGGAGTTAAGTTTGTTTGGACGGAGGAATGTTAAGAGAATTTCGAGGAGTTGAAAAGAAGTTTATCCAGTGAACCTGTGTTCAAACTGCATTGTAGTGGAGAAAGGTTTGTGATCTATAGTGATGCATCCAAGAAGGGGTTGGGGTGTGTTCTAGGCAAAATGATATGGTGATAGCTTATGCCTCACGACAGTTGAAATTCTATGAGAAAAATTACCCAACTCATGATTTAGAGTTAGCTGCGGTAATCTTTGCATTAATGATTTGGAGGCATTATCTTTATGGAGAAAGTTGTGACATTTATACTGATCATAAAAGTTTAAAGTATATTTTCACACAAAAGGACCTGAATATGCGCCAAAGAGGATGGTTGGAGCTGATTAAGGATTACGACTGCTCAATTCATTACCACCCTGGGAAAGAAAACAAGGTGACAGATGTATTAAGTCGACAAGACCATGCCAGTTTATCCATGATGAGGATCACAATAGATCCAATATTTAGGGATTTACAAAAGATGGATCTTGGAATTATAATGGAAGGGTGAAATCGTATATTTCTCAAATGAATGTTCAACCATCTACACATGTGAAGTTTAAAGAGGCGCAGAAAGAAGATGTAGAGTTACAAAAGAAGGTGAGAAATATTCCTGAATTCAACCTTGATTGTGATGGGATAATATTGTTCAGGAATCGGGTTTGTGTTCCTCCCATCCCCGAATTAAAGAAGGAGCTGCTGGATGAGGCTCACAGTTCTTCATTCTCTATTCATCCTGGAAGCAGGAACATGTATAGGGATATGAAAGAGTACTTCTGGTGGGATGGCATGAAAAGAGATGTTGTTGAATATGTCTCTCAATGCTGGTTTTGTCAGCAAGTTAAATCTGAGAGACAGATGTCTAAGGGGATGTTACAACCATTAGCCATACCCGAATGGAAATGGGAAAACATCACTATGAACTTTGTCACTAGACTTCCTAAAACATCTAAAGGCAATAATGCTATCTGGGACATAGTTGATCGTCTTACAAAGTCTACACACTTCATTGAAATTAGAGAGGATTTCTCTCTGGATCAGCTTGCCAGGATATATGTAAAGGAAGTGGTAAGATTGCATGGAGTATCACTTTCTATTATATCTGATCGGGATCTGAGGTTTACCTCAATGTTCTGGTGAAGTCTTTAGCATACTCTGGATACAGAGTTGAGTTTCAGCACTGCTTATCATCATTAGCTAGACGGTCAGTCTTATAGAACAATTCAAACTCTAGAAGATATGTTGAGAGCTTGCTCTATGGATTTCAAAGGTTTTTGGGATCAACACATACCTTTGGTGGAATTTTCTTATAATAATAGCTTTCACTCCAGTATTCAGATGGTTCCTTATGAATTAATCTATGGAAAGAAATGCAGGACTCCAACTTGCTGGGATGAAGTTGGAGAAAGAAAGATATTAGTACCTGATCTTGTTGATGAGATGGCAGAAAAGGTCTGATCTATTCAACAACACATAAGAGCAGCTCAGAGTCGACATAAAAGTTATGATGACAACTGAAGAAAAGACCTTGAGTTTGAAGTGGGTGATAAAGTGTTCTTATGAATATCTCCCTGGAAGAAGGTCATGAGATTTGGAAAGAAGGGGAAGTTGATCCCTAGATATATCAATCCTTTCGGAATACTGGATCATGTTGGAAAGGTAGCTTACCGATTGGAGCTTCCACCGAATCTCTCTCAAGTTCACAATGTGTTCCATGTATCTCTCCTGAGAAATTACATACCTGATCCTTCACATGTACTCAGCTCAGAAGTTGTACCGCTGGAGCAAGATCGTTCTTATGAAGAACAACCGATAGAGATTTTGGATCGTAGCGAAAAAGTCCTACGAAACAAGACCACTCGATTGGTGAATGTTTTATGGAGGAACCACCAATTAGAAGAAGCTACATGGGAGCTTCAGGATATGATGAGGGAGAGGTATCCTCATCTGTTTGTTACAAAGTGATGAATTTCTAGGGCGAAATTCATTTTAAGGGGGGTAGAATGTAACACCCAAGAATTTTATGAGAAATATTTTATTTTTTAAATCATCAAAAGAATCTTTCACTACACACAACACTATCTTGGTTTGCTTTACACGCAACCACAGCCTTCCTCAATAATTTACGTCGTACGCAATACCGAGTTTCACTAAACAACAATATGCTATTAAAATATTATTAAAACTATCTATTATGAATACTGATAACAACTTTTTGAAATTTTATAAATTTTATTTTTCAAAATGGACTTCATTTTTGGATTCGGAATATCAAAATTATCCTAGGGTGAAATTATGGAATTTTTCTGAAAACATTCAATTTTTGATGAATAGTGAAACCACTAAGTGGTAGTTAAAAAAAACTGAATTTTTCATAAAACATAATTTTACCGCTTCTGTGAGTGGAATTTCGAAAATATGAGAGACACGGTTAATATCAAGGACTAAAATGTGGTTCAATGAGATGAAAATAATTTTTGGTGAATAGTAACTTTTTACTTTTCTTTACCACGGTTAAAAGTAAATAGGGTAATTAAGGGTAAAAGTGTTATTATTATTACCCTAAAACATGTCCTAACTCTATTTTATAAGTTTAATTCGACCAAAAACAACCTTAGGAATAAAATATGACCATTTAGGTCAACTTGGATTAGATTAGGACATTTATTATTAATTTATTTAAAGAAGGGTTAAAATAGTTAAAATCAATGTTTAATAACTAAATCATTTTTAATATAGGGTTATACATCTGATAAATTTGACTATAAATATTAATTAGAAAGCTAAAAAGAGTTCCAACATCATGGTATTTTATTTGTAATTTTTAGACTTAAAATAATTTTATTTATTTATCACACAATGATGATGCAGTAATTATCTTATTAATGAAATATTGACATAATTGATGTTATAAATACCCAAATAAATGTAATTTGAGACTTTTTATGAATTACACTAATTTTCTAGGTTAAGATAAAATGTTATTATTTATTTAATTACTTGGTTGGAACTAATCATTCTGTTATGATTTTCACAAAAATCAATTACAAAATAGTTTCAAAATTGACATAAAATAGTTTTTAAAACAAATATTATATTATTAATTGTTATTTTATTTCTAAAAAATCTATGGTTAGGACAAATGACATAGATATGGTTATATATATTAATAATAAAAATCTTGGGGTTCGTTTTGCTTGATATTTTATGTTTATTAACCTTATAGTGTAAGAACACAAGAAGACACGGTAAAAGTAAAATTATTTAACTAAATGTTAAATCGAAATGATAAGGTTAAAATAGGAACCTAAACTTGTCTAAATTCTATTTTATTAGATTATTTCGACCCATAACAACCTTATATTCGAAATAAATCAATTTGGAGCTATTTAAAACAGAATTTTGCTTTATAATAAAATAATATTTTTAGTTATTCCAAAGGTGCGCCTATCCTCCCTTATAAAAGGGCACCTCCTCCCTCTCTTCTTCACACCACTTTGAGCCTTCAAGCTCGTCCAAACCCTACCAATGTCTTCTCTCCACTTCCCTAGAGACATCCTAGAGGTCCAGTTGTTCTTCAAAGACCAATTTTAGTGTCCTAAAAGGAGGTCTCAAAGAAGCGCTTCAAAGAAGAGGTAATGTCTGTTGCCGATTCTTTCATTTTTATTTCTTCTTACACTTATTCTTCATTAGTTTTTTCATTATGAAGTAATAAAATCAGTATCACTAATATAATGATATGTTATTATAAGTATGTTACAACCCTATTTCACCATCTATCCATCCTATGGAAAACGAAATCACCGCGCGTGCGTACGTACGGAATACTGTCTCCACGAAGTGGTGTAATCTATTTCCACCACCACCTTACTTGGATGGGTGTAATGGTGTAAAGAATGACTATATATGATTATTTTAAAGTGATATTGATTTTGAAATAGTATATATACACTCCAATACAATTCCACAATCAATGGAACGATATCATCGCTCGTGCGTACGTACGGAATACCATCTCCACGATGTGATGCAACTCGTTCTACATGATCTTCATTGCATAATGATTATATAAATGAATTGAATGAATTAATATGATATAAATTACACTAATAACATTCTGTAAATGAGGTATCTATAACCTAAAAAGTAAAATAAGAATTTATTCGACAAAACACGGATAAGAACAAAAAGTAATAAACACCCGAATAACAAGTAGTAATGAAATATTACTAGTAAGAAGCTAAGAATATGACCATATATGATATCATACAAATAGGTATGATTCTTTAAGAAGTCAATAACATTATTTAAATCATTATACAGGAGGTTCGGACAGTTAAGAATCAAATTGGACCTAAGGTAAGGGAAATATCACAATCTCATTTTTATCCGAGATTGTTTCTAGTTTGGAATTTATCGGGGTGTATTTTATCATCCACATCCATGTTTACTCATTAGGAAATTTTATTTCCATCCACCTACAATTTTTTAAATCTAACTTTACCCTTCTGTGAGTTTTTACTAAAAGATATGAAAGGAATATTTTGTCATTTTTCGTACGAGGTACTATTTGACTTTTCTGACAAAAGTATGAGAAGAATGTTTTTTTAACTTATATGGAATGAATGGATTTTTAAAACATTGCGTACAAGAATAATCCTTTAAAAATTTTCATGTTTATTTTTAATCAACTTCTTTTATTTTAAAATTATATGACATGTTAAGAAAAGAAAAATGTTTTTTAAGTAGAATGGATATTTTCCTCAAGAATGGAGTTCAGGTGTTTTATCAAAATTATTTTCCATATAAGATAATATAGGTTTCTATTTATATCCCTATTTTTACATTTATTTGATTATGTTATGATGGAATTATTTTTATGATGTCCTTTTATCTTATATGGATTATGTTACGATGGCATGATGTTTAAGATTCCCATTTTTATTACATGGGTTATGCAATGATGTATGATTTTTTATTTTGTGGCACACATAAGAATGGTATCATTATGAGATGGGTGGGACCTATATCTTCCTCTAATTCATTGGGTAAAGATTTTATATCTCATGAGATAGATGTGGCTGGAACGGCAGGTTAAACCGGTCCAGTAAAAAAAGACAGAAATGATGAGTGAACTCGGTTCAGAAATGGACATTTTCCACTAAGATGGTCTTGGCAATGAGTCTTGACTAATAAGAAATGATTCTCTATGATTATGTGTGAATTCCATAACGTTTCCTGTTCTATGTTATGATTATTGGGATTAAATTTCACTGCAATGATTTATCCCATGTTATGAAATTAGGATCTCTTTTGCAGGGTAAGATTTACAAAATGTTATGTTTTTATTTTGATGTGATTGAAATTTTTTTTGTTTACCCTTACTGGGAATTTGAGCTCACCCTTTTGAATGTTTTCTTTCCCCAGTTTAGGAAGAAGTTTGTTAAGTAATATATGCCAAAAGGGGCTATAGATATGATGAAATAAATGGGAGATAGTGTAGACGCTTTATGAACCAGTTGTTTATGTTTCCCAGTTTCTAAAGACACTATACCTATACGGTCCATTGATGGTTTTGTTATATGTTGTAATAATAATGCTTCAATTCTGATGTAATAACAATTTATGTAAAGTATTGGTCGTTATAGTGAGATCCTAGTGTAGTAGACCACAGGGAGGATGGATATAAGGGCTTCTCCAGAGTGTCTTTATAATTTTACGATGCGATACAACATGGGGAATTGATGTTGAGTGCTTCCTCAGTGTGTTTTTAGTTCCTAAACGTGACCCACAGGGGGAAAATATGTTGATTTCTTCCCCATAACACCTTTTGAACGATACAAGACTATAGGGGGAATTGACGGTGAGTGCTTCCCTAGAGAGTCTATACTTTAGCTAAACTCGATGGGTGAGACTGTGCGTGCATCCCAGAGGGTTTCTAGTACTGTTGGTTGAACCATAGGGGATAGGCTATGAGAACTACCCAGAGGGTTACCTATTGTTTCTACTTCCTTGAGTAGTTGATTTCATGTTTGTTAATTAAATGCTTGAACTATGGATTGTTTTCTATTGGGTACATTCATTATTTAATACTTTCTGTACTTTTACCTGCCATATATTTACTGACTGTTAGGCATAGATCTTATTGTGGTCGCCTACTGGGATTTAGTCTCACACCTTGTCTGGTCCATGATTTTGGTCCCAAATAGATTTGATTGTTGTATATATAGATAAGGGAAAGTGCCCTTCTACTTTAGGAACTTGACTTGCTATGGAGCTAGAGAGCATGGGACCAAGCTATGGATTGTGATGCTAAGGAGTTTTATCTACTTTCCTTTTCACTTTGGTTTATCACTGTTGTATTCCATCATTGTGACTTGTTTGGATGCTTTCCTAGACTTTTGTATCATGCATCACTTATCTATGTGCTCCAATTGTTTACTCGTCTACCCTTCCGTCGTTTACTCTTGTATGGATGTTTACTGCTTCCAATATTGCTTTTGTTTATCTTATGTTGTGTACTCTACCAATGACGGCATAGTTTCCCCAATTTCTCACCCAAGGCCCTCGCTACTAGTCGGCAGCCTCTGGAGTTTGAGGAACTGCGCTTGAGGTCATGTGACCAATCGGGTACAGGGCGCCTCTGGGTGGCTTCCGGAACCGGGACATTAAAAGTTGTATCATAGGGATTCATTTATCTTAACTTTCTGTATGGAGCCCATAGTCAGGGATAGGATGGAATTGGTACTTGGTAATAAGTTATGCCCAAAATTAACTAACCCATGTAAAGGGAAAAGCCATACTACCCCATTTATTGGAATTTTACTAGTTTGCAATTTTAGAGTTGATTTTATTTCACAATTGGGTGATTCACATGTTTTGTGCTATTACCGTTATTGTTATTGCGGTTCTACTTCTGTCACAACCGGATGAGATAAGGGTGTTCCATCTCATGGATAATATAGGCACTTGTTATAAACCACATGCGATGCATTATTTCCATTTCATCTAGGATGCATTAGAGATTGCATGTTATTATGATAGATGTTGTGTAGAATATGCATTCTATTGTGATTGATGCCTTGATAGAAATGCCTACTATTTGATAGAGAATTGTGTGTATGGTTTTGTTTGAATGAACACCAAACATTGGTTCTTAAGGTGTTATGGGCCCTTATGGACCGGAATTTGGTGGATCATGGCACTGTTTAATTTCTTATAACATTTATAAGATGAAAAACATTGATTCGCGGAGAGTATGAGCCCTCATGTATTGGAATTCGGCACTTTAAATGCGTGTCTCAGTTCTTTCTGGGTTCTAGAGTAGTTTCAAGGGCTTTCTGTCTGGAAAAAACCAGAATACAAGTAGTTTATTGTTAAGTACATGCCATGTTTTCCTTTTTCGGGAAGAAATAGTTTTTCTTAAGTACATGACGTGTTCTCTATGTACACGTCGTGTAGTCTCTGACCGTGTTGCAGATTGTGTGTGCAGAGACACGAGATGGGAAAAGTATGATGGAAACTCACTCTGTTTATATTGAATATGTCGTGTAGTATAATCCTAGGAACTCGTCCATGTAGCTAACAACACGGTTTAGTGGAGTCTCTTCTTGTACACGTTGTGTCTACCTTGAACACGCCGTGTAGTCTGACCCAGGTTCCCATCTGTGTCACGAACAACATGGGTCGGTGGAGTCTCTTCTTGTACTTGTTGTGTCTAACTTGAACACGCCATGTAGTTTAACCCAGGTACCCAGCTATGCCACGAAATACATGGTCAGTGTTATCCATTCACATACATGCCATTTTTTTTCAGGAACACACCGTGTAGCATGAGCCGTGTATCTGACCGTGTCACTAAAACACGGTCCTGGTGAAGCTTGTCCAATACACATCGTGTCTACCTTGAACAGACCATGTATTCTTGTCTTAGGGGAGCCTTGTGGCTTAACAGTGTTGAAGGACCTAGGCAGGGGAAGATGATTCAAGTACATGCTCTGTGTTTTGAGACACAATGTGTGTTTGGGGTGTTACACGACCTATTAAAGAAGAAGTACATGCCCACGTGACTGACTTAAGGGAACACGCCGTGTAGGAAAAGTACATGCTGTGTAGTCCTGTTTTGAAAAATATAAATGCTTTTCTTATTCTGTTCCTTTCTTGTCCTTCCTATTTTTAGTATTTATAGTGTTGAATCTAAGGTGTTTGTTTGACCTTGCAGATTCAGGCCACCAAGACGTCCTCCGATCATCCACCAGTTGCAAGGTAGTGATCAGATGCCAAATATATCTGATCAGGGACTTCATGTAGATCCTTGTGTTGTGCCAGACTAGGCACCAACAGTGATACCAGTTATGGGCACTGATTCACATTTTAGGGAAGGCTTTCTGAGGATGATGCAGATTCTCTAGGGAGCTCCTCTTCGTGACTCGTCTATGGCAGACATGATGCAGGTTATCCAGCAGCATCATCCTCCCACATTCTTAGGAGAAGGAGGACCTCAGGCTGCAGAGTGATGGCTTGAATCCATGCTGACTATCTTTGATCATCTGGGGATGCCTCCAGAAAGGCAGTTCAAGATCGCTACCTACATGTTATGAGACTCTTCCAAGAGGTGGTGGGACGTGATCTCATAGGCGGGTCATCAGTGGGTTATGGTGTGGGAGGAGTTTCAGACCGTCTTCTATGACTACTTCTATCCGGAGACCTTGAGGGCCGATTGAGCCCACGATTTCATGATTATGGAGAAGGGTACTCTTTCAGTTATGGAGTATTCCTCTCATTTCACTGAGCTTCATCATTTCACACCCATCTAGGGTGGATATGGGTTGTTCTTGGCAAGGAAGATTGAGTATGTTCTCAGATAGGAGATCCACTCGCATGTGAATATCTTCAGGTTTACATCCATCGCATCCATCATCAACTAGGCGCTGATGGCGGAGTACAATCCGAGAGCTTCTAAAGCTGAGATTCAGGGAGGTTCCACTTCTAGAGTTAGTACATTTCCTACTGACAATAAGAAGTACCACAAGGAGTCTTCCCGCGGTGATCCGAGGACACGATACACATCTTCATGTATCCAGGTGGTATGCAACTAGTGTGGAATGGCTGGGAATATGAGGCGATAGTGCCTGAGAGACCCATTGGAGTGCCGATGTTGTGGAAATATGGGTTACCTTCAGCGCTTTTGTCAGGTATTCTCACCAGCAGTTGGTGATAGGGGTTCATCCATGACTCCATGTCGAGGAGCAGTGTTGCTAATTTCTCGCCAGTCTAGGGACTGGAGATCTTCTGGTCGTTCATACTGAGGTGGAGGTCGAGGTCGTGGTGGTCAGTCACCGTTATATTAGCGATAGTAGGGTGGATGAAATCAGAGCTGTTAGGAAAGGTCACAGGGTCATGGTAGAAGTCAGACTTTTTTAGTGGAGCATACCCAATATGAGAAGGATCCCGGACCCTCTACAGTTCGAGGTGTAAACGTAGTAGCCTAAGTTTTATCTTCATCACTTTTCGATATCATAGCTTCCCATAGTTTTATATCCATTTCTATTATAGAGGGCCCTAGTCACTACATATTTTCCTCTGCCAACATCTTGACGCTAGACACACCGTTGGGAACTAGGACGCCTAGTGTACGTTAGTACATGGAGTGATCTCTAGAGGATGATGGGTGTCACTTTCTATGGAACATCTATGTCCTAGAGATGACAGGAAATGATGTAATTCTTGGGAAATAATGTTTAGTTCCCTTCAAAGTAGTTGTCGACTGTTATCGCCGTAGGGTGAGTTTCATATCACCAGAGGGATGATCATTTCATCATAGGGTTGAGTGGGATGTCCAGGCGAGCCGAGCAGGACCCGAGCATTACGGGATAGGAGGAGTTACAACCCAGTTTTTCTGTCTATATCTGGATGACTAGGGGACTTCGCAGTTAGACTTTCCTCCAGTGGTGTATCATTTCAAAGATGTCTTTCCTGAAGACTTTTTATGTTTTCCTTCAGAGCGTGAGGTAGACTTATCTATTGAGATCGTTCCAGGAGTGGCACCAGTGACTATTCCTCCTTATAGAATGGATACACCTGAGTTATAGGAGCTCAAGAAGTAGTTAGAGGAGTTGCAAGAAAAGGGTATCATCCGACCCAGTACTTCTCCTTGGGGTTTAGCTATCCTATTTTCGTAGAAGGTAGATGGTACACTTATACATTGTCTGGATTATCAGAATCTTAACTAGTTGATGGTCAAGAACCGATATCCCTTACCGAGGATTGAGGATCTCTTTGATCTGTTTTGAGGATATCAGGTATTCTTAAAGATTGAATTGATGTATGGATATCATCAGTTGTGCGTTAGACCATCAGATATTCCTCTTATAGCCTTCCAGAGTATGTATGGTCTATACGAGTACTTAGTTATGTCGTTCGGTCTCCCGAACGTGCCAGTAGTTTTAATTGGGACTGATGAACCAAGTTTTCCATCCATACATGGATTCATTTGTAGTGGTCTTTGTGGGTGATATATTGGTGTACTCTCAAACTCGACACGACCATTCCACACATCTTGAGATCATTTTGAGTAAACTAAGGGATCATCATTTATATGATAAGATCTAAAAATGCCACTTTAAGATGGACCAAATTCACTACTTGGGTCATGTTTTTTCAGAGATAGGAGTATCAGTAGTCCCAGAGAAAGTGAGAGATGTATTTTCCTAGGAGTGGCTGAAGAACGTATTTGAGGTGAGGAGTTTTCTAGGGTTAGATGGATACTACAAAAGTTTTATACAAGACTTTTCATGCTTAGTAGCACCACTGAAAGGTTGGACCAAGAAGGGTGAGAGGTTCTTACGGTCAAATTCTTGTGAGTCAGCCTTTTAGAAGATAAAATGGAGGTTGACTTTAGCACTAATACTAATCTTTCCAGAGTCGAGAAATAGCTATATCATTTATTATGATGCTTCAGGTATCAAGAAGGGAGATGTGCTTATGCAGGGTGATGGAGTCATTGTGTATGGGTCTCGACAGTTGAGGCCACTTGAGAGGAACTACCCAACACACGATCTAGAGTTGATAACTTTTGTTCATGCCTTATGCTGTTGGAGACATTATCTTATTATAGAGAACTTTGTGGTTTGTACCGACAACAAAAGTCTCATGTACATCTGCACTCAGTGGGATTTGAATTTGAGGCAGCAGAGGTGGGGAGAGTACCTATTGTCTTTTGATTCCAAGCTTGCCTATACGCCTGGGAAAGGAAACATTGTGGCTGATGTGTTGAGGAGGAGGACTTAGATACAGGAAGTTTGGGAGGCTAGTAGTGAGTGAAAACTTATGGATCTATTATCTGAGATGCATTTGGAGGTTCACGACAGATAGGGGTAGACCTTTCTTTCTTCTCTAGTTGTTACCTCTACACTTCTTGATTGGGTATGAATGAGGTGGCAATCAGATTCTGAAGGCCTAGTCCAAAGGGAGAGTGTTTCAGGAGAGGACCCTATTCATGGGTGGACCGTAGGTGAGGATGAGGTCCTGAGATTCTAGGGATGCATATGGGTCCTAGAAGATATACACTAGGAGATGATGCAAGACTTTTATTCCTCAGTTTGGGCAGTTCATCCAGGAGTCACCAAGATGTATCATTTTCTACACCGTCAGTACTGGTGGCGAGGTATAAAGATAGACATTGCTGGTTTCGTCATTAGGTTTTTTTCTTGTTAGTAGGTGAAGGCATAGAACCAACATCAAGAAGTTCTTTTACAGTAGTTACCCATTCTTGAGTGGAAGTGGAACGACTTCGTGATGGAAATCGTGACAGGGTTGTCAATGACACCTCAAGGTAATGACATTGTATGGGTTGTCATTGATAGGATTTGGAAGGTTTCTCACTTCTTGTCAATCAAGGAGACCTTCAGTGTTGATGACTGGGGAAAACATTATATCCATGAAATTTTATGTCTGCATGGTGTTCCACACTCCATTGTTTTAGAAAAGGATGTGCCTTTTACCTCTCGGGTCTGGCAGTGGCTTTAGAAGGCTTTGGGTACGTAGGAACTTTTGAGTATAGCATACCACCCCCAGACTGATGGCCAGTATAAGCTTACGATTTAGGTGCTTGAGCACATGCTTTGAAAATTCATTCTGGACTTTGGAGGTTCTTGGGAGAAGCATATTCCCATGTTGGAGTTCTCCTAAAACAATAGTTTTCAGAAAACTGTTCAGATGAAACCTTATGAAGCTCTGTACGGTAGGCCATGCCGATCAACCTTATATTTGCTGGAGACTAGAGAGACAGCTTTGTTGGGACCTCATCTTGTTTAGGAGTCCACATAGCAAACAGAGTTGATTAGGAAGAATATGGCTACTGCATAGTCTTGACAGAAGTCTTATACTTATCAAAGGAGACGACCTCTGGAGTTTAGGGTTGAGGATCATGTTTTCCTATGTGTCACATCGAGGTTGGGGAAAAAAAGGATCAGGAGGCAGGTTAAGCTTTCACCAAGGTACGTCAGGCCATTTGAGGTGTTGGATTGAGTGGCACCGGTTTCCTATCGGTTGTAGTTACCTCACAAGTACCAGACTATGCACGGCGTCTTCCACGTTTCTTTGCTCTGACTTTACTTTTCAGACCCGACTCGTTCTTTCCAACCAGAGAAAGTCGATTTGGAGGTGGATGCATATTTCAAGGAGCATCCTATTCAGATTTTTTATCATAGTATGAAGATTATCCATGGCTGATCTATTCCTCTAGTACGACTGCTATGGTAGCACAGACAGGTGCAAGACGAGACTTGGGAGAGGGAGGCTGACGTACGATCACAATGGACAGAGTTGTTTGGGGATTCTTCTGCATTGTCATGCTAAGGAAATTTGGGGATGAATTTCATTAAGGGGGAAGTCTGTAAGAGCGTGAATCTTCTTTTCAGGTATGTTTTTAATTTTATGGTCGTTTTTGAGAAAAAGTGGAAATTTTGGAAATTTTCAAAGTACCCACCGTGTACTTTATGAGTACATGTCATGTACTACTTTTCCATAGGCATCCAGGTGCTGGCAGTGTAGTGTACATGCACATGGAAATTTGGGAGTGTTTAGAGGACTCTAAAAGCAGAGTATAGAAATAGTAAATACACGCCATTTACATTAAAATTACACCACGTGTACTTTCTTTTTTCATTAAACGCCCCGAGGTGGCGTCTGATGGACAAAACACTCTTCTTCTAGGTCCTGTTCATCTGAGACTACTGAGTAGACATGGATCTTTGATGATCCCCTGAGACTCTGTCCATCCTCCAATTCGAGCACTATTGATTGAGTTGGAATCACATCACTGAGTTCTTCCTTCAACCAAAGCATCATTTTCCAATTCCTCCTCTTTTCAATGTTATCGTGGGTTGAACGTTTTATATTTTTTCTTATATCTATGACGTTATAAAGATATTAAATTATTTTGGTTCATGTATATAGATATCATAAGCAATAGTTAGGTGTTGGTTTCCTTTCTTTTGAAAGACATTGAGTATTTTTTGTGAATTCCACCAATACCCTTGAATGGGGTATTATATGTTTACTTTTTATCCCTATGGCTTGAATGCTTTTCTTGTATGCCTGAGTAGGGATTATTGTTTGTGAATAGGTTAATTTTGATGTTCTTTGGATGTTTTACCCATGCATGTTTTTCCTGTTTATGACCTTTGGGTCTTGTTTTGCATGTTTGGCTATTGCCAATTTCCATGACGAGTTGTGGGATAGACTGACTGTTGTTCTATTATGATGATATGCCTTAGAATGCTAGAAAATTAGTTCTTGAGGGTTTACATGGGGCGATACACATGCTATACATGTTTGAATTACACAGGGCTATGAGAACCTAGTGTAGTAGACAAGAGGGAGGATGGACGTAAGGGATTCCCCAGAGTGTCTTTATAATTTTACGATGCGAGACCACATGGGGAATTGACATTGAGTGCTTCCTCAGAGTGTTTTTAGTTCCTCGATGCAGGCCACATGGGGTATAGATGTTGAGTACTTCCCCAATGTGCCTTTAGTACAATATGAGACTATAGGGTGAATTGAGGGTGACTGCTTCCCCAGAGAGTCTATACTTTAGATGAACTAGAGGGGTGAGACTGTGTGTGCTTCCCAGAGAGTTGCTAGTACAAGTTGGTTGAACCATAGGGGCTACTCTATGAGAACTACTCAGAGGGTTACATGTTGTTTCTATTTTCTTGAGTAGTTGATTACTTTTTTTGTGAATTAAATTCTTGAACTGTGTATTGTTTAATATTGATTACTTTCCTTGTTTACTACTTTCTGTACTTTTACCTACCATATATTCACTGAATCTTGGGAACAGATCTTGTGGTGGTTGCCTAATGGTATTTAGTCTCACACCCTGTTTGGGACATGCTTTTGGGGCCAAACTGATTTTATTGTTGCAGGTATAGACCAGGGCAAGTGCCCTTCTACTTCATGAATTGAATTGCTATGGAGCTGAATAGCTTGGTACCATGTTATGGCTTGAGATGCTGAAGTGTTTTATCTTGTTTCTTTTTAACTTTGTTTTAGAACTATTTTATTCCAGCATTGTGACTTGTTTGGAAGATTTCCTAGACTTATATATGATGCCTAATTTATATATGTGCTCCATTTGTTTACATTTTTAGCCTTCTGTTGTTTACTCTTGTATGGATGTTTACTAATTCTGATATTTCTTTTGTTTATCTTCCATTGTGTACTCTTAAAATGAGGGAATATTTTCCCCACTATCACACAAAAGGCCCTCACTTCTAGTCAGCAGCCTCTTGCGTTTGAGAAAATGCACTTGAGGCCATGTGACCAACCGGGTACGAGGCGCCTCTGGGTGGCTTCTAGAACTGGGACGTTACAGTTTTAATATTTACCCATAAAAAAAGATAACAATATATATCATAGTTTGATGAGTATATATAGGGAGTTTATAAAAGGGGGAATTAGATTTTATAATACCCAATAGTATATTAGCCATGTACCTTTAGTTTCCCAACTACCAATGTATCGATTTGTTAACTCAATAATAAGTTAGTTAGAGTCCTTGTGTATGTCTATGTTGTTTGTCATACCATTATAGATTCCTATTTCTTGAGAGGTACCTTCGATGGAATGTTACAACATTTCCCTATGTTCCCAATGAAATAATGAAAACAATTCCAACATCAATCAATGATCCAGGGAAGGACCACCCATTTTAAAATACTATCAAGACCTGACCCACCGGGACCCCTTCTTGGCTGGTAGTAAGCTGAGGGTGACACCTCAAGACTGTATCCAATATGTTAGGGGTAGAGGATAGGATTTTGTAGAAATATCACTAAAATTGGAGGTTTATCCCTATGTCCATATATTCACCCATGAAAAACACCTAATGACATAGTTTTTAGATATAAGAATAACTAAATACAAATACACAGTAAAACATTCATCAAAAAAATCTATGAATGAATCAAAGTACAATACATTAATACAAATGATTTAAAGGGATAAATACACACCCAACATGAAATGTGTAATGTCCCAATTTCAGAAGCTACCCAAAGGATCCACGTACCCAGTTGGTCACATGGCCTCAAGTGCATTTCCCCAAACACCCGAGGCTCCCAACTAGAAACAAGGGCCATGGTTGTGATAGTGGGGAATATATTCCCTCATTGGTAGTGTAATGCAATAGAATTAAATTGATAAGAGTAGCGGAAGCAGTAATAATACCATACAACAGTAAACATCAGAAGACTAAAGAAATAAAAAACTGGAGAACATATATAAATGTTTCATGATACATATGTCTAGAAAAACAGCCAAACAAGTCACAATGGTAGAATATAGTACTATACCAATGTAAAAAATAAGAAAATTAACTCCAAGAGCATCACAAGGCTCATCTTGGACCCATTATCTCTAACTCCTTGGGAATCAAGTACCTAATGTAGAAGGTGATTTACCTTATCTAGACGGGTAACAATATAATCTATTTGTGCCCAAAAGAATGATCCAAAAAGGGTGTGATGCGGATCCCAATAATCAAACAGACAAATATCAGTGCCTAACGGTCAGTGAATATATATAATAAGCAATATAAAAAATAAATAAATAAACAAGGAAGTACTCAAAAGTAAACAATCCTATAGTTTTAATTACATCCAATTTCATTTATTCATTAAGAAACCCATAGTCGTGAGTAACCCTTTGGGAAGTACTCACATTCTAACCCATCTGGTTCATCTTTAGCAAAGACTCTCTGAGGCAGAACTCATTATTAATTCCCCATGTGGTCTCATTTCGGTAACAAAAGACACTCTGGTGAAGCACTCAACATCCAATTCCACTTGTGGTCTTGTAATGAGGAACTATAGGCACTCGGAGGGAGCACAAGATCCATCCCACTAATGTCATCATGTCATAATAGTAAACAGACACTCTGGATAAACCCTCAATGTCCATTCTTAATATGGCCTACTACACAATGTTCCAACAGCCCTGTGTAAATAAATCATGCACAAAAGATATATAACAGCCAATTTAACCCTCAAGAACTACTTGTCTAAAACGTCTACAACATATCATAGCATGTCATATAAAATATCATTATCCTAACAATACGAGGCATGGAATACATAGCAGCCTGATAAGAAATGCGAGACCAAACAGTCCAAATTGGCCAAACATGGGAAACACATCCATAGTAAGGTAAATAACCTTATTTACAATCATAAATCCTCTACTCATGAACACAAGGAATAGCAGGGAATTACAAGTCTAAAACAACAAACACACAATACCTCGAACATGCGTATTGGGAAATTTTAACATATAACTCAAATACTAACTGCGGAAAGGAAAAATCCACCTAGCTCGGCATTGTAAAATCGATATATGTGAACCTAATTCCTGGAATCACCCATGAATTATGTAGATCTACAAAAATTCTAAAAATGTTCAACTGAGGATATCTCATGAAAGATGAGAAATAAGGAAATGAGGCTCTCGAAAATGGATGATATTGCCTTGGAGATTCCAATGCAATCAAAGGTGGTCAATTCAGATAACAGGCGACGAGTCGGGGGCTCTGAGAAAATTTGTGTTGTACTGTCTCTCCTGGACAAGGAAGATGTAGAAGAAGGGTGTTATATCGATTAAACATGACACTAGATCATTTATTGAAATAAAAATAAAGTACACAATGTGTTATTCAAGGGTACACGATGTGTAAGTTCTTGAACCGACAACCGAGTACAAAACATGTACTTATAATATTTTTAGAAACTCCCCTTCTTTCTAAAAAACACCAGTAAACAAGATTCATACTTTAAAAGAAGATCCGGGTTCATGCATAATGAGTTCCCAAAATAAAAATATTTAAAAAATGAAAAGGATAAATATATCATGGATTGAAATATCTAATTTTATCCACCAAACATGATCAACACCTATAGTAAAACTATACTCCTCCAAAACAATTTCCACAAATGTCAGCAATGATCATTTTGTTATATATATAGGAAAAAATGTGCAGTAAAAGTATGTGTATATATGAATATATATATATATAAACAATAGAAAACCATAAAAATAAATCATGAATTAATTAAAATAATCAAAATTTGATCATCCCATAATGTATAAGGGTAAGGAAACCCAACGACATATATGATCCACTTAAACACAAGTGAGAGACAATGGGGACCCCCATACCCACATCCCAATAAGAATGATGTGTCAACTTGGAGCACCATAATTTCCTTCTCTAATACCTAGAACCATGCACAACAACATAAAAATCAGTGTTAATGGCCAGAATCTTCCTATTACACCATAAAATTGATAGAAAAACTAACTTAGTGGTGGACCCACTCCTCACCGGAGCTAAATCGGCAGGAATATACTACTATATGGATAAATAACATAGAATATAATATTGTTGGGGGAGTAAAAAAATACCTATATAATGAATATGTATGACTCACACCCTGGTTCATTAGGGGAATACCAATCTCAGTATATCTATGTTGATCACACATGATCACTCCCATCAAGAAAGTGTCACTAAAAAAACCATACCACTCAAAACACCACTTCTTGTATCTCTAATGCCAAGACCAAAGAAACCATAAAATATTATGTGGAATATTATATAGGATATGATTCTCCAGGGTAAAAATATGAATCTTATAGAAGGGGATACAGAAGGTAGATATCTTCGAGAAAATATCATGACATGTATATTTTGTCAAAGGACATGTATTGGCTATTTATGATTGCTATTATCCTCCACCTCATTCCAATATACTATGGAATAATCCCATGAACTCTTTATCGCGTATGTGTAATCTATAAATAGTTATGTACTCTAGTTATTCATGTGTACAATACTCATGTCCATTTACATTGGCCCTATCTGGGTACTCTGGTCGTCTTTGTGGTTGTGTACTGTGGTCGTTCCTATGTACATTTTCATGATTGTGTTTGTGTACAAAATGGTGCATCCTAGGTCACCATATTTGGGACACATGGTGTTTTCAAGAGCACGTGGAATGTGATTTTTAACTATTCATTGCCACTTTCCATCAATGGGGGGGGGGACTACCTAGAATGTGTTCCTCTAGGATATGTGGATTATAGTATGGTTTTTCATCTATGTGAATATTTCCATCAAATATATTCTTTATTAGTGGATTATAACACCATATTCATCATTTTACAAATCAAAATTTAATCATTTAATCATCAATTAGTATCCTATGGTCGTCAAAAAAATATCTTTATTTCAAGTAGGTAATTATTCGCACCATCCACTGAGGTCCAATGTTATGGATTTCAAAGTCATCACACACTACCCTAAATGTAATATCATTATTAGAAAATCTGATGCTATGATATTCCCACTCAATTTCAAAAACCACAGGGTGAATATAAGACAAAAAAATAAATAAATATGATCAATGATATTAATAAAATATTATCCCATGTGAGGAATAAAAATCAAAGAAAATAGGAAGATATAGAATATGTTTTTCATCGATTAAACCATTGAGGGAAAAAATACACAAATGATTTTCTGCACATCAAGGGAAGATCAATAAATGTTTAAGAACATGTATAATTTTTAAGGGATTGATGATCTAGCTACATTCAATATCTCACTAAAAAATCTCATGATTGTTGTAATTGATCCACTTACACTGTTTTTTGACACTAAAAAAGCAATATTCTATAGTCTAATATCTTAGATTTATGTATACAACCCTTAGTATGTTAAATAATTTGAAATTAACAAAGTGGGATTGGGGTTTGAAATTAAATAATTTAATTAATTAATTTACATAACACATCCACCAATGGACGCCTTCATCCGAATGCCCGATGTTGACCAACATTATTTCTTGTCTAGGCTAAACCCCACCTTCTTAAAATAAATATGGTTTCAGATAACCTATATGAGGTTATTATCAATGGTAAAACCATTTATTATGAAAATATATATTTTTTAATTTTAATATTAATTTACATTTTTAATATATTAATTTCACGATCGTAGGACACCTAAACCTAGCGTCAACTCACAGAAATAATCAATAGATATAGATAGAAAATTAAATAGGGCCAATAATAGAATATAATTTATTATACAAATAGTCATTCTCATTTCCATCATTATATTCCAAAAAT
This sequence comes from Viscum album, assembly GCA_963277665.1. NCBI lineage: Eukaryota > Viridiplantae > Streptophyta > Magnoliopsida > Santalales > Viscaceae > Viscum > Viscum album. The sequence continues at coordinate 282,893,252 of OY728141.1, forward strand.
TCACATCCATTTTATATTGATCATAATTTTTCAATCATACACTAAATCTCGAATTTCCAAAAATAACCAATAGTAGTAAAAAAATTATACGAATCTTTGAATGAACATAATCAACAAATTTAATTTTTTTTATATAATTTATAACCCTGTCATTAACAAATACCCAACCACATTTGTTTTATTTTTAAATTTATTTACCCATGGATACCCATTCATTAACCCACTTCTCATTTCATGTTGTACATTCATCATTAATAACATGTAAAGTAGCCTTTATCATCTCACATTAACCAATTTTAACCATTTTATTTTTCCTTAAATAAATTAAAAATTATATTAATTAAAAAAAAATTAATTCTAGGTTACTTACTATACCTTCACAATTACTTGTAACACCATTCTACACTAAACATAACTATATAAACTATACTCATCCCCTTATCCTTTTTCCATCATCCTCACAACTCGCCCACAATAACCATACTAGGAATAATAATCGATGTTTACATAATAAAATTCCATTAAATTCATAGATAATGAAGAAAATAAAATATATCCCATTAAAATGACCACCCAACACAACCAATTACTGAATCAATGTCAAAATGACACATAAATCCTTGTATATCATATCATAATAATCCAAAGATGCATTGAAAATATCATCTCTGGAAATTCTAACTAATACGCCCATATCCACTCTTAATCCCATTATTTTCTTTAACATAGAAATCAATTAGTAAATATTTAGTGGGAGGTACAAAAATTGGCCAACGTTAATACCCCTTTATCACCCCTATAATCTGCCCCAATATATATCATGGTATTTAAAAAAAATTATTCAACTACAAGAAAAAATATTAAGAATGAAAATTAATTAGAATAATAGATTATTAATTTTTATATTTCTCTATCCCAATTACATGATTTTCTTAATGTTATTATGCATTTGTACTGGAAAAGAAGTTCATCAAAAATATATTTAAAACATTCAATATTAATAAATAAAATTAATATTAAAAAATATTATGTAAAAATTAAATAACATTTTCCTATCCATTTCCTACTCAGTTATTCTTACTAACTTTATTATATTTATTTAATTTTATTCTTCCTTGATGTAGTATTCCCCTAATTTTCTCCATCTTCAAAATAACAGTATCTCAATAATAAATAACTAAATACAAAATAATGGATCCTCATAAAAAATAAAAGATGTAAAATAAATTATATTATTCTAGAAGATATAGGAATAGATTATATTTCCCCTACATCATACAGATTTTCACTAGTCCCCATGAAGGAATATTGATAAATTTGATGAAATCACCTAAAACACACACATATAAATTCCTCAAAAGAAATAAGAACTCATGATCCATCAATTAGATGTCCTAAAATCATGAAACAAAACCAATTTTATTTCCCTGAACTATTTAAAGAAATTAAAATGTATGACAATGAGGAAAATGAACGAATATAACCTCTGATGGATGCATTTTCATCACATAAATTAGACTAGAAAAATAAACATAGGAGGACTCCAATGATCACTGAATAAACACCATTGGTCACTTGGGGATTAATGTGGAATGATTAAATATAAAATAATTAGAAAATTATTTGAAATTAATAATAATAATTGAATTTTAAGGCCTAGAAACACGAATATTCATGGTCAATCTATGATGGGGTGAAATGAAATGAATCCCTATATTCCATGTTAAAATACACTAAAATTCCCCCATTTAAAATGATATCAAATATATTAACATGACATAATTGAGGGATGTAAAATGATGATATATGTGGTCATTATGTGTTTATAATCCTCCAAAACAAGACCAAAATTCCACTTGAGTACCATGGTGTAATGAGACCCCAAAAGAATGAATAGTGGATCTTGATTCATAAGTATCCCCAACATGACATCTATATAAATTGCATGAGAAAATAATATATAAATGCCTTTCCTTATTACCAAAAATAACATTTATGACCGTTCGTTCATTGTCTGAATTCTCCACACCATGAAAAAATTTCCTTCCCCAAAATACCATGATGCCTAACACTCATAGACTATTCCCTGATCCATGACCCAATAACCTTGTGACAACTATCTTTTAATCCAAACTTTCATTCCCAAATTCATATTTCCAGATATTATTGCACCCTTTCCGTAGGAATTCCCATATATAAAAAAATATTACTCCCTGTACTCTTCTCCTAACACATCAAACACATAATAAATGCAATGTAACAGTCTAGGAAATATGAGAACATTAACTTAGATTCTTCTCAAATTATTATCATCATTATGAATCACAATCAAACCTATATAAAGAGAAATAGATTCCTAGTCACGATTTATAGATACCACTATCATTTAATGAATACTCTACCAAAACCCAAATGTTCGAGGCTAAGCCACACTATTACTCTCCTAAATTAATAAAAACACTCTGAAAACAGAATATATAGAGATGATAGCCCTAAAAAATGCATAAAAATAGATAGAGATGAAATATACCATCAACCATAATGGCTCACAATAGACTCCCAACTAACTATCTATTTTATTCATAAAATGATTCAAAATAGACACCCTTTGAAAAAACAGTTTTTCCTTAAATAGAAAGTTGGAAGAAAAAATATCCAACAATTTTCAAGGAAAAACATATTAAATTAAATATTAAGTATCACTCAACCCATAAATTAAATTTGTTCAAGATTCTCGTTAATGGTTTCAAATAAATAGTGATGATGTACCCATGATTTCAAAAGATAATGCTATATTTATTACTAAATAGAATAAAGCAATATCACTGAATTCTTCTGATGATTACATATAATATTACATCAAAAACATATCTAGTGTCTAGTAAATTTACACCTCTATTAAGGATCAACTGTTAGATTATCTCTTCACCCTCTTGCATTAAAAACCCATATACCTATAACATAAAGATTTAAAATAAACCTTCCCATCATCATGAGAGTTATCCAAATATTTCATAGAGGGTAAAAATTTATCCATGGTATCCAATTAACCTCTGGTTACTATCCCCAACATCATCCAATAATCCATGATAGATCACTATGTCTTCAACCAAAGGGTAGACTAAAAATTATTCACCCATTACTTCTTATTATAAAAGAAATGTTGAAACTGACTAATTAGATCCCTAAAATTGTCCCAATATATACACATACTCTCATAACCCTATCAAATGTTTGGAAACACCTTTAAAATATTTCATATCTACACTCATGAAAGGAAATCCATTTTGAAAATTTAAATAATAAATTATAATGAAATCTGTTATGGGGTTCATTGACGTGTCCCCACAAATTTGAGACATGTCCTAAAATAATCCATCACAAATATAAAATATTAGTTTATCTTGATTATTCAATAAATTATTTGAAATCTCAATCTCTTATAACATATCCTTTTCTATGATGTAAGATACCTTATCATTGTAAAAAACTATTTATTTTTCATCAAAATTTAATAATGTTTCATTGAAATATTCATGTTTCAATTTTTGACGCTATCATTTCAATGATTTTTTATGTAATACATTTCAGTAAATACAAATAAAGATAACATAATCAAAAAAAGAATCATAAAATCATATAGGAATAGAGATAATCATGAAAAAAAGACTATCACATACACTACTCATCAAAACTGAATCATGTGAGAAAACCTTATATAATCACATCACAACTCCCCACATCATTGGTCATTCATTGAATTAATATAATGAAAAGCTATCCAAAACTGAATCCCCAACATTCATGAAAAGAATCATACTACCTATCATACAGTATCAACATCGCCTCCTTCCAACAGTGAAAATCTAACTAAAATATCACATTATAATATTCACATCGAACACCCTACATTAACCATAATGGCCCCCAAATGAGGCTAAAAATTATTTTAATATTCTATAACCCTAATAAATGGGGATAATAAATAGATTAAAAAAAAATTAAAGAACACCATTTTCTATAAATAAATTTATATCCATTTAGAATTACTTACATGATAGATATGGCTTAAATTCTATATGTTACACAACTAAATAATTTCCATAGTTAAATTATTTATAATTTATAGAGGCTGATTCTATTAGTTAAATTATATCAATAATATTTAATAATAAAATAAATAAGTACCCCTAAAGAATTATGAATTCGCAATAATTTTAAAAAATGGTATTTGACCTCTAGGAATAAACTATAATTATGATAAAGAACTAAATTAATATAAAGTTATATAATAAATGTATTATTTCGAAAATAAATTTTCTACAAAAATAAAAAATCAATTTCGGGGGAAATAGTATAAATTCATATTTTGAAAAACTATAAAATATCAATAAAATAAAATCTCACAGAGACCAACATACCTTTAACTTTTATTATATCACCCAAATAATACGTTGAATCATTAATGAAAAAATTTATAAGCTTTGTTTTTTCGTATCATGCATGGCATGCTCAAACCAAAAAATATTAAAAAAATTATCCCTAGTGAAACAAGATTTCATAATTAAAACTTCCAACATACATTTAGTAGTTTATGGAAGGAAAACATGATAAAAACATAGATATACTTGTATAAAAATGCATTAGAACATTTATAAAAATTCATAAAAATATTATTAATCTTTATAGATACATAATATAATAAAAATTATTATTATACCCATTTAATTAAATAAATTTCTAGTTTATTTTTACCCTTACATATTATCTTGATTATTTCAATAAGATAAACATTTAATTAAATTTAAAATTCAACATTTATCAAATAAATATTTTAGTTTTGAAAAATATAATTCATGATTATAAAAATTAAGGAAAGAATTTAATTATAGAAAGTGTTATCTAAATTCAATATATTATGACTAAACAGTATTTCTATCTTCTAAAAATTATATATTTATATTAAAAAATAATATCTTTAAATAATATACTATCTCATGCATATAATCTATTAGGATTTTAAAGAAATTCATGGAATAAATATTCATATGGAATTCAATACTGTTCAATTATGGTTCTAAAAAATTAATTATCCAGAACAACATGGAATTTTATATGGGAAACATGACTTCAAACAGATCATAGATTGTCTGATTATTTATATTAATATATATTCAACAATATTTTATAAAAATTTTAAAAAACATATAGGTGGATTAAGAAATTTACAAATGATAACAAAAATTCAATTTAAGAGAAAATGTCATGTAATAGAATAGAAAAAAAATATTATGAAAATTAAAATGTGTTTATTTAAATTTTCAATTACATATAATTGTAATTTCACCTCATCCTATGAATATTTATCAACAAAATAAGAATAAAAGTTATTTATCAATAAATATAACACATATTCATATTAATGTAAATATTCATTGGATGAAAATTTTAAATAATATATTGACAATGATTCATCTGCAACTCTATGTTTTCCTCTCAATAAATATTACACTTTAAAACAATGATTTTTATATAGCTCTTCAATGTCCTTTCAATAGATCATAGGGGATCATAAAAGTTTTTTCCCATGATGGTCTCCTTAGAAGAAAAATTATTGTCTATGATTGAGTTTCCCTACATCAATCCCTATCCCACCTAATCCTTTTATATTCCTAATAAGAAAATATATTCTAACTCTCAACCTAAATCTCTAATACCACTTTTTCAAGACACATAACACTAAGAAACCCTCGTTATCTAGTAGAGAGAGAGAGAGTATTTTTGTACGTGTGATCACAAAATCCTTCCTCCAATATTCTCTTATTTGGGGATAACCATTGAGTGTATTGAACCCATGAATTAGAGGCCTTTCTCTGATAATCCTAGGAATAATTTAATGATCCACCAATCAACTATGGGTAAATTCCATTTAATAAAAAATTTCCCACAACCAAAATTTTTCATATGGTAAATGTTTTAAAATATTATGAATGAATGTGAAAAAATGTTTTCAAGATCTCCATATTCCACCAATCCCCATAGTATCCACCCAAATAGAAACAATAATATCGTTAATAAAATACAACAAATAACATAGCAAACTATAGAGGGGTGAGCTTTGGGGAGTATACATTAGGATAACAACTTTCAAAAATTATCACTCATGTATTATAGATATGAACGAGTAAAAAATATTTCTATCAACCAATTAAAACCTTATCAACAATAGTAATTATATCCGAAAAGAAATAAAACACAACGAACTCTATGGTCCAACACATACACCATATTTCATGCCATTTCCTACAAAATTCCAAACAATATTCCTAAATTATTATTTATACAATAAAATTCCACAAGAAAAATAAATTAATGATAAAAATACATCAAATAAAAAACATATAAAAAATCAACCAAAAGAAAGGTCAATGATATTATCCAACACTATCGCATATACATAATGTTGTATCATCTCAAATCAATAGTGATCTAGTATGGTCACATATCCCTACTTGATTAAGAACATGTATAGGAAATAATACCCCCCAATAGTCAGTATTATATTTTTCCACACCCAATAACTATAACATGAATCCATATACCATATCATTACAATCATACATCGGTAGAGTAATTTTAATATTAAGGAAATCAATTTCAGTCCCTCGTCCATTCATGAACATCCTCTAACCATATCCAAATTTCCACACCCTTCCCATTACATAAGGTTTTCTCGAACACTATTTACATAAACCTCGTTCCATCTTCCTTAGATGCTTGAAACACCATAATGAATCCATTCAAGAACCAAATAATCATTAAACTAGTATTTATTTACACCATTATCGAAATCCATTACATATCATACATATATAATAATCTTCATCCATCACAACACATGAATCGTAACCCTAATCCATTATAGACTGAAAAGATCCCTCCATCATCCTTTATTTCTATATCATATTCTCTAAAATTAAAACCTCAATATAATGATACCAGCATAGTAAACATACAACGAGGAACAAACTTCCCCAACAATTCATTATTATTAGAATAACTATAATCGTAAGAAATATTCAAGCCTCACAAAAAAATTCTATTTTTTAAAATCATTAATAACAAACTTATTTTCAATTTACTAGCCTCTTTAGGTTTATTATGCCTTTCATTTAACCTATTTGTCCCTTTCATCAAACCTATTCCTACTTAAATTCATTCATTCATCACTAATTAACATTATTAAATACAAGTTTATTTCACATCATCAAAATGATATTATTTAATCTTATTTCTGATACCCATGATCCATTATTTTGATAACATATTAATAAAATTCAATTTAACTTATTATCCAGTCAACTTAATGATAACACTATCCCATAACCAACAATATTAATCACACTAAATACACCCTTTACTATTATTCTCATAGTTACATAACTTCCTAACCTCAAATATGTTGTCTATAATAATGAAAATAAAAAATTAAGCACCCCTGATAGTTCATATAAAATAATGATACTATAATAAATCCATATACACTTAGTGACTGACTCATCCAACTAGAAAAATCATAAAAATAAAAACAATTATAACCTTCCCACTATCATCATCTCAATATTCAAATAAAATCATATTTAATAATATATAAAACAATTCTTCTACATCCATTTCCATAAACAATAAAATCATTAACTGATAATTAAATTTATCAATATTTAACTAGAGAAAAAACAAAAAAAAATCATTAACTTTTTCCAACCCATGAAAACCATCACAATTATGTTTACCCTAATAAAAAGTTCATAGAATAGTTAGTACACCATAAATTATAATATTCAGTAATAATAATATTTTTTAGTACATATATTACAAAAATTCACTTTATATGATAGAATATATGTAATTATCAATTTTTAGAGATTATATTGTTTATTAATAAAGTAATTTCAAAATAAAACATAAGTTAATAAAACAAACAAACCTAGATTATCATGGAACCCTTAAATAACATATGAACCTCCATTACCTTTCAAAATTTTTTTAACCATTTTACTATCATTAATAAATTCCATTCTTCAATATGTTTTACCGCCAGAAGATCCCACATCCTTATAACCAGGGGTACTAAGGAAAAAATTTAAGAAAAAATAAAAAAACAATACAAAAGTATCCTAGTAATATATTAAATTATTAGTTTAAAGTATATTATTCATGGAAAGAGAAGATGATTTTAGAATTCCTCATCCACATATGGAGAATAAATAATCATTGTAAAATAATAAGTAATAACTTGATGACTGTATCATCATAGAATCCATATAAAAACGTAAAATCCCAATATCACATTACTATTCCTCCATCACTCATCCTATCATCATTGAAAATGATACAATTTTCTAGCCAGAAATACTCCAAAAATGAATATGAAAGTAAAATAGTGAACAAAATGATATAATCAAATATAATTTAAATGATTTATTATCTCATAAATCCATAAAATAGAATATACTATACATAGAAAAGGTCAAAATTTCCTTGAATTTTTCACTATTAGAGTTAGGTTTTTCTGGATAAAATATGAAATATATAAAAAATTTCACGGGATTCATAGATTAAAAAAACTAAAAGTATAAGAAATCATGACATTACAAGTCATAGTCACACTATGACCCTGGAATTGTGAGTGAATCCATAAAATCCAAAATATGATCTACTCCACATTTCTCATATTTAAAACTCAAAAAACATACATATATTGATATAACATTAAGAGGTTTTAACATGAAAAATGTGGCCAGGTTATTTTCTTTATCCCTTGGAAATAAACCATGATGAAACAATTGTACCATAGGATGATGACACGCCATAAGGCTAAACCGAGAAGCTTCAACTCCAGGTATTCACAACCCAGCATGTATTATCATAAACTGAAAAAATAATTTATATAGATATTTTCATTTTCCAAATATTATTCATTAAGACCATTCATGTCATGATTGAATCAATCACACCGTGAACAACCATCCAACCAATAAATAATGAAAAACCTAACACTAATAGACTATGATCCCAAGTCAAGATATAATAAACAACATCGTGACCATATCCTCAACCATCCACTCACACTATTATTTATTTATCCCTGTTGGTATGCACACCTTCTAGAGGAAATTTCATCTCCAACAATACCAGGCTCTATAAAATCTTTTCATAACACCACCAATGCCTAAAAGAATAAATATATTTGTATATGAAATATAGGTTCGTTACACTAAATATATTTAAGTACACATAAAATAATAAAAATACAAAACATTTTAAAATTTAGTCACTAGAAAATAAAAATAACCCTTAAAATGATAAAAAAACTAAGAAAAACGTATAAATAAAAAACTAGGACAATCATAACCAAATATTATATCTTTAAATAAAGGTTGAATAAACAAAAAAAACTAAACCATAAAATTTAAAACATAACCCATAAACCATAAACACTAAACCATAAAAATTAGAACCCAACCCATAAAAAATTATGAAACCCTAAAAAAATAAATACCCTTCAAATTACTAATAAATATATAAATATTCAAAACAAACCCGTAAATATGAAAATCCCTGAAACCCATATGGAAACAATAATAATCAATAAAATAGAATTTAGAAAATCAGGAACCCAATAATGAAAAAGAAAAACATTAATCCCAATAATGTGGAGTAATGAAAAACATAAATACCATTAAACCTCATTATCGTGATAATAAAATTATAACCTTTGAAAAAAACCCAATAAAATAAAAAACCCATATAAATGAAAAAAAACAAAAAAAAAACCTTATCACAATAAAATCCTATAAATCAAAAAATATTTAAACCTTGAAATGACCCTTCTACAAATGGTAAAAACATTAAATATATTTAAAAACCTAAGTAACCAGATTCCAAAAACCATAAACACAAAACCCTAAAGTTTAAACCCTAAAACCAAAAAAACCCAAAACCCCATTAAAACCATCAAAGATAAAAAAGATGAAATTTATAAAATCCATAAAAAAATATAAATCTTAAATCCCAAACCATTATCATTAAACACTAAACCATAAAACATAGGTACTTTCATTCAACCACAAGCATTAAAAACCCCTAATAATCTTAAACCCACCAAAACCACAAACCAATTAAAACCCCCAAAATCCTAAGAAAAATAAAAATCTTAAAAACCTAATCTCTAAAACTTATTTTGACCCCAAAAAATTAATAAATCCTTAGAAAATCTATTCTATGAAAGAACACATATGAATAAACCATAATCCCAAAAACCCACTGAAAATAATTAAAAACTAAAAACACCTCATACATATTCTGAAACACCTAGAAAAATAAATTACCAATCACTCCCTTTAAATAATTAAATTATACCAAAAAAAATTCCTTATTCCTTATTCCATAAACATTAAACTGTGTACCGTAAATTATATACTGTAAACCAAAATCTTAAGTCTTAATCCCAGAACCCAAAACCCAAAACCCAAAATAATACAACACACATTAAAATAAATTGAAAATATTAAAAAATTTAAAATATTAAAACCCTTGAAAATAATAATAAATGAAAAAAATACATAAATAACAATGAAAAATTTGTAACATATATAAGTTTTATATTCCTAACCTTCAAAATATAAACCCAAATAAAACCTCGTTAGAATACATAAAAAACTATAACCCATCAAAAACCATAAACCCAATCCACTATACACTAAATTCTAATCCATAAACATTGAACATATATTTCAATAAAAAAATATTAAAAACTAAACATGAATCTAAAAACATAAAACCCATTACAGCATTAAAATTTCATAAGAAACTATTAAGATAAAAAATACATACAAAACCTCAAAAAACATAATCTATTAAAAATCTGACCATAAATTGTAAACCCCATAATAATCCAAAATAAACCAAATATCATAAACACTAAAAAACATAATTCCAAATAGCAATACCTTATACTTTAATCTCTAAAACCCTATAAAATCAAAAAAGATATCAAAACACTAAAAACCAATTAAAACCCCTAAAATCTAAATAACCATAAAAACAATACCTCAAAACAAAAAAAACCATAATCCTTAATCCCAATATACTAAACTCTAAACCATGAAAATTGAAAATTTCGGTAACAAAATAATTAAAATATAATAAAATACTTCAATTCAATGTAAACTATAAAAACAGTACATATACATCATCAAAATAATAAGGAAAAATTCCAAAATAATACTAAAAATAATATAACTACCTCAAGAAAACCATAAAAACAATAAAAACCATGTAGTAATATAAAGAAAATAAATAAAATAATTTGTAAAATAATAAAATTATGATAACATAGAACATGAAACATGTGTAAAAACAAAAAAACATTAACCTTGAACAGAATCTGTAAAAAAAAGTAATAAATATAAGGACTATGAAAACTAATTTTTTTTTGAAATCCTAAACCTTAATGCTAAAATCATAAACCATTAACCCAAAAACCATAACTATAAAGAAAAAAACCCAAAACATTAAACCCTTATCAAAATACACAACAACCATAAAAAACCCTAATAACATTGAAAATAAAACAAATCAATCCCCTAAATCTATAAAATCATATTAAAACATTCAAAAATAATGACAATTAAAAAAACTAGATTACATCATAAAAACATTAAACTATAAAATAACCTCTATAAACCGATAAAGAATGATAAAAAAGGCTTAAAAACCAAAAACTCGAAATCATAAACCATAAAACCCCTCTAAATATTTAGAAACCATTACAATATTAAAAACCATATAGTCCATTAAAATCTATGAAAACCCTATAAACCATAAATTATTGATTCCCAAAAAATACTAATATAAATATTGTGTGATATTTTGGACCCTGATGCCACTTAATTGGTGCCCTGAGCCTAGTGGGCCACATGGCCTTATGCGTATCTCCTCGAATTCGACAGTTTGTTAACTAGAAGTGAGTTATTAAGGTGTGTCTGTGGGGAGAATATAGCCTCATTACCAAAGCTTAAAACATTGTATGAGTATAAACAAAAGTAAATAGTGGAATAAATATTAGTAAATTGTAGGCACATTGGAAAATAGAAATAATAGTAACAATAATAGAAAAAAATAGAATAGCCTTAAACCTCTGATGATATGTCATGTGACTAGAAAACATGAAAACATGGATAAGAGATTATAGGTAAAACATATTCGTCCTAATAAAAAATAAAATCAAAGACTATCCCAAGCATCCAGAGCTTTGACTCTATTATCTGCTATCAAGATCCATACTAAATAAAGAAGCAATCAAGTGTTTTATGTCGTATGATTATTTTTGTCAACACCTTCCACCATGTAATCACCTATGAGCACCAACCGGATACGAGAGTGGGTGTGAGATAAATTTCAGTGGGCCACCCCCAACGGTGTCTTTGGAATCTGGCCCGTGTAATGGAAATTAAATTGTCTGAAGAAAAAATATATAATGTAAAGCAGTAGAATGTAACTAAATATCCAATTATCTACTTCTTCCCTCTACTGGAATCTGAACATAACTATTCCATTAATTTATCATTACTAGTTAATAAATTAGTTACATGTTAAAAATAGTGAAGGTTTAATGTTATGACAAGGAAACCTCGAATGACATTTAACTATTAAGTTCCATGTCCATAACGAAGGCAACATAGGAATCAGGGGTCTCCAACTCAGAAATAAATATAGCTTGGATAAGGGTAAGAGTGTAATCTATAGAGCATATCCAATGGCATTCTACAATAATATTCCTATCGATTCCAAGGTGGTTTGCGAAGGTAAAATGGGGATAATGACAGACAGGGCCCTATGGGCTATAAACATGGCACCTACAATACATTCTGGTTATTCCTTTAGTTTCATACAGGGCATCCAAGAATCGAAAAGGATCAGGATCTAGGTGGTTCTAATTCTATTAAATTCATATCCTTCAATTGGAATGGGGTTCCCATGTACTCAAGGCATTCCCAGATAATAAATCAAGGTGAGCACGATTTTGGAAAAATCTGTTTAATTTCGAAATCGTATATCATTTCATTTATTTCAATCCTTTCCTTTCATTAGTGTGGTATAGTGATGTAGAGGGAAACCATTTAATGAAGTAGTAATTATTCAATAAGTCCATTTGGTTCAATACTTTCCTTTCATTAGTGTGATAAGGCCATGTATCATGCAACCATTATAAATTACATTTAAGGAATATTCCATATTTAATGTCCATTCCACTACCTTCTATTAATATGGAATAGGGTGTATAGAAAAGTAACCTATTAATCATTCATATTTAATCTATTCAAATCATATACTTTATATACCTTCCAATATTCATTTCAAATTTAATTATCAAAATGAAGAAAATATGTTAGGTTGTTCATGTTCTAAATATACATGTAACATTCCATTATGAAATTCAAAATTTAAATAAAGCCATTTAATATATGATACTTATCCTATGAAAGTTCATGATAAGTCACACATTAATAGTGGATCAAACACATCAAATACTAAAACCCCCATTATGTCATAACATCCTAAATGGGATGGAAGGAGTTGTGGTCATGACTAAAAATAATTAATAACATATATAGAAAGAGGATATCCATACGGTTATAATGATTATAATCATGGAAAGTAAATTATATTAACAGCACTCGATGAAATCGGTGGTCCTTGTGGGATGTGTTATAGACAACCCACCTTAGGCTTCTACGGCTCTCCTCCTCTGATATTGGATTTTAATTTGGCTCATATCAAACCTGATCTAGGAAGAAGAGTAAACCACTCATACCCTTTTAACTTGGTCAAGATAAAGAGAAAATAAGAAGGGATTAAATGAACTTCAGTATATATAGTTTAACATCAAACATAACAAAGGAAAGCTCAAATAAATCCTATAGGATAGAGACATCTTAATTCCTTACATAGGTCTTCAAAAATATCCAATTTGAGAGACAAAATGTAATTCCCAGTGGTTCTCGAAATAGTGAAGGAGGGAACTAATTTTTTTCCCATAAAAATAGCTTATACAGGTTTTGTCTGCCCTGTTTAACAAACTGGGAACAAACTGTTCTCGGTTACCTAGGATGAACCAAAACATGCATCGTTAGGTTGCATGGTCATGTATATACCTTGCTATACAGTTCTATAGGAAAATTTACATCCACACAGTTCACCAAACCAGGTTCCAAATATAAAATAACCATGAGATATGGAAAATTGTCCCCAAAAGAAGGGTTCTGAGCTCTGAAATTGCCCAGGATGCCCCTGATACCTTTTCTAACTCATTAGGTTTTTATATTAGTTCCGAAGTAATGATTTATAGCATGTATTAATAGAATAATACCAGAGTGAATAACATGGTTCTTATAGTCTTCCCCCATTAAATGAACTCATAACTAAGTTCAAATTCCAAGGGTAGAGATATAATATCTAAGAAAAAATCTGTCCATTGATCAAATAGGTCAGCCTACCTCTTCTATGTATTGTCCTCCACATGGTTGTGCTGCCATAGAAACCATACTAGAGGGACATGCCAGCCTCGAGGAGCCTTTGTGCTCTAATCAATGATGTATACTAGATACTCTTCAATGGTTGTATTAGCATCTACCTCAACATCATTGGGATCAAAAGTATGATACATCTCAGCATGATATTGGTGAATCCATGAACATGGAAGACTTCATGCATGGAACCTTACCTCTGAGCTAATAGAAAAGAATAGGCTACCATCTTGAAAATCACTAGAATATCAAATGGACCTACTAAATGAGGTGACAACTCTCTCTAACTTCATAACCATCTATTTTTTATCCTAGGTGATACACAATAAAAAACATGATCCCTAACATCGAACTAAAGATTTATTCTATGTTGATTAGAGTAATATTTTTTTCTCAATTGGGTAGTAATCATATACTTTCTAATTATAAAAACCTACTCTGAATTCTCCAAAAAGAGATGTAGACCTAGTAGGGATACCTCACCTACCTCTAGTCAGTACTGGGGTGAACATCATGGCCTACTATATAAGGCCTCAAATAGAGCCATCTGAATTGTCTCCTAGAAGTTGTTATTATACGTGAACTCAATGAGAGGGATATGATTTTCCCAAAAACTGCTAAAATAAAGGAAACTTGATTAGATATTATCCTCTAGATCCTATATTGTCTAATCTAATTGTCCATCATCTATAGGGTGAATGGATTTTTATATAATCACATCTGTTCCCATAGCCTTTTTAAATCCGTGGAAGAGCCATGACATGAAACAAGAGTCCCCATCTGAAAATATGATACATAGAACACCATTTAGTCATATGATCTCAAATACATCTAATCTTCCCATATCATCATCAAAAAATGTGTCTTGAATTGGAATTAAGTGGGATTATTTATTTAGTTGGTCAATAAAAATCCATAATGCCTTGTTACCCCACAGAGACCTAGGCAAGCCGACTAAAAAATCCATGGAAACATCTTCCCAGTATTATATTGAAATTGGATGTTTTTTTAAAATTCATGTTGTTCTATGGTTCTCTACATTCACCTAATGATAGGTGGAACACTTAGAGATTAATTCTTCTATCCGAAGTGTCATCCCATACCACCAATTTTGCATCAGATATCTCAAAAAATCTTGGAGGTGCCTTGATGAACTACCAAATGAGAATCATAGGACACTATCATCAAATCCTCTATAATATCTTCCAGAACCCAAACATGTACACATAGATGTTGGACATTATATCTATCCAAAAACCAATCCAAATGCAGGTTATCTCAAGATATACACTCATAGTGAACCAAACCATCATGATTTGAAAATTTTCTACTTTTAACCAACTCAAGGAGGGAAGAGGTAACTGAAAAGGATGAGAGGTAAGATTGATCATTGAAATCGTGAATCTCCATATGCACCTCATATAATGGGGCCATCATATTCTATTCATCACTAGATTCTTGTACAACATATGCTTGAGTTTTCTAACTCAGTGCATCTGTATCCACATTTCCCTTCCCAAATGTATATGTAATCTCAAAATCAAAAGATTGTAAATATTCTACCCATATTTGTTTTCTGAGTTTCATTTCAATCTCTAAAAATAAATATTTTAGGATATTTTGGTATGTGTACACAACAATTTTCTTGTCCATAAGATAGTATCTCTCGTAACAAAAGGCATTGGAAACTTCTTCTAGATCAACCACATGTGTTGGGTAATTTCTCTCATGAGGCCTTAACAATAGATATCTGTATGCGGTGACTTTTTCCTCCAATATCATCACTGCTCCTAGACCAATTCCTGATGTATCATAGAAGATGATATAGCATATTCTTGGCTCTATAAGAGTTATAATTGGTGATTATACAAGCCTCTGTTTTATCTCTTGAAAGGATTTCTCACATTATTCTGACCACATGAACATGACACCTTTCATTATAAGACTAGTAAGAGGAGAGGAATGGTAAGAAAAGTATTTTATGAAATTTATATAATATCAAGTGCACCCTAAAAAACATCATATATCAAACACTTTTTTAGGATACTACCATGAAACTACACACTATCTTTTTTAGGGTCGAGAAAAAATTTTGATTCTGATATTATATGACCAAAAAAAGTGGAATTTATTGATCAAAAAGTGGAGGTTATGAATATTTTTGCAAAGATTATTCTCTCTTAGTGTACTCAGAATGGTATCATGTTGTTTGACATGGT
Organism: Viscum album; assembly: GCA_963277665.1. Lineage (NCBI taxonomy): Eukaryota > Viridiplantae > Streptophyta > Magnoliopsida > Santalales > Viscaceae > Viscum > Viscum album. The sequence goes on from OY728141.1 coordinate 282,910,062, forward strand.
TTCTAATAGAGTTTGAATACACCATGATTTCCATAACAAATACCACGAAAAAATAATAAAAATTCGTGTGAAATACCCTATTCATTTTATTCATGAAAATAGCAGGTGTGTTCATAAGACCGAATGGCATAACATGGTACTCATAAAAACCATACATACTATAGAAATTTGTATGACATAGGTATGGTTGATTGAATCATACCTGATGATAACCTGATATCAGGTCGATCAGGGAGAAGTCCTTTTCTCCTAGGACCTTGTCCAAGATATCATCTATTAGAGTATGATGGTAATGTTTATGTATTATATTCTAGTTCAACCATATTTAATCAATGTATAGATGTATGGTTATGTCCACATTCATGGAAAAAAGCATGGGTGAAACCCAAGATGATATACTAGGATGAATTAAGACTTTGTCCTCTAAATCCTCTAACTATCTTTAGAGCTCTTAAAGCTTTGTGGGTTTCATCCTGTAGGGAGGATTGGACACTAGAGATTCTCATGGAAAATATTTGATTGTAAACTCTACCTATATACCTCCTGAGGATATCCATAAAAGTCATCAGAAAAGACATTCCTAAAATGATCCACTTCTAGAAGGAAATCTATTTAGTGAAAACCATGATCCTCCATGAGGATATTTTCAATTTGGGTAGTTACTCCACTTAGCCCATGATTCTTTTGTCCTAATCTCCTTGACAGGATATCCCAATCATCCTTATGTATTTAATGATTACCCTCTTGTGATACAAAAGGTTCCATTGAATTATAACAGTCTAAAGAATCATTATACTAAACCAACTAATACTTACCGAGTAGGTTATAGAATGCCATAATATTACGAAGAATGGTGTTCTGTTAGAAATGATAGCTTTAAACCCCAAGGGGGTAGTCTCTACCCTAGAATATTCCATATATTCTCCACCATAATGGAATATCAATGGTTGTTACAATAATGTAATACTATATATCTAGTCTAAGACTTTCCACGATAGATATAGAGATAAAATAATTCAAAGCACCAATATCAAAAAAAATCAGATACTATAGTATATGCCACAAGAATTGTACTTATTTCTTTAGATGGTCCTATAGCATGATTCTAGGGTATCAGCTTTAGTTCATTAAACTATATTGATCAATGGATTTAGAAAACAGATAAACTACCAAAATAAAAAATGATCTACTAGTTTTGTTAGTGATTTGGGGTCTATCTACCATGTCCACAACCTCCTCCTTGGCCAAACATACCTATGTTATTCCGACTCCCCACCCGATGTGTTGAAAATAACTTTCTCTTGATGGTGGATATTGTATAGATCCTTTTCAACTAGAATATTTAGTAAAGGTCTTACAGAAACATAGATGATGACCTATACGGTTGTATGCTCGACACTCCAGTGGGTTTATATCATAATGATGTTCCAATTTCCCTCATCGTCCACACTGATGATACACTTTGGAGCTATCGAAGCATGAACTATATTTTTTACTCCCCTAAAAAGAATCCTCGAGAGTACATTTCTTACCAACAGAAGAACTACTGGCTTGATGTAGAATCAGTCCACTCTTCCAGGTAATATTGTCATCCCATAAGATGCGTTCGAAGAGTATATCCTAAATTACTATTGACAAAATTTAATGCTGGTTAAATACCAAAATATGTATACTTATGGAATACTAGATACCATACTTGACATATCTTTCACATGAGAACACATCACAGACTAGAAGCAGTGCAATGTGTTTTAACTCTGTGAAACGCGTAGAATATTTCATAACTAATATAGAACCCTTCTATAGATTCATGAAATCTCCATCTCTTTCATATCTCATTGTTTATGGAAGGAACTTATCTTATATTGAAGTCCCAAAATCAACCCACAACATGCCCTAATGATGCCCGGACTAGTTAATCACATCTGACTGATACATGGATGAATCTAGAAGCATGTGTGTGGAAATATTTCCCCTCCACTCAAAAGGAATATCTAGATTACCAAAGATTGATTTGTGATTACTAGCCAAGAATATTCAGCATACTGACTGCCATCCCCTAAGAATGTTGGAGGATGCTTCTTCTCTAACTCACGAGTGATATCATCCATCATAGGTGCATGTCGTGGGGAACCATGCATGGACTACATTAGACGTTGGAAACTATCATGAACATAGGCATTAGTGCCCATATCAGGCACAGTAGGTGGTGCCTCATGTTTATCTCTTGACGGTATGAGTAAAAGATCAAGGTGCATCATGTATAGAGCATGGTTTTTGCCACCCACTTGGTGGATGATACAATGATTTCATGGTTACAATGATCTAAAAATGAAAAAAATAGTTAAAAAATCATAGGCAGAAAGATACCATCACTATAAGATGTTGGTCAAAAGAAAACTCACTACCCAAGGTATAATAACCCAACTACCCACTTAGACTACCAGTTATCGATAATTTAACAAGTATAAGTATCATTCAATTTGAAAATTTATTACCAGGTTTACAATTTTACCTTCTAAAAACATGACAAGGCCGGATAAGTATATGCAACCAAATCATTATATATTTCATGATTCACATTATAGTGGATTCCCATTTCTGATGAATCTATTCCCATACACCTACCACTTGAAATGACACCCATTTATTTATAGAATAATGGCTTGACTCGGTAAATTACTCATCCCAACCCATGAGGACCCATTCACCCCATGAATTGATATAGGATATCACCAAATCATAACCATGAGTAATAAAAGAATAATCCTACTATCATAACATCTCTCAATAATCCCAGGCATATCCGGAAATGAAAAAAAGTGAATTGAACATTTATGGCATGGAAATATGCCTGACATGTGAATTCTAGGTCACTTTATTGATGCATTTAATAATAATACATTACCAAATATCATCAGGACAATGATGAAAAAGTATCCTCAAGTAGACTAATAATAAACTACTCCACACAACTTGTGAGTCACCCAATGGGGAAATAAAATCAAATGTAATAGGAAAAAACCTAACAGCAATTATAATTTAGGGTAACATGGCTTGTACCCTGAACATGTGTTGCCGATGCCCAGAGCATGACTTATAACCAACAACCAATAATTCATAATCTTTAATATGTTGTCTCTAAATATTAAAGTAAGAATAGAAACACCTCTGACACCGCATTGTGATATACAAGACTTTGCCTCCACTTAATGGGTGCCCTGAGCCCGATGTGCCACATGGCCTCAAGCAAATCTCTCCAAATTCCTAAGGCTATTGACTAGCAGCCAGGTCCTAGGGTGTGTGTCTGAGGAGAACATTCCATCATTAACAAAGTGTATCACTATAGATGACTATAAAACTAGGTAAATGGATGAATTAATATAAGTAAACAGAAGGAACAAGGAAAATAGAGATAATAGTAACAATAACTAAAATAACTGGAATACCATTCAACAACTGTTGTAATGTCATGTCACTAGAAAACTATAAAACATTAAAGGAAGATTTCATTCATAACATGTTCCAAATAAGTAAAAGTAAATCAAAGACTATCCCAAGAATATTTATTTATGACTCATACATATTCTATTAATCTCCAAACTAAATAATAAGAAAACCAGTGTTTGAATCAATGTGATTCCCTTTTTCAACACCTGTAACCATGTAATTTAATCAAGGTACCAAATGGAACCTGGAGAGGGTGTTAGATAAATCTCAGTGGGAAACCATTTAATCATGTCAAAATTAATCAATATGTACATTTGGTTCATGTATTTCCTTTCATTAGTGTGACAAGGAAAAGTACTATGAAACCTTAATTAATCTCATTTAAGGCATATTGAATAATTAAGGTTCATTCCCCTACCTTCTATTAATATGGGAAGGGTTGTTACATATAAGTATCTGATTAATCATTCACCTTTAATCAAGTGAATTTATATACTTTGTATAATTTCCAATTTCCATTTCATGATTATTTATCTATATCATGAACTTACCCTAGGCGTGTCAAGTGGTAAATATACATGGTACATTCCATTATGAATATCACAATTTAAATAAATCCATTTAATGTAGGAGATCATAGACTTAAAATGTCAAAAGAATTCATACATGGACGGTGGCTCAAACATGTCCAATACTAAAACCCCTATTATGGAATTACATTATAAAAGGGATGGATGGAGTTTTCATAATAAACACCTAAAATTAATCATATATATATGTAAAGAGCATATCCATATATTTCTATGGTTTATAATCCTGGCATGTAAATTCTATAAATGGAACCCAGTGAAATTGTTGGGTCCCACATGACAATTCCAAAATCAACAAACATGAGGGTTGAGTTTTAGAACACCCATATTAGGATTTTATGACTCTCCTCCTCCATTATTGGCCCTTGATTTTTCTATAATCGGAGTAGATCTATGAAATGGAGAAAAATTATCATACCCTGATAACTAGATCGATATTAATAGAGAGGATAGATGTCTTAAACAGAATTGAGTACATAGCATTTTACATCCAACGTGGAAAACAGAAGAATGAATAGATCATGGATGATGTAGGTCTCTTTATTCCAACCATTGTTCTTCATAAATATCCAATTAGAGAGAGAAAAGGGTAAATCTTGCTGGTTCTCTGATTAATGAAGCATGAGGGTCATTATTAAATCATTAAGGAAAAATGGACAATTTACTAAGAAAACTATAATGTGCATGGTTTTTATCCACGGTTTTACAAGCCATGCCCAAAATGTGCACATTTACCTGGGAATAAGGGGCACATTCACTGTTAGGTTGTTTGGTCATGCATAGACCATGCTATATCGTTCTGTCTAAAAATTTCATGGTTATCCAAACTGTGTGCCAAGGGTGTGCTAATTGTGTGACATATCCAGTTTCTCCAACAAATGGGTTTTGTGCTTCAAACATTCCCTCGATACTCCTAATTTATTAGACAGCCATATTAAGTACAAAGTAGTGATTTAAACCTAAATGTATAGGATTTATACCAAAGTGAAAAACTAGGGTCTTACAAATTGAAAACATAAAAAACTCCCAAATCCATGAAAAACCAAATAATATAATGAAATATACAATAATAACATAAAATGATTAAAATGATCTACCAACCAAAATACAAAAACAAAACCCAAATAATAGACACTAAAATCCATAAAAATATTAATAAACCCATGATAACCCAAAAAATTTAATACCCTAGGATCCAAATAAAATCCTTAAAAACCAAAAAAATTAATCCATCAAAAATATATAAAAACAAAAAAACCCAAATTAAAACATTAAAATCATAAACAAAAAATCTACAATAACTATAAAGAACTATTAAAACATCAGTAATAAAAAATAATCCTTAAATATTCAACACTAGGCTAACATAGCTAATAAACCATAAAAACTACCACTCCTATATTATTAATATATATATATATTTAAATCACAGAAAAATCATCATACATGTAGTCCTTAAAATAATTCAAAAAACATAAAATATAAGAAAATGTAAACAAATCATTAATTAAATTAAATAACGAAATTATTTTGACAAATAATTCAGAAACCATGAAATGAAAAAAAAATATAAAATACCCTTCACCTTAACCACTATAATCATAACCATAAACAGAAAACCATGAAATCAAAATCCTAAATCCTAAACCATAAAACATAAATTTCCTTAAAATTTCATGAAACCCATTAATACTTCTCACAATCTCCAAATTCATAAAAATACTTAAAGCAATAAAGTCATAAACCCTAAAAAGGAAAATATCCTTTAAAAACAACAATAACCCTAATAAATTCAAAAAACATATAACAAAAAATATACTAAAAACCCAAACAAAATTTAAAACACTCCAAAACCACAAAACCCAACCCCTAAGCCCTAAACCCTTAACCCTAAATGATAAATCAGGAACCCTAAACCCAAAAAATCCCTAAAAAATCTAAAACCCATGAAAATAAAAAATGAAAACTATAAGGATGATAAACCATAGAGAAAACTAAAAATAAAATATAATTTAAAATACCTAAATATTTAATTAATTAAATTAACAAAACAAAATATAAACAAATAGTAATTAAAAATATTATCCATCATAAAGTCATAAAAAATATTATTAATTATAAAAAACGATAAAATCCTCCAGAAAAACCGAAACTCCAACCCCAAACCCAAAACCCAAAACCCCATACCCTCAAAAACCATATAAAACATTAAAATAAAATTAATTATTCTAAATATAACATGAAAACCCATTAAATTTCTTTATAAACTCTAAAAACTGATAAACATTATACCAAAATATAATAAATAAACACAAAACCCCATAATACCTAATCAATAAGTCATTATAAAACTAAAACATTAAATGAATTTATAAAAATCCTTAAAAATTATAAAACCACTAAAAACCTAGAGATTGAAAAATGAAAAATACTAAATACTAAATCGTAAACCATAAATAATAAACACTGGAACCTATGTTCTAAACTATAAAATTTGAACATTATAACATAAAAACTAATTTTTTAGAAAAATAAAAATTCTAACAACTCACGAGAACCCAAAAGACTATAAATACAATAACCAAACACCAGTAACCCAGAGCTAGTTGTAATTTTACAACAATGTTATTGAATTTTAAGAAAACAATACCTAGTATATAGGTGTTTATTTTTCTCAAGAATAAATATACATAAATGAACAATACATTACATTGAAAAAATAATGTACATTAATTGAATAAATTAAAATAGATTATTTATCCTTGTAAATTAGTAATTAATTCTTTGAAATCATCATGTAATCCGAAGAAATTAGGAAACAATTTAAAGAGGTTTTCTCGTCTTCTGAAAAGGTGAATCTTACAATTTAAATTACCATAGACAATAATTGAAAAAATATTACGGTAGAGATAAAAAAATCCCATAACAAATCAAAATTTCTACATAATATTTTCTTTTATTACATAATAATAAAAATCAAGGTTAATAATAATGGTTCTCATAGGCCTAGAATTCATATTATTGGATATCATAAACATATTATTGAGTTCATATTCCAAAAAATAATTTACTAATAGGTAAGTATTATAGTAAATAATTAACCTATTTTACAATATAAGACCATTTAAATCATCAGGGAACTATATAACATAATGCCCCACTTGTTACCTAATAAGTTCAAAGCATCAGCCATATGAAAATAAACTACATATAATAATGTTCCCTAAGGAACCTCATATATTCTCAAGGTTATATAATCAATCATTATACGAACAGAAATAATAGAAATATAGAGTTTCAAAATTTCCCTATTACGTGAAGAAATATTGATATATAAGTGAATATATAAAAAATTACTTAAAAATATATGATACTCACAATGAATTGATGTGTAATCTTATCTAATTAAGGAGAAAAAGGAATTAGTTATGTGTTCCACCATGATTTAGGGATATTAATAGAAAATAGTTATTATCATAAATAGTATACAATGGTTGGTCACCAGAAAAATCAAAGAATATAACCCCCTAATACCACACCTATTAATCAATTTCAACACTTACATTAATTAGATATATATAATGAAAATTACTTTAAATACAATAAAAATATTCTCAAATTAATCATTTTAGTTCAGAATTATATTCTAACTCATCACAATCAAATTGTGTGAGAGTGTCAAACTAAGTATGATGATATGCCCCCCTTTTTATATAATGATTGAGGATTCAGTTATTAATCAACTAAATTTGTTCCTAGTTATTATTCTTAAGTTCATGTGAGGTGAAACATATATCAACATGTAGTATTAGAATATAGATTTTATTTATAGGAAAAGAAAACAATACTTACATTAATAAATTTCTGTATGTTTTCCTACATTTAAATTTATGGAATAAGTTTCCACTAATGATTAAGAAATACAATGACATATGAAGAATGCATAATTTGAGGGAATGGTGAACTAAAATTGATAATGTGATAATGTATTTATAAAAATTAAGCATAATACCATATCAAATTAAACTGAAAATTTATTTTAGATGATTGCACAAATAAAGGATAAGAATTGATTAAAGACTCATACATGGGTAAAATAACTACTTTAGAATTTGGATATTGTGATCAGAAATAAGTAATATGTAATTAATAATATATAAATTAGATAATAGTGACATGAAATTAAAATAATAGTAATATTTGAAAGATAATTCTTAATGACATTATAATAAAGGGATTCCCATTAAAAAATGAAAAAGGGAGATTTGGAACTCTTACCTTGATATTTCTATTTTTGAAGAATATAAAGGGAAACATATTACCATATAAACTCGTTTGAGTGATTATTGAGATGTTATTTTTGAGGATCATTGTACCAAGTGTTTTTTTGAATGTATAATAATGGTAGTTTGGGTGGGTATTTGTTGCAAATAAGTTTAAATTTATTTTTTAATTTCATACAATACACCTTTCAAATATGAGTTGTAGAAAATGAGAAACCATTTTCTGAAAATGGATTTAGTTAATGGGGATTTACATTTAATACATTTCATTTTTTATTTTAATTTTTTAAAAATTGAAATCAGTTATTTTTTACCAATTTTTCTATATAAATTTAATTTTACAAATTCTTTTCCAATTTCATAATTTATATTTCATGCATTTGAACGTATATTATATGTTTCAAAATAGGTTTTAATCAACTGAAATTAATTATCTTTCTCATGAATTATCTTATATAAATTATTCAACAAAATTTTTATTATTAAATAATCATAATATTTGATGTATATTCATATAGTAGGATATAACTTACCCAAAATTTCAAATGTCTAATTTTTTTATGAAATTCCCCATTGTCTAATTTTGAAATTTTGATTTCAAATATCTATTATTTTTTATTAAAATTATTTTAAATATATGATAATAAAAATTAATAATTAAAACACTTACTGTATTTGAAAACCATGTGTTCTTTTAAAAAAAATTATAAAAATTCATATTATCTATTTGTATCAATGAAATGTTTGTATAATTATATAATTATTTACTAAAAAATGAATTTTAAAGATAGTTTTTTTTAAAAAAAATTATGCATATCATCGTACCGTTGATTTAATAGAGGTAATATAAATATTCAAAAAGATATTTTACCAATGGCCAGTTCCAACTATAATATTCTAATGGTCATATTTTCTGTTATATATACACATCATTTTCAAACTAGAAATCATTCAAATAATTCTGTTATTCACTAAAACATGTTTATTAATAATCTTATTTTTTTCTCACTTAATAGAAATGTATATTGGAAGCGAGATATTATTTTTTGAGCATGATCCATCAAAGTGTATGGCAATATATTATTACAATTTTTTGTGTATTAGTTTTATATTTTATTATAAATGCATTATCATAGTATTTTATTATACTGAAATATGATATAATTTTATAATGAAATATTAGATTTCATATTGTTCCCCAACATTTTTTATGATGATTTTTTCTATAATAGAATCAAAGGTATTTTACTCTTCCCTTAATTAATTCCACCATTGAAATTTGATATGTACAATAATAAATGTAAATAAAATTATGGTAATTATTCATCATTACTACCCTTTGATATCATGTTTCCTCTATGCCGTTTTGATTCCTTAAAATAATTTACACAAGTCAAGATATCTTATTCCATTACAGTAAATATTTAATATCATGACATTGGATATGATCTTCATTATATGATAGGTCTGGTTTGATCCAATTTATAAGTGGTTAAAAAATTTTAGGGTATAGAATATAATAAATTATGACTGATACATCAAAAAAATCTTGATATTTTCAGAGTATTTGTGTCAATGACAATGGATTAGCAATAACTCCAACTCTCACTAAAATCTCTAAAATCCAACATACCTCAGACTTAGCTACCTATTCTTAAAAAAACAATATAAATCACTTCCATGGTGATACGTTCAAGAAAACATGATCTCCTCCTTTGATTTTAGAATCCTTACTCACACTATAAACATAGATTTTTATTATTTCTATGATCTATCATGGTATAAATTTAGATAGTTCACCCCTTTAATTTGTTTCCTCAATGTGTTATGGACTAATTATCATAATTTCTAAAAATTTATCCCTAATTGTTGGAGTACAATTTATTTTTCCAAGGTCTCATAAACGTCCATTTTCATGATTAAATGGAAGCTATTTTTATATTAAATATCTACCATATGTTGGCACTAGTGCCATCTAACATATATTTCAAGTTATCCCAGACATAGTTTTTTCTATAATGTTTGTGTGGCCCTTTTGTATAACCCATATGTTGTGCAATGATATAAGGATCCCAATTGTATCTCGGTGTTCAAATAATTTTGAGTCTCAACAATTTTGATGTAAATTGAGGGTTATGATAAAAAAATTATAATGTTCCACTATAAAGTCTCAAAATTTCATTGATATTATATTGTGACATGTGATTAGAGGGTAGGACTTCCCTTATTACTGGGACATGTGAAAACTTCTTAAGGTGATCCACAATAACCCATATAGAAGTATTCCACCTAGATGTACATATAATCCATATAACAATTTACATAAATATATTTTCCCACATCCACATAAATAAATCCAACTTATTCACACCACTGTGATGTTATACTTATTGCTATATTTGGGAAAGATTATTAATCTGAATGTGTGATAATATCCCTTATTCATAATCTATTAAAATCCAACCAAAACATCATTGATTTGAATATGAAGTAAATGTAAACACTTATTGTGGTTATTGAAATAATTTCTATTCCTTATATTAGGTGAAATTTTTTTACAATGGAATATTTTTTCCATTAATTACACTACGGTTAAAAAATTTGTATATAATTCCTCATAATTTTTTAATAATTCATTTCATGAAATTGATAAATATTTAAATAATATCAAAAGATATTATCATAGAGTTATTTCACTTAACTATGTACTTCTAAATCTAATTCCAATGGTTTCTAATAAACACCACTAGAAACCTAGGTTTTCCCAACACTTCTATACCAACGATTTATCAAAACTATTGGTATAGGAGGCCTTTACCAACAATTTCATAAAACCGTTGGTAAAGGAAGACATGTGTGATTATTTCCCAATAGTTGTATGAAAACTGTTGGGAAATAATTCCCTTTACCAACATTTTTACACAAACCATTGGCAAAGGTTGGGAAATGTTTCCCTTTACCAATAGTTTAGACAAACCATTGGTAAAGCTAATGCATTCCCAACGGTTTTTAAAAGTTATTGGGAAAAGATACCCATATTTAGACCAAATCATGTAGTACTGCCTACATTTGGCAGTTCTCCCACGATTTCAGAATCCCCTCTCCCCCAAATCAAGAAGCCCCATGCACACCCTAATTCATCAAATCAACTGCTCCCCAACCTGGGTAGAATTCCAAATCTCCATGTATTCTTTCTCATTTTCCACTTATCTTTCATATTTATCCATTTATGAAGGTTGAACCCCTATATTTTGTGTAAAAACTCATCATTTTTAATTGGGTATTTGGTTTGTTTTATTAGGATTAGGTGTATGAGGCATTCCCCTTCCTATTATATGTGGTTTTAATCAAAAGTTATGATGTTGGAACCATTTATGATGGTTTTGTCTCTATTTAATCTCATTTTCCATGCCTTAACATTAAATTCTATATCAAAATTTGTTTTTTTAATTTCTAGTTGAGTTTTTTGTGTTTGATGATTTTCCCAGGTTAGTTGTTTTCAATGGTTTGGCATGGAAATGGGGTATTTAATGTGACTTTTTAAAATTGGGGTTCCTTGGAATACTCAAAATATTTGTTAAAAATGATCAAAGGGGTTTTATTATTTAAAATGGATTTTGAAAGATATTTTAGAAATGATTTATTCTTGAGGAAATTGTTTTGTTGAAATGAGAATGTTTTTAATAAGGCTTGTGTAATGTAATTTGTTATTGTACACATGTTATGTGACTATGTTTGGTATTTAGTAACACATGAGATAACTGGTGTGTGAGAATGTGTTGTGAAATAGATTCCATGGTTGGTTCAAGATTATATTTACATTTTGAGCCTATTAATGAGTTTTTTTAAAGATATTTTGAGATATTTAGCTTATGTTTATTGGTGAAAACTGGGAGCTGTAGAGGTCGTTCATCATTGAGACATATATTTACTGCTAAACATGTGGATAACCCATGTATAGAATTAAATTCTTGAAATGTTTGATGTTTTTAGTCTTTTTTTATTTTGAGTTTCTTTTGATGTAGATGTTTCTTATTGATACCTATGATGGTAATTTATTTTAGTTTCTAAATCGGCTAAGACTCTACCACCATGCATAGTGTATGCAACCACTACCCTTGTTTAATCATTCTTTTTACACAGCTTATGCAACCTCTACCCTCATTTACTCAGTAAACTCAAGTCATTAATTCAAGCCTTCATTCTCACTAGCATGTAAGAAATTGATTGATGTATACCCATCCTCACATGATTTCTTACTTTAGATAGTGTCCAACATATGGAATATGAGCTTTTGAATTCATCAGTTAACTAGATTCATATATTCCATTTCCCCAAAGATGACTGTACCAATATAAATTTACGGTCAATTAAAAATGGTTCTCATTTTACGTTGTATATTAGCTTTCCTTCATGGCCAATAATCACTTTTATGAGGGTGGGGTGCTTTTCACTAGCCATGTTGGCATGTGTAGACATCCATAAAAATGTTAGATAAGAGACAAGTTTAATTCAGTAATGTTGTTATCATTGACAAACTTTATTATTAATCTCAAATTTAAAAATAAATGTTTTTGTATATACATTATGAAATTAAATTTTTTTACAAACCGTGGACAACCTATTAGTCTAGAAGCCTAACATTTATTCATCCATGGGGTGCGCTTGACTTGGGGACGTAATTGGGTAATGAAAGGTATAGATATAGAGGTGCCAATAATGAGTTATTGAACATGAGTCAATGATTTGGGATGCATATAACACTTAATGGGACCTGAGGCATGCACCTATTGTAGACCTAGTGAAAATGAATATAAATAAATTTTAATTTAATTTTTGAGTACTTGTTCTTTACATTGTTTTAATAGTTCACTACATTGACTGGAAACTTCTTCCTTTATCGTTTACATAAATTTATTTTCTATTAAAGATCAATCCAAATGATTTTTTTATGAAAAATTCACTTATATAAATTCTTTTTACAAAATGGATATAAGTTGGATGTATGAAACTAATCAGATCTCAAGCGATTTTCAAAAAAAATTAGAGAGCTTTATAGATTTTGCATTTCACAATGATTCAGATAGTGGTCGCATACACTGCCCATGTTCCAATTGTGTTGGTAAACCTTGGTTGAGCTGTGAAGAAGTCATCTACCACATAACCAAATATGGTTTTCAAGAAAACTACTTTGTGTGGTATCACAATGGGGAGAAAATTAAATCTCAAATTAGTGATGATCCAAATGGAAGGACTGTAACGGAGAATTTTTTAGATGATCAATTTTTGTTTATTCATCATCATGAAAAAGAAAGGATTTTGACTCAAGAAGACTTTGATATGAGGACAGATGGTTCATCTAGTGAAAATGATGATATTGATATGGTGAAAAAATTGAATTATGTTTCCACTACTCCAGTATATCAACAATGCGATAAAATGAATAAGATGGAATTTTTTCTCCGATTATTTCATGGGAAAACTATCTATGGGATTTCTAATAGAGAAATTGATTAAATTATTACCCTCTTAAAGGATTTACTTCCAGATGATATAGATATTCCATCAAACCATATATGGCATGTAAGATAGTTGATGAACTTGGATTTTCAAGAAACAAAATTCATGGTTGCCTGCAAGATTGCAGTTTATTCTCGGAGGAAATCACTGAATGAAATGATTGTAATTAATGTGGCACATCTTGCTGGAAGTCAAAATATAATGGAACGCCGTCCCGCATTCCACAAAAAGTAATGTGGCTCTTTCCATTGATCCCCAGACTCCATAATAATTTTATATCTGATGACATATCAAAAAAAAGAGATGGCATGATACTAAGTTAATGAAAACTAATGATGAGTTGGTTCATACTACATATGGATTTTCATGGTAGATATTTGATGCTCGACATCCAGATTTTTCAGCTGACGTGGTTAATGAGAGGTTGGGTCATTCATGTGATGGTTTTAATCCGTCTGGGCATATGCTTACTTCACACAGCACATGGCCAGTTTTAATATACATTTATAATCATCCCCCATGGTTGTTTATGAAAAAAAACATTCACTTTCATGAGTATACTCATATCTGTCCCTTCTGATCCCAGCATTTATATTGATGTATACATGCAACCTTTAATGAAAGAGTTGAAACTTCCTTGGGATGTGGGTGCGCTCACATACGATGCATGTTCGAAAGACATATTTCATATGTGTTCTATGATTATGTGGATGATTAGTGATTTTTTGGATTATGCAATTATGTATGGATGAAGCACAAAAGGAAAATGTTCATATCCTATTTGTATGAAGATTACAAGATCCAAACGACTGAAACATCACTTTAGTTTCAATTTTATGGGACATCGACGGTTATTTCCAATGGACCATCCATATAGAAATAATCGTCGAAGATTTGATAACACTATAGAGACTTATGATCCACATTAGCATATGTCTAGAAATAATGTGCTGAATGAATTGAAAGATTTCAGTTTTTCATTCAGGAAGGGTCAAATGAAATCTGGAAAGAGAAAGAATGTTTCCACTGAAACCTGTTACAATTGGAGGAAGTGGAGTATCTTTTTTTATTTTCCTTATTGGTCATCCAATTTGTTACGTCATTGATTAGACGTAATGCATATTGAAAAGAATATTTGCGAAATGATGTTTTTTATTCTTTTTAATGTAAAGGGGAAGACAAAAGATGATTTACTATCCCGGTGTGACTTGGTGGATTGGGGCATCAGACAAGAATTACATCCTGTGCGTATTAGTGAAAATAAATTGCAACTTCCATGTTCTTATTATGTGAGGAAACCTATGAAAAAAACAATTTCTAGAAGTATTAGAGATTATTAGAGTTCATGATAGTTATTCAAGCAACATATCTGAACGTGTCAATAGAAAAGAGTTGAAGCTAAAATATTTTAAGGCTCATGATTATAACATTCTTATGGATGAGTTGCTTCCAATAGAAATTTGTCATCTTTTGTCCAATAATGTATGGGTGACTATTATTCGGTTGTGGCATTTGTTTAGAGATTTTTGTGCTATGAATTTTTCCAAGGCTTTCTTGCAAAAAATGTTGACAGATTCCCCATTAATTTTTTGTGAGTTGGAAAAAATATTTCCTCCATCATTTTTCACCTACATGATGCATCTGACTGGCCATATTCCCACTGAAATACTTCTCGGAGGACCTGTTTCTTTTAGTTGGATGTATCCACATAAAATAAATATGTACACATTAATTTCTTATGTCTGAAATAGGAATCATCCAAAAGGTTCTATCGTGAATGGTTACTTGGCTCAAGAATGTGTGGATTTCAGCTCAATGTATTTGTCTGATATTACTGCAAGAATGAGCAGACCAATGAGGAATGAAGAAGAAAATTATGAGAAAATTGAACCTATTTTTCCATCACTTCCTCAAATAGGAAGAATTCTTGTATCATATACACTGAAGAAATTAATCCATGAAAAGTGGGAGATGGCACATCGCACAGTTTTGTTCAACTATGATTTGTTTGATGACTATATCAGGTAACTAAATTGAATATGTATATCTTACATATATATATCTGTTAAACTATTCATATTTTTATCTTTAGGTAACATAAAACAATAACAAATATAATGCATCGTTCTTTATCTTTGAGAATGAGGGAGACTTTTCATAGCAAAGAGTTTTCTTCTTGGTTAAAATTAAATGTAAAAATATTATTGTTTAAAATAATTAAATCAATATTTAATTAAGTTCAATAACCATTTATATTTCAGGTATTGAGTTTGTCTTCTGACTTTGCCTCTGAGGAAATAAGAGATTTGGC
The DNA here is from genome assembly GCA_963277665.1 of Viscum album. Taxonomy (NCBI): domain Eukaryota; kingdom Viridiplantae; phylum Streptophyta; class Magnoliopsida; order Santalales; family Viscaceae; genus Viscum; species Viscum album. The sequence continues at coordinate 282,926,216 of OY728141.1, forward strand.
TTTTGGTCCTAATATCGTGGTTCGTGACTGTAAATCAGTTGTTATCAGTGGGTACAAATTTATTGTCACTGAACGAGCAAAGAACATTAGAACACAACATGATGGTGTTATGGTTACTGCCACAATATATTTTTATGCCACTGCATCAGGTAGTAGACTTCAATTTGAAAATGTGGGTTATTAAGGATTCATTGATAAAATAATAATATTGGATTATTACTCTCATGGACGTGTCACAATGATGAAATTCCATTGGTTTGATTCATGACAAGACATGACACATTTATTTATGATTGTGGATTTCGAGTAATTAATATGACTCGCACTCTTCCTACCGAAGAACCATATGTGTTTTCATCAATGGACCAACATGTTTTTTATGTCAAATACCAACTTAGACCTGAATTTGGTGTCATAGTTAAAGTAATTCCAAGACATATTTTTTAGTATTATGATGATGGAATTGACACTTTCCCTACTTCCATTGGAACCAATCCATTTATTTCTTTTGATGACTTTAATAGCTCAATTTTCATAGTTGATTGTGAACCTGATGTTGTGGTTGAAAATATATATAATCATTCATCCATGTTCTCAATTATTTTGGTTTACCTCGAGTTGGGTTTTTAAGGTTGGTATTATTCAAATTGTTTTAGTATTGATCACAAATATGTTTTAGCTGACTTGAACATTATGTGAATTTTAAATGTTTATTGGTTGAATTTTTATTTGAATTGAATTTTCTAATTTGGAATTGAACTATATTAAAACCTAGTCAAACAATATTTCTAAATTGGTGAACATTACATGTTGTATGATTTATTAAATCCATTCATGCTATTCTAAAACAATTCATACCTAAATTACTAATGAATCCCCTATTCCCTCATATATTTAGTTTTTTGGGTTACACAATAGATTCTTTTTCCTAATTAATTACATATTTGTTTTCAAAAGCAGGAAATGCATCCAATTGAAGAGAGACGAAGGAAAAAAATAATGGAGAACAATCATCGAATTGCGGAGATAGGCGTTCCACCATCAGTGCTTTCACTGAGTACTTTATTTCAAATATATATATTTTATGGATATATAATTTCATGTGACTAATTTTTGTGTAATCAATTTTGTAGGATCCACCTATACGTCAACAGTTATTCGATGAGGGGCCTAGTTCTGGTCCTAGTTCTCAGGAAAGTGGTTCGAGGGGGGTTTGTCCTAGATGTACAGGTGTAGCTCCGCATACCGGACTAGACCCTACCCCTCCCACTTACATTTCATCCTTCCCACATTCTGATCCTGGTGTGTCGTTAGGGACACACAGTATATTTAGGCCTCCCATGTTTTCACTTCATTTTGCATCTTCTAACAAATCTTTTTCATATCTCATGATGATTCCCACTCTCCAGCTAGAATCTGGTCATACAGTTATCCCGTCTAATTTTCCATCTACTTCTTTCTCTTTGAGCTTCTATATTCCATCGTCATCGACTCCTGTTCCACCACAGGGTGTTCCATCAGTTTCAGTGGATCCAGCGGTGCTCAATGATCATAATAGAGCATGTTTATTTATAGAACCCTAAAAATTGTTATACCAATATTTATTTTCATTATAACAAGTTTTGATAAAAAAAAATTATTCGTGACAGATACATATACTAATAGGAGGAGGGGAAAGGGGTATACACTCATGCATGCGGTGTGGAACTACCGCACAAAGATAATGGTGGATTGCATTGAAGACAACCAAATGGTTGAGAAAACAGGGCAGCAATGTCGGAGTTTTTTGGAGACACTTACCAAATACACCGAAATCATTCTCGTCAGCACACTATCGTGGAGACAGATGCTGCATGAGATCAAGGATAGAGCTTGGGCATTTTGGTATTTAATTCCATGAAATATTTTTATATTTATATGAAGTAATATTTTGGTGTCATCTTCGATTTAATTTTCCCAATGGTGAGGGTGCATGACCGGAAAGTATAAAGGATTTAGGTGAGCATTGATGAGCCTACAAGCCTGATTTGTATATTGGATGGCATGCTATAGTTGGCACTGAGTTAGCGGTGGTACAAGTCGTAGATGATTATCCTATAGAGCAGTATCGACAGATGATTACTTAGTGGATGACTACTCAGTTTAAGGTATTAATTACATTTGAGGTATTTAAATAATAAATTTCATTTTTCACATTATTTTTATCTTTTTAATTATTTAATTTTATTTAGGAATCATCTAGAAAAATAAAAAAACATTGATGCAAAAAATACCTCCACACACTGGGACGTACTACAATGTCAGATCATGAGAGGAACCTGGTACAACAATTGTTTATAAGATTCCTTTCTGAATTACAGTTTATTTTGTGTCCTCAATTATTTAAACATTTTTTCAAGATTTTATATAACTTTAGTTTTCAATTTCATTGTAATGGCAACAACTGAATATTGAAGGACGTGTTCCTCGAGAAAAACTTTTTTGCTCGAGTAGGCAGAGAAAGGATGGAAGTGCCGTCAACAAACAGACTCAGCGGTAGATTGTAAGTTTTAATATTTTGATTTTATATTTTAATATCTATTTTTTAAATTAATAATATATTTATATTTGTAATAGGGTGCTTTAGATGCCCTCTATACCCATGAACTAGAAAATTTTGGGCCAACTGATCACTTACATCAGGTGTTGGGAGAGGAGCATTCTAACAGAGTACGATGTCGACCTAGGATATCCCTCATTAAGTATTGTCCCTCCTCTGGAATGAGTTGTAGTTCCACTGATCTGTATCCAGTTAGGGAACATGCATAACAGGCTGACAAAAGGTCCATAGAGACGATAGAACAGTCTGGTAGGGAAAAGAGTGCATTTATGAAACTTATTGATGTTCTACGTCCAACAATTCAACCAGAGGCCAGAACAGCTTTTGATGAATAAATTTCGTTGATATGTTCTATATATGGTTCACCAAGTGGCAGTTCTAGTGTTTTTCAAGATGATGTCCAGCCAAACGATGATGATGGAGATAAGTTTGATCTGGAATAGGAGGGAGAGGAAAAGGGCGAGGCGGAGGAGGAGGGTGAGGTGGATGGCGAGGGCAAGGAGGAGGTCATTGAGGAGGTCGGGGGTGATGATGAGGACAATGATTACCATGAGGTTGAGGGTGATGATAATGGTGATTGTAGTGATGGTGATGTGGGACAAATTGATCCGTTGCATTTTTGACTAATATTACTGAGATTTGATGTTTATTCTATTCTAGTTGTTTGTTTTATCTAGACCCGTAGTACAGTATTGGAGTTGATTTATTTTTATATATTTTCTGTTTTCATGAATTTTGATGTCTTTTAATGGTTGTGGTGTATCTTGGGAATGTTTTTAGAGTTTTGTTTGTTTGGGAACTCATCGGACAGCCCTCCGGACAACCCCCTGGACAGCCCCCCAGACAGCCCCAGGACAACCCCCCGAACAGCCCCCCCCCACCCACCTCTTTGGTCCCCAGACAGACCCCCGGACACCCCTTGGACAGCCCTGCGGATAGCCCCTTGGACAGCCCCCACCCTCCTCCCTGTACCCCGGACAACCCCCCCCCCCCCCCACCTCCTCCTTGGACACCGGACAGCCCCCCCCCCCCCCCCCTCCACCTCAGACCGCGGACATCCCCTCAGACAACCCCCTCAGAAAGACCCTCCCACCCTCATCCTTGGACCCCGGACAGCGCCCCCACCATTCTCTGGGGTCCCTAGACAGCCCCTCAGGCACCCCCAGAAAGCCCCCCAAGAAAGCCCCCCCACCACCCTCCTCCCTAGACCCCAGATAGCCCGCCGGACAGCCCACCCTCCTCCTTGGACCCCGGACACCCCCAGACAACCCCCCACCCTCTTCTTTGGTGCCTGGATAACCCCCCATACATCTCTCGGACATCCCCCTAGATATCCCCCCACACAGCCCCCCCCCCCCCCAACCCTCCTCCCTGGACCCTGGACATCCCCCCACCCTCCTCCTTAGACCACCAGACAGACCCCCACCCTCCACCTTGATTTCACATGCCTTATTTTGTTTCTCTTATCAAGAAATGTTGTTTAGGATTATTCCATTTTTGTATGTCCTAAATTATATGAATATATTAGTAAGCTTATTAGATCTTACTCATCAAATGCATGTGATGATATGCTTTAAATTGAATACAAAGCCTTGTTCTACATTCTCCATGTTATGTAAATTATGCCTTATTTGATTCGGTTTACTTGTCAATTGTTAGGATAAGACATTGGTTACATGTTAAGGACTCATGGATGGACTCGTCATGCTTAGGGAATATAGACTTGAAATTCCATGATGAATGCTTTGGTTGCTAGGTGAGGGCTACTAGGATGGTTTCTATTACTGATGAGTGATATTGGTTCCTTGAAGATAAACCGAGGACATGTTTGTTTTGAAATATGGTAATACCATGCCTCAAGTTATACTTGGTCCCATATGTGAGATAATTCGCATGCAAGGATGCCTAAATATAAGGCGTGGTGTGGCTGACACCACTCAAAGTGACGTGTACGAGTCAACCCCACTAAATCCGAGGAATGGTGTGGCTAGGATTTTAAGTGAAAAGAAGAAATGGCATACGGAAAACTGACCAAACGCATTCGTATTATACTGATACATTATCACAATGATCCATGGGACATATGTGACATATACGAGTCATCCCCAGCTCAATCTGAGTCACAGTGTGGTCGGGATCACTCTATGTATCTCTCTTTTGTTTAAAATGGACAACATTTTAAGTACATATGGAAAACCGACCAAACAGATTATGATTGTCTTGATACTTCAGAACAATGATCCATGGGTCATATGTGACGTGTACGAGCCAACCCCACCTCAATTTGAGGCACGGTGTGCCCGAAACCACTCAAAGTGTCTCTCTTTTTTTCAAAAGGACATCATTATAAGTGAAAACATCAACCAGAATACAGAAAACTGACCACATGCATTCAGATTGAGGTGATACTTTAGTAAAATGATGTATGGGTCATTTTAGAAGTGTTCGAGTCATCCTCGTCTAAATATGAGGTGCAGTGTGGCCGGTACCACTCTAATTGTGTCTCTTTTGTTTAAAATGGACAGGATTATAAGTGAAAAGAACAACTAGCATACAGAAAACTGACCAATCACATTCAGATTTTTTAGATACTTTATCACAATGATCCATGGGTCATATGTGATGTATATGAGCCAATGCAGGCTCAATCCGAGTAATGTTGTGGCCAGGATCACTCTAAGTGTCTCTCTTTTGTTTAATATGGACAACATTTTAAGTACATACGGAAAACCAACCAAACACATTCTTTTTTCATTGAAACTTTTGGATAACGATCCATGGGTCATATGTGACCTGTACGAGTCAACCTCGCCTCATTCTGAGCGTGGTGTGGTTGACACCACTCAAAGTGCCACTCTTTTGTTTAAAATAGACTTCATTTTAATTGAAAACAACAACTAGCATACAGAAACCTAACCAAACAGATTCTGATTGTGTTGATACTTTAGAACAAAGATCCTTGGGTCATATGTGATGTGTACGAGTCAACCCTGCCTCAATCTGAGGTGCAGTGTGGCCGGAACCATTCATAGTGTCTCTCTTTTGTTTAAAATGGACATCATTTTAATTGAAAACAACAACTGGCATACGAAAAACTGACCAAACACATTCAGAATGTGTTGATTAGTTAAGAACATGATCCATGGGTCATATATGACGTGTTCAAGTCAACCATACCTCAATCCGAGGCATGGTGTGGTCGGGAGCACTTGAGGTGTCTCTCTTTTGTTTAAAATGGACAACATTTTAAGTACATATGGAAAACTAACCAAACATATTCTGATTGTGTTGATACGTTAGAACAATGATCCATGGGTCATATGTGATGTTTATGAATCAACCCCGCCTCAATCTGAGGTGCGGTGTGGCCAGCACCACACAATGTTTCTCTCTTTTATTTCAAAAGGACATCATTTTAAGTGAAAACATCAACTGGCATACGGAAAACTGATCAAACTCATTTGGATTGTGTTGATACTTTAGTAAAATGATCCATGGTCATTTGAGACATGTACGAGTCAACCCCTTCAAAATCTGAGGTTCGGGGTGGCCTGTACCACTCTAACTATGTCTCTTTTTTTTAAAATGGAATGGATTATAAGTGAAAATAAGAACTGGCATACGAAAAACCGGCCAAACGCATTCCTAATCTGTTGAAACATTAGGAAAACGATCCATGGGTCATATGTGACATGTATGAGTCCACCGTGCCTCAATACAAGTCGCGGTGTGGGCAGAACCACCCAAAGTGCCTCTCTTATGTTTAAAATGGACATGATTTTAAGTACATATTAAAAAACGACCAAACAGATTCTGATTGTGTTGATACATTAGCACAATGGTCCATGGGTCATTTGTGACGTGTACGAGTCAACCCCGTCTCAATCCAAGGCGCGGTGTGGCTGGAATCACTCAAAATGTCTCTCTATTATTTAAAAATCACATCATTTTAAGTGAAAACAACAAATGACATACGAAAAACCAACCAAATGCTTTTGGAATATGTTGATACTTTAGGAAAAAAGAACCATGGGTCATTTTTTACATGTACGAGTTAACATTGCCTCAATCAGAGGCATGGTGTTTCCGATATCACTCTAGGTGTAGGTATTTTGTTTAAAATGGACATCATTTCTAGTAAAAACATCTTCTATATGAAAAACCGATCAAATTATGATTTGAATTCTGGATTCGACATATAATTGCCATCTAAATTTTAAATAGAATTCTTAATGAATTATGTAAGTTTATAATTATGTTATGAATTATGATTTAATTCTGGATGTGTATAGTTTGAGGATGCATTTGATGTTAAATTTGTATGAATTTGTTCTGTATATGTATGTATTAGTTGGTTATTACAAGTACAATAATTTTATATATATTTGTTAGTTGAATATTGCAGGTAAAATAATTGGAAATGAGAGGGAATTAGAAAGAAGAGGGAATGGAAACCCTACTCTGTGCCCGCTGTGCAAATTGCAGGCTACTGTGCAATTTGAAAAACATAGGCTATGCCAACGGTTTCAAACCATTGGCATAGGATTATCAGTATTTTTTACCAATGGTTCTCTATGAACCATTAGTAAAAATCCATTCCCAATGGTTTAGAAACTGTTTGAAAAGAAGTCATAAAGTTGGTTGTCCCAATGGTTCAAGACAACCCATTGGAAAAAACTATCCCAACAGTTGTGCCAAACCATTTGGATAGGTTCATTTTTATAACCTATCCCAATGATTCTATGTAAACCATTGGTAAAAGCATTCACATTGTCTTACTTACCAACGGTTCTGAAGGCTTTCCCAACGGTTCAGACCAGTTGAGAAATTGTCCATTTCCAGTAGCGAAACTTACTCTTACAAAAAATATAAACCCCAACTCTAGTACTTAATAGTAGTTTTTTATTTTATTACAATTGTACGTAATGTATAGGTCACAAAATATAGGATATTATATTTTACACCTATTAGAAATCTAAATAAATAAATAAATATTTAATATAATTTAATATATAATATACATCAACTAAATAAATGAATATTTATAGTATCTCCTTGGGAATCTACAATCACATGTAGTAATCTTTATCATTTCTAAGGGAATTAGGAAACAATGTAACAAGGTAAGAAAATATGATCAATAAGGGGTTGCATAAAAATCTTATCATAAATAATAAAGGAATAAATATTATGATATGAATCTATATTAAATAAAAAAAATATAAATATGATGATCATATATCTATAGATTACATAGAAAGAAGTAAATGCATGAATAATAATAACTGATATCTTAATGATATAATTTATAATGTCAAACATCATAAAAAATCAATTACTCATGCAAAAAAAATATACATAAATGGGTAATTATTATATAAAATACCCAATCTAGTATGTCTCATGAGACATAGAGATACATCAAGGGGCTATATCATCATAGGGCTCCCCTGTCACAAAATAAGTCAAATGCATCCAACATATGAATATAATGAATAAAACATTAATATCATAATTTAAATAATGGATCTTATAATGTAATCATTTATAAGCAATGAATTTCTATCTATATTGGAATTATGAAAATAAGAAATTTAAAATTTTCGAACTTCAATATTATAATAAGACTATCTACGTTACTATCTTAAATAAAAATTGAAACTATGAGATACTAATAATGTAATCATACATAACCCTATCAAAAAAATTATTACATGGTGGAAATGAGTATAACATTCATGATTTAGGGATATAGATAGGAAATAATCATTAAGATAAAAAGTTTTACATGGAATGAGGGAAAAGAAATGAATGAAAATTTACCCACACTCACAATTCCAAATATGATGAAACATATGAAAACATTAGTTACAAAAAATGAAAAAACATATTCCACACTATAATAATATATTAAAATCCATCATTTTATTTTATAAATAGATTGGGATTCATTCTGGTCATTTCCTCCAGGACAGTCAAAATTTCATCAAAGTTACGCCCACTAGTTCTGCGTAGATTGAAGATCATATTTATACATAAAAAAACAATTCCGGGTTAATAATATTAAGTGAATCCTTGACAAGTCTTATATCCACAATTAAAATATTTGAAAGAATTTAATTGTATGAAAACCATAAACTCTTTATGTTTCAAAAATTTTAGTATATTTTCAAGTATTTATATTTATCCCTTGGGTTTCCACAAATTTTTTAGGATTATACAGAATTATGATGCCAGATTAATGAAAGGAAATGATGATATTATAAATGAAATGTGATAAATAAATTATAATAATTAATTATAATAATATATCAAAGTAAAATGAAAATGAATTGGGGGGGGTATTTCATAAATAAAGGATAATAATGGTGTTATAGACCCTTTCAATTGTATAATGAGGTCTTATAGAAGGGCTATATGAGTGGGAATAAGTAATATCCCATTAAAAATATTAAAAATATTTATAATAACCTATAATTTATAGTATCAAATTATATTAGAATTAAATTTTAATTGAAATTATAATAAATTGATTGTACTTGAAAATGAAATGGGATGATTTAGAACCCTTACTTGGAACGGTATATCGATAAATCTTGGGAAGACCACCCAATAACATTAAAAACTAAATATAAATAATCTTAGGATGGAAGGGGAGTGGTTTACCATGCTATGTGATTTTTGGTATATATAGAAATAGGAAGATGTGTGGGAATTTATAAGAAATGTGTGATATTCATCATTAATATCTAATCATTTTCATTAGAAATATAGAGAGTGGAAAATTTATAACCATTGTCTTACATATTGATTTATATCATGGTTTCTAACCTTCATGACTTGTTTTTTTGGAATATAAATTCATTATTTTATGTATATTTTTCATTGAAAATATAATTCTTCCATATTTTTTTCAAATTTATAATTTGCATTTTAAACTTGTGAATGTGAATTATTACTTTAAAAAATTATTTTAATTAATTAAAATACATTATATCAATAAAATAATTTATATTAGGTCATGGAATCATTTATATTAATTATTTAAAAAATTAAAATTATAATGATGACATAATTTTTATATTATAATTATACTTTATTTTAATATATATCCAAATATTCAAATTTCCCATAAAATATTAAAATTATAATCATTAGAAAACTTGGACGAGATAATTTCAAATCATAAGTACATTTTATTAAAATTACCTTCTATATATGATAATTTTAGTTATTAATTAAATATCACAAGTTGTTGGAAAACAATGAATTAGGTATAATTAATTAAAGAATCATTATTACATTATATTATTAATATTCAGAGATATATGTATATAATTATATTAACATTGATTTATCAAGATATATAATTAATAATTAATAATTAAATTGGTTTCAATTTTTTTATTTTTTTACAATTATATGTTCAAATATAATATTAAAATCCCAACAGTAATATTCTGACAATCATATTTTCTGTTATATGTACACTTATTTCAATTAATAAAAATCAGTCAAATACTTATTCATTTTTCAATACCATGTCTTTTACTTTTATTATTGATTTTATTTTAGTATAATTATTTTCTAATATGCATGGTATTCAATTTTTTGTATGGCCTTCCATAGTACAAGATTATGAGGTTGTTGTGTATTGTATTATGTTTTATGGTACATGTTTTAGATTTTATTATAATTTTCATTTTCATTTTTCATATTGAATTTAAATCTATTATTCTATTATAATATAGTTTAAAAACATTCATTATGCCCCATTTTTTAAGGATATATTAAATTTGTATACTAGAATCCCTAGTATTATAATAAAAATCATTAAAACCATGAAAATCAAAATCCTAAAAAATAATAAATGAAACCATAAAACTATACTAACATAAAAACACATAAAATAAAAACAATTTAAATACTCCACATTAAATTTATATTGTCAAAAAAAGACTAAAATACCAAAAAACACAATCCATATACACTGAACGCTAAACAGTAACCCTTATTCACAAACCCTAAAAGCCTAAACTTTTATCCCTAAAACCTCAACACTAAAAAACTGAAAAAATTATATATATCCATCAATGATAATAATATGATTAACAAATATATAAATCTATAACCATAAACAAAAAACAAAAAACTGTGAACCCAAATCGCTAACACCCACCATAAAAACATTAATTAATCTTTACAAGCAACAACAACATAAAAAACATAAATAATATAATCCACAAAATACAGTAAAATAATGATAAAAAATATAAAATATAAATTAAAATATATCAACCCTAACAATTATTCAAATAAACGTATTAAAACATAAATAAGATTAAAAACCTAAAAACAATATTATTCATAATACCTATTGCACTAAATAAAATCCCAAATCCCCAAAAATTAACCCAAAATCGTAATCCCTTAACAATAGAAAACCATAAATATATTAGAAACCATCAAAACAAAATAGACACTTATACCCTTTAAAACATATCAAAAAAATTTAAATAAATACATAATGGCCAATAAAATATGATAAATAGGTAAAAAAACATAAAAACACTCATAAATATATTAAAGATACAATCCCTAAAAACACAATAAAAACTATTAAAAACCTAAAAAACATCAAAATCAAGATAAATAGAGATCCTAATATCGAAACATAAAACATAAAAAATCCCATAGAAACATGAAATGAAATCTAAAACCTAAGAAACCTATAAAAGCATTAAAATCATTGAAAAATATAATTATAAAAATTACCAGACAATCCCTAAATGTAGAGACCCAAAGCTTGACGTACATGGACATTACATTACTTTTGTGGAATACTTAGTACATAACAAAAACACACACACAAGGATCGTAATAGTTTAGTGTCTTTGGAAACTCGAAACGTATTATTCTAAATATGGTGAAAGATCTTCAACATCTCCCATAAAGATCATCCCTTTTTTTCTTACCTAAAACCTTTCGTTATATCCTGGGGAAAAGAAAACATAAAAGGGTGAGCTCAAATGCTCAGTAAGGGTAAACAAAAGAATTATAAATCACATCATATTCATAAGAACATATCTTTTGGAAATCTTAACCTGCAAAAGAGATCATAATTTCATAACATGGGATAAATCATAGTAGTGAAATGTAATCACAATAATCATAACATAAAACATGGAACTTTGTGGCATACACACATAATCATAGAGAATCATTTTTTATTAGTCAAGACTCATTGCCAAGACTATCATAGTGGACAAAGTCCCTTTCTGAACCGAGTTCATTCCTCGTTTCAGTCCTGTTTCACTAAACTGGTATAACCTACCGTTCCAGCCATGTCTATCTCATGAGAAATAAAATCATTACTCAATGCGTTGGAAAGAGATATAGGTCCCACCCATCTCATAAGGATACCATTCTTATGTGTGCCACAAAATCAGAAACCATACATCATAGCATAACCCATGTAATAAAAATGGGAATCTTAAACATCTTGACATCATAAAACAATTCATATAAGATAAAGGAATAAAAATAATTCCATCACAACATAGTCAAATAAATTTAATAATAGGGTTAGAAACATAACCCTTTATTATCTTATATGAAAAATAATTTTGATAAAACACTTGAACTCCATTCTTGAGGAAAATATCATTTCTTCTTCAAAAACACTTTTCCATTCATAACATGTCATACAATTCTAAACTAAAAAAAGATGATTAAAAATAAACTTAAAAACCTGTAAAGAAATATTCTTGGAAATAATGTTTTAAAAATCCATTCATGCAGTATAAGTTAAAAAAACATTCTTCTCGTGCATTTGTCGGAAAAGTCAAAAAGTACCTCGTATGAAAAATGTCAAAAGATTCCTTTCATATCTTTTACTAAAAACTCACCGAAGGGTAAAATTGGACTTAAACAATTGTAGTTGGATGGAAATAATATTACATATTGAGGAAACATGGATGTGGATGATAAAATAAAACCCAGTAAATACCAAAGTATAAACAATCTCGGATAAAAATGAGATTGTGATATTTTCCCTTACCTTAGGTCTGATTTGCTTCGTAAGTGTCCGAAACTCCAGTATAATGATTTAAATAATGTCATTGACTTATTCCAGAATCACACTTATTGTTATGATATCATATCTGGTCATATTCATAGCTTCTTATTAGTAAAATTTCATTACTACTTGTTATTCGGGTGTTTATTACTTTTTCTTCTTATGCATGTTTGTCGAATAAATTCTTACTCTTCTCTTTAGGTTATAGATACCCCATTTCCAGAATTGTATTAGTGTAATATATATCATATTAATTCATTCAATTCATTTATATAATCATTATTCAATGAAGATCATGTAGAACGAATCGCATCACATCGTGGAGACTGTGTTCCGTACGTACGCACGAGCGAAGATATTGTTCCCATGACCGTGGAATTGTATTGGAGTGTATGTATACTATTTCAAAATCAATATCACTTTATAATAATCATATATAGTCATTATTTACACCATTATACCCATCCAAGTAAGGTGGTGGTAGAAAATAGATTACACCACAGCGTGGAGACAATATTCCATACGTACGCACGCGCAGTGATTTCGTTTTCCGTAGGATGGATAGATGGTGAAATAGGGTTGTTTCATACTTATAATAACATATAATTATATTAGTTATACTGATGTTATTACTTCATAATGAAACAACTAAAGAAGAAGAAGTTGAAGAAGAAAGAATTTGGAAAGGATCGGTAATGGATATTACCTCTTTTTTTGACGCGCCTCTTCTTAACCGCCTCTTAGGGCACTAGGGTTGGTCTTTGAAGAAGGCCAGAACCTCTAGGATCACTCTAGGAAAGTGGAGAGGAGAAAGTGTCAGATGTTGGCCGAGATTGAAGGCTCAAATTTGTGTGAGGAATAGGGGGAGGAGGTGCCCTTTTATAAGGGAGGAGAGGGGCACCTTGGGAATAACTAAAAATATTATTTTATTATAAAGTCAAATTCGATTTTTAATAGCTCCTAATTAATATATTTCTAAGATAAGGTAGTTAGGGGTCGAAATCCTTTGATAAAATAGAATTTAGACAAGTTTAGGTATCAATTTTAACCTTATCATTTAGATTTCACTTTAAGTTAGATAATTTAACTTTTACCGTGTCTTCTTATTTTCTTACACTATAAGGTTAATAAACTTACTATATCAAGTCAAACGAACCCCAAGTTGGTTATTATTAATATATATAATCTTATCTAAGTCATTTGTCCTAACCTTAGATTATTAGGAATAAAATAACAATTAATAATATAATATTTTAAAAAAAACTATTTTATGTCAATTTTGACACTATTTAGTATTTGATTTTTATGAAAATCATAACAAAATGATTAGTGCGAACCAAGTTTCTTAAATCAATACTAACATGTCATATTAACGTAGAAAATTATTTTAAATCATAAAAAGTCTCAAATTACATTTAATTGGTTATTTATAACATCAATTATGTCAATATTTCATTAATAAGATAATTACTGCATCATCGTTGTGTCATAAATAAATTAAATTATTTAATATCAAAAAATTACAAATAAAACACCATTATGTAGGAAATATTTTTATCCATCTAATGAATATTTATAGTCGAATTTATCTTATGTAAAACCCTATATTAAAAATTATTTACTTATTAAACATTGATTTTAACTATTTTAACCCTTCTTTAAATAAATTAATAATAAATGACCTAATCTAATCCAAGTGGGCATAAATGGTCATATTTTATTCCTAAGGTTGTTTGTGGTCGAATTACACTTATCCAATAGAATTAGTACAAGTTTTAGGGTAACAATAATATCTTTTTACCCTTAATTACCCTATTTACTTTTAACCGTGGTAAAAAAAAGTAAAAAGTTACTATTCACCAAAAATTATTTTCATCTCATTGAACCACATTTTAGTCCTTGATATTAACCATGTCTCTCGGATTTTCGAAATTCCACTCACATAAGTGGTAAAATTATGTTTTATGAAAAATTCAGTTTTTTAACTACCACTTAGTGGTTTCACTATTCATCAAAAAATGAATGTTTCCAGAAAAATACCAAAAATTATGCCTAAGCTATATTTGATATTTTTAATTCAAAAATGATGTCTATTTTATCAAATTCAAAAAAATCAGTTACATTAACTAATTTAAAAATTAATTCCCGTCGTCAAAACAAATAGCGTGTTTTTAAGATATAATAACTATCAAAAGATTGACAGTTGTTTACAACTGGTTTAAATGTGAAATTACATCCAATGACCAACATTGTATTAAATTGTAAAATTATATTCTAAATATACTTTAAAACCACTCAAATTAATAATTTATCACTATTAATTATTTCTATTAAAAAAGTTGTTTTTAATTAAAATTTAGTAATTTTCACTATTCATCAGAATATTAAAGTTATCCGAAAAGTACCAAAATTTCATCCTAAGCTAATTTCGATATTCCGAATACAAAAATGAAGTCCATTTTGAAAAATAAAATTTACAAAATTTCAAAAAGTGTTTATTACTATTCATAATGGCTAGTTTTAATAATATTTTAATAGCATATCGTTGTTTAGCGAAACTCGGTATTGCGTACTACACACGCTATCGAGGAAGGTCGCGATTGCGTGTAATGCAAGGCAAGTCAAGGATGTGTGTTCTACAAGCTCCTTTTGGTGTAGCGTACAACACAAGACATTAATGAAAATAATATTTTTCATAAAGTCTCGGGGTGTTACATTCTACCCCCCCTTAAAATGAATTTCGCCCTCGAAATTCATCGGGGTTATAAATGGTTTACTATTCAAAAGTTTCTTTGATAGAAACCCACATTGTAAAAAGGAATACCAAATCCAATATTTAAAAACAAAAGTATCAAACGAAATGGTTTCCCAAAAAAACTAATCACTGGGTTTCCACATAGGTGAAAATATGGATATGGAAGAGAAATCTAACCATCATGTTATGATGGAGAGTAGTAGAGAACATGGCTATGGAAAAGCCAGCAATCACAATGCCATAAATTTATGATGATATAAGGTACCATCTAATTCATCAGATATAAGAGCACTAGGAAAAAAATTTGGTTTTCAAGATCATTTCCCTAATGTTGATGGAATTGGAATTAGAAGAAATACTTTCGTTATTTTGGTATTGTCTCACCGTTGGTCGTTCTTTGGACAATTTCCACTTCATCTCTTAAAGAAATGAAGTTGAATTTGACATTCATGATGTGTTAGCAGATCATGTGATAGAATGATGGGTCATTCCATCTGTCTCAAACAAAAGGTTAGAAAAGTTATCAACAAATACATAAGTCCATCTATAGTGAGATTAATCATATATGGTTCCTAAAATGGACTTATACTTCATATATCATACTACTTAATATAATAAAACTAGTTTCTACTAAACAGGGACTACCTATAGGCCAGTGGTAGGTGATAAAGGCCAGTCGCACTTCGGTTGTGGGTTCGATTCCCACGGCCTTGTCCGACGCGATGGGCTTTCGCCCGTCCTGCATGTTGTCCTTTTTCTAAAACTACATTACTATAACATCCCATCAATAATATCAAAAAAAAGTTCTATCCTTAGACAATACTAACTTATGTCCAAAATAATCCATTCCAATCATTAGGATTATCCAAAATACATTTGTCCAATATTACAGTGAAAATGATTACCAAAGAGTTCATATAACAAGCATGTTAATACCATCGTTGATCCCCATATATCATGAGATATGTCGTGTTGGTCACATTACAAACATTTGAATGCCTTAATCATGTATTCTATTGAAAAATGAATACCCATTGAATCTTAGTGAAAACATGAGTGCTGTCAAAAGTTAACTCTTTTCACATACCAAGACCTCAAACCATGATTTAACAATTTCCTTATATCAGTCAGGAGCTTATGAATACTGTCAAACTTTTCATTTTTTTCCTTATCCCTTCATTATGCGCATATCATCATTTTTCCAAAAATATCTCAATCACTTTCCATGGTAACTGGTACCATAAAATTATTGAAAACCATGATAGACCAAAAAATAATTATTCCAATATTCCATGATACTATATACAACATTATTTTGGAATCCCATTACATAAACACTTAATCATTCCGCCACATCGTTGTCATATTCAACATCGTCAATGGTGATCGCATGTGACTTCCCTTTGTCCTTTTCCTTAAGTGGTTGCTCATGTCGATTATCACTAACCCTTGGATTAGGGAATTTATTAGCATAATTCCCCATTTCCTTGCACTTGAAGCATTGAAGTGTTGGTGGTGTGTTCTCTATATTATTTTCTTTATTCACATCATTAGAAAAACTTTTCCATTACTTCGACACTCATCTACTCGATGACCTTCTTTTCTACACTTAAAACATTTTCTTGTCCCTTTAAGACAATCTCCACCATGCTTCTTTCCACACTTTGAGCATAAGGAAACATTCATCTTCTTTTCACCATTATTCTGAGATTTCTCCTTGAACTTCATCTTTCATTTCTTGTCAAAACTACTATATGGGTAAGTAACACCAACATCAAATTTTACCTTGATATCACAACGCACAATTTCTTCATAGCTACTAATGTCTCTTATAGCTAATGCCATTTGAAGATTTGGTTTTAAGCCATAGAAGACTCGATCAACTTTACTTTCAGGTTGGATGATAAATCCATATGAATACCTTGAAAGCCTTGTAATATTCTCTTCATATATCAACAGATTCATCATCCTTTTGATTTATTTCAATAAACTCCTTCTCCATCTTTGTTTGAAGAATACGAGGGATGTATTTATTGAAAAATAAGTTCTTGAACTCGTCCCATTCCATGGACTCAGTTTCATATCTTTTCCTCGTATTCTTGATAAGATTCCACCATTGATCAGCTTCACCTTCCAAACAATATACTGCTAAGATGACTTTATCATGTTCAGAACATTGAAGAACTGAAAATATCTTTTCAGTGGTACTGATCCATTGTTCAGCAACAAGTGGATCAGAAGACCCACTGAAAGAAGGTGGATGTTGCCTCATGAAGGACTCAATAGAATATTGTTCCCTTCTCTGCTCATTTGGAAGTCCATAATGATTCATAGCCTGTGTAAGTATAGCACTAATATTTTGCACTCCATCTCCCATAACATTTGTTTGTTCAGGAGGACAATCATTGCACTGTCCATTGCATTGATCAACACGGTTCCTTCGGGTTCCAACCATTGTCTAAAACCCAAAAAGAATAGTGTGAAAGGAAAAAATCATGCATGGGAAAAAAAGGGGGGGAGTACCTTCAATTTATAACATCTTAGGTTTAATTATATGATGGTTAACGTAATTCTAGGACTATAACCTATACGTATACTTAACCTTAGGGACATCCCTAGACATACCTTAGAAATATCTCTAGGGATCTCACTAAAGTTCTCGCATCGTAGTTTCCAAAGGTTGACTAAACCTTTCCTCTGATACCAACTGTAGAGACCCGAAGCTTGACGTACATAGACATTACATTACTTTTTCGGAATACTTAGTACATAACAAAAACACACACACATGGACCGTAATAGTTTAGTGTCTTTGGAAACTTGGAACATAATCTTCTAATCATGGTGAAAGATCTTCAACATCTCCCATAAAGATCATTCCTTTTTTTTCTTACCTAAAATCTTTCTTTATATCATGGGGAAAAGAAAACATAAAAGGGTGAGCTCAAATGCTCAGTAAGGGTAAAGAAAAGAAATTTCAACCACATCATATTCATAAGAACATATCTTTTGTAAATCTTAACCTGCAAAAAAAATCATAATTTCATAACATGGGATAAATCATAGTAGTGAAATGTAATCCCAATAATCATAACTTAAAACATGAAACTTTGTGGCATACACACATAATCATAGAGAATCATTTCTTATTAGTCAAGACTCATTTCCATGACTATCTTAGTGGACAAAGTCCCTTTCTGAACCGAGTTCATTCCTCGTTTCAGTCCTGTTTCACTGAACTGGTATAACCTACCATTCCAGCCCTGTCTATCTCAAGAGATATAAAATCATTACCCAATGCATTGGACGAAGATATAGGTCCCACCCATCTCATAATGATACCATTCTTATGTGTGCCACAAAATCATAAACCATACATCATAGCATAACCCATGTAATAAAAATGGGAATCTTAAACATTATGACATCATAAAACAATTCATATAAGATAAAGGAATAAAAATAATTTCATCACAACATAGTCAAATCAATGTAATAATAGGGATATAAATATAACCCTTTACTATCATAGATGGAAAATAATTTTGAAAAAACACTTGAACTCCATTCTTGAGGAAAATATCCTTTCTTCTTCAAAAACACTTTTCCTTTCATAATATTTCAGACAATTCTAAACTAAAATAAGTTGATTAAAAATAAACATGAAAACTTGTAAAGGAAGCTTCTTGGAAATAATGTTTTAAAAATCCATTCATTACATATGTTTAGTCACTAAAATTGGATAATATTCATTTTTATGATCTTAATATTAATGTTTTCAAAAGTTCATAAACATCAATTTTAGTCCAATTCAGAAATTGAACTTCATTTCCCATCATTGTGCAATTCATGCTTAAAATGTAAATTTGGGCCCACTCAATAATTTTCTTGTGGAAATTACAATATTCATAATTTTAATTTTAAATTTTGGGATAAGATTTATCACTTTTTTTGGAACATTTTATCTTTTAGGTCCGATGGATGAATCCCAAAGGAAGATGGAGAATTTTGCGCCTGAAGGCAGAAACATGCTGGAAAAAGCATAATGGGCCTAAGGCCCATCAAACAAATATGGGGCCTATAAACAAAGCCCAATGAAGCTCAAATTTATACAGTAGAAAGATACAAATATGAGGATCATTTTATTCAACTGTAGCCAGAGCAAATTCTGATGTTTTCATGATGATAAAGGGATCTGAAATTGAGATTTAAATGGTGGACTCGTCATTAATGCACAGAAATCCGTCCCACCATTTCGACTATAACGTTCAAACGGCTGAGACAAATGTCCTAAAATTTTGAGAGATTCTATAAGACACCTGGAAGAATATATTTTATATTTAATACACCTTCGTATTCGGCCATATGAAGTGTCAAACGCACACGTCAAAATGGAGGATGAATCTGGACAGTTTTCCGGGTCAACTTCGAAATGTCAATTTCCTTTTGATTATTCACCCTCATTTTGACTCTATTAATTGTTGGGGGGTGAATTAATTATTGGGGGATGGACCTAAGGCTCCTAATATTCCTATATAAGGAGCTATTGGTGAAGGTAATAGGGGTGAATATTTTTTATATCATCTTTTGTTGCTTGTTTCATTGTAAGGTTATGCTTCCAAATTTCCTTTGTAATGTTTTCCATTTCCATGTATGTTTCTTTTTTGTATCTTTATGTTCTTCATCAACATATTTCTCTTCTATATTTTCCATTTAATTTATTAAAAATTTATAATCACAAAGCACAGTGATATCTCTGTGTTGTTTTGAATTAGTTCACAGATAGGTGTGAATTTCATTCACACACACGGAGGAGTGCTCGTTATTTCCGCGGTTTTAATTTCTTCAATCCCATTCATGTTAGCCATCTTCCACCCACCATTGAGATTATACCATCAATGGAGGGCTAAACCCGTAATGGGTTGATCTTAGGAGGATACAAAGGCTAGATTTAATGTTATTTTATGAACGAATTATTGTTAATTGGATAATTAATTTAAGACATCCATTCTTCAGTTATTTATACTCTTCATCTTTACTGTGTTTGAGAAAAATAAATTCAATTACAAGATGACCATATACCTCGGAGAGATCATGAATTTGGTTCTCTATGTGTATAGGGGATTAGTAATTGTGTTTAGTATGCACCAAACCAGAAAATGATGAAGGTAGTGTTATTTTTGAAGAATGGATTTATCAAGAATTAATAAAACCAAAATTGTTTAAAGAAGTAAAATTCATTCAATCCACCCCGAGCATAATCCTAGATCAACCCATTTTCATTAAATTGAATTCATGTAGGCTTCTTAGTGTTATTTAAACCATCCAAAAATCGAACCCAATGTTGGCTACTTCAAAGCCCATCCCGCACCAAATCATAGCATCTCAAGGTTACTTCTTCGGTCCCTATGGATTCGATCCCAACTTGTACTTCAATGACCGCTTTTACCAGTAGGGTAAATTTGGGCACAACCAAATTTTGGCACCGTTGTCGGGGACCAAGTATGTTCCTAAGACCAAAAATCTTCTTTTCTTACCCCCATTCTTCTATTCTCATCCAAATTCTCTTATCTTTTCCCTTTCTCGCTTTTTTTTCTTTTGGTGCATGTCTGCCTACACCCACGATAACTCAAACAGATTAGTTAGGGTGGATACTTCTAGGGATGGGGAGTCAAGCACTAAAGGAGGTCTATTTCCTTTAGATCCAAATCTTACTAATACTACAAATTCAGACGTTGATTTCGATACAATGGAGAATCTCCCACAAAACCAAATCATAAACCGGGGAGGGAACCAAAATAACGGGCATGACACTGACTTGGGAATTGTTTTGCGACCCGACCATGAATGACTACCTCACCCCAACCTGGACCAATTCACCCTCATGCATTAGGCATGATAACATAGGATATGTCCAATATGTTTTCATACCCCATGTCCTGAACCACCTTCCAACCTTTCATTGGATGGAGACTAAGATGCCTTACCTTCATGTTAAAGAATTTAATGACATTGTCGAAACCATGTGCCCACCAAATCAAATTGAATCTGCTAAAATGAGACGTTTCCCTTTTTCCCTTAAGGACCAAGCAAAGAATTGGTAAAACAATTTGAGACCAGCATCCATTCACTCTTGGGACCAACTTCAACGAGAATTTTATAAAAAATTATTCCCCCATCACAAAACAATTGCACTTAAAAAGAGCATATAAAACATTTTTGAAAGAGAGGGAGAAACATTCTACGAAATATGGGAAAGGTTCAAGGACACATTAAACATGGTACCGCACCATGGTTTCATAATCCCAGAACAAGTGAGAATTTTCTATGAAGGGTTGGGTCCCGGAAACAAACAATTCATTGATATGATGTGTAATGGAACCTTCAAAAACAAAGCCCCAAATGATGCTTACGAGTATCTAGAAAATCTTGCTGAACAAAACCAAACATGGGGAACGTCACCATACTATGAGAAGACACCCAAATCTGGTGGAATGTACAATCTTGGAGAAGAAGAAAACCTTAGAGAAAAACTTGCTGCACTCACGAGGAATGTTGAGGAGATTGATCTTAGGAAGGTCCACAAAACCCAAACTGTTGAGCTTGTATGTACAATTTGTGACAAGAATGACCACAAGACTGATAATTGTCCAACCATTCCTTCCATCAAGGATGTTCTTTTAGGAGGACCACCAGAAGAAGTTAATGCAATGAACTTTCAAAAGCCACAATTCACTAAAACCTTCAATCCAAGGTATAATGACCATCCGGTATTTCGTTGGAAGGACAATCAACAACCAACACAACAACAATGTATCAACCCATACCCTCAACAAAACATTCAACCTCATAATCAGTTCCAACCACAACCGGTCCAATTCCAACATCCTCATGTCCAATATCAACAACCTATCCAACAACCCATTCAACAACCTATCCAACAACCCATTCAGCAACCTATCCAACAACCAAAGTATCCTCCTAGAATAAACCCACAAGCTCAAGCACCAACCCAAAATGTCCCACAAAGCCTACTAGAACAACTGTGCAAACAAATGGACAAAATGAACTCAGAATTCTCATCCATTAAACAAGAACTTCAAACCATAAAAACTGGAAAGGCACCGATGCCAATATAGGCCATTCCATAACAAACATCAAGGGGAGAGACAAGTTTCACTCAAACAACTCACGAACAACTAAAGGTTGTGACAGTTTTAAGAAGTGGGAAATCAATTGAAAAACCTAAACAGATAAGTCAGAAACCATGTGAAGCATCAAACTATAATGAAAATTCAGATGAACTACAAGATCAAACTCATGAAACTGATAATAATGTGAATGAAACAACACTTCATCAAACAACTCCACAATCTACACCATTTCCTCAACGCATGAGGGGGAAAACCAAGCCTGAATTGAGTGAAACATTGAGGGAAATCTTCTCACAAGTCAAGTTGAACATTCCCCTTCTCGATGCCATCCAAACCATACCTTCCTACTCAAAATACCTTAAGGACTTGTGCACTTTTAAAAGAAAATTTTCACATAAAAACCAAGTCCTTTTAGCTGCTAATGTGAGTACCACCATTCAAGGGACCATTCCTCCTAAGATGAAAGACCCAGGATACCCTTACATAAATGTTGAACTAAGAGAGAACAAAGTTGTCAAAGCCTTGTGTGATCTAGGTGCTAGTGTGAACCTCATTACTTATGCCATGTACTGTCAGTTAGGGCTCGAAGAACTCCAACCCACATCTGTCACTCTTCAACTTGCTCATCGTAGTGTTCGAGTTCCAAAGGGGATCTTAAAAGATGTTTTGGTGAAAGTTGGAAATTTCATTTACCCAGATGACTTCATTGTTCTGGACAATCTCCCAAGATTAGGTCCTAGGGAGCAAACCCCAATCATACATGGTCATCCCATCCTTGCAACAATCACCTATGTAATCCGAGTCCGAAATGGGAACATGACCATCACCTTTGGGAACATGAGTCTAGACTTGAACATCTACAATGCAAACTCTCAAATTGGGGATGATGAAGAG
Source organism: Viscum album (assembly GCA_963277665.1). Taxonomy (NCBI): domain Eukaryota; kingdom Viridiplantae; phylum Streptophyta; class Magnoliopsida; order Santalales; family Viscaceae; genus Viscum; species Viscum album. The sequence continues at coordinate 282,949,696 of OY728141.1, forward strand.
ATCCATGAGGTTAATTAGATTGGTAGTGTTGGTAATGAACATAATGAACATCAAGGAGTTACAGAAGGATGGTTAAGTCAAGAAGAGATTGATTTTCTTTATTCAGATGAGGGAAATTTTCCTCCTTGGATTGAATCTCTTTCAGACAGCTCTATTGATGAATTTCTAGAATCAACAATCAATGATACCATGGTTGAAATCAATAACATTGAGTCCATAGCCATTCATGATACTACTCTGAAAAATTTAGTGGATGAAAATTCTATTCACAAGGAACCAATTTTGTCAAGAAATCTGAAAAAAGAAACTAAGTTCAATACAAAGTCTCAACCATTCATGGAAAGTCATGACCAATCTGATCTTGAATTTAAAGTCTTACCTTTATCACTAAAGTATGCTTACTTAGGGGACAATCAATCCTTTCCTATTTTCATTTCTTCCTCCCTTGAAGCTGATCATGAGAGGATGCTTCTAGATATTCTTAGGAGACAAAAGAAAGCCATTGGATGGACCCTATATGATATCCCTAGGATTAGCCCACTTATCGGGACTCATAGAATTATTCTTGAATCTGAGTCAAAGCCATGTCGTCAATCTCAGAGGCGACTCAATCCTAATCTCATGGAAGTAGTGAGAAAAGAACTTTTGAAAATGTTAAAAGCCGGTATCATCTATCCTATAGCTGAGAGTGAGTGGGTTATCAAAATCCATGTGGTTCCAAAGAAGGCTGGAATCACAGTAATAACCAACAAGGATGGAGAGATGCTTCTAACAAGGGTCATTAGTGGATGGAGAGTTTGTATTGACTATAGGAAGCTCAACTCTTGTACCAAGAAAGACCATTTCCCCTTACCCTTTATTGATCAAGTCCTCGAGCGAGTGGCGGGTCATCAATTATATTGCTTCCTAGATGGATTCTCAGTGTATAATCAAATCGAAGTCTCCTTAGAGGATCAAGGAAAAACAACCTTCACTTGTCCATTTGGCACTTTTGCCTTCAAACGCATGCCCTTTGGGTTATGTAATTCCCCTGGTACCTTCCAGCGGTGCATGATGGGAATATTCTCGGATAAGGTGGGGGATTTTTTAGAGGTATTCATGGATGACTTCTCCATCTTTGGGGATATTTTTGAGGGATGCCTTATAAATGTTGAAAAGGTTTTGTCAAGGTGTGAGGATAAGAATCTCATTATAAATTGGGAAAAATGCCATTTCATGGTAAGGGAAGGACTTGTTCTAGATAATCTGGTATCTGGTAGGGGGATTGAAGTTGATAAATCTATGGTTGACATCATTCGTCACCTTCCCTATCCTAAAATTGTTAAGTAAGTGAGGTCCTTCTTAGGACATGCTGGTTTTTATAGAAGGTTCATTAGGAATTTCAGCTCTATTTCTCGACCACTTTGTGATCTATTGGTAAAAGATGCTCCATTTTTATGGACAGAAAGCTGTGAGGAATCATCCTCTACACTCAAGTCAACTCTTATATCTCCACCTATCATGCAATCTCCAAATTGGAAACTTCCTTTTGAGCTCATGTGTGATGCAAGTGATTTCGTTGTACGAGCAGTCTTAGGACAACGGTGTGAGAAAACTCCACTTGTCATTTCTTATGCATGCAAATATTTAAATGAAGCACAAATAAACTACACCACCACTGAGAAAGAGTTGCTTTCTGTTGTCTTTGCCTTAGAGAAATTCAGGTCTTATATCTTAGGATCACCCATCATTGTCTTCACTGATCATTCAGCCCTAAAATACCTTTTCCAAAAACAAGATGCCAAGGCTAGATTGATTAGGTGGGTCCTTCTTCTTCAAGAGTTCGATTTAACCATTAAGGGTAAAAAGGGTGTTTAAAATATTATATCTGGTCACCTCTCTAGGATGGAATTCAAAGACCACTCACACCACCTCTCTGTGTCTGATTCATTTCCCGATGAGCACCTCTATTCGGTGAGTGATTTCCCTTGGTATGCTGACATAGAAAACCATTTGGTGACGGGTGACATTCCAAAATTCATGGGGACCCAAGCTAAGAGGAAATTCCTTTTTGATGTAAAACACTATGTTTTTTATGATCCTTACCTCTTCAAGTTCTGTCCTAATCAAATCATCATGAGATGTATTCCCGAGTCTGAGCAAGAGTCCATTCTAAAATTTTGTCATGGAGAGGCATGTGGAGGACACTTTTCAACAAAGAAAACCACTACAAAGGTCCTAAAAAGTGGTTTCTACTGGCCGACCCTTACTAAGGATTCCTTCCGATTCTGTAAAAGTTGTCCGCAGTGTTAGAAATTAGGATCCATTACCAAAAGGAATCAAATGCCCCTCACTCCCATTCTAGTTGTTGAAATCTTTGATTGTTGGGGAATTGATTTCATGGGGCCCTTTCCAAACTCTAAGGGATACCTCTAAATCCTCTTAGCTATTGATTATGTCTCAAAATGGGTTGAAGCCATTCCCACCAAGTCCAATGACCACCATATTGTGATCCGATTTCTAAAAGAGAATATATTTTCTTGATTTGGAATTCCTAGGGCTATAATCAGTGATCGTGGAACCCATTTCTATAACCTCCCATTCTCTTCACTCATGTATAAGTATGGTAATACTCATAAAGTGTCCACTGCATACCATCCTCAAACCAACGGTCAAGCTGAGTTGGAAAATAGATAAATTAAACAAATTCTTGAAAAAACTGTCAATACCTCTAGGAAAGATTGGACCGAGAAACTCTTAGATTCCCTTTGGGCATATTGAACTGCTTTCAAAACTATCCTAGTCATGTCACCGTATAGATTGGTTTATGGAAAAGCATGTCATTTACCTGTTGAAATTGAGCATAAGGCCTTTTGGGGAATAAAAAATAAACTTTGACATTTCTTTGGCTGAAACAAAAAGGAAATTAGATCTTAATGAACTCGTGGAACTTAGAATGGAGGCTTATGAAAATTCAAGGATCAATAAATCTAAAGTTCAAGCCTACCAATCTAGGAATCTCAAAGTCAAACACTTTGAACTGGTAAAATTTTTGCTCTTGTATAGTTCAGAACTTCATCTACACCCAGGAAAGCTAATGTCCAGATGGTCTGGTCCATACCTAGTGCATCATGTGTACCCTCATGGGGCAATAGAGATTCAGGATCCAACAGGTGGTCATGTCTTCAAAGTCAATGGTCATAGGTTAAACCCATTCATTGAATCATTCAATAAACAAGAAACCAAGGAGGAGTTAACTGATCCAACATATGAACCAGAGAAAATTTGATAGATTTAGGGAACAAGTCGGGCTAATGACGTTAAACAAAAGCACTGCACGGGAGGCAACCCGTGGTTTTCATGTTTCCAATCACTGGGAATCATCTTTTTTTTACTTCTGCTTAATTTTGTTACTTTTTTTATATATAGACTGTTGACCTGTTCTTCTATTATGAGTAAGGATGGGTATGCAAAGGGAGCACCATATTCATCCGTGTCACGCGGTGTGATCCCTGAGTAATACCTTACCCAGAAATTTAAAGAAGACAATGTATCATCAGTTTATTTTATTTATGTTTTTGTAGGTTTAAAAAAAATTAGACTCTTGACCTGTTCTTCTTTTATGAGTATGGATGGGTATGAAAGTGGAGCACCGTATTCATCCGTGTCACGCGGTGTGATCCCTGAGTATTACCGTACCCAGAAATTTAAAAGAAGACAATGTATCATTAGTTTGATTTAAAAAAAACCATGAAAATGATGGTACTTGGAATTAAATAAATCATTGTGTTTTTGTTTTGTCTGCTTTGTCCTTCTTTTTATGGTTCAGGAACTATTTTGGGTGATACATGTTCAATCAAGGAGGTGCCTACATCCCCAAAGAGATCGAAGGAGTAATTTGGAGCATCATGAAACTCAACTTTAAAAACCAGGTGAATTTGTTCCATGTTTTTCATTCTCTATTTCATCTTTGAACTCCTCTCCTACCCACTTCTAACTTTTCTTTTCTTTAAACACTGGGGAAAGTGTCATTCTAAGTTGGGGGGAGATAAAAAAATGATTTTTTTTATTTTGTGAATAAAAACATGCATGAAAAGAAAAATTCCATTAACCAAAAACATGATAAACACACATTGAAAACTCTAAAATTGAATATCAAATAATTTTTTCATGCCTTGATTCTGATTTTAATGCATGTTTAAGTTCATGAGCATAGTTTTTGGAAAGTGCGGTTGTCCGATGTGATTTTTCAATGTTTACAATTTCACCCTCTTAATAAAAATGCCTCAATGCACGTCTACTGGATCGTGGGTGTAAATTTGAGTTATTGGGTCCCTTTCATTATAACATAGGGTTCTAGGGTCAGTTTTAGTTTAATTTGAGTATCCAAAAAACAAAAAAAAAACAAAAAAAAACAAAACAAACAAAAAACAAAAAAGAATGACCACATAGAGCAATGTTTTGTCCAAATGTGTGGTGTCCGGCACTTGGGGATCATGACTCCATAGTTTTCCTGCCCAGAGTTAGGCTTTATATCTCTATTGTAGAGCATGAAATTGACAATATGTGTGGTGTCTGGCACTTGGGGATCGTGACTCCATAGTTGTCTTGCCTAGAGTTAGTCTTTTCATATCTATTGTGGTTAAAAAAATAAAATAAAAAAATAAAAAAACGGATACTCATCATAAGGTTTAATGTGATTCTCACCTAGTGCTTCAATTTTTCCCCTTGAACAATAAAATGGGCCCCATATCTTTTATGATGCACAACACTTTATCATGCTTAATTGGAATTGGAAGAAATGTGGCAATGAATATGAACAAAGGAATGGGCTTGGTCTTGGGATATGCTTATGGACCAAGCTTGTTTTAAATTATTTTGATGGGTTCCATAATTTTTTTGGTATGAGGGATTTTGAGTGAGTAATGTGTATTTAAATGTTTTTGGAAAAGGGGATTTGAGTTTCATATTTGTAATTTATTTTGCTCGGGACTAGCAAAACACAAGTTGGGTGGTGTGATTAGTCCCTGAAAGTGGATAATATTCATTGTTAAGATGTTAATATTAATTTTTTTAAAAGTTCATAAACATCAATTTTAGTCCAATTCATAAATTGAACTTCATTTCCCATCATTGTGCAATTCATGATTAAAATGTCAATTTGGGCCCACTCAATAATGTGCTTGTGGAAATTACAATATTCATCATTTTAATTTGAAATTTTGGAATATGATTGATCAGGTTGTTTGAAATATTTTATCTTTTAGGTCCGATGGATGAATCTCAAAGGAAGATGGAGAATTTTGCGCCTGAAGACAGAAACATGCTGGAAAAGGCATAATGGGCCTAAGGCCCATCAAACAAATGTGCGGCCCATAAACCAAGCCCAATGAAGCTAAAATTTATATAGTAGAAAGATAAAAATATGAGGATCATTTTATTCAACTATGTCCAGAGATAATTCTGATGTTTTCATGATGATAAAGGGATCTGAATTTGAGATTTAAATGGTGGACTCGTCATTAATGCACAGAAATCCGTCCCACCATTTAGACTATAACATTCAAACGGATGATCCAAATGTCCTAAACATTTGAGAGATTCTAGAAGACACATGGACGAAGATATTTTATATTTAAAACACCTTCGGATTCAGCCATATGAGGTGTCAAACTCACATGTCAAAATGGAGGATGAATCTGGACAGTTTTCCAGGTCAACTTCGAAACGTCAATTTCCTTTTGATTATTCACCCTCATTTTGACTCTATTATTTGTTGGGGGTGAATTAATTTTTGGGGGATGTAACTAAGGCTCCTAATATGCCTATATAAGGAGCTATTGGTGAAGGGAATAGGGGTGGATATTTTTCATATCATCTTTTGTTGCTTGTTTCATTGTAAGGTTATACTTCCAAATTTCCTTTGTAATGTTTTACATTTCCATGTAAGATTCTTTTTTGTATCTTTATGTTATTAATCAACCTATTTCTCTTCTATATTTTCCATTTAATTAATTAAAACTTTATAATCACAAAGCACAGTGATATCTATGTGTTGTCAATTAGTTCACACATAGATGTGAATTTCATTCAGACACACGGAGGAGTGCTCGTTATTTCCGCGGTTTTAATTTCTTCAATCCAATTCTTGTTAGCCATCTTCTTCCCACTATTGAGAGTATACCATCAATGGAGGGATAAACCCTTAATGGGTTGATCTTAGGAGGATGCAAAGGCTGGATTGAATGTTATTTTATGAACGAATTGTTGTTAATTGGATAATTAATTTAAGACATCCATTCTTCAGTTATTTCTACTCTTCATCTTTACTCTGTATGAGAAAAATAAATTCAATTACTAAATGACCATATACCACAGAGAGATCATGAATTTGGTTCTCTACGTGTATAGGGGATTAGTAATTGTGTTTAGTAAGCACCAAACTAGAAAATGATGAAGGTAGTGTTATTTTTGAAGAATGGATTCATCAAGAATTAATAAAACCAAAATTGTTTAAAGAAGTAAAATTCATTCAATCCACCCCGAGCTTAATCCTAGATCAACCCATTTTCATTAAATTGAATTCACGTAGGTTTCTTAGTGTTATTTAAACCATCCAAAAATCGAACCCAAAGTTGGCTACTTCAAAGCCCATCCCGCACCAAATCATAGCGTCTCAAGGTTACTTCTTCGGTCCCTGTGGATTCGATCCCTACTTGTACTTCAACGACCGCTTTTACCAGTAGGGTAAATTTGGGCGTAACCACTGTATAAGTTAAAAAAATTCTTCTCGTACTTTTTTCGGAAAAGTCAAAAAGTACCTCGTACGAAAAATGTCAAAAGATTCCTTTCATATCTTTTACTAAAAACTCACAGATGGGTAAAATAGGATTTAAAAAATTGTAAGTGGAAGGAAATAATATTACATATTGAGGAAACATGGATGTGGATGATAAAATACACCCCATTAAATACCAAAGTATAAACAATCTCGGATAAAAATGAGATTGTGATATTTTCCCATACCTTAGGTCCGATTTGATTCGTAAGTGTCCAAACCTCCTGTATAATGATTTAAATAATGTCATTGACTTATTCCAGAATCCTAAATATTGTTATGATATCATATATGGTCATATTCTTAGCTTCTTATTAGTAATATTTCATTACTACTTATTATTCGGGTGTTTATTAATTTTTGTTCTTATGCGTATTTGTCGAATAAATTCTTAATCTTCTCTTTAGGTTATATATACCTCATTTCCATAATGGTATTAGTGTAATATATATCATATTCATTCAATCAATTCATTTATATAATCATTATTCAATGAAGCATGTAGAATGAATCGCATCACATTGTGGAGACGGTATTCCGTACGTACACACGAGCGATGATATCGTTCCCATGACAGTGGAATTGTATTGGAGTGTATGTATACTATTTAAGAATCAATATCACTTTATAATAGTCATATATAGTCATTATTTACACCATTATACCAATCCAAGTAACGTGGTGGTGGAAAATAGATTACACCACGGCATGGAGACGGTATTCCATACGTACGCTCGTGCGGTGATTTCGTTTTACGTAGGATGGATAGATGGTGAAATAGGGTTGTTTCATACTTATAATAACATATCAGTATATGAGTGATACTGATGTTATTACTTCATAATGAACCAACTAAAGAAGAACAAGTTGAAGAAGAAAGAATTTGGAAAGGATCGGTAATGGATATTACGTCTTTTTTTAACGCGCCTCTTCTTAACTACCTCTTAGGGCACTAGGGTTGGTCTTTGAAGAAGACCAGAACCTCTAGGATTATTCTAGGGAAGTGGAGAGGAGAATGTGTCAGGGTTTGGCCGAGCATGAAGACTCAAATTGGTGTGAGGAAGAGGGGGAGGAGGTGCCCTTTTATAAGGGAGGAGAGGGGCACCTTTGGAATAACTAAAAATATTACTTTATTATAAAGTCCAATTCGGTTATTAATAGCTCCAAATTGATATATTTCGAAGCTAAGGTGGGTAGGGGTCGAAATCCTTTCATCCAATAGAATTTAAACAAGTTTAGGTATCAATTTTAAGCTTATCATTTAGATTTAACTTTAAGTTATATAATTTAACTTTTACTGTGTCTTCTTGTTTTCTTACACTATAAGGTTAATAAACATACTATATCAAGGCAAACGAACCCCAAGTTGTTTATTATTAATATGTATTACCTTATCTAAGTCATTTTTCCTAACAATAGATTTTTAGGAATAAAATAACAATTAATAATATAATATTTGTTTTAAAAAGTATTTTATGTCAATTTTGACACTATTTAGTAATTGATTTTTCTGAAAATCTTAACAGAATGATTACTTCGAACCAAGTTTCTTAAATCAATACTAACATGTCATATTAACGTATAAAATTATTTTAAATCATAAAAAGTCTCAAATTACATTTATTTGGGTATTTATAACATCAATTATGTCAATATTTCATTAAAAAGATAATTACTTCATCATCGTTGTGTCAGAAATAACTTAAATTGTTTAATAACTAAAAATTAAAAATAAAATACCATTATGTAGGAAATATTTTCATCTTTCTAGTTAATATTTATAGTCGAATTTATCTTATGAATAACCCTATATTAAAAATTATTTACTTATTAAACTTTGATTTTAACTGTTTTAACCCTTCTCTAAATATATTAATAATAAATGTCCTAATCTAATCCAAGTGGGCCTAAATGGTCATATTTTATTCCTAAGGTTGTTTGTGGTTGAATTACATTTATCCAATAGAATTAGGAAATGTGTTAGGGTAATAATAATATCTTTTTTACCCTTAATTACCCTATTTACTTTTAACCGTGGTAAAAAAAAGTAAAAAGATATTATTCACCAAAAAATATTTTCATCTCATTGAACCACATTTTAGTCCTTGATATTAACTGTGTCTCTCGGATTTTCGAAATTCCACTCACAGAATCATTTAAATTATGTTTTATGAAAAATTCAGTTTTTTAACTACCACTTAGTGGTTTCACTATTCATCAAAAAATGAAATTTCCAGAAAAAGACAAAAAATTAGGCCTAAGCTATATTTGATATTATGAATTCAAAAATGACGTCTATTTTATCAAATTCAAAACATATTAGTTACATTAACTAATTTAAAAATTATTTCCCGTCGTCAAATCAAATAGCGTGTTTTTAAGAGATAATAACTATCAAAAGATTGACACTTGTGTACAACTGGTTTAAATGTGAAATTACATCCAATGACCAACATTGTATTAAATTGTAAAAATATATTCTAAATATACTTTAAAACCACTCAAATTAATAATTTATCACTATTAATTATTTCTATTAAAAAAGTTGTTTTGAATTAAAATTTAGTAATTTTCACTATTCATCAGAATATGAAAGTTATCCGAAAAGTACCAAAATTTTACCCTAAGCTAATTTCGATATTCCGAATCCAAAAATAAATTCCATTTTGAAAAATAATATTTACCAAATTTCAAAAAGTGGTCATTACTATTCATAACAGCTAGTTTTAATAATATTTTAATAGCATATCGTTGTTTAGTGAAACTCGGTATTGCGTACTACACATGCTATCGAGGAAGGTCATGATTGTGTGTAATGCAAGGCAAGTCAAAGATGCGTGTTGTGCAATCTTTTTTTGGTGTAGCATACAACAAAAGACATTAATGAAAAGTATATTTTTTATAAAATCTCGGGGTGTTACACTAAAACCCCAAATAAAATCTTCAAATACATAAACCGATAAAAAACAATAAGAAAAACCATAAACAATAAACCAAAAATAGTAAAAATACCTCCAAATCCTATAACGCTATTCATTAAATACTAATAAAAAAATCACAATCTATATACCTTAGTTCTTGAAATATAATCCCTATAAACTCATTCATAAAATTTCCTAAAATCTTTAAAAATTCATCAAACCCCTGAAATTTAGTTTTAAGCCCTTAAAAATATCAAAACATTTAAACAATTTAATAAAAAAAATTAAAAAAATTCCAAAAATTAAAATATAACCCAAATAAAGCCTGATCATAACAAAAAAGTCCAAGAAAAAAGAAAAAAAATTTATAATGATAAAAAAATTAAACCATTCAATCACATAAACTCTAAACCCTAAAAACCTAATAAACTGAAAATGAGAATTTTTTTGAAACCCATTACAAATCCATAGACCATAAAAAACCCAAAAATCCTTAAAACCAAGTCTTAAAAAAATACCGAAAACCCCATAAAAATCATTAAAGGAGTTAATAAAACTTTAATAAAAATTAACCAAAACACCATAAAAACATAAAAAATGCATCAAAAGAATAAAACCCCATTAAATCCCAACACCTTAAACCCGCAACACGAAACCTATGTCCCTAATCCCTATTCATAGAACGAAAAACTCTAAATCATAAAACCAGAACAATAAATTAAAAACCCTTGAGGATTCCTAAAAACCTAAACATAATATTGAAATAATGAAAACCCATTAAAAAACCAAGAAAAATTCCTAGAAGAATAATTTTAAAATTTTAAAAATTACTTAAAACATTAAAACCAATAAGAGATACCAAAAAACATTCACTCTAAAAAAATTATAAGAACTCCTTAAATGAACCATTAGACATTAAAAAAACATGAAATTCCCAATTCATTAAAATCCATACCTAAACCCTAAGATGTACCCTTTGTACACTACACCCAATAACCTAAACAATAATGATTAAACCATGAACCCTAAATCTTAAACCCTAAACACTAAACCCTAAACCTTAAATCCAATACACTCTACCATAATCAATAAACCCTAAACCCTTTTCCCCAAATATGAGTCCCTAAACCCAAAACAAAAAACCCAAAACCAAAAACCCAAAACCAAAAACTCAAACCCCAAGAAACTATTACGTAAAAAAATATAAAAATAAAAACCCTTCCAAGAAAACATTAAATATTTTAAAACAATTAAAACGTTATAATACTATGAAAACCATAATAAAAAAATTCCTAGGACTCTATAATATATAAAGAACAATATATGGATAATGGTCTCAAACATAATACCTTTAACCTTAAATTGTAAACTTTTTACTCTAACCACAGTCAATAAAAACAAAACCATAACCCTTATACCCTAAAACTACATAAAAACAATAAAACACCATCAAAACCCAAAAAGAATACAAAAATCATAGTAATCATAAAAAATATAACATAATTATATAATACTAAAACTAACCCAAAACAAATATAACATATTAAAAATACTTTAAACATTAATAATTAAAGAATTATATAAAATCTGAATATAAAAAAATAAATTAAGAAAACCTCACAATAATAAAATTCTAAATCAAAAACACAGAACCATATAACTTATATTCGAAATCATATACCTTAAACCAATAACGTTGAACCCTAAATGCTAAATAATAATTTGAAAAACTGCATAAAACTGTTAAAAACAATCTAACCACTAAAAACCATAAATACCCCCAAAAACATAAAATATTTTCAAAACTAATAAAAATCATATTCCCAAAAAATCAAAAATAACCCTAAAACCCATAAAACCCACAAGAAATCCCATTATAACATTATACCTCAATGTAAATATAGAAACCTATAATGAAAAAACTCAAAAACCTAAAGAAACCAAAATATTCCCTTAAACCATGATCTAATACCTAAACCATAGACAATAATCCCTAAACCCATGAAAAAAAGCAATTATAAAAACAGTTCATGCCCTCTAAACCAATATTTTATTTTAATGCCACAAAAATTTGAAAAAGATGAAAAAATCCTTATAAAAATATATAATGAAACCTAAAAATGTAAAAACTCAAAAACTATTGAAATGATATATTTTATTGGAACAAATTATTGATAAAAATTTACACCGAAATATTGAAAATTCAATGATCGGGTTCACTAATATCTCGAATAGAAAAACTAAAACTCCCAAGAAATAACCTTAACCAAAAATCTCTATTTCATAATTCATGGACCCTAAACAATAATGGATAAACCCAAAACGTCTTATAATGATTTTTTAAATAATAACTCTTTAAAAACATCATATGTATTGAAAACCATAAAAAATTAAATAAAAAAATCATCCTAAATAGTATTTAAAAAATCCAACAAACAATGAATACCCAAAAAACATTAAAAACATAATTATAAAAAACTAAATTTAAAAACCCCAAAAAACAATTAAAACATCGAAAATAGAAAATTGTATAACATAAACCCTAAACCCCAAACCCCAAACCCAAAATCAAAAACAATAATTAACTATAAAACTATAAAAACCCGTCAATACCCTAAATAAATCTAAACAACCAAAAAATAATTAAAAACCTAAATAATACTTCAGAATATGTTCGGAAAAAATATTATAATACGACAAAACACCCTAAATCACCTAAGAAAACATTCAATATATAAAATTAAATTATTTTATAGAAAAAATAAAGAACCATATAATTCATAAAAAACTATCATAAAACATCAAAACCCAAACACCTATACCATAAACCCTCAACCATAAACTCTAAACCATAAAACCAAAACCCATGTCCATTACCCCATATAACCTATTCCCAAATTCCTAGGCCCAAAATAATTGAAAATTTGTCAACACCTTAATGTACAATTAAATTCCCTTAAAACATAAATATTCAAAAGAAATTTTACAAATTCCTAAAAAATTTAAAATTAACCAATCTTAATCACAAAACCCCTAAGAGAATCCTAAAACTATATCCCCTAAAACCTAAGAATATAGAAGATATTAATTAGAAATTATCTTACGAAATAAGAACTAAATCCTAAAAATATCCTTTTAACCCTAATCCTTGAACCATAGACTGTAAACCATTTGTATTAAAAAACAAAAAATTCAATAAAAACCATTAAACCATAAAAAACTCGTAAAAAATAACCTCAACCAAAATAAATTTAAAGTCGGAAAACGAAAAAATAAATAATCAATTAATATAATAATAATAATAATAATAATAATAATAATAAATCTATGAAAACTGTGAATAACATAATTCTTGAAAAAACATAATAAAAACCAAAAAGATGCTTATAAATAATTATTAACTCAAACTATTATTCCAAAAATCCCAAAATCAAAACCAAAAACCCTAATCATTTACCCTAATCCCTTAACCCTAAACACTAACCCTTAAAACCTAAACACAAAACCCATATCCTAGAGGCTTAAAACCATGAAGTGAATAAACAATCATTAAGATCTTAATTAAGATCTTTAAACCCTAAAAATAGAAAAATCCAACAAACTAAATATATAATGCATAATAAATAATAAAAACACATAACTTGAAATAAATATACTTACAAAAAAATATATAATTAAAAAACTAAAAAATCATTCAAACACCATTAAAAATGAAGAAACACATTTAAAACCCACTAAATCTCTAAATCATAAAACCTAAACTAGATACCCAAATCCACGAAACATAATAAGGAAGCCATAAACCATAATAAAACACTAAAAACCATAAAAGAACTTCTAAAAATAATAATTTTTTAAAAAACCTAAATTGAAATAAAAATGAATACCCACCACAAAACCCTATAAAATATTTAAATATATTAAAATCCATTACATCATAAAAAAGTATTAAAAAAATCCATAAAACTATTTAAATAACCCTAAAATACCATTAAATTTATTTTAAAACCATTGAAATCATTAAAGTAGAAAACACTTATATGAACTAAAATTATCAATAAAAGAATTAATTTACCTAAAAAACTCCACAAATGAAAACTCAAACATTGAAATTTGAATCCTGAAACCCAAATCCATGATCTTCTAACTCTAAATTGTATTACATAAACCATAAAACCAAAAAAAATATAAAATTCATAAAAATTATATAAAACTAAAAAATATCCTTCAAATACTCTAAATCCATAAAAACATAAAACCATTAATAATATCAATAAAATATACTAAACAATTAATAAAAATAAAAAATCCCAAAAGAAACCCCAAATAAAACATAGAAACAAATAACAGAAAACCATAGGGATTAATATGATAAGTTAAAATACATTCAAAACCAAAAAAACAAATCCTTATACCCAAAATTTAAACCCTTAACCAAAGAAATAAAACCCTGAATCTTGAACCCTACACTAAAAAATAGAACAAACATCCAAATATCATCAATACCCATAAAATATGGTCTAAAACCAAAAGATTAATTAACCCATAGTATCCTTAAAAATAACAATAAATCCATAAATACCATAAAACACTAAGAAAACCCTAAAATTTATAAAAACTAAAAAATACCAACAAAAATACCTGAAAAACCATAAAAACAACAACTAATCCATAAACATGAAACACTTAGACGAAACCCCTAATCCCAAAATAACAAAATATAAAACCTAAAAAACATTATAACCTTATAACTCATCAAAAACACAATGATATAATAAAAAAATAAAGCAATAAAACCCCATAAAAACAAGATCCATTAAAAATGAAAGAAATAATATTTAATATCAAAAATAACATAAAAAAGAACCCAATAAAAATCCAAAAAAATAGAAATGAACCCTAAAATGTTAAAATCGTTATAACCCATAAATAGTAAACCCAATATTCTATACCCTGGAACATAATTACAAAAAAATTAAAAAAATATTTACAATCAATCAAAACATTAAATTAACATTTATAATTTATTAAAATATTAAATACTCTAAATTAAAAAAATAGTACACAAATATTTTTTAACTAACAACACATAAAATTGCAATATCACTAAAAATTCCATAAAATTAAAAACACTCTGAGGCCCTAAAAACAATTATTAACTATAAAAATACTGAAAATATAAGAAACCCAAAACTCTAAACCCAAAACTATAAACCCAAAATGTGAAATCATAAACATTAAACACTAACTCATGTACACAATACCCTAAGACCTAAAACATAGTCACTAAATCATAAGAAAATATTTTGAAACAATGAAAACCCATAAATAGTAAAAAACAATTAATACTATTAATAACCATAAAAATACCATAACAATTTATTCCTAAAAATATTTAGAAAAATTATCCATAGACTCGATAAATTTAAAATCCTTACAAACATATAAAATTTATAACATATAAAACTTTCAAAATAACTACAAATTATAAATATCATAAAATAGTATATGTTTAAACACATAACAAAAAATACTAAAACATCACTAAATACTATCAAAACTCTCAAATAAATCCATATAAAGCATAAAACCTTAAAAACCCACAATGAAAACTATAAATAACTAAAAAACAACTGAAAATCCTAGATATAAGCAACAATAAACCATAAAACCATATTTTAAAGCCTTAACCATAAACAAAAAATCCAAATCCCAAAATCAAAAACATTGAAACATGATGCCTAAAACTATAACAGAAAACAAATAACCCTAATCCTGGAATGCTAAAACCCAAACCCTAAACTATAAACTCTAATCCCTAAACACTAAATACCGTAAAATTATTTCAAAACAAAATCTAAACTTCTAGGAAACTAGATACAATAAAAAATAAATGAAGCCTATAAAAAATATAATTGTAAAAGAAAAAACTAAACTAGATTACCAAATATAAATAAAAATAGAAAATTTTATTAAATATAAACTGTAAAAATAATATAAAACTATAAGGAATTATAAATAAGAAAAAAATGAAAATGATAAACCATACTCTATAAAGAACTATGATAAACACTAAATATTAAACCCAAAACCCAAAACCCTTTTCTATAGTTCCAAAATACTGAAACACACCTTAAAACCTAACATAATGTAATAAATACTATTAAAACGCTATGAAAAATCTATAGAACATATATCCGAAAAAGAAGAATTTCCATGAACCAATTAAAACACCTAAGAAAACCAAAAAAAATTATTCCCTAAAAAACCTTATAGAAAAACTAAAGAACGATTAATAAATAATGAAACCCTAAAAAAATAGATGAATTCAACTCCAAACCAAAAATATAAATGATAAACCATAGACACTAAATACTACACCAAACATAAAATTATTTGAATATAAACAAAAAATAAATATAAAAACGTTTTCAATCATTAAAACCACTTAATTTTACCAAAAAGTATTAAATAAATATATTTGATAAAAAAATAATCTCTTAAAATATAATAAAACATCCTCAAAAACAGTAAAATATCCAAATAAAACGTTTAAAACATAAAATAAGAACCAAATATCTAGAAAAAAAATTAATTACTGTAAATAATATTAAAAAATATTGAAACCCTAAAATCCTAACTGCTAAACCCTAAAAAAATATGTCTGAGATACCAACCACTAAAATAACCTAAAATTAATTAACTTTATAAACACTTAAATACTATTAAACCCCCTACGAACCACAGTAAAATTACTTCATATACTATAAATATTAAGTATTTCCCCACTAGGAACCTTTGTTTGTCTTGTAGTATATAAAAGGGTGAACCTTAAACCCAATTCATAATATTCCACATTTATTTGACTATTACAAAGTGTAAAAGTCCCACAAATGGGAGGCATTACCCTTGAAATATAAATAATTTAAAAATGATACCCCCAATAAAACTCATAATATAAATAAACCAATATCCAAAAATATCTATATTTTAAAAAAATATAAAATATAAAGTCATATCTAATAACATTGGAAGAGTATATCTAATGAGAGAAACACTATCTGAAATATGAAATAACCCTGATAATAATTTTTTAGAATGTGATGAAAAATCACGTTTTGTATCTATTATGACTGAAATGAAAATATCTAACAGATAACCTCATTCTGATGGAGGTTTTTGTATTTGATATCATCAGTATATGCTTGACTCATTGGAATATGAGTCAACTACATCTAAGGATAAAATGGAAGTTGACTGCTAAGGCTATTTTGGGAACTAAAAAATATTAGAAATTGATATAACCAATGAATATAACAATCAAAAAATGGATCACAAATTCAGGGATATTTGGGTGATGCTTTTAAAACTAATCATCTAGAAAAGATTTTGGATGTCTAATGAGACCTACTATAATGCCCTGACCCTAGTTATCCAGAGTCATTGCATTATTACATGACATTGGCATGATCACAGAAGATCGAGCCTCGGACGACCGATTGTTATAGTAACCTTGGAAGTAATAGATATATTCATATGCTTTAAATTACATCCTAAAATGGAAAACTACAACAACATTATTTCCATGGAAAAAACTAAGATCCCCTAGACTATCCTTGGAAATTAGTCATAATATACATTTTTTTGTACTGGAAAAAATAAAACATATAAAGGGGTGAGCTCAAATGATCAATAATGATAAAAATGTAGTGGAGGCATTCATAAATAAGCATAAACATTTAAGGAAATGTATAAAATTAAACAAAATACTTTTCAACATAAACTTCATCATAATATGGAAATAATAAATCAAAATAATTCCATTTAATTACTCACATGGATATTATACTAGTCAAAAAATCACAAGCAATATCAATATCCACTTTCATAATCATGGAATTATAATTCAAGACATTGATAACCACATAGTAAAGGCCTTGTTCCAAGACTACAAATAAGATTTTGTTAGGTCCTTGTGCCAAGATACTAGTTTGTCTCATGAGACCTACCGATGCATCGAGGATCTATAGTGGGCTCCACCTTTCACTTAGTACGTCCAATGCATTCCCCATATGAAAAGGTTTAACCATAACATAAACATTATTATTAAAAATAGCATTCGAAATGTCAATAATTTATCCATAAACCATGAATGCTTTAAAAATAGAACATCTATAGTAAAACATATCACAAAACCTTCAATTCAATATGTATGTTTTTTATAATAATAAATCAACTTCAAATAAGCTAACAATCCATCAAAGGATGTTGACATAGATGAAATCAAAACATTTTTTGAGAAATATATCTTTCTATTTTGAAATAATTTAAAATTCATATAACTAGAAAAGAAAACATTTATTTCGAAAATATGTTTATAATCATGTAAGGGAAGCTTCGACGATGTTAAAATGGCAGAAAATAGATGCACCCACCGTATAAGTTAAAAAACATTGTTACATTAATTTGGTCGAAAAGGACATAAAGTACCTTGTTTGGAAAACAATGGAAAGATTCCTTTCAAAACATATAAGGTCAAATAAGTGTAGAAATGAAATTAAAAAATATTATAGTAAATAGTAAAAATGTTTTGGAATACATTTTTAAAAAACATGGATGTGGATGATAAAAGGTCCTATTAGATAATTACATAAAAACATACTCGGATGATGAAGAGATTGTGAAATAAAACCTTACATTGTACATTTCCTTGGTCAAGGGTAGGTTAACCTCATGTATAATGGTGAAATAATTGTTATTAAATTATACAATAATCATATACGTTAATATGATATCATATATGTTCTTTTAACATTGATTTGTTAATAATATCTTAGTATTATTGTCGTTTCGGGTGTTAACTGGTTCGTTTCTGTTTATATTCTTTGTTACATAAGTAATGTTTGTAATGGAAATGATGTTCCTTATTCATATAAAAAATTATATTATGTCTTTAAACATTTTTTTAATCATCTAATAAAAATTAGTCTTGAATGTATACGATGCGGAATGAATCTCAACGTGTTCGTAGAGACGGTAATTCGTACATATGTACGAGGGACAAAATCAAAAATTTGATATTAAAATATTATATAATTTTATGGTATATCATATATATAGAATCATTATCATGTTATATTTATTATTTACATCAATTAAACATCATTATTATACCCATTAAAATATTAATGTATTGAATAACAATTACACCATGGCGTGGAAACGGTAAGCCGTACGAATGCACTTATGGTTACATGTCATTAAAAGGATATATTGAATAATGAATTTGGTTGTAACATATATATAATAATATCACAGTATATATAAGATAATAGATTGTTCATTTTAGAATGGAAACAACAAATAAAGAGGAAGTGGAAGAAGAATGGAACTTGAAATAGGTGATGAAATATTTACCTCTTTTTCAGGTTCTTCATTCTAATTTGATATAAAGGTCTCTATAGGTTGGCTTTATGACTAAAGGAAGGATTTTAAAATTAAGGGAGGATAGTTAAAGGGTATTTGGGATGGGTTTGGTTGAGCGAAATGGCTTTGAATTAGTGAATTAGAGAGAAGGGGGAGTGCCCTTTTATAAGAAGGGTGAGGGGCATGTTAGGAATAGCTAGAAGTATTATTTTATAATAAAATCATTTTCGGTTTCTAATGGTTCCAAAATGAATTATTAAAATTATAAGGTGGGTATGGGTTGAAAACCACTCAACCAATTGGTTTTAGATAGGTTTGGGTCACTATATTAACTTTATCTTGTAGATTTTACTCTTAGTTGAATAGTTTGACATTTACCATATCTCATTGTATTTTTATATTATATGGTTAATAAACTAACTATAAAATTCTAAGAGAACCCTCAAGTGGTTCATCAATAATAAAACTATCATTATATATGTCTTTTTTCTGAACGATAGATTTTTAGGAATAGAATATCAATTCATAATATAATATTTGTTTTAAAAACAATTTTATGTCGATTTTTACACAATTCGGTATTTTGTTTTTTCTAAATTCATAACAGCATTATTATTTCGAAAAAAATTCATCTAACCAACTCTAACATGTCATATTAACATAGAAATATTATTAATTCATAAAATGTCTCAAATTACATTTATTTGGATATTTATAATATCAATTATTTTAATATTTCATTAATTATGTAATTACTACATCGTCATTCTTTCATAAATAAATTTTATTATTTAATGTCTAAAAATTTAAAATAAAATACAATTGTGTAGGAAATATTTTTAGAATTCTAATTAATATTTATTGTGGAATTTATCTTATGTGTATCCTTATATTAAAATTTATTTAGTTATTAAACATTGAATTTAACACTTTTAACTCTTCTTATAATTAAATAATAATAAATGTCCTAATCTAATCCTAGTGGACCTAAAGGATCATATATTATTACTAAGGTTGGTTTTGGTCTAATTAAACTTATAAAATAGAATTAGGACATGTGTTAGGGTGACAATAATATCATTTTTACCCTTAATTGCCCTATTTACTTTTAATCGTGGTAAATAAAAGTAAAAAGTTACTATTCACCAAAAAATATTTTCATCTTATTAAACCACATTTTACGTACTAATATCTACCATGTATCTCGAATTTTTTAAATTCAAATCACAGAAGCAGTAAAATTATGTTTTATGTAAATTTTCCAATGCTCCTAGGAGGTGGGCAAAAGACTGTAAAAAGTTCAATAAAATTTTTATATATCTAAAATTATTATAAACTGACTCCAATGAATTACACTGAAAAAATATAGGTATCATGTATCTATTTTGACCTAAAATATATTTAAATAAAATTAATTATTTTTTAAATAAAAAATTCGGTTTTAAATAATAACTCAGTGTTTTTCACTATTCATTAAAAATTGATAGTTTTGAGAAAAAAACCAAAAATCCACCCTAAGCTAATTTCAATATTAATAATCCAAAAATGAAGTCCATTTTGAAAGATAAAATTTATAAAATATCAAAAAGTGGGTATTACTTTTCATAATGGCTAGTTTGATTGGTTGTGGTGTGTTAGAACTCGAAGTTGCGTACAACACACACAACTGTATTATTCAAAGAGAAGCATACCGTGGAAGATTGAGGTGTTACATTCTACCCTCCTTAAAATAATTTCATCCTTGATATTTCGAGAATATTACTGCATAAAAAGACTCAGGTGGTTCTTCATCATATGTTCCACAGGTTTCCACATTTCCTCTTCCATCTTATGGTTTCTCCATAGAACTTTTACCAGGCAAGTCTTCTAGTTTCCCAACACTTGTTTTCTTGTATCAAAAACACTGATTGGCTCTTCGTAATAAGATATATCGGGTTCCAGTTATAATTCCTCATAGGTAAGTACATGTGTTAGTTCAGGCATGGATTTTCTCAACACTGATACGCGGAACACATCGTGAACTTTTGAGAGACTTGGCGGCATTTCCAAATTGTTAGTTATAGCCCCAATTCATTCTAGAATTTCTAAAGGTCTGATGTACCAGGGACTCAATTTTCCTTTCTTACCAAAACGTATAACACTCTTCCATGGAGATACCTTCAAGAAAACATGATCTCTTACCTGAAATTCCAAATACTTCTTTCAGTTATCGGCATAGCTCTTCTGCCTACTTTGAGCTGCTTTGATGTGGGTTTGGATTACCTTCACATTTTCTATCATTTCCTCCACATGTTTTGGGCCTATGAGTTTTCTTTCACCAACATCATCCCAACAGGTTGGTGTGCGACATCTCATTTCGTATAACGCTTCATATGGTGTCATCTGAATACTTGAATGAAATCTATTGTTATAAGAAAATTATACCATAGGTAAATATTGATCCCACATAACCTGAAAGTAAAGTGAGAATGATCTCATCATTTATTCTAAGGTTTGAATAGTCTGTTCTTATTGTCCATTAGTTTGGGGTGGTTGGCAGTGCTCAAACATAGTTCAGTGTCCAAGGCTTTCTGAAGACTTTTCTAGAATCTTGATGTAAAATGGGGATCATTATCAGAAACAATTGATAGTGGTACTCCATGAAGTCTTACAACTTTATAAATATATAGTCTTGCTAAACGTTCAAGTTGTAAATCGTCTATTATAGCAAGAAAATGTGCCGACTTGGTAAGACGATCAATAACAACCAATATGTAATTATTATTTCTAGGAGTATTTGGTAGTCCCAATATAAAGTCCATCGTAATATTTTCCCATTTCCACTCAGTTATGGGAAGATTTTTCATGACTCCTCCAAGCAGTTGGCTTCCAGATTTCACTTGTTGACAAACCATTCATCTTGACACAAAATCAGCAACATCCCTCTTCATGTTGTCTCACCAAAAATGTTCCTTCAAATATCTATAAATTTTTGTGATCTCAGAGTGTATAGGGAAATTAGAACTATGAGCATCCTCCAATAATTCTCTTTTTAGATCAGGTATATTTGGATAACAAAGTCTCTACCCAAATTTCAAAATTCCATCTTCATATACAAGGTCACTCGATCTCCCATAATTCACAGTTTTAATCTTATTTTGAAACTCTTCATAATATGTCTAACAACTCTTTATCCTTTCTAGTAAAGATGGTTTGGAAACATTTGAAAACATTGTGATGTTTCACCTTCCATGGTGATTCCCATATCCATCTTTACTAGATCGATGTATATATGATCCTTTTCAACTCTCATCTTCTTCAAAACTCTGTGATTATTTCTACTCAAAGCATTTTCCACCTTATTTTCCTTCCCCGGGTGGTAGAGTATACGGAAATAATAATCCTTGAGTAGTTTAATACATCTCCATTACCTCATGTTCAGTTCTTTCTGTGAGAAAATATACTTCAAAGTCTTATGATCGGTATATATCTCACATTTTCACTATAGAGATAGTTTCTACAAATCTTCAAAGAAAATATTATAGCTGATAACTCAAGATCATGAGTAGGATAGTTTTTCTCATGAATTTCTAGCTGTCGTGATGCATAGGCAATAACCCAATCATTCTGCATAAGGACATAACCAAGTCTTTTCTTTGATGCATCACTATAAATAACAAACCCATCATTCCCTAATGGTTGACTCAATATGAGGGCATTGACTAAATTTATCTTCAATTCTTCAAAACATTCTTCAAACCCTTTTGTCCAAACAAATTTAATCCCTTTTCGTGTGAGCATCCATAATGGGTTAGCCAACCGGGAAAAATTCTGGATGAAATGCTGATAATAACCTGCTAAACCAATAAAGCCGTGTACCTCATTTATACTCATCGGTGCAAGATATTATTTAATATCAGTTGTCGTAGAAGGATGAAAAGAGATTCCATACTTAGAGAAAATATGGCCAAGAAAATAAATCTTCTGAAGCCATAATTTACACTTTCTAATCTTCCCATATAATTTGTGACTTCTAAGAGCCTTCAGGATAATGCGCAAGTGATTTTCATGATCATTGTATCTTTTTGATTATACCAAGATATTATCAATAAATACCACTAAAAATTCATCAAGATATTCCTAGAAAACTCAATTCATTATATCCAATAAGATAAAGGGTGCATTAGTCAATACAAAAGGCATTACTGTAAACTCATAATACCCGTATCTAGTTCAAAATACAATTTTTGGAATGTCCTCCTTCTTCACATACAACTAATGATATACAGATCGAAGGTCAATCTTTGAAAATTATTAAGCTCAATGAATTTGGTCAAATAAATCAACAATGAGAGGTAGGGGATACTTATTCTTTATTGTTATAGCATTTATCTCACTGTAGTCAATACACAACCTCATAGATCTATCTTTATTCATAACAAAAAAAACAGGGGCTCTCCATGGAGAAACATTAGGGTGAATAAATCCCATTATCACTCAATTCCTCTAGTTGTTTATTTAGTTACACTAATTCCATAGTGGCCATTCTATAAGGGTTCTTTGATATGGGCCTTGATCCAGGAATTAAATCAATGGAAAACTCAATTTCTCATTCTGGAGGATGTCTAGGTAATTCTTCTGAAAACACATCAACATATTCTTTCACAATAGTTACATCCTCTATTTGAACATTCCATTCCCCACCCATAGTTATTTAATTCACTTCCTCCCCAATAATTGAATTTAGTTGAGCTATTGGGGGTGGATCTTGATAAGAATTATGTGGTGACCATTCTACTCTAATGATAAGTCATTCTTTATCATCGTCATCAAAAATAGTAACATCCTTCTTCCTAAAATATATTTTTGCATCATGGTCCAAAATCCATTCCATATGGAGGATTATATCAAATTAAATCACGAGTATGATGATGAGATTAGCAAATAAAGAACATTTATATGCCCTAATGGGAACTAATTAACAATACATTGTAGCAACGATACTTCCCTTAAGAGTTTTGACTGAAAACTCACTTGTTATATCAAATTGGAAATATCTAATTTTCTTAGAAAACTGGGAAGATATGAACCAATGCGATGATCTAGAATGAAATAAATCATTGGATAAACTTGAGGAAACCATTAAATTACCTACCACTATGTCTTTCAGAGATTCAACCTCAATAGTAGTGATAGCATAATCTTGGCCTTGATCCCTTGGCATCTTCTGAGGTACGTTCCCCTGATGCTTTGGAAATTCATTTTCATAATGGTCCTTTTCTCTACAATTGTAGAATTCCACATCGATTGTCTCTTTCTTCTGTTTGACAAGCTTGGTGGCCTTTTTCACCACACTTGTAATAGACTCCCATTCCCTTCAGGCAAGTACCAGGGTGTTTCTTCCCACATTTATTGTAGGATGGATATTAAACTTTTCTCTTCTTCCCCTTATTTCCAATTCCATAGTGTTCAAAAGATCTTTTATTCTCTTTCTTTGGTTTAAATTCATAAGACTTAGAGAATTATTTTTCTGTATTGATCGCACATGAGGAAATATCTTCGTACGATGAGAAGGATTGTGAGACTGATGCTTGATGGAAAAATGGTTTTAACCCATCAAAGAAATGATCAATCTTACTTCTTGGGTTACATATATAATCTACAGCATGCCTCGCTAACCTTCTAAAGTTAGCTTCATATTTCGCGACATTCTCATCCTCCTTTTTCCTCAAACTCAAAAATTGCATTTCCATATCTACTCGATGGTTATGAGGAAAGTATTTTTCTATGAAAATTTCTTCAAACTCCCTCCATAACATATTTGATACTTCATCATCTTCCTTTGTGTTTTGAATCAATGACCACCATTGATCAGCCTCTCCAGTGAGGCAGTAAACTGCCATGACATATTTTTCCTTTTCGTTACTCCCCAAGGTGTGGAATATTTTCTCTAAAGAATTTATGAATTGCTCAGATACTAGTGGATTTGTACCCCCATTGAATTTTGGTTGTTGTTTCCTCATGAAGAGATATAAAATTGATCCTCCATGCTGCGGATCAGGGTGCTCTATATGGGAAAGGTTATTATTCATAACCTGAGTGAGTTGTCCCAGTATGGTGATTAGCTAATCAGCACTAGTTTCATCACCAGCTCCACTATAATTATCTTGAGTATGAGGGAAATACCTACATGAAGTGTGTGAATCTATACAGTTTCCATTCCTTCCACTAGGTGCCATTTCTAAAAAATAGTATAAACTGGATTAGTTTATGAATCAAAATACATAATTCCAATCAAGTAAAACACTTAAAATAAATTGAACTATTTTGGGATACAATACATAACTAAAACAAATGTTTTCTTTGAATAAGTATATACTCATAAACTCTTCACAATGGTGTGTAATGAAAATGATAATTATCATAAGAATATGCCCCGAGAGTGTCATAACCAAGAGTGCGACAAGACCTGTTCTCATGCACCAGTTTTCGTTCGATTCTAGCTCGAAACGGTGTTTTCGGGTTTTACCCATAGGTACATATGTTCCAAAGCTTCCTCTACCTTCTCATATCCAGATAGAGATTTATTTCTTGGAAAACCCACAAAATCTATACAATACCAAAATTCCAAGATGTTCTTCTATACTAATCCCCAAATTCTATCTTAGGGTAATGTGCTCTAATCAGAGTTTATCTAAATCTAGATTCCATGGTTTGTACTAAACTTCCTATGATACCAACTATAACTCTCCAACCCTAGTTACCCAGAGACAGTTTATTATTACATAACACTGGGATGATCATAAAATATCAAGTCTCAAATTACCGATTAGTTTAGTAGCCTTGGATGTACTATATACATTCATAAAGGTTACATTACATCATAAAATGGAAAACTACAACAACGTTGATTCCATGGACAACACTATGATCCCGTAGACTATCCCCTTGGTCAGTCATAATATACTTCTTCACATCCTGGGAAAAGTAATACATAGTAAAAGGTGGTTTCAAATGCTCAGTAAGGATAACAATATAGAAGAAACTTTCATAAATAAGCATAAACATTTAAGGCAATGTATAAAATTAAACAAAAGCCTTTTCAACAGAAACTTCACAGTAATATGGAAAATATAAATCAAAGTAATGTCATTTACTTACTCACATGGATATTATACTAGTCGAATAATCACATGCAATATCAATACCCACTTTCAAAATGATGAACCGTATAATGCAAGACTTTCATAACCACATAGTCAAGGCCTTGTGCCAAGACTACAAATAAGATTCTATCAAGGCCATGTGCCAATACACTAGTTTGTCTCAAGAGACCTACTTATGCATCGAGGAGCTATCGTGGGATCCACCAATCACTTACTAAGTCCAATTCATTCCTCATATGAAAAGAATTAAACATAACATAATCATTTGTATTAAAACTACCATACGAAATGGCAATAATTTATCCATAAACCATGAATGATATAAAAATAGTACATCCACAATCAAACATATCACAAGACCTTTAATACAATATTGATGTTGTGTATCATAATAAATCAACTTCAAATAACCTTACAATCCATCAACAGATGTTGACATAGATGAAATCAAAACATTTTTTAAGAAATATCACTTTTTATTTTGAAAAAATTTAATGGTCATATAATTATAAAAGAAAACATTTATTTTAAAAATATTTTTATAATCATGTAAGGCAATCTTAGACGATTATAATATGGAAGAAAATAGATGCACCCACCATATAAGTTAAAAAAACATTCTTACCTTAATTTTGTCGAAAAGGTCATAAAGTACATTGTTTGGAAAACGACGGAAAGATTCCTTTCAAAACATGTAAGGTCAAATAAGGGTAGAAATGAAATTAACCCATATTATCGTAAATAGTAAAAAAAATGGAATAAATTTTTAAGAAACATGGATGAGGATGATAAGAGGTCCCAATAGATAATTACATATAAACAACCTCGGATAATGAAGAGATTGTGAAATTAACCCTTACATTGTACATTTCATTGGTCAAGGGTAGGTTAACCTCCTATATAATAGTGAAATAATTGTTATTAAATTATACAATAATAATATATATTAATATGATATCATATATGATCTTCTAACTTTTATTTGTTAATAATATCTTAGTATTATCGTCGTTTAGGGTGTTAACTGATTCGTTTTCCTTTATATGCTTTGGTAAATAAGTAATGATTCTTATAGACATGATGTATCTTTTTTATAATAAGAATGATATTAAGTATTTAAAAATTATTTTTAATCGTCTAATGAAAATTAGTCTTAAATGTATACGATGAGGAATTAATCTCATCGTGTTCGTGGAGACGGTAATCCGTACGTATGCACGGGCCAAAATATCATTCATATTATATAAAAATAATATATAATTGGATGGTATATAATATATACATAATAATTATAATGTTATATTTATTATTTACATCATGTACACAAAATTATTATACCCATTCAAATAATAATATATTGAATAACATTTACACCGCGACGTGGAGATGGTTAGCTGTACATAAGCACGTATGGTTACGTGTCATTCAAAGGATGGATAGAATAATAAATATGGTTGTGCCATATTTATTATAACATCATAGTATATTGAATAAAAAAAATTTATTATTTTATATTTGAAACAACAATGAAAGAGGACGTGGAAGAAGAAAGGAACTTGAAAGAAGTGATAAAATATTTACCTCCTCTTCAGGTTCTTCTTTTTGATTTGATCAAAATAAATCCTCATGATTGCTTTATGACTAAAAGAAGGCCTCTAGGATTAAGAAAGAACAATTGAGAGGGTATTTGGGCCGGGATTGGCTAAGTTGAATGGCTTTGAAGGAGTGAGTTAGAGAGAAGGTGGAGTGCCATTTTATAAAAGGGGTGAGGGGCACCATTGGAAAAGTTAGAAATATTATTTTATAATAAAATAATTTTTGGTTTATAATGGCTCCAAAATAAATTATTTATAGGATAAGGGGAGGATGGGCCGAAAACCACAAAAAATATTTTTTAGACAGGTTTGGGTAACTATATTAACTTTATCTTTTAGATTTAACTCTTAGTTAAATAGTTCGACATTTACCATGTCTCTTTTATTTTTATATTATATGGTTAATAAACATACAATAAACTTTTAATCAAACCCCAAGTCGTTCATTAATGATACACCTATAATTATATAAGTCTTTTTAATGAACCTTATATTTTTAGGAATAAAATATCAATTAATAATATAATATTTGTTTTAAAAACACTTTTCTGCCAATTTTGACACTATTTGGTATTTTGTTTTTGTTAAATTCATAACATCATTATTAACTCAAAAAAATCATCTAACCAACCCTAAAATGTCATATTAAACTAGAAAATTATTAGAGTTCATAAAATATCTCATATTACATATATCTGGATATTTATAATATCAATTAGTTTAATATATCATTAATTATATAATTATTGCATCATCATTGTGTTGTAAAGAAATTTAATTATTTAATGTCTAAAAATTATAAATAAAAGACCATTATGTAGGAAATATTTTCATATTTCTAATGAAAATTTATAGTCAAATTTATCTTTTTCATAACCCTATATTAAAAATGATTTAGTTATTAAACATTGAACCTAACACTTTTAACACTTTAATTAAATAATAATAACTGTCCTAATCTAATCCATGTGGACATAAAGGATCATATTTTATTCCTATGGTTGTTTTGGGTCAAATAAAATATATCCAATAGAATTAGGATATGTGTTAGGGTAATAATAATATCATTTTTACCCTTAATTACCCTATTTTCTTTTAACCCTGGTAAATAAAAGTAAAAAGTTACTATTCACCAAAAATTATTTTCATCTTATTGAACAACATTTTACATAATGATATCAACTGTGTCTCTCGGATTTTTGAAATTCAACTCGAAGAAGTGGTAAAATTATGTTTTATGTAAATTTTCCAATGCTCCTAAAAGGTGGGTAAAAGACGGTAAAAAGTTTAATAAAATTTTTATATATCTAAAATTATTATAAACTAGCTCCGATGAATTACATTGAACATATATAGGAATTATATATCTATTTTGAAAAAAAATAAATTTAAATAATATAAAAAAAATTTAAATAAATAATTTGGTTTAAACTATAACTTAGTGTTTTTCACTATTCATAAAAAATGAATGTTTTCAGAAAAATACCAAAAAATCACCCCAAGATAATTTCGATATGTCGAATCCAAAATTGAAGTCCATTTTTAAAGATAAAATTGATAAAATTTTAAAAAGTGGGTGTTACTATTCATAGCAGCTATTTTGATTGGTAGTGGTGTGTTAGAACTCGAAGTTGCATACAAAACATTCTACTGTATTATTCAAAGAGAAGCATACAGTGGAATCTGGGGGTGTTACACCTACTCCTTACAAATTAGAGCATAGAATACAATGATTTCTTTGATCCTCCATCTATAATTATGATATTAAGAAATATCTAATTAATTCCCTCTCAAGATTACCATAGATGCACATCCATATTCTCAATAATGTTGTCTAACTTTTGGGAATCAATGTATGTTGGAATATTAAATTGTGTTACTATAAACATGATATCTAGATGTAATTCCTCCTAGAGGCTTCTCACAATGGACATCATACAGGGACAAATATTTTAGGAAAAGGGAACATTGTTTTGAATAGAATCACAAGCTTTCACATGCTCATGATATGTAATTAATGTAATACCAACACCTACCTCTTCAGTTCCCTCATTGTCGATGATAGAAAGTCTTCATGATACTACCTATAAAAATCATACCACAAAAACTTCCTCTTAATGCACTCCATGATACAGAATATACCACTAGAGTTCCATACCCTTTATTTTCCTAACATCCAATAGAATAGAAAACCTCTTAATTTATTAAATAAAATATAAATATACTATCTACTCCCTAGTAATTTATCCATTTATAAATCAGAGAAAATCTCCTTGTACTTCACAGAATAAAAACCCTACAACTCACAAAACATTCAACTCCAAGACACATACTCTATGAAGAGGTTGAACCTTCGATAGTGAATTGTATCAACCCGATATACCTATAAAAATTGAGCTACACATTGATTACATCATGGATTCATATCTATCAAAAAATGGAATATTCTAGTCCAAGTAGTACGAGATTTATTTTTTTTTATTTAATTATTTTCTATTTAATTTTCCTAAAATATCTTTAATTGAACCACATGAATAAACATGAATGATCCATAAAGCACATATAGATCATGAAATTCCATTTAACATTATCCCACTAGATTTTTTTTGAACATATTTAACATGAATGAAATCATTGAGGTCTCTAATAACCTGTGTCCTAGCCAGTATACCTTTCTATTATATATACTGCATTTGATTAATAGTATTTCTCTCCCAAACCCATAATATCTTCACCAATGCCTAACCCTATATAATATAATAACTATCAACTGATTCTTTATTACCAAATTTTCACAAAACTCCCCTTATGAAAACCCATACTCGACCTACAATGAAGATAGGGTTAACCCGTGAAGCTCCCCTCTAAAAGGACATGGGATGGTTACTACGAACAACGGTATAAATCAAACAAATGGGATGTACAATCCATAAAATCATTGGAATATAAAACTAAAATAAATAATAAATTCCATGATTTTAATAAAAAAATTATCTCACAAAAACCACAATATATGAATATATAATACTAAAATATGCCTCATAAGAAAAATACCCAGATAGAGTCTTAATGTAACAAAACTATCAGAAATAATAAAGATCAATGCTACCAATTTCTAGGTATTTCTCAAAATATATCCTGAAAATATAGAAAACATATTTCTCTATATAGTTGAGTATACATCTTCAATATGAATACTCACATAAAGACCTATAATACTGATGTGGAATAATCATGATAACTCATTTTTTAACAAATAACAGAACCAACATTAACTCATACAATGTAAACTATAGCAAAATCATCACGTCACACTAAAACCATATCTCATCAAATAATAATAAAGTAATATCATATAATATTGTATGAAGGATCCCCCAACACATCCCTTATCGTAAATAATACCAACACGAGTTCTGTTTTATTTTATATTCCTTGTAACAAATTTTTTCTCATATCATATGAATTTTTTTATCTATTCATTATTTTTTATTTTTTATTCATAACATTTTCGGAACAAATTTTTCTTTCCCTCCATTCCTTTTTAAAAATCAACAAGGGGGAGAAAATAATGATCAAAAATAATATTAGGAAATATAATTCCTAATTAAGGGGAAGATTACTTAAAGAATAAATTCTTAAGTAAGGAATAGTTATTTCATTAAGAAAGAAAAGAATACATTCCTTAGGTATTCCAAAACATAAGTGGGAGTTAGTCATATTCATAATAAGCCTTAAACAAAAAGGGGGAGAAAAGCATTTATTTTATGTTCAAAAATTAAATCTTTTAGTCCATATATTCTTGTATGATAAGTTGTTTGTGCTTTCAAAAAAGGGGAAGATTGTTGAGTCTATAAGTTACCATATGACTTTTTCATTCCGTTATGTTTTGAAAATCACAAAAACTTTTTCTTAAGGAAAACTAGCTTTCTATAACAAATATTTTATTAAATAAAATTTAGTATCTCTAAAAATGTTTTTTACATTTCCTATTGTTTTCATTATCTTATATATTATTTTCAAAATCCAAGATTTAACAAATTATTCATAAGTAAAATAATCAGATCCTTACCGAACATAGGACTATACAATTTTTTAGAAACTAACTTCCCTATAATTGTGAATCAAATTTCTATAGAAATCATACTCAAATTTCTCATGAAATCAGAATCATATTTCTCCTAAAATCAGTATCTAGATTTTTATAAATAATACTCCAATTTCTCCTGAAATTAGACTGTTATTTCTCTTAAAATCACACTCTGAATTCTTCTGAAATCGAACCCTGATTTTTCTGGATACCATAATATAATTTCTACTGAAATCATACTATGATTTATCCTGAAATAAAACTCATGTTTCTTTCTAATCGAGACTCTAATTTATAATAAAATCTGACCTTTATTTCTTCTCAAATGAGATTTCAATTTCTCCTAAAACTATACTCCTATTTCTTCGAAAATAAGGCTCTAATTTATTCTGAAATTTGACTCCTATTTCATTAGAAGTCAGATTCTAAATTCATCAAAATTCAGAATTCAATTATCAATTATTTCAGAATATGATTATTCACATTTTTAGACTATGATTATTTATTTAATAAGGTTCAAATTAAATTATTTTCTTATAGTTACCCCATTTCCAGAAAGTAATGATTTATTTTGATAGATCAGGATCATGTTAATGTTTTATAAGATTAATTTTTTTCTTTAAATATTTATTTTTCTTACACACGGTAAGTTTTCCAGGGTTTTCTTACATTAAATGATATCATAAAATATGTTGTTAACTAACTATTGGATGAGTAAAACATTTATAGGTCCCACCATGATTTAAGTAAAAATATGACAGTTGGAGGAGGGATCCAAACATGAGAACCTTTTCCTATAAAGATCCGTATCCATATGAATAGTTCGACCCATGTTGATGCACATTGAGAAGTACTTGACATGCAGAATTCTACAGAGACAATTTCTCATGCGCGACTTCTGTTCAAACATGACTTGTGAAAATGTTGTAAACACCATGTTCAAGGAATGAACAACTTGTTCATCCTTTTTAGGGACAATCTAATTATTTCTTATAAATTGATGGATTCCATGAATATGATATAGTGGTTCTAATCACCTTAGAGATCAAGGGATTTTGGGGATATCAAGAAAGATTCTGATATTCTTATTGAGGGCTTACCCTGCTATAGGTAATACCTACTTTCATGAATGTATAAATAAAATCATCTTTATCCATGGTTGTTAGATACCATTATCTTATGGTTAAAATATTTCTTATACATGATTACTTTTTGTGGATAAAAGTTTTAATTCCTTTACATTGTGTTAATGAAAGATATAATAGATTTATTATACATTATTATACTGGTATACTCTGATATAAAGAAGATTCTATATGATTTAAGGTAGAATATTTCACTTAGTAAACATTTATTATGTTTTTTATAGGATCCATATTATTTGATAATAAGAAATTCAGTTCCATAGTTATGTACTAAAGAGTTTTCTTTAATCCATCTTGTTTACCTTTTTTAAACAAAATTTTTCTTTAAAAAAATTTAATGTTTTTAAACCAACAATTCAACCCCTCTTGTAATTGAATATATAAATCTATATTTACATCCTACAATTGGTAGTTTATGAGGTCTCTGAAATACTTATACTTATATATATGTTTTCTTGCTCAGATTTTTTCCCATAACATTACTTGTTATAGTTTTTTATTAATGATTTTCATTGTTTATATAAAATTTAATACTAAAAAGTTTTGTGGAAAAGATATTTTGTCTTTTCTTATAGAATGGTAGGAAAGAACGTTGGTTCGAAAGATAATAAAAATCCTACCACAACTAAAATCTTTGATTTGAATGATTATGAGTACCGGAGAGATATTATTAAGACTTTCATTATCAATAGAAATTTGGACAATTTTTTCATGCTAACTAAAGAGTACACGATTTTGGACAATGAAATCAGAACATTCATAAATGAAGAAAAAGAAGATTATCAACCAAACTACAAGGTACACAATTCTCTTTTATGTTCCATGACCAAGAATATCTATAAAAAATAATATTTTGATGATTCCAATAGTTTCTTGAAGAAACATGAAGTGACATTGTTTAGAATTTTAAAAGTGATAGAAACAAGAAGAGCTATGCTTATATCTGAATTTCATGTTTTTGTATTTCCTTATAAAGAACCAGTTCATAAATTGCAAAAAATATTTATAATTATCATCAGTACTCTTCAATATATGATATAAATAAGTCATGATCATGAAATAATTTTGGATAACATAATTTATTTCCTTCCCAGTGAGTGGGAGTCTAAAAGGACGACTATTGATGAAAATAGTAAAGTATCTAACATAACTCTTGATGATTTATTTCGAACATTTTTCAATATAAAACATGAATTAAGAGATATAAATAGATTGAATAAAACATTAATGGTAATGGAAGAGTTTCATTCACTATAATATCTAAATTCAAGACTCTAGAAATAGTAACTATATCTAATTCTAGGAAAGTTATTGTAATATCTGAATCATGTGATAGTGATTATTCAATGAATTAAAAAGAAAATATTTCTAAATTCATAAAAAAAAATTTTGGAAAAGATTTATTTCTAGTATATATATAATAAGAAAGGTAGAAAAGAAAACAAATATTCTGAAGAAACTTGTTATGAATTCAAAATTAATGTACATATAGGACCTAATTTTCTTATGTAAAAGATAGAAGAATGAAAGGATAATAATTTTAAAAGGAATAGAAAGCAGTACTAAAAAAATAAGGTTAAAAAATTCTTGAAGAATAATGAAACCTATAGTGCCAATACTGGTGAATATTAAGATGAATCCCAAAAAAATGAAGTTTATTATCAGAAGAATATTGGTATTATTTCTAGGTTACCTATTGAAAATAATTTTCTTATAGACATGGTATACAATGCTGCATCATTAACCTATATTCCTGGAAATGATAATTTCTTAATAAATAATATTATAAATATTTGGATAAGGAATATACCTCACCAGAATATAATACCTTAACATTATTTTATGATGTTTATGGATTTTATAAATTACATTAGAATTAGAACTATAAGACAAAAAATATTTTAGAGAAAGAAAACTCTAGATTTTCTAATTTATCAATTAAAGTATCAGATCTTTCAAAAGATCCTGATCATAAAGAACATGATTTTGAAAATATTTCTAAAAACCATGAGTAAGTTAATTTTGAGAAGAATATACTTTCTACAAATAATGAAAATGTTATTTTTAAGAAAATTGATTTATTTATTTACTCGAACTCTAAGACTAATGACCGTGGGTATAAGAATTTAGTCATCAGAATAAAAGATGAAATATATTCCATATAGAAACTTTTATCAAATTTCACTTCGAGAAGGAAATAATTTGTTAAAACATATTCACAACTTCTTCCTCTTAGGAATAGTCTTTTATTAGGTTATACACATTAAAAATCTATTTTTAGTCATCATAATTTTTCCCCAAATTGTTATTTTTCTAAGTAAGTGTCAATGTGGTGCACATTGGGATAAATATTTTTATTTAAATAATACCTGATCCATATGTTTTCATAAATATATCTTTTCTAAGAAAATGTAGAAACCTATGAATTTACTTTTTAACAATTCTAGATCCAAGAATGTTTGGATTCTAAATGTATGACTATTTTATATTTAATTAAATAAATGAAATACCAGTAATAATACATGGTACATGGGTAGTGGATGATCTTGACACTGGACTGGTAACAAGAAAAATCATTGAATATATCATTATGAAGAATAGTGGAAAAGAAACATTGAGAAAAAATTCTAAATGATTTATTATTTTACAATTTACTGGAATGCAAGACCAACCTGTAAATATTTTTACAAAATAATTACCATTTGATATATTTGAATACATTAAAAAAATATATGAATGATAAATATAAGGTAATCATCCAAATTAACTTTTTGTTAAAATCTATCTCCTAACAATAAAATAGTCCTCTTCATAGAGGGAGTACACATGTTAATTCATTTATATTTCCCATTCCATGTTTTTTTCCCAACCTAAATTTTTTGATAACCAAAATTTTTCCTCACCCTCATAAATTTTTTTGAACCTATTTTTTATGATAGAAACATTATCAATATTGAAAATTCTTTTTGATAAAATTTGGAATGTATGTTTCTTTAATTAAATAATTTTAATTAAATTGTTCACTTATTGGTATTTCTATGTTGCTTTTAGAAAACATTATCAGATTATCTTTCTTTAAATAGTATTTTCTTTTAAAACCTATTAATATCATAACCTGTAAATCCTTCTTGGGCAATGATATCTACCATCAGATCATATCAAGTGAATCTCATTTATTGGATTGATTCGGTAATATGAAATGTCACCATGAATCCTATGTAAAAGGCCCCCATATTCCCATCACACATCGATTATCTCATTGATAACGTGCCAAAGATATTCCATCCTTAAAATCCATATTTATGTTTTCTCTATTACCTAATGTTCCAAATACCTCTTGATGTTTCCTCAAAAACACTGATGGCCACAAACAAAGAACTCATAGATTAATTAATATACATAGATTGTTTGTTGGACTCAAATTTATTTATGAAGTATTATTATATTATTTCAAAAATCAAAAATAAAAATATTTGGGAATGTCTATGTTTTTATAAAAAGAAGAATCCAGATCCGGTTTGTCCTGATCTCCTTATATAACTTTATGATTCAGTTCAATTTTATTAGAAATGATAAAATATATGTTTTCTTTCAAGAGTTACTACAATACTTATTCCTTGTCTTTTAAAAAGGTAGCTATTATATTGGATATTACTTATGAAGTGGTAGTTATCGATTGTTCACACTAATTTTCCGATAAGGAAGGTTCTTTTGAAAAGGTTACAGAATTTAATGGATTGGACATAATAGAGTTAAGTCATTAAAGATCAATAATCTTTCAACTAATTAATTATTATCATCTCTATGGATGAATTGTTTTCTAATTCTGAGAAAGTGAGACTCAGATTACCTTATTTGAAATTTCAGAAGGTATTATAAAAATATGAGAAAGGAAAGTAAGTTGTATATGATTTTCCAAAAAAAAGATATGGTTGAAAAATCCAAGAAAGATGTTGTTGGAGCATCTAAGGGAAATGGAGATGAGCAAGATCAAGTTCCATTTGCAACAAAAGAATCTACTTCAGAATCCTATATTCATTATGACATGATTTAATGGTTCAGACCTTGAAAAGTCATTTTAATTCCATTCCCATATATCCAAGAACTGATTCTAGGTGTCATCTACTCCAAAAAAATCAATTAGAAGTCAGATTCTACATGAATTATGATGGAAATGTTTATAAAATAAGATTTTTATTTTAAGACTTTTCAAATTGGATATGATTCCCATAGGAGATCTTGCATAGAGATAACCATGTGGTCTAAGTCATTGATTGATGATCTTAAAATCATGGATGATATTAATGATTTAGTAAAGGATTCCATTGATATGTAAAATAAAACCATCAAGATCCTTTCAAAAATTCTTTCAGAAAAGCTGAATCAAGAGAAAGATACTCAGATTCATGAAGTTAAAGACCTCAATAGAAAACTGATTTTTTTTGCTTTTAAATTTTTCAATATTAAGAGAACTCAGGGAAGATATTGAAAAAATATCAAAGAGATTAAAGAGGTGATAAATTCTAATGAAGAAAGGATAAAAAATCTTGAAAATAACAATTAGTACCAAGAAAAGTTGATCAAGGATAATGATGATGATCATAAAGAGTTGAAAATATGAAGGAACTCCAAAAAGGGTAATGCCATAGGAGAAGAAGAAGGATTAATGTTTTTTAACTCCGATCTGTTGTTGTATTTTCTTTTTAATAAAACTTTCCCAACTCAACCAAATTTTGTATATTTCCATTGATTTTTTTGTATATTCCCTACCTTTTATGTAATTTTTTTTCCTTCTATCCATTAATTTTTGAAAATAACCATTGGGATAAAAGAATGATTGAAAAAATATAATTAATGATAATTCCTAAGTAAGGGGTAGATTATGTAAAAAAGAAATTATTAAGTAAAGAAGATTTGGTTCTTTAAGAAAGGCAAGAATATGATTTTAAGGGATTTAAAAACCTAATGTGGAGTTAGTCATATTTATCATAATACTTAAAGAGAAATGGGGAGATAATTATTTATTTTATGTTAAAAAAAATTAATTCTTATCTTCTATTATAAAAAGTTGATTTTTCTTTCCAAAAAGAAGATGATTGTTGAGGTAATATTTTACATTATTAATTTTCTATTCCATTATGTTTTTAAAATCACAAAAAAAATTCTTAAAGAATCATTTCTTTCTCTAAGAAATATTTTATAAAAGAAAATTTACTATCTCTAAAAACGTTTTTGACTTTACCTATTGTTTTAATTGTCTAATCACGTTTTTTCTAAACCAAGATTAACCATCTTTTTCATAAATGAAAATATAGAATCCATACCTAACATAGAACATTATTTTTTTAAAGAATCTGATTTCCCAAGAATTGTGAATTCTATTTCCCTTAAAATCAAACTATGATTTCTCATGATATCACACTATGATTTCTCTTGAAATCATACTCTGATTTCTCCAGAAATTAGACTCTGATTTCTTCTGAAATACAATTCTATTTTCTAATGAAATGAGATCCATATTTCTTTTTAAATCATACTTTTATTTCTTATGATATTAGGCTCTGATATCTCATAAAATAATCCATTGATTTTTTCTACAATTAAACTCTAATTTCTTCTATAATAGGACTCTGATTTCTTATAAAATCATATTTTGAAATCATTAGAATTTAGACATTGATTCTCTATTATTTCAGATTTTGATTATTCATATTTTTAGACTCTGATTCTCTCTTTCATGTGAATCTGATTAAATTATTTTCTTACAGTTGCCTCATTTTATTAAATCAAATTTATATATTATCATATCCTAAACATGATAACGTTTCCTTAGCATATAAAGTTATTCCTTATATATTTATGTTTCTTACACATGATAATGTTTTCTTTGTTTTCTTATATGAAACAATGTCGTAAAATCTATTTTTATCTACCCATTGGCTAAGTAACACGTGTACATGACCCTCCATGATTTAAAGAAACATATGACTGTTGGAGGAGGGAGCCAACTATTTTAACATTTTCCTATAAATACCCAAGGATTTTAAAGAGTTCTATACTAGTTATACATGTATATAATTTTTGGATAAGTTTAATTATAGAGAGATAATTTGTGTTGTGAGAGCTCTACTCAATCCTTCCTTGTTCGAATGTTGTTAACAACTTGTTCATCATGTGAACAACTTCTTCAACCTACCGAGTGAGAATCTGATTACTACTGATCAATCGAGGCCTTCTGGGGATATAAAGTTAGAGGTTATGATCACCATGAGATCAAGGGATTTGATGGATAGTAAGACATACTTTGATATTCTTATCAAGGGATTTCCATAGTGTTGGTAAGACAGATTTCTTGAATATATATATCAAGGGACCTTTATCCAAGGATTTTGGATACCCTTCTAATTGTGTTAAAATATTCCAATTAATTTTTTTCATTTTTATGTTACATGTTTTAATTCTACTGCATTTATGTAAAGAAAGATAGTATGACATTCTTATACATTCTTATATTTGTATAATCTGATATAAACATGATTATATACACTTTATTATAGAATGTTTTTCTATGTAAAATTTTCATAAGATTCCTTATAAGAACCATATTATTGGATCATTAGAAAGTTAGTTCCTTAGTTAAGAACTAAAGAGGGTTTTTGAATCCATCTTGGTTTACATTATTAAACATATATTTTCATAAAAATAAAAATGAAATTTTTTGAATCTAAAATTTACCCACCTTATGAAATTGGGCATCTACAACTATATTTCGATCCAAAAATTGGTATCAGAGGAGGAATCTGAAATACTTATACATATATATATGATTTATTTCTCATAGGTTTTTTAATACTTTACTTGTTCATGTTTTTTAATTAAATACATATTTTTAAAAACTTTTGTTACTAACATGTTATATATAAATGGTATTTTGTATTTTATTATAGAATGGCGAGAATAAAATATGATTAAATATAAAATCTAAATCATTCCAGACCACCAATCATTACTGCGAATGATTATGAGAAATGGAAAAATATGATGAAGACTTTCATTATCAATGCCATTGTGGAAAATTTTGTCATGCTAACTATAGAATACAAGATTCTGGACAAAGTAATTAGAACATTCAAAAATCAAGAAAAACAATAATATCAACTATACTAAATATTACGCATTAATAGTTTACGTTCCATAACTAGGAATATCTACAACCAAATTTCATCTTGTAAAGATGCCAATATTATCAGGAATAAATTTGAAGTAACACAGTTTGGAACATCAAAAGTGAGAGAAATAAGAAGATCTATGATTTGAGATGAATATCATTTTTTTGTATTTACTTATAGTGAACTAGTTCGAAAATTTCCACAATGATTTATGACTATCATCAATAGTCTTAAATATATGGTAGAAATGGGAATTTATAATGCAATGCATGTGGAAAAGATAATTGATATCATGCCTAATGAGTGGGATTCTAAAAGTAAAACTATTCATGAAAATTGGAAAGTATCTAACATCGCTATTTATGAGTTATTTGGAACACTTCTTCAGCATGAAACAATAATGAAGAGATATGTATTAATTAATGAGAATAATAATAGTAATGGAATTGTTAATTTCACTACTAAATCTAAATCGAAGACTCAAGAAAGAGTAAATAGATTTAATGTTAAGAAAATTGTTGTAATATCATAATCAAGTGACAGTGATCTGTTAGAGAATGAATCTGTCAATCTTTCTAAAAGGATGAACAATACTTTTGAAAAGAAATATTTTTAGTATATATATAAGAAGATGGATAGAAATGAAAAGAATGATTCTGAAGTAACATTTTATGAATACAAAATGGTAGGATATATCTGACCTAATTGTCCTATACTCAAGAGAAAAGATAGAAAGGATAATCATTATAAAGGGAATATAATGAATTACTACCATTCTAAGTATAATAAAGTCTTATTGTCTAATGAAACATAGTGCTTTAGTGGTGGTGACTCGTCTAATGAATCCTCAGAATATGAATCTTCTAGTCAGAATAATATTGGCCACATAGCTAGATTACCTATTGAAAATCATTGTCTTATATCTAAGGTACACAATGCTAAATCTTTAAGCAATATTTATTTACATTGTAATTTTCCTAGTAATGAATATTATGAATCATTGAATGAAGAATATTACTCATCTAAAGATAATACCATACCTTCATTTTAAGAAGTATATTGATTTTCTAAATTACATGAGAATGAGAATTATAAGATAAAAAATGAATTTGAGAAAGAATATTCTTAAATTTATGTTAAATAATTGATGTATAAGAACATTCAAATGATCTTGATCAGAAAACTCTTTATTTTGAAATGTTTTCTAAAAAACATGATGAAGATGATTTTGGGAAGGGTAAAATAGATACGGATATTCAAATTTCTATTTTTATGAAAAATATTCTACAGGGATACTCAAACACTAAGACTAATGACTATGAGGATATGAATTTATTCATCCTACTAAAATATGAAATATTTATCAATAAAAAACATCTTTCAAATTTATCTTCTAGAAGGAAAAAATTTGATGAAATTAATTCAAAAGTTCTTCCTCTTAGGAATAGTTCTATATTTGGTTATACCCATTCAAAACATGTTTTTATTAATAACTATTTTGTTCCCCAAAGTGCTCCTTTTTTCACTAAGTGTCAATGTGGTGGACATTGGGACAAAAATTGTTCTTTAAATAAAACCCATATTTATCATTGAAAATGTGGATGTAATGCCATGTCCCTAGTTACCTAGAGTTAGTGCATTATTAAATAACTTTAGCATGATCACAATGAATCAACTCCCAAAGGACTGATCAGTTTAGCAGTCTTGGAAAATATATTATATACATTAACGTTAAATTACATTATAAAATGAAAAAAAAACAAAATTGTCTCCATTGACCACATTCATATCCCTTAAACAATATCTGCAGGTCATTTATAATATACATCATCACGTCCAGGGAAAAATAAAGCATAGAATGGGGTGAGCTGTGATGCTCAGAAAGGATAAAAATATAGCGAAAACATTCATAAATAAGCATAAATATTTAAGGAATTGTATTAAACTAAAACAAAATCCTTTTTAAAAATAAACTTCATCATAATATGGAAATTATAAATCAAATA
The DNA here is from genome assembly GCA_963277665.1 of Viscum album. NCBI lineage: Eukaryota > Viridiplantae > Streptophyta > Magnoliopsida > Santalales > Viscaceae > Viscum > Viscum album. Next base: position 282,992,010 of record OY728141.1, read on the forward strand.
ATTCCATTTAATTATTCACATGGATATTCTACTGGTCGAATAATCATGTAATGGCCCGGACCTCTCTGGTCCATTACTTTGTGAAAATGTGGTGTTGGAGGTGTTCTGGGAGGCCAAGGTGACTTATCCCCAACACTGCCAAATTTCCAGAACTGTGAACAGTGTTTCTAGTTTTATGAACAGTAACGGTAGGTATACAATGTTTCAATGATCAGTAGCATAGATCGGTATCACATATCGATAGCACATATTGGTAGAACAGATCCATATCACAGATCAGATGCACTGATCGGTAGCACAGATCAGTAGCACAGATCGGTAGCACAGATCGGTAGCACAGATTCGTAGCATAGATCGTAGCACATATCGGTATCACAGATCGGTAGGTGTATAGTAATGGTAGGTGAACAGTGTTTCCAGATTCCTACAGTTTTGCCCCTTTTGACGTTTCCTTTGACGTAAAATAAATTTATAGGCTTATTTTTAAATACTCTTATGGCCGATTAAAAGGCCATAAATCCTATATTAATTAGTCCTAAGGTCGAGATGTTTTTACTTATTCAAACAATATGGGTTAATGCGATCCATTTTTAATGGATAATTAAGCGGATCTTAAACCGTCGCCCCATTAAATCTTCAAAAAATAATGAGATATCACTCTCCATTTTTCTTTCACATTGTTATCAGCTATGAGACACTATAACCTTTTAATCCTTCCAGTAATAGTTGTATAATCAAACTTTACTCCTAGGATTGGTTCTGCTCTTTTTTTAAGCAACCAAGCTGTATCGATCAATCTTTGATATAAGGTATGTTGTATCGATGTTCTTTTGTGGTTCATCTTCTTCTATTTCCATTTCTTTATTACAGAATTTAATTTCCATGATTCTAATGGGTTTTTCTTAGGGTTTGGTTGGTTCTGTCGTACTATGGAATCCTTGGGTTGATGCAGTTGTCGCGACGGGAGGATCGTGACCCGTTGTGTGGATAAAGAACGTCAAGAACTCTTCAAGGTAGGGGATTCATGCTTCTCTCTCTTTTACATGAAATTTTATTGTTAGCATGTATAATTCCGCTGGATGACTTTGGAATTTAATTAATAAATATATTTGAACCGGATTAATAAATTGTTTTCGCTCGTATGTTATTCCCACTTGTTTTTCTAGATAGTGTGATATATATGCTTTCTTTTCATAGTTGTTTCTTCTTGATGGAAATTTATAAAGAATGTAAATTGGGAATTAATTGATAATTAATTGGATAAATATAAAGAGGCATGTAAATGAATTTGGTTGTTGCCGTTGTTTTAGTTGTTCTAATTTTATGTTAATCAAATTGGCATAGTAAGAATGTTAAATATTTTTTGATAGCTTACTGAATAGTGTTTCTGGGAATTGGAACATACAAATTGAATCTGTTAATTCAAGAGGGATTAAAAAACTAGCTGGCTGATAAAAGGTAACGCCTGGTAGGGTCTTTAGTTACCCTCTTGTTTTAAAGGCCTACTGCCTTGAGCTTTAGAGCTGTGAGTACTCATTTTGTATGATGGTTGGATGGCTTGTTAAAGGGCCAAGATCCCATTTGATGTTATGTATGATTTCCTACTTCTTGTGATTTGATGTGACCCTGGAGGGGTGTTGTGATGTGTGGAGGTAGGGAGGCCTTGTGGTTGTTGCAGCGGATGACACCTAGAGTGGTGAGATGCATCGGTTTATGCATGTGGGTGTCGGGGAGGAAACAACTGATAATTGAAAGGGATAGATGTGTTTGTTGGATGCTTGGTGACTTTTATTGAATGTTTATCTGCTTTACCTTTCCCCACTTCTCAAGGCAGTTAGTCTTGCTTACCATTCTTCCGAAGGAGGAGAAGACGCGCTGGGTATGCCACATGATTTCTGTGTCAAGCTTCTCAAAGGAAAATGGATCTACGCTCTTTCTATAGGCGGCAAAGACTTGACAGGTAGTAAATATACTCACCATGTTGATCCCCCTTGTGTTTAGTAGAATAGAATGATTTTCTAGAATGCATGGGAATATGGGAATTTAATTCGGTAAAGAATATTTGAATAAATGATGTTAACCTCTGTGGTTGGATTTTGTTGGAATATAATGACGAGGATGTAATTTTTGAAGTGATAGTGCTCTTTGGGTGTGATGCTAATGAAATTTAATTTGGAATTGTTCATGGTTAATTAATGTGCAAGGAGATTATTAATGTAAAGTGGAATTGATGAAAAAGTGAATAAAGTGACCTAATGAAGTTCTTTAATTGGTTGTGTGCTTATAGGATACCTAGTCGTAGAAATAGAAGCCTGGAGTCCGAGATATGTTAGTTGTAGTTGTGACTAAGACTAGGTTATGCCCATAGTGTGGTTGTGATTTATATATATTCTGTACCTTTTGTGTTTCTATATTCTACTCCACCCTGTCAGTAAGGGAAACTGACACCCCAGGGATTCTAATCCCTAGGGGGTGTTTTCCCCAACATTCTAATGGGAGGTGGAATTACCGACTACCCCCTTTAGCCCCGCTCTCTTCTCTTGGTAGATACTTGTGCTAACAGGAACAGTGGTTAGTTTCCCCATATATGTGTGTAGATGGTTGTAATGGCTTGTGGTTATTTCACAAACATATATTTTGGATATATTATCTTATGGACTAGTATAGTTGTAAAGTGTATAGGTTGTGATGGCTTGAGGATCCTTACTCGGTGTATGGGCTGTAATGGGTTGAGGTATAATACACGACGTATGATACACATTATGTGGGCTGTGGTGGCTCCCAAAAACATACCAATTACTTTTGGTTGTGAGGATGTTGTGTTGCTTCATCCAGGAGTCTGTGGGTAAACCTTTGTGGTGCACGAGGTGCAGATTGTGGATCTTAGCCTAGGTGTCTACGGGCAAGCCTTTGGAGAGAGATGCATAGGACGTATGTCATTGGGGAAAAGCAGAAAACTAGTGGGGAAGTAGTTGTGGGGTACCCTTGATATTATTTACTATATTCTATATTCATGTATGTGTTACTTAGTGATAGTAAACATGGTGAGGTTGGTAATGTAGTATACCTGTTTAGGTGACGAGTTAGTTTCACTTGTTGTTCACTGTGATTTAGCATGCTTTCTTTAATTTTGCACGAGAGGGTTCGAGGAGGATCCTACTGAGTATACTGTTATACTCACTCTAAGTATATATAAACTATTTTTCGGGTCACTTGGAGCTAGTTGGAGATCAGGCTGGTTACTACTAGCTTGTGGTTGCAGGAGCTGTTCGGGATTGTGGTCACTGCTGCTTTTACTTTCTTTTGGGTACTTGATGTTTTCCCTTTCGTTTTTAGTACTTTTTCATGACATTACATATGTGCACTTGGGTTTTCTTTTATACTTCATCTCTAAGATGGAGTTGGTTGGTGTCTATCTTATCCCTCTCTTCCTCATGTGTTCTCTTAGATGGTAATGCCTCCCATTTCTATGTTTATTTTACCATTGGTGCTAGTCTCCACCCCGGGGCCTACTGTAGGAGGGACTCGGGGGTCATTATCTCCCTCCTCACATTTCCGGCCTTGGAGGGGTACACTTTGTGGGGAGGGGGTTATGATAGAGTGGTATCAAAGGTCTGGTTGAGGGATATAATAGAGTTTGGAGTTCGAAACAGGTGAGGTTTTATGGGTTGGAAGGGAAACAGTGTCATTCATGTTTAGAAAGTGAGGTAAGAACTGGAGACTGGATCAGACAGAGGCATTTAGGTCACCCTATGATCTGTTGAACGAACCTTTAAGTTTACAATGGCTACTAAACAAGGTGATACTAGTTGCAGGGTAGAGACCTAAGAAAGGATCATGCATCTTTCTTCTTTGTGCATGTGTTTGATTGGGTATACCTTGGGATAGGTTAACCTAAAATGAATGAAAGAAAAAAAACTAATTAATTAATATTGAGTCTTCAATATTCCAGGATTATGAGCTCTAACAGTTTGATCTTTTGCAGGAATTCCTCCTGGTCAACGTCCTCATCAGGATCTCATAGAAGATGTCCAGCAGGCCGTGACAGCAGATCATTGTCAGGTAGAGGTTGACGAAAATGGCCTTTGGAGGAAGAAACTCTGAGAGTTTCAGCGCCAGAGTATGCAGAAGTACAAGGGATCCGTTTCAGATGTAGTGATGGAAGACTGGTTAGAGGAGGTCGAGATCGGCTTCAGATCGATTCGTGCTCAGAAGGAACATTGGGTGTCCTTGGTTGTGACGATGCTACGTGGAGAAACAAGTCAGTTGTGGCTCCTGTTCCTCGGGGATCGTGAGGAGTCAGCGGTCTCATGGGAGGAGTTTCGATAAATGTTTATAGTTGAGTTCCTTTCCTCAACCATGAAGGCGTCTAGTCATCAAGAGATTTTTACCATTCGATAGGGGAGCTCCAGTGTTTGGGAGTTTGGAATCCATTTTAAGAACCTTCTATGAAATGCTTCAAACCTGTTACCAGATGAGGAGGCCAGGGTGAGGCATTTCGAGGAGGCTTTGCATCTAGAGATCCAGCGCCAGGACACCCTATTTATGTTGAAGACATATATTGAGGTGCTGGCAAGGGCATAGGTTGTTGAGAGGACTTTGGCCAGGACCGGATCGTCCTGATAGAGGAATCGGGATGATTCCTCATGAAGCAGAGTTGAGGTCTGGGGTTCCCGGTTTTTAGGACAGAAGAGTTTCCATTCACCTAGGGGTAGGTCCTAGCCCTTCCCAACTCATTTCTCTAGAGTTAGCAACTCTCAGGCCTATGCCAAGGTATTTGTAGCTTTTTTTTCTTGTGGTGGTCATGGTCATCAGTATCGGGAGTGCCCAATATTTCGGAGTAGTCATCGTGCACTGGGCACTCTGCTCCAGGTTCCTCCGATGAGGCAGTTCCAGCCGAGGCAACAGCAGCAGGTGGCACCAGTTTTAGATCACCAGAGGGTAGATGGTATAACGACCCATACTTTACATACATTTTTAATACTTCAAAATTGAAGCACACTTATTACAACATATGACAAAACCACAAAGGACCGTATAGGTATAGTGTCTTTAGAAACTGGTAAACATAAACAACTGGTTCATAAAGCATCTACTTTGCCTCCCATTTATTTCATCATATCTAGAGTCCCTTTTTGCATATTCTACTTAATATCCATCTTCCTGACCTGGGGAAAAGAAAACATACAAGAAAGGGTGAGCTCAAATGCTCAGCAAGGGCAAATAAAGGAAATAAAAACCACATCATATCTTTTTGAAAATCATAACCTGCAAAAGAGATCATAATATCTTAACATAGAATAAATCATAGAAGTGAAAATGAGATCCCCATAATCATAACATAAAACTTGAAACTTTGTGTAATGCACACATAATCATGGAAAATCATTTCTTGTTAGTCATGACTCATTGCAATGACTATCTTAGCGGACAAAGTCCATTTCTGAACCGAGTTCACTCCTCGGTTCATTCCTGTATCACTGAACCGAAATAACCTTCCGTTCCAGCCATGTCTATCTCATGAGATATAAATCTCTACCCAATGCATTGGAGGGAGATATAGGTCCCACCCATCTTATAATGAATCCTTTCTTATGTGTGCCACATAATCATAAATCATCACATAACACATGTAAGAAAAATGGGATTCTTGAAACATCATGACATCATTAAACAAATAATATAAGGTAAATGACTTCATAAAAATAATTCCCTCACAACATAATCAAATCAATGTAATAATAAGGATAAAAACCGAACCCTATATTTTCTTAGATGGAAAATAATTTTGATAAAACATTTGAACTCCATTCTTGAGGAAAATATCATTTCTACTTCAAAAAACACTTTTCTTTTCTTAACATGTCATACAATTATAAACTAAAAGAAGTTGAATAAAAATAAACTTGAAAACTTATAAGGTAAGATTCTTGGAAATAATGTTTTAAAAATCCATTCTTGCCGTATAAGTTAAAAAAACATTCTTCTCGTACTTTTGTCGGAAAAGTCAAAAAGTACCTCCTACGAAAAATGACAAAAGATTCCTTTCATATCTTTTACTAAAAACTCACCGAAGGGTAAAATTGGATTTAAAAAATTGTACGTGGATGGAAATAATATTACATATTTAGGAAACATGGATGTGGATGATAAAATACACCCCAGTAAATTCCAAAGTATAAACAATCTCGGATAAAAATGAGATTGTGATATTTCCCTTACCTTAGGTCCGATTTGCATTGTACGTGTCCGAAGAACCTGTATAATGGTTTAAATAATGTTATTGACTTATTCCAGAATCATTAATATTGATATGATATCATATATGGTCATATTCTTAGCTTCTTATTAGTAATATTTCATTGTTACTTGTTACTCGGGTCTTTATTGCCTTTTGTTCTTATGCATGTTTTGCCGAATAAATTATTATTCTTCTTTTAAGGTTATAGATAACTTATATCCAGAATGGTATTAGTGTAACATATATCATATTTATTCATTCAATTCATTTATATAATTACTATGTAAAGATGATCATGTAGAACAAGTCGCGTCACATCATGGAGATGGTATTCCGTACGTACGCACGAGCGATGATATTCTTCCCATGATCGTGGAATTGTATATAAGTGTATTTATAATATTTCAGTATCAATATCACTTCATAATAATCATATAGAGTTACTCATTACACCATTATACCCATCCTTGAAAGGTGATGGTGGAAAATAGATTACACCACGGCGTGGAGACGGTATTCCGTACGTACGCACGCGCGATGATTTCATTTTTCCGTAGGATGGATAGAAGGTGAATTAGGTTTGTTTCATATTTATAATAACATTTCAGTATGTAAGTAATACTGATGTTATTACTTTATCATGAAACAACTAAATAAGAAGAAGTTGAAGAAGAAAGAAATTGAAAATATCGGTAATGGATATTACCTCTTCTTTGAAACGCCTCTTTGAATCCTCCACTTAGAGAACTATGATTGGTCTTTGAAGAAGACCAGGACCTCTAGAATTATTCTAGGGAAGTGGAGAAGGGATGTTGTCAGGGGTTGGCCGAGCTTGAGTGCTCAAATTGGTGTGAGGAGGAGGGGGAGGAGGTGCCCTTTTATAAGGAAGGAGAGGGGCACCTTAGGAATATCTCAAAATATTATTTTATATTAAATTCAAAATAGGTTTATAATGGTTCCAAAGGGTCTTATTTCAAAGGTAAAGTGGGGATGGGTCGAAATCCTATCAACCAATAGGATTTAGACAAGTTTAGGTTATTATTTTAACCTTATCAATTAGATTTAACTCTAAGTTAAATAATTTAACTTTTGCTGTGTCTTTTTGTTTTCTTACACTATATGGTTAATATACTAACAATAACATGACAAACTAACCCCAGGTTGTTTATTATTAATATATATATCCTTATCTATGTCATTTGGCCGAACCATAGATTTTTAGAAATAAAATAACAATTAATAATATAATATTTTATTTAAAAACTATTTTGTGTCAATTTTGACACTATTTGATATATGATTTTTGTGAAAGTCATAACAGAATTATATGTTCGAACCAAGTTGATTAAATCAACACTAATATATCATAGTAACCTAGAAAATTAGTTTAACTCATAAAAAGTCTCAAATTACATTTATTTGGGCATTTATAACATCAATTATGTTAACATTTCCTTAAAAGGGTAATTATTGCGTCATCGTTGTGTCATAAATAAATTAATTTATTTAAGGTCTAAAAATTATAAATAAAATATCATTATGTAGTAAATCTGTTTATATTTGTAATTAATATTTATAATCGAATTTATCTTATGTATAAACCCATATTAAAATTGTTTTAGTTATTAAACTTTGATTTTAACTATTTTAACTATTCATTAAATAAAATAATATTAAATGTCATAATCTAATCCAAGTGGACCTAAATGGTCATATTATACTCATACAGTTGTTTTTGGTCGAATTAAACTTATCCAATAGAATTAGGACATGTGTTAGGGTAATAGTAATATCATATTTACCCTTAGTTACCCTGTTTACTATTAATCACGGTAAAAAAATAAAAAGTTACTATTCACCGAAAAATTATTTTTATCTCATTGAACCACATTTTACATACTTTTATCAACCGTGTCTGTCGGATTTTCGAAATTCCATTCACAGAAGCGGTAAAATTATGTTTTATGCAAAATTCAGTTTTTAACCTACCACTTAGTGGTTTCACTATTCATCAAAAATTGAAAGTTTTCAGAAAAATACCAAAATTTCACCCTAGGCTAATTTCGGTATTCCGAATCCAAAAATGAAGTCCATTTTGAAAGATAAAATTTCAAATAGTGGTTATTACTATTCAAAACGGCTATTTTAAATAATATTTTAATAGCATATCGTCGTTTAGTGAAACTCGGTATTGCGTACAACGCAAGCTATCGAGGAAGGTCGTGATTGTGTGTAAAGTTATCCAAGCTAGTGTGTAGTGAAAGATTCCTTTGATGATATATACAACATGAAAACAAAATATTACTCATAAAAATATCGGGTGTTACATTCTACCCCCCTTAAAAAGAATTTCGCCCTCAAAATTCGTCACTTTGTAACAAACAGATGAGGATACTTCTCCCTCATCATATCCTCAAGCTCCCATGTAGCTTATTCAAGTTGGTGGTTCCTCCATAAAACTTTCACCAATTGAGTGGTCTTGTTTCGTAGGACTTTTTCGCTACGATCCAGAATCCCTATCGGTTGTTCTTCATAAGAAAGATCTTGCTCCAGCAGTACAACTTCTGAGCTGAGTACATGTGAAGGATCAGGTATGTACTTTCTCAGGAGAGATACATGGAACACATAGTGAACTTGAGAGAGATTCTGTGGAAGCGCCAATCAGTAAGCTACCTTTCCAACACGATCCAGTATTTTGAAAGGACCGATATATCTAGGGCTCAACTTCCCCTTCTTTCCAAATCTCATAACCCTCTTCCAGGGAGATATTCGTAAGAACACTTTATCACCCACTTCAAACTCTAGGTCTTTTATTTGGTTGTCGGAATAACTTTTCTGTCGACTCTGAACTGCTTTTAGGTGTTGTTGAATAGATCTGACCTTTTCTTCCATTTCATCAACGAGATCAGGTCCTAATAGCTTTCTTTCCCCAACTTCTTCCCAGCAAGTTGAAGTCCTGCATTTCATTCCATAGAGAGCTTCATAAGGAGCCATCTGAATACTAGAGTGAAAGATATTATTATAAGAAAATTCCACCAAAGGTAGGTGTTGATCCCTACCTCCTTTGAAATCCATAGAGCAGGCTCCCAAAATATCTTCTAGGGTTTGAATTGTTCTCTCAGACTGTCCATCTGTCTGAGGATGATAAGCAGTGCTGAAACTCAACTCTGTATCCAGAGAATGCTGAAGACTTCTCCTGAAAATTCGAGGTAAATCTCGGATCCCGATCAGATATAATAGAAAGTGGTACCCCATGCAATCTTACCACTTCCATTACATATATCCTGGCAAGCTGATCTAGAGAGAAATCCTCTCTAATAGCAATGAAGTGTGCAGACTTTGTAAGACGATCAACTATGACCCAGATAGCATTATTACCTTTGGATGATTTAGGAAGTCCTGTGACAAAGTCCATAGTGATGTTTTCCCATTTCCATTCGGGTATGGGTAATGGTTGTAACATCCCCTTAGACTTCTGTCTCTCATCTTTAACTTGTTGCCAAACCAAGCAGCGAGAGACATATTCAGCAACATCTCTTTTCATGCCATCCCACCAAAAGTACTCTTTCAGGTCCCTATACATCTTCGTGCTTCCAGGATGAATAGAGAATGAAGAACTATGAGCCTCATCCAGAAGCTCCTTCTTTAATTCGGGGATGGGAGGAACACAAACCCGATTCTTGAACTTTATTATCCCATCACAATCAAGGTTGAATTTAGGAACATTTCTCACCTTCTTTTTTGACTCGACATATTCTTTTTGTGCCTCTTTAATCTTCACATGTATAGATGGTTGAACATTCATTTGAGAAAGATAAGATTTTCCCCTTCCATTGTTATTCCAAGATCCATTCTTTGTAAATCCATAAATATTGAATCTTTTGTGATCCTCATCGTGGATAAAATAGCATGGTCTTGTCGACTTAATGCATCTGCCACCTTGTTTGCTTTCCTAGGGTGGTAATGGATTGAGCAGTCATAATCCTTAATCAGCTCCAGCCATCTTCTTTGACGCATATTCAGCTTCTTTTGTGTGAAAATATACTTTAAACTTTTATGATCAGTATAAATATCACACCTTTCACCATAAAGGTAATGCCTCCAAATATTTAATGCAGAGATTACCGCAGCTAACTCCAAATCATGTTTTGGGTATTTTTTCTCATGGATTTTCAACTGTCGTGAGGCATAACCTATCCCCATATCATTTTGCATAAGAACACACCCCAATCCCTTCTTGGATGCATCACTGTAGATCACAAACCTTTTTCCACTACAAGGCAGTGTGAGCACAGGTGCACTGGATAACCTTCTTTTCAACTCCTTGAAATTCTCTTCACATTCCTCTGTCCAAACAAACATAACTCCTTTCCGAGTCAACTTGGTGAGTGGATTAGATAATCGTGAAAAATATTTTAAAAAACGTCGATAATATCCAGCCAAACCGAGAAAACTTCGGATCTCAGTTACTGTTATTGGTCTTGACCATCTTTCGATAACCTCTGTTTTTGCTGGATCCACAGATATCCCCTCTTCTGAGATTATGTGACCCAAAAATGAAACATTTTGAAGCCAAAATTCACACTTGGTAAATTTGGCATAATGCTTCTCCTTTCTCAGGGTCTTCAATATAATTCTCAAGTGATCTTCATGCTCTTCCTTGCTCTTTGAATATACAAGAATATTTTCTATAAAGACTACCACAAATTGATCAAGATAGTCTCTAAAGACTCTATTCATTAGATCCATGAAGATTGCAGGGGCATTAGTAAGACCAAATGGCATCACTATAAATTCATAGTGTCCATACCTTGTACAGAAAGCCGTCATTAGTATATCCTCCCTTTTGACCCTTAATTGACGATACCCTAAATGAAGATTAATCTTGGAAAAGTATTGAGCTCCGCGTAGTTGGTCAAATAAGTCATCAATGCGTGGGAGAGGATATTTGTTCTTGATAGTGATCTTGTTAAGTTCTCGATAATCAATGTAGAGTCTCATTGATCCATCTTTCTTCTTTACAAATAGAACAGGTGCTCCCTAAGGTGACGCACTAGGGCGTATGAATCCCTTATCAAGATTCTCTTGGAGTTTCTTCTTCAATTCTTGCAACTCAATTGGGGCCATTCTATAAGGTGTCTTTGAAATAGGCAAAGCACCCGGTACGAGTTCTATTGAAAATTCAACTACACGATTTGGTGGAAGACCCAGTAATTCCTCTGAAAAGACATCATCAAACTCCCGTATGATGGGCATATTCTTAATCGTGAGATTCTAACCAACCATTTAAGATAAATAACCTCCATTTAGTGGAATCAATACCCATAAAATGGAAGAAATTTCCACTGGAAGGTTATGTTCATCCTTGCATTGATAGACGATCATAGATTGATCTGGAATATGAAATGTGACTTCCCTTCTTTGGACATTGATATGAGCTCGATATAAAGAAAGCCAATCCATGCCAATAATCACATCAAATTACACTATAGGAAGGATCGCCAGATTTCTAGGAAGCACTTTCCCACAAACGTCGATCGAAGAAGAATTATAAACTTTTTATGCGACTGTTGTGTCATTAGGTGTTGTCACAGCTAACTCAACATCTAATTGTTGAGGTAATACGGTGATACCCTTAGAAAATTCTTCAGAAATAAAATAGTGGGTGGATCCAGAATCAAATAAAACATTTGATACTTTAGAGTGGATAGTAAGTGTACCTTTCACCACTTCGTTATCGTACTCCACATCGCTGATAGAAATTTCATGTGACTTTCCTTTGTCTTTAGCCTTAAGAGTTTGTTGACGTCGACCATCATCATAAACCCTTGGATTTGGGCATTGATTGGCATAATTCCCCATCTCCTTGCACTTGAAACATTAAAGTGTAATAGGTTCATTCTGTGTATCCCTTCCTTTGTTTGCATCATTAGACATCTTCTTCCCATTATCGCGGCATTCAAATGCCCAATGACCTTCCTTTCCACATTTGAAACATTTACTTGTCCCTTTAAGACAACACCCTCTATGTTTCTTTCCACACTTTGAGCATAAGGGAAAGCTCATCTTCTTTTCAGTGTGCTCTTTAGATTTTCCATTAAATTCCATTTTCCTCTTCTTATCAAACCCATATGACTGATGGGTTACTTTAATCTCCATCTCGACTTTGAGAGCACATCGAACGATTTCCTCATAGCTATTGAAGTCCCTTATTGCTAACGCCCTTCAAAGACTTGGTTTTAAGCCACTAAAGAATCGATCGATCTTACTCTCGGGTTGGATAATAATACCAGAAGCGTACCTTTCATGTCTTGTAAAATTTGCTTCATAGGTACCAACAGATTCATCATCCCTTTGCTTCAGTTCAAGAAACTCTTTCATCATCATTGTACGGAGAATACGAGGGAATTACTTATTGAAAAATAAGTTCTTGAACTCGTCCCATTCCATGGATTCAATTTCATCCCTTTGCCTCGTATTCTTAATAAGATTCCACCATTGATTAGCATCTCCTTCCAAACGATACACTGCTAGGATTACTTTATCATGTTCAAAACATTGAAGAACTGAAAATATCTTTTCAGTAGTACTAATCCATTGTTCAGCAACTAATGGATCAGTAGACCCGCTGAAAGAAGGTGGACGCTACCTCATGAAGGATTCAACAGAATGTTTCTCCTTCCTTTGCTCGTTTAGAAGTCCTGCATGATTCATATCTTGAGAAAGTTGTGTGAGCATGGATACAAGATTTTGCATTCCAACTCCCATATCGTTTGGTTTCTCAGGGGGACAATCATTGCATTGCCCATCGCATTCCGCATTAACACGGTTCTTTCGGGTTCCAGCCATTGACAATAACCATGAAAAATAGTGTGAGCAACACTAATTATAATAGGAAAAACACATTATTCAAGAATAAAATTTTCACTCTTAAGGTCTTATCCTAGGTTATTCATGTCCATTTCTAAAACACTAAGATTGTGTTCTATTCTTAGACTTATCCTTAGGGTTCTTACTAGGGGTTTCACATCCTAGTTTCCAATGGTTGACTATAACCTCCCTCTGATACCAACTATAACGACCCATACATTACATACATTTTTAATACTTCAAAATTGAAGCACACTTATTACAACATATGACAAAACCACAAAGGACCATATAGGTATAGTGTCTTTAGAAACTAGGAAACATAAACAACTGGTTCATAAAGCATCTACTTTGCCTCCCATTTATTTCATCATATCTAGAGTCCCTTTTTGCATATTCTACTTAATATACATCTTCCTGACCTGGGGAATAGAAAACATACAAAAAAGGGTGAGCTCAAATGCTCGGTAAGGGCAAATAAAGGAAATAAAAATCATATCATATCTTTCTGAAAATCATAACCTGCAAAAGAGATCATAATATCATAACATGAAATAAATCATAGAAGTGAAAATGAGATCCCCATAATCATAACATAAAACTTGAAACTTTGTGGCATGCACACATAATCATGGAAAATCATTTCTTGTTAGTCATGACTCATTGCCAAGACTATCTTAGCGGAGAAAGTCCATTTCTGAACCGAGTTCACTACTCGTTTCAGTCCTGTATCACTGAACCGAAATAACCTTCCGTTCCAGCCATGTCTATCTCATGAGATATAAATCTCTACCCAATGCATTGGAGGGAGATATTGGTCCCACCCATCTTATAATGAATCATTCCTTATGTGTTCCACATAATCATAAATCATCGCATAACACATGTAACAAAAATGGGATTTTTGAAACATCATGACATCATAAAACAAATCATATAAGGTAAATGACTTCAAAAAAATAATTCCATCACAAAATAATAAAATCAATGTAATAATAGGGACAAAAACAGAACCCTATATTTTCTTAGATGGAAAATAATTTTGATAAAACATTTGAACTCCATTCTTGAGGAAAATATCATTTCTACTTCAAAAAACACTTTTCTTTTCTTAACATGTCATACAATTATAAACTAAAAGAAGTTTATTAAAAATAATATTCAAAACTTATAAAGGAAGATTCTTGGAAATAATGTTTTAGAAATCCTTTCTTGCTGTATAAGTTAAAAAAACATTCTTCTCGTACTTTTGTCGGAAAAGTCAAAAAGTACCTCGTACGAAAAACGACAAAAGATTCCTTTCATATCTTTTACTAAAAACTCACCGAATGGTAAAATTGGATTTAAACAATTGTACGTGAATGGAAATAATATTACATATTGAGGAAACATAGATGTGGATGATAAAATACACTCCAGTAAATTCCAATGTATAAACAATCTCGGATAAAAATGAGATTGTGATATTTCCCTTACCTTAGGTCCGATTTGCTTTGTACGTGTCCGAAGCTCCTGTATAATGGTTTAAATAATGTTATTGACTTATTCCAGAATCATACATATTGATATGATATCATATATGGTAATATTCTTAGCTTCTTATTATTAATATTTCATGGTTACTTGTTACTCGGGTCTTTATTGCCTTTTGTTCTTATGCGTGTTTTGCCGAATAAATTCTTATTCTTCTTTTAAGGTTATAGATACCTTATATCCAGAATGGTATTATTGTAACATATATCATATTTATTCATTCAATTCATTTATATAATTACTACGTAATGATGATCATGTAGAACGAGTCGCATCACATCGTGGAGACGGTATTCCGTACGTACGCACGAGCGATGATATTGTTCCCATGATCATGGAATTGTATTTAAGTGTATTTATACTATTTCAGTATCAATATAACCTTATAATAATCATATATAGTTACTCATTACACCATTATACCCATCCTTGTAAGGTGATGGTGGAAAATAGATTACACCATGGCGTGGAGACGGTATTCCGTACGTACGCATGCGCGGTGATTTCATTTTTCCGTAGGATGGATAGAAGGTGAATTAGGGTTGTTTCATATTTATAATAACATATCAGTATGTATGTAATACTGATATTACTACTTTATCATGAAACAACTAAAGAAAAAGAAGTTGAAGAAGAAAGAAATTGAAAAGATCGGTAATGGATATTACCTCTTCTTTGAAACGCCTCTTTGAATCCTCCACTTAGGGAACTAAGATTGGTCTTTGGAGAAGACCAGGACCTCTAGGATTATTCTAGGGAAGTGGAGAATGGATTTTTTCAGGGTTTGGCTGAGCTTGAGTGCTCAAATTGGAGTGAGGGGGAGGGGGAGGAGGTGCCCTTTTATAAGGAAGGAGAGGGGCACCTTAGGAATATCTCAAAATATTATTTTATATTAAAGTCAAAATCGGTTTATAATGGTTCCAAAGGGTCCTATTTAGAAGGTAAAGTGGGGATGGGTTGAATTCCTATCAACAAATAGGATTTAGACAAGTTTAGGTTATTATTTTAACCTTATAAATTAGATTTAACTCTAAGTTAAATAATTTAACTTTTACCGTGTCTTTTTGTTTTATTACAATATATGGTTAATATACTTTCTATAACATGAAAAAAGAACCCCAAGTTGTTTATTATTAATATATATATCCTTATCTAAGTCATTTTGCCGAACCTTAGATTTTTAGGAATAATATAACAATTAATAATATAATATTTGATTTAAAAACTATTTTGTGTCAATTTTGACACTATTTGATATATGATATTTGTGAAAGTCATAACAGAATTATATGTTCGAACCAAGTTGATTAAATCAACACTAATATATCATTGTATCCTATAAAATTAGTTTAATTCATTAAAAGTCTCAAATTACATTTATTTGGGCATTTATAACGTCAATTATGTTAACATTTCCTTAAAAGGGTAATTACTGCATCATCGTTGTGTCATAAACAAATTAATTTATTTAAAGTCTAGAAATTATAAATAAAATCTCATTATGTAGGAAATATTTTTATCATTCTAATGAATATTTATAATCGAATTTATCTTATATATAAACCCATATTAAAAATGTTTTAGTTATTAATCATTGATTTTAACTATTTTAACTATTCATTAAATAAAATAATATTAAATGTCATAATCTAATCCAAGTGGACCTAAATGGTCATATTATATTAATAAGGTTGTTTTTGGTCGAATTACACTTATCCAATAGAATTAGGACATGTGTTAGGGTAATAGTAATATCATATTTACCCTTAGTTACCCTATTTACTATTAATCGCAGTAAAAAAAGTACAAAGTTACTATTCACCAAAAAATTATTTTTATCTCATTGAACTACATTTTACTTACTTATATCAACCGTGTATATCTGATTTTCAAAATTACATTCACAGAAGCGGTAAAATTATGTTTTATGCAAAATTCAGTTTTTAACCTACCACTTAGTGGTTTCACAATTCATCAAAAATTTAAAGTTTTCAGAAAAATACCAAAATTTCACCCTAGGCTAATTTCGGTATTCCGAATCCAAAAATGAAGTCCATTTTGAAAGGTAAAATTTCACAAAGTGGTTATTACTATTCATAACGGTTATTTTAAATAATATTTTAATAGCATATCGTCGTTTGGTGAAACTCGGTATTGCGTACAACGCAAGCTATCGAGGAAGGTCGTGATTGCGTGTAAAGTAATCCAAGCTACTGTGTAGTGAAAGATTTATTTGATGATATATATATAACATAAAAACAAAATATTACTCATAAAAATCTTGGGTGTTACAGATGGGGCAGACAAAGGACAACCCCATGATGCTCCTCGTCCTCAGAGATCAGAGTGCGGCCGTGGTGGTGGTTGTCATCAGGGTCAAAGAGGTCGTAGAGGAGGTCATGGTCAGCTTCATGCTTTAGTGTTGCCAGCTCCTAGTGAGCCAGACATCGTCCGAGGTACCCTTTTCTTGTTTTCTACCTTGGTGTATGCCTTGTTTTATTCCAGAGTGACACACTCCTTCATATCACCTACCTTTTTTATGCCTTGGGAATTGAGGAAGAGAGGCTTCCAGTGCCCTTGACATTGACTACGCCAGTTGGAGGTCGAGCTAACTTGTTTGAAGTATGTAGAGATTATGAGCTAGTGTTGGGGCAGCACCGCTCTTGAGGAGATTTCCTATGTTTACGAATACAACCATATGATGTCATCCTTGACATGGATTGGTTGTATTTGGTGCAGGCTATCATGGACTTCTTCATGAATAACGTTATCTTCTTCGGTGCGGATGGAGAGAAGGTGGTGTTTGTTGGTGAGGGACATCCTCAGATGGGTCATAGGTGTGTTCCAATCATTATCACTCTAGATGGCTGAGTTGTTGCTGAGTTCTTCAGAGGTTCATAAGATGGTGTTTCCTAGGGGTGTGGAGGAGTACCCTGATGTCTTCCTAGAAGAGGTCATAACATTACCCCCCTCAATGAGATATCGAGTTTGGGATCAAGCTATAGCGAGGAGAGTCTCCTATCTCTATGTCTCTGTATATGATGTCCCCTTATGAGTTGCAAGTGATACGTATACAGCTTGATGGTCTATTTTAGTGTGGTTTTTTTCGACCAAGTGTGTCACCATAGGGTGCATCGATCTTGTTCGTGAAGAAGGCTGATGGCAGTTTGCAGTTGTTTGTCGATTATTGTCTCTTAAACAATGTGATAATAAAGAATCGCTATCCTCTTCCGCAAGTGGATGAATTATTCGATTAAATGAAGGGTGAAAGGTGTTTCTCAAAGATCGACTTGCGGTCAGGATATCATCAGATGCGGGTGAAGGATGAGGATATTCCGAAGAATGCTTTTCATTTTCGTCATGGGCATTATGAGTTCCTTGTAATGTCGTTCAGCGTTACGAATGCTGCAGATTTTTTCATGGGTTTGATGAACGCTGTGTTCTGTGAGTTCCTGGACAAGTTTGCGGTGGTTTTCATCGATGACATCCTTGTGTACTCTACATCTGAAGAGGATCATCCAGAGCATCGACGAGCCGTTTTGGGTGTTCTTCGCTAACATCAGTTGTTTGGGGAGTTGTTGATGTGTGAGTTTTGGGCTCGAGAAGACCGTTTCGTGGGGCATGTTGTGTCCCAACAAGTCGTAGCTGGGGATCCATTGAATATAGAAGTAGTGGTGTCTTGGGATTCCCCTAAGACAGTGTCAGAGGTGCAAAGTTTCCTTGATCTCGCATACTATTACCGGAGGTTCGTAGCCAATTTTTCACGGGTTGCGACTCCTCTAACAGCTCTGACTAGGAAGGATTAGGCCTTCTAATGGACTAATCAGTGCCAGGAAACCATTGAGTATCTAAAGGAGAAGTTAACAAGTGCTCATGTTCATTGTATTCTAGCTGAGGGAGTCCAGTTTGATGTTTTCTGTGATGCTTCACATCTAGGTCTAGGTTGTGTTCTCATGCAGCAGAGGTCAATTGTTTCATATGGGTCTCAGTAGTTGCGTCCCCATGAATAAAACTACTCCTCCCATGATATTGAGTTGGCAAAAGATGTGTTTTCTCTAAATTTGTGGATACATTACCTCATTGGTGAGCACTTTGTGGTTTTCAGTAATCATAAGAGTTTGAGCTATGTTTTCTCCCAATGTGACTTGAACTTATTACAGCATCGGTGGATGGAGTTCATAAAGTAATACGACTTCGAAATATCATATATATCTGGCAAAGGGAATGTTGTAGCAGATGCGCTATGTTGAAAGTCACGTAGTGATGTTGTGCATGAATCCAGTGATTCTTGGAGAGTAATTGAGGAACTATCATCATTGCATCTTATTATAGAAGAGGTTGGAGGTAGAGGTTTTATTTTCTAGATGATGGTACAGTCATCCCTATTGAACAAGGTGGAAGATTTGGGTGATCCAGAGGTGGAAGTTTGGAGAGACAGAGTTGTTTTTAGAGATTCTCCTGATGGTAGGTCAGAGGATGATCAACACCGAGTGTTGTATCATGGAAGGATTTTTGTTCCCTTGGCGTTGCAGGAGACGATTCTCTGAGAGTTCCATAGTTTGCCCTTAGCAGTACATCCTAGTGTGAAAAAAGATGTACCAATCTTTGAGGAGTCGATTTTAGTGGCCTGGGCTGAAGCATGCGGTTGCGGAGTTTGGGTCTCGATGTTTAGTCTGCTAGAAGGTGAAGTCCGAACACCGTGTTCCTGGTGGTCTTCTCCAGCCATTAGACATTCCTCAGTGGAAGTGGGAGGACATCTCAATGAACTTTGTTACAGGTTTACCTCGAGCTCCAGGAGGACATGATGCTATATGGGTGGTAGTTGATCATTTAACAAAATCGGCCCACTTCATAGAAATCACGGAGTTGAGCTCAGTGGATGCTTTGTCGAGGCAGTATCTAGAGGAGGTGGTGAGACTTCATGGAGTACCTAGGATGATCATTTCTGATTGAGATATGTGTTTTACCTAAAGGGTTTGGAGAGGTCTCCAGTATGCTTTTGGTTCCCAACTATTCCTTAGCACTGCTTTTCATCCTCAAACGGATGGTCAAACTGAGCGAACCATCCAAACACTTGAATACATGTTATGATCTTGTGTTCTTGATTTTAGAGGTTCATGGATGAGGAAATTACCCTTGGTAGAATTCGCATAAAATAATAGTTTTCACTCCACCATCGGTATGGCACCATTTGAAGCCTTGTATGGTCGGCCTTGCCATTCTCCGTTGTGCTAGACTGGGATCAGAGAGTCAACGAATCTCGGACCAGAACTAGTGCAGAATATAATAGAGATGGTTCAGATGATTTTTGAGAAGATGAAGACAGTGCAAGATCGTCATAAATCATATGCTGATCAAAGGAGGAGACCCTTGGAGTTTAATGTTGGGGATCATGTGTTTCTGCAGGTGACTCCCCGTCGTGGTCAGTGAAGGTTTGGTTGTGGATGTAAGCTTTCTCCCCAGTTTGTTGGGCCTTTCGAGGTGTTAGATCATGTTGGATTGTAGCGTATCAAGTAGCACTTCCCCCATAGATGAGTCAGGTACATGATGTTTTCCATGTATCACAGCTCCATCATTATCTTCATGATGACTCTCACATCACCAATTGGGGAGAGATCGATGTTGATTATGATGAAACCATCGAGGAGAAACCTGTGGAGATCCAAGAAAAAAATGATAAGGTGTTGCATGGATGTTCTATCCCCTTATTTTGTGTCTTGTGGCAACATGGTGGAATGGAGGAGAGTAACATG
This sequence comes from Viscum album, assembly GCA_963277665.1. NCBI lineage: Eukaryota > Viridiplantae > Streptophyta > Magnoliopsida > Santalales > Viscaceae > Viscum > Viscum album. The sequence continues at coordinate 283,012,407 of OY728141.1, forward strand.
GTGTGTGAGTCATAGATCCGTGCTTAGTACCCAGAGTTGTTTAATGTTTAACTATTTTTAGGCAATGATGTTCCCTTCATGGTTAGACCTTTCATGTTTTTTTTTATAAACATCTTTTTTCCTTTTGTGGCCTGCTCTCTTTTGAGAGGTATCTCGATGGATGGTTTTTTGGACCCCTCTTTTCCTTAGTTTGGTTTTAAATTCTAGAGGATGAGAATGTTTTGAGAGGTATCTGATGTAATGGCATGGACCACTCTGGTCCCTTACATTGTGAATATGTGGTGTTGGAGGTGTTCCGAGAGGTCATGATGACTTATCCCCAACACTTTTCCAAATTTCCAGTTCTGCGAATAGTGTTTTCAGTTTTTTGAATAGTAACGGTAAGTTTATAGTGTTTCACAGATCGGTAGTATAGATCAATAGCAAAGATCGGTTACAGGGATCGGTAGCACAGATTGATAGCACAGATCAGTAGCACAGATCTGTAGCAGAGATCGGTAGCAAAGATCAGTATCACAGATCGGTACCACAGATCGGTAGCACAGATCGATAGGTGTACGGTAACAGTGGGTGAATAGTGTTTCCAGATTCCTACAGTTTTTCCCCTTTTGATGTTTCCTATTACGTAAAATACATTTAAAGCCTTATTTTTAAGGACTCTTAAGGCCGATTAAAAGGCCATAAATCCTAAATTAATTATTCCTAAGGTCGGGGTGTTTTTACTAGGTCAAACCATGTGGGTTAATGGAATCTATTTGTAATGGAGAATTAAGCGAATCTTAAACTTTCACCCCATTAAATAATCAAAAATGAACGAGATAGCATTCTCCCTTTTTCTTCCTCCTTTTTATCGGTTATGAGATGCTAAAACCATTCAATCCTTCCTGTAGGAGTTGCATAATCAAACTTTACTCCTCGTATTGGTTCTACTCTATTTTGATGCAACCAAGCTGTATCTATCAATCTTCGATATAAGGTACGTTGTATCGATGTTCTTTTGGGGTTCATCTTCTCCAGTTCCCCTTTCCTTTTTATAACATGTAATTTCCATGCTTCTAATGGGTTTTTATTAGGGTCTAATGGGTTCTGTCGTACCGTGGCATCCTTGGGTGGATGCAGTTGTCACGAGGGGAGGATTGTAACCCGTTTTGTGGATCAAGAACGTCATGAACTCTTTGAGTTAGGGGATTCGCGATTCTATCTCTTTTACTTTAAATTGCATTGTTATCATGTATAATTTTATTAGATGACTTTAGAATTGACTTAATAAATATATTTGAACCAGATTAATAAATTGTTATCGCTCGTATGTTATTGCCACATGTTTTACTAGATAGTGTGATATCTATGCTTGCTTTGCTTAGATGTTCTTTCATGATTGAAATTGATAAAGAACGTAATTCCAGAATTGATTGATAATTAATTGGATAAAGATAAAGAGGCATGTAAATGAATCCAGTTGTTTCCATTGTTGTAGTTGTTTTAAATTTATGTTAATAAAATTGGCATAGTAAGTATGTTAAATATTTTGTGATAGCTTACTGAAGAGGTTTCATTGAATTGGAACCTACGAATTGAATTTTTTAATTCAAGAGGGATTAAATAACTGGTTGGTTGATAAAAGGTAACTCCTGATAGGGTCCTTAGTTACCCTCTTGTTCAAAAGGTTGAGTGCCTTGTGCTTTAGAGCCATGAGTGATCATTTTGTATGAAGGGTGGATGCCTTGTTAAAGGGCCAAGATAACATTTAATGTGATGTTTAATTACCTACTTCTTGTACTATGATGTGACCCTGGAGGGGTGTTGTAATGTGTGGAGGTTGGGAGGGCTTGTGGTTGTGGCAGCGGATGATTCCTAGAGCTTCTAGATGCATCTGTTTATGCATGTAGGTGTTGGGGAGGACATAAGTGATGATGGAAAGGGATGGATGTGTATGTTGGATGCTTGGTGACTTTGATTAAAGGTTTATCTACTTTACTATTCCCCACTACTCAAGGCAGCTGGTCTTGCTTACCCTTCTTCCGAAGGAGGTGAAGACGCGCGAGGTATGACATGTGCTTTCAGTGTCTAGCTTCTCAAAGGATAATGGGTATACGCTCTTGATATAGGCGGCAACGACTTGACGGGTAGTACATCTACTCAGTGTGTTGAGCCCCCTTGTGTTTAGTAGCATAGAATGATTTTGTAGAATGCCTACGAATATGGGAAAGTAATTCTGTAATGAATATTTGAATAAATGATGCTAACCTATGGGGTTGGAGTTTGCAGGAATATAATGATTAGGTAGTAATTTTTGAAGGGACAGTGGTCTTTGGGTGTAATGCTAATGAAATTTAATGTGGAATTTTTCATGGTTATTTAATGTGCAAAGAGATAATTAACGTAAAGTGGAATTGTTGAAAAAGGTAATAAAGTGACCTAATGAAGTTCTTTAATTGGTTGTGTGCTTATAGGATACCTAGTCTTAGAAATAGAATCCCGGAGTCTGAGAGATGTTAGCTGCAGTTGAGACTAAGACTAAGTTATTCCCATAGTGTGGCATTGAGTTATATATATTCTGTACTTTTTGTGTTTCTATATTATACTCCACCCTTTTAGTAATGGAAACTGACACCCCATGGATTCTGAGCCCTGGGGGTGTTTTCTCGAACATTATGATGGAATGTTTAATGTCTTACCTCCCCCTTTAGCCCCACTCTCTTCTCTTGGTAGATACTTGTTCCAATAGACACATTGATTAGTTTTACCATATATGTGTGTAGAGGGTGGTAATGGCTTGTGGTTATTTCACAGACATATATTTTGGATAAAGTATCATATGTACTAATATAGGTGTAATTTGTATAGGTTGTGATGGCTTGAGGATCCTTACTCGGTGTATGGGATGTAATGGCATGAGGTATAATAGCTGACATATGATACAAGTTATGCGGGATGTGGTGGCTCCTGGAAACATACCTGGTTACTTTTGGTAGTGAGGATGGTGTGGTGCTTCGCCCAGGTGTCTATGGGAAATCCCTTGTGGTGTACGAGGTGTAGATTGTGGAGCTTAGCCCAGGTGTCTGTGGGCAAGCCTTTGGATAGAGATGCACAGGACGTATGTCATTGGGGAAAAGTGGAAAACCATTTGGGAAGTATTAGTGGGGAACCCATGATATTCTTTAATATACGCTATATACTTGTATGCGTTACTTAGTGAGAGTAGCCATGGTGTTGTTGGGAACTTCGTATAACTGTTTAGGTGACGAGTTAGTTTTACTTATTGTTCACTGTGCTTTAGCATGATTTCATTACTTTTCCACGAGATGCTTTGGATAGGATCCTACTGAGTATACTGTTATACTCACCCAATGTATATATAAACTATTTTTTAGGTCACTTAGAGCAGGTTGGAGATCAGGTTGGTTACTACTATCTTGTGGTTGCAGGAGCTGTTCGGGCTTGAGGTCACTGATGTTTTTACTTTCTTTTGGGTACTTGAAGTTTTCCCTTTCATTTGTAGTACTTTTTCATGAAATTAAATATTTACACTTAGGTTTTCTTTTATACTTCAGTTTTGAGTTGGAGTTGGTTGGTGTCTATCTTATCTCTCTCTTCCGCATGTGTTCTCTTAGAGGGTAATGCCTCCCATTTGTGTGTTTATTATACCCTCGGTTCTAGTCGCCAACTCGGGGCCTAATGGAGGCGGGACTCGGTGGTCATTATCTCCCTTCTTACATTGTCGTCCCAGGATGGGTACACATTGTGGGGAGGGGGTCATGATAGAGGGGTATCAAAGGTCTAGTTGAGGGATAGAATAGATTTTGGAGTTAGGCACAGGTGAGGTTTCATGGGTTGGTAGGGCAAGGGTTTCATTCATGTTTAGCAAGTGAGGTAAAAACTAGAGACCGGCTCAGACAGAGGTGTTTAGGGCCCCCTATGATCTGTTGCACGGACCTTTAAGTTTACAATGGCTACTAAAATGGTGATACTGGTTGCAGGGTGGATACCTAGGAAAGGATCATGCATCTTTCTTCTTTGTGCCTGTGTTTGAATGGGTAGACCTTGGGATAGGTTAACCTAGAATGAATGAAAGAAAAAATTTAATTATTTAAAGTTGAGTCTTCCATATTCCAGGTTTAAGAGCTCTAACAGTTTGTTCTTTTGCAGGAATGGCTCCAGGTCGACGTCCTCATCAGGCCCACATAGAAGATGTCCAGCAGGCTGTGCCAGCAGATCGTCGTCGGGTAGAGGTTAACGATGATGACACTTGGAGAAAGACACTTCGAGAGTTTCAGCGCCAGAGTCTGTGTATGTATGATGGCTCCATTTTAGATGCAGTCATGGAAGGCTGGTTAGAGGAGGTCGAGATCGTCTTTAGTTCAATTCATGCTCGAAAGGAACACTGGGTGTCCATATTTGTGATGATGCTGCGTGGAACAGCAAGGCAATGGTGGATCTTGTTCCTCAGGGATCGTGAGGAATTAGCGATCTCATGGGAAGAGTTTCGAGACATGATTAGAGTTGAGTTCCTTTCCTCGACCGTGAAGGTGTCTAGTTGTCAATAACTTCTTACCCTTCGATAGGGGAGCTCCAGTTTTCAAGAGTTTGGAATCTATTTCAGGAACCTTCTACGATATGCTTCAAACCTATTACCAGATGAGGAGGCCAGGGCGAGGCATTTTGAGGAGGATTTGCATCCAGAGATCCAGCGCCAGGTCACCCCATTTATGCTGAAGACATATCTTGAGGTGCTGGTGAGGGAATAGGTTTTTGAGAGGACATTGTCCAGGACAAGATCATCATGAGAGGGGAATCGTCAAGATTCCTCACGAAGCAGAGCTGTGGTCTGGGGTTCCCGGTTTTTAGGGAAGAATAGTTTCTGTTCACCTGGGGGTAGGTCCCAGCGCTTCCCATCTCGTTTATCTAGAAGCAGCAACTCTTAGGCCTATGCCAATGGATCAGGAGATTGCTTTTCTTATGGTGGTCAAGGTCATCAGTAGTGGGGGTGCCTGGATTTTTGGAGAAGTCATCGTGTATCGGGCGCTCCGCTCCAGGTTCCTCCGTTGAGGCAGTCCCATCCGAGGCAGCAGTAGCAGGTTTCACCTGCTTTATATTACCAGAGGGTAGATAGGGCAGGCTAAGGACATCCACATGACACTCCTCGTCTATAGAGAGTAGAGCGCGGCCATGGTCGTGGTCGTGATCAGGGTCAGAGAGGTCGTGGAAGAGGTCGTGGTCAGCTTCATGCTATAGTGTTGCCAGCTACAGGCGATCCAGACATTGTCTGAGGTACCCTTTGCGTGCTTTCTACTTTGTTGCATGCCTTGTTTGATTCAGGAGCGACCCACTCATTCATATCACTTACCTTTTTCCATGCCTTGGGACTTGAGGCAGAGAGGATTCTAGTGCCCTTGGCATTGACTACGCCAGTTATAGGTCGAGCTAACATGTTTGATGTATGTAGAGATTGTGATCTAGTGTTAGGGTAGCACCGCTCTTTGGGAGATTTCCTATGTTTCTGAATACAACCATAGGATGTCATCCTTGGAAAGTATTGGTTGTAATCGGTGTAGGCTATCGTGGATTGATTCAAGAAGAAGGTCATTTTATTTGGTGCAGATAGAGAGCAGGTGGTGTTTGTTGGTGAGCGAGATCCTTGGATGGGTCATAGGTGTGTTCCATCATTATCATCCTTGATGGCTGAGTTGATGCTATGTTCTTCAGAGGTTTAGAAGTTGGAATTTCCAATGGTCGTGGAGGAGTACCCTAATATCTTCCCCGAAGAGGTCATCGCATTTTACCCTCGATTAGATATCGAGTTTGGGATCAAGCTACAGCCAGGAGCATCTCATATCTATATGTATCCATATAGGATGGACCCTTATGAGTTATTAGAGCTACGTATAGAGCTTGATGGTCTCTTTTAGTGTGGTTTTGTTCGTCCAAGTGTGTCACCATGGGGTGCACCGGTCATGTTCGTGAAAAAGGCCGACGACAATTTGCGGTTGTGTGTCGATTATTGTCACTTAAACAATGTCACAATAAAGAAACACTATCATCTTCTCCATGTTGATGACTTATTCGATAAACTGAAGGGTGAATGTTGGTTCTCAAATATCAACTTGCGGTCATGATATCATCAGATGCGGGTGAAGGATGACGATATTCCGAAGACTGTTTTCCATTTTCATCAAGGGCTTTATGAGTTCGTTTTTTGCCATTCGGCGTGATGAATTTTCTAGATATTTTCATGGATTTGATGAACGCTGTGTTCCGTGAGTTCCTGGACAAGTATGTGGTGGTTTTCATCGACGACATTTTTGTGTACTCTACATCTGAAGAGGATCATGCAGAGCATCTACGAGCCGTTGTGGGAGTTCTTCGCCAACATCAGTTGTTTGGGATGTTGTCAAAGTGTGACTTTTGGGCTCTAGAAGTCCTTTTCTTGGGTCATGTTGGGTCCCAACAAGGAGTATCTATGGATCTATCGAAGGTAGAAGCAATGGTGTCTTGGGCAGCCCCAAACACTATGTCAGAGGTGCGAAGTTTCCTTGGTCTCAAAGGCTTCTACAGGTGGTTCGTAGCCAATTTTTCACAGGTTGTGACTCCTCTAATAGATCTGACCAGGAAAGATCAGGCCTTCGAATGGACTGATCAGTGCTAGGAAGCCTTCGAGTATCTATAAGAGAGGTTAGTAAGGGCTCATGTTCTTTTTCTTCCAGCCGAGGGAGTCCAGTTTGATGTTTTATACGATGCATCACGTCTAGGGCTAGGCTATGTTCTCATGTAGTAGAGATCTGTTGTTTTCTATGGGTCTCTGTATTTGAATCCCCATGAATGAAACTATTCCACTCATGTTCTTGAGTTGGCAGTCGAGGTGTTTGCTCTGAAGTTGGGGAGACATTACCTCATTGGTGAGCACTTTGTGGTTTTCACTGATCAAAAGAGTTCGAGGTATGTTTTCCTCCAGTGTGACTGGAAACTATGACAGCATCGGTGGATTGAGTTATTATAGGAATACGACTTAGAAATATCATATACACCTGGAAAAGGGAATTTTTTAGATGATGTGATGTGCCGAAATTCACATAGTGATACTGTAGGTGAATCCAGTGATTTCTGTAGAGTAATAAAGGATCTGTCAGCTTTGCATCTTAACATGGAAGAGGTTGGAGGTAGAGGTTGTCTTTTCCAGATGACAGTGTAGTCATCCCTGCTGCAGAAGGTGGAAGAGTCCCAATTGGGTGATCCATAGGTGGAAGTTTGGAGAGATAGAGTTGTTTGTGGTGAGGCCCCTGATGGTTGGTCAGAGGATGAACAACACCGAGTGTTGTATCATGTCAGGCATTTTGTTCCCTTGGTGATGCACGAGATAGTTCTCCAAGGGTTCCATAGTTCACCCTTAGTAGTACATCCTGGTGTGAAAAAGATCTACCGATCCTTGACGAGTCAGTTTTGCTGGCCTGGGCTGAAGCTTGAGGTTGCAGAGTTTGTGTCTCGATGTTTAGTCTTCCAGAAGCTGAAGGCCAAACACCGTGTTATTGGTGGTATTCTCCAAACATTAGTGATTCCTCAGTGGAAGTGGGAGGACATCTCAATGGAATTTGTTACAGGTTTAACATGAGATCTGGGAGGACATGATGCTATATGGGTGGTAGTGGATTGTTTAACAAAATTGTCCCACTTCATAGTGATCAAGGATTCGAGCTCAGTGGAATTTTTGTCAATGCACTATCTACAGGAGGTGGTGAGTCTTCGTGGAGTACCTGGGACAATCATTTCTGATCGAGATCCTTGTTTTACCTCTAGGGTGTGGGGAGGTCTCCAACATGCTTTTGGTTCTCAAAAATTCCTTAGCACTGCTTTGCATCATCAAATGGATGTTCAAACTGAGCAAACCATCCAAACTCTCGAGGACATGTTATGATATTGTGTTCTTTATTTTGGAGGTTCATGGATGAGGCACTTACCATTGGTACAGTTCGGTTACAATAATATTTTTTACTCCACCATCAGTATGGTGCCATTTTAAGCCTTGTATGGTCGACCTTGTCGTTCTCCATCATGTTGTATTGGGGTTGGAGAGTCCGCAATTCTCGGACCAGAACTAGTGCAGAATACAACATATATTCTTTAGATGATTCATGAGAGGATGAAGACAGTGCAAGATCGTCAAAAATCATATGTTGATCAAAGGAGGAGACCCTTGGAGTTTAATTTTAGGGATCATGTGTTTCTGAAGGTGACTCCCCATCGTGGGAAGCGAAGGTTTTGTCGTGGATGTAAGCTTTCTCCCCGGTTTGTTAGGCCTTTCGAGGTGTTAGCTCATGTTAGAGTTGTGGCATATCAAGTATCTCTTCCACCAGAGAAGATTCAGGTACATGATGTTTTCCATGTATCACAGCTCCATTGTTATCTTCATGATGGCTCTCACATCATTAATTGGGGAGAGATTGATTTTGATGAGGATGCAACCTTCGAGGAGTGACCTATGGAGATCCAAGACAAAAAGGAGAAGGTGTTGCATGGGTGTTCTATCCCCTTAGTTCATGTCATTTGGCGACACAGTGCCATGGATGAGAGTACCTAGGATCATGAGTCACAGATACATGCACAACACCTAGAGTTGTTTAATGTTTAACTATTTTCATGTAATGATGTTCGCTCCTTATTTAGACCTTTCAGGTTTTATTTATAAACATCTTTTGTTCCTTTTGTGGCTTGCTCTCTTTTGAGAGGTATCTCGATGGATGGTTGTTCAGACCCCTCTTTTCCTTAGGTTGGTTTAAAATTCTCAAGGACGATAATATTTTGAGAGGTATATAATATATTGGCTCAGACCTCTCTAGTCTATTACATTGTGAAAATGTGGTGTTGGAGGTGTTCCAGGAGGTCAAGGTGACTTATCCCCAACACTTTTCTAAATTTCCAGTTCTGTGAACAGTGTTTCCAGTTTTATGAATAGTAACGGTTGGTGTACAGTGTTTTACAGATTGGTAGCACAGATCGGTAGCACAGATCGGTATCACAGATCAGTAGCATATATCGGTAGCATATGTCGGTAGCACAGATCATTAGCACAAATTGGTAGGTGTACTGTAACGGCAGGTGAACAATGTTTCCAAATTCCTACAGTTTTGCCCCATTTGATGTTTCCTTTAACGTAAAATACATTTAAATCCTTATTTTTAAGGACACATAAGTCCAATTAAAAGTCCATAAATCCTATATTAATTATTCTAATGTTTGGGATGTTTTTACTTGGTTAAACCATGTGGGTTAATGTGATCTGTTTTTAATTGATAATTAAGCAGATCTTAAACAGTCGCCCCATTAAATCGTCAAAAAGGAACGAGATATCATTATCCCTTTTTCTTCCTCTCTGTTATCGGCTATGAAATGCTAGAACCTATCAATCCTTCCTGTAGGAGTTTCATAATCAAACATTACTCCTACGATAGGTTCTGCTCTGTTTTGATGCAACCAAGCTGTATCGATAAATCTTCAATATTAGGTATGTTATATCGACGTTCTTTTTGGGTTCATCTTCTCCCCTTTCCCTTTCCTTATTATAACATGTAATTCCCATGTCTCTAATGGGTTTTTCATGGGGTTTGGATGGTTCTATCGTACTGTGGCATCCTTGGGTGGATGCAGTTGTCGCGAGGGGAGGATCGTGACCTGTTTTTTGGATAAATAATGTCAAGAACTCTTGGAGGAAGGGGATTCGTGCTTCTCTATCTTTTACATGCAATTGTATTGTTATCATGTATAATTCTGCTAGATGATTTTGGAATTGACATAATAAATATATTTGAACCTGACTAATAAATTGTTATTGCTCGTATGTTATTGCCACATGTTTTGCTAGATAGTGTGATATCTATGCTTACTTTGCTTAGCTCTTTGTTCATGATGGAAATTGATAAAGAACATAATTCTAGAATTAATTGATAATTAATTGGATAAAAATAGAGGCATGTAAATGAATCTAGTTGTTGTTGATGTTGTATTTGTTCCAATTATATGTTAATCAAATTGGCATAGTAAGCTTGTTAAATCATTTGTGATAGCTTACTGAATAGGTTTCCTAGAATTGGAACTTACGAATTGAATCTGTTAATTCAACATGGATTAAAGAACTGGTTGGTTGATAAAAGGTAACGCCTGGTAGGGTCCTTAGTTACCCTCTTGTTGAAAGGTCGTGTTCCTTGATCTTTAGAGCCATGAGTGCTCATTCTGTATGAAGGTTGGATGCCTTGTTAAAGGGACAACAACCCATTTGATGTGATGTTTGATTTCCTGCTACTTGTGCTGTGATGTGACCCTGTAGGGGTATTGTGATGTGTTGAGGTAGGGAGGCCTTGGGTTTGTGGCAGCGGATGACGCCTAGAGTGGCGAGATGCATCATTTTATGCATGTGGGTGTCTGGGAGGACACAATTGATGATGGAATGGAATGGATGTGTTTTTTGGATGCTTGGTCACTTTGATTGAATGTTTATCTACTTTTATTTTCCCCACTACTCAAGGAAGCTGGTCTTTCTTACCCTTCTTCCGAAGAAGGCGATGATGTGCGGGGTGTGCCACATGATTTCTATTTCTAGCTTCTAAAAAGAGAATGGTTCTATGCTCTTGATATATGCGACAAGGACTTGACGGGTAGTAGATCTACTCACCGTGTAGATCCCCCTTCTTTTTAGTAGCATAGAATGATTTTCTAGAATGCCTGGGAATATGGGAAAATAATTCTGTAATGAATATTTGAATAAATGATGTTAACCCATGGGGTTGGAGTTTGCTGGAATATAATGATGAGGTAGTAATTTTTGAATGGACAGTGGACTTTGGGTGTGATGAAAATGAAATTTAATGTGGAATTGTTCATGGTTATTTACTGTGAAAAGCGATAATTAACATAAAGTGGAATTGATGAAAAATGGAATAAAGTGACATAATGAAGATCTTTAATTGGTTTTGTGCTTATAGGATACCTAGTCTTAGAAATACCATCCCGGAGTCCGAGAGACATTAGCTGCAGTTGAGACTAAGACTAGGTTATGCCCATAGTTTGGTTTTGAGTTATATATATTCTGTACTTTTTGTGTTTCTATATTCTACTCCACCCTGTCAGTAAGGGAAACTGACACCCCAGGGATTCTGAGCCCTGGGGGTGTTTTCCCCAACATTGTCATGGGAGGTTGAATGGGTGACTACCCCCTTTAGCCCCGCTCTCTTATCATGGTAGATACATGTGCCAAATAGCACAGTGGTTAGTTTCCCATATATGTGTGTAGAGGGCTGTAATGATTTTTGGTTATTTGACACACATATATTCTGGATACAGTATCCTATGGACTACTATTGGTGTAATGTGTATAGTCTGTGATGGCTTGAGGATCCTTACTCGGTGAATGGGTTGTAATGGATAGAGGTATAATACCCGACGTATGATACATGTTATGTGGGCTTCGGTGGCTCCCTGAAACATACCTGGGTACTTTTGGTTGTGAGGATGGTGTGGTGCTTTTCCCAGGGGTCTACGGGCAAGCTATTGTGCTGCACGAGGTGCATATTGTGGAACTTAGCACAGGTGTCTACGGGAAAGCCTTTGGAGAGAGATGCACATAACGTATGTCATTGGGGAAAACTGGAAAACAAGTGGGGAAGTAGTAGCAGGGTACCCTTGATATCTATTACTATATTCTATATTCTTGTAGGCGATACTTAGTGAGAGTATCCATGGTGAGGTTGGGAACATAGTATACCAGTTTAAGTGATGAGTTAGTTTCACTTGTTGTTCACTGTGCTTTAGTATGCTTTATTGACTTTTGCATGAGAGGTTTCAGGGAGGATCCTACTGAGTAAATTGTTATACTCACCCTATGTATATATAAACTATTTTTCAGGTCACATGGAGTAGGTTAGAGATCCGGCTGGTTACTACTAGCTTGTGGTTGGAGAAGATGTTTGGGCTTGTGGTCGCTGTTGTTTTTACTTTCTTTGGGGTACTTAAAGTAATCCCTTTCATTTGTAGTACTTTGTCATGAAATTACATATGTGCATGTGGGTTTTCTTTTATACTTCAGTTCTGAGTTGGAGTTGGTTGGTGTCTGTCTTATCTCTCTCTTCCGCGTGTGTTCTCTTAGAGGGTAATGCCTCCCATTTGTGTGTTTATTATACAATTGGTGCTATTCACCAACCCGGGGCCTACTGTAGTCGGGACTCGGGGGTCATTATCTCCCTTCTCACATTTTTTCCCAGGAGGGGTACACTTTGTGGGGAGGGGGTCGTGGTTGTCTAGTATAAAAGGTATGGTTAAGGGATAGGAAAGAGTTTGGAGTTAGGCACAGGAGAGGTTGCCTGGGTTGGTAAGGAAACGATGTCCTTCATGTTTAGAAATTGAGATAAACACTGGAGACTGGATGAGACAGAGGAATTTAGGGCCCCCTATGATCTATTGCACGGACCATTAAGTTTACAATGGCTACTAAACAAGGTTATACTGGTTGCAGGGTACAGACCTATGAATGTATCATGCATCTTTCTTCATTGTGCATGTGTTTGAATGGGCAGACCTTGGGATAGGTTAACCTAAAATGAATGAAAGAAAACAATTAATTAATTAATGTTGAGTCTTCCATATTCTAGGCTTAGGAGCTCTAACGGTTTGTTCTTTTACAGGAATGGCTTCAGGTAGACATCCTCATCAGGCTCGCATAGAAGATGTCCAGCAGGCTGTGCAAGTAGATCGTCGCCGGGTAGAGGTTGACAGTGACGAAACCTAGAGGAAGACACTCCAAGAGTTTCAGCACCAGAGTCTGCAGAAGTATGAGGGCTCCATTTTAGATGTAGTGAAAGATGACTTGTTAGAGGAGGTCAAGATTGGTTTCAGTTTGATTCGTGCTCGGAAGAAATACTGGGTGTCCTTGGTTGTGACGATGCTACGTGGAGCATCATGGTAGTGGTGTCTCTCGTTCCTTGGGGATCGTGAGGAGTCAGTGATCTCATGGCAGGATTTTAGAGAAAAGATTATATTTGTGTTCCTTTCCTCGACCGCGAAGGCGTATAGTCGTCAGGAGCTTTTTACCCTTCGATTGGGGAGCTCAAGTGTTCGAGAGTTTTGAATATGTTTCAGGAAACTTCTACGATATGCTTCTGACCTATTACCAGATGAGGAGGCTTAGGGGAGGCCTTTCGAGGAGGCTTTGAATCCATAGATCCAGTATCAGGACACCCCATTTATGCTGAAGACATATCTTAAGGTGCTGGAGAGGGAAGTGGTTGTTGAGAGGACTTTGGCCAGTACTATATCGTCACGAGAGGGGAATCATCATGATTCCTAATGAAGTAGAGCTGTGGTCCGGGGTTCCCGTTTTTTAGGGAAGAAGAGTTTATGTTCACCTGGGGGAATGTCCCAGCCCTTCCCATCTCTTTTCACTTGAGGTTGTAACTCTCAGGCCTCTTCCAAGAGATCAGGCACATATTTTTCTTGTGGTGGTCATCGTCATTAGTAGCGGGAGTGCCTGACATTTCAGAGCATTCATCATGCACCGGGCACTCCTCTCCAGGTTCCTCTATTGAGGCTATTTCAGCCAAGGCATCAGTAGTAGGTTGCACCTGCTTTAGATCACTAGAGGGTAGATGGGGCAGGTAGAGAACAGCCCATTGACGCTCCCCGTCCTTAGAGAGAATAGCGTGATTGTGGTGGTGGTGATCATCAGGGTCAGAGTGGTCGTGGAGGTGGTCGTGGTCAACTTCATGCTTTAGCGTTGCAAGGTCCAGGCGTGCCAGACATCGTCCGAGGTGCCCTTTGTTTGTTTTCTACCATGGTGTATTCCTTTTTTTATTCCGGAGTGACACACTCCTTCATATCACCTACCCCTTTCCATGACTTGGGACATGAGGTAGTGAGGCTTCCAGTTCCTTTGGAATTGACTACGCCAGTTGGAGGTTGGGATAACTTGTTTGAAGTATGTAGAGATTGTGAGCTAGTGTTGGTGTAGCATCTCTCTTGGGGAGATTTCCTATGTTTACGAATACAACCATATGATGTCGTCCTTGGCATGGATTGGTTGTATTCGGTGCAGCCAATCATGGATTGCTTCAGGAAGAAGGTCATCTTCTTCAGTGTGGATGGAGAGCAGGTAGTGTCTATTGGTGAGAGAGATCCTTGGATGGGTCATAGGTGCATTCCATCCTTATCATCCTTAATGGCTGAATTGATGTTGACTTCTTCATAGGTTCAGAAGTTGGTGTTTCATAGGGTCATGGAGGAGTACCCTGATGTCTTTCCAGAAGAGGTCATAGCATTACCCCCTCGATGAGAGATCGAGTTTGGGATCAAGCTACAACTAGGAGCGTCTCATATCTCTATGTCTCCGTATAGGATGACCCCTTCTGAGTTACAAGATATACATATACAACTTGATGGTCTTTTGTAGTGCAGTTTTGTTTTTTCAAGTGTGTCACCATGGGGTGCACCGGTCTAGTTCTTGAAGAAAGCTGATGGCAGTTTGCGGTTCTGTGTCGATTATCGTCGCTTAAAGAAAGTGACAATAAAGAACCTCTATCCTCTTCCATGGGTTGATGACTTATTCGATCAATTTAAGGGTGATAGTTGGTTCTCAAATATCGACTTTCAGTTAGGATATCATCAGATGTGAGTGAAGGATGAGGATATTCCGAAGACTGCATTCTATTGTCGTCATGGGATTTATGAGTTATTTGTAATGTCATTTGGCATGATGCATGCTCCAGCTATTTTCATGGGTTTGATGAACGTTGTGTTATGTGAGTTCCTGGACAAGTTTTTGGTGGTTTTCATCGATGACATCCTTGTGTACTCCACATCTGAAGAGGAGCATGCAGAGCATCTACGAGCCTTTTGGGATTTCTTCTCCAACATCAGTTGTTTGGGAAGTTGTCAAAGTGCGAGTTATTGGATCAAGAAGTCCGTTTCATGGGGAATGTTGTGTCCCAACAAGGAGTATCTATGGATCCATCGAAGATAGAAGAAGTGGTGTCTTGGGCAGCCCCTAAGATAGTGTCAGAGGTGCGAAGTATCCTTGGTCTTGCAGACTATTACAGGAGGTTCATAACCCATTTTTCACGGGTTGTGACTCATCTAATAGCTCTGAACTGGAAGGATCAGGCCTTTGAATGGACTGATCAGTATCAGTCAGCCTTCAATTATCTAAAGGAGAAGTTAGTAAGTGCTCATGTTCTTTGTCTTCTAGCTGATGGAGTCCAGTTTTATGTTTTCTGTGATGCATCACATCTGGGACTAGGCTGTGTTCTCATGTAGTAGAGGTCAGTGGTCTCTTATGGGTCTCGGAAGTTGTTTCCCCATGAATGAAACCATTCCACCCATGATCTTGAGTTGGAAGCTGAGGTGTTTGTTCTGAAGTTTTGGAGACATTACCTTATTGGTGATAACTTTCTGGTTTTCACTGATCATAACAGTTTGAGGTATGTTTTCTCCCAGCATGACTTGAACTTAGGACAATGTCGGTGGATGAAGTTCTTACAGGAGTACGACTTGAAAATATCTTATACACCTAGAAAAGGTAATGTTGTAGCTGATGCACTAAGCCGAAAGTCATGTAGTGATACTATGCCTGAATCCAGTGATTCTTGGAGAGCAATGGAGGAATTTTTAGTTTTGCATCTTAATATGGAAGAGGTTGGAGGTAGAGGTTGTTTTTTCCAGATGATGGTACAGTCATACCTGTTGTAGAAGTTGGAAGAGTCCCAGATGGGTGATCCAGAGGTAGAAGTTTCGAGAGATATAGTTTTTTGTGTTGAGGCCCCTGATGGATGGTCGGAGGATGAACAACACCGAGAGTTGTATTTTGGCATGCTTTTTGTCCCCTTGGCGATGCATGAGACGGTTCTCCGAGAGTTCCATAGTTCACCCTTAGCAGTACATCGTGGTGTGACAAAGATGTACCGATCCTTGAGGAGTCGGTTTTGGTGGCATGTGTGGAAGCATGTAGTTGCAGAGTTTGTGTCTCGATGTTTAGTCTTCCAGAAGGTGAAGGTTGAACACCGTGTTCCTGGTGGTCTTCTCCAGCCATTAGAGATTCCTCAGTGGAAGTGGGAGGACATATCAATGGACTTTGTTACAGGTTTACCTCGAGCTCCGGGAGGACATGATGCTATATGAGTGGTAGTGGATCGTTTAAGAAAATTGTCTCACTTCATAGCGATCAAGGAGTCGAGCTTAGTGGATGTTTTGTCGAGGAAACATCTAGAGGAGGTGGTGAGACTTCGTGGAGTACCTAGGATGATCATTTCTGATCAAGATCCTTGTTTTATCTCTAGGGTGTGGAGAGGTCTCCAGCATGCTTTTGGTTCTCAACTATGCCTTAGCACTGCTTTTCATCCCCAAACAGATGGTCAAACTGAGCGAACAATCCAAAATCGTGAAGACATGTTACGATATTTTATTCATGATTTTGGAGTTTCATGGATGAGGAACTTACCCTTGGAAGAGTGCGCTTAAAATAATAGTTTTCACTCCACCATCGGTATGGAGCCATTTAAAGCCTTGTAAGGTCGGCCTTTCTGTTCTCCGTTCTGCTGGACTGGGGTCGGAGAGTCAGCGATTCTCATACCAGAACTACTAAAGAATACAACAGAGATGGTTCAGATGATTCGTGAGAGGATGAAGATAGTGCAAGATCGTCATAAATCATATGATGATCAAAGGAGGAGACCCTTGGAGTTTAATTTTGGGGATCATGTGTTTTTTAAGGTGACTGCCCGTCATGGGCAGCGAAGGTTTGGTTGTATAAGTAGGCTTTCTCCCTGGTTTTTTGGGCTATTTGAGGTGTTAGCTCATGTTGGATTTGTGGCGTATCAAGTAGCACTTACCCTATAGATGAGTCAGGTACATGATGTTTTCCATGTATCACAGCTCCATCGTTATCTTCATGATGACTCTCAAATCATCAATTTGGGAGATATCGATGTTGATCATGATGCAACCTTCGAGGAGCGACCTGTGGAGATCCAATACCAAAAGGAAAAGGTGTTTCATGGGCGTTCTATCCCCTTTGTTCGTGTCTTGTGGTGACACGGTGGCATGGAGGTGAGTACCTGGGAGTGTGAGTCACAGATACGTGCTCAGTACCCAGAGTTGTTTAATGTTTAAATCTTTTCATGTAATGATGTTTCCTTCGTGGTTATACCTTTCATGTTTTATTTATAAACATCTTTTGTTCCTTTTGTAGCCTGGTCTATTTTGAGAGGCATCTCGATGGATAGTTATTCGAAACCCTCTTTTCCTTAGGTTGGTTTTAAATTCTCGAGGACGAGAATGCTTTCAGAGGTATATGATGTAATAGATCAGACCTCTCTGGTCCATTACATTGTGAAAATGTGGTGTTGGATGTGTTCCAAGAGGTCAAGGTGAGTTATCCCGAACACTTTTCCAAATTTCCAGTTCTGGGAATAATGTTTCCACTTTTATGAACAATAACGATAGGTGTACAGTGTTTCAGAGATCAGTAGCACAGATTGGTAGCACAGATCGGTAGCACAAATCTATAGCATAGATAGATAGCACAGATCGGTAGCAGAGATCGGTTGAATAGTTTGGTACCAAGGATCGGTAGCACAGATTGGTAGCACAGATCAGTAGCACAGATCGGTAGCACAGATCAGTAGGTGTACAGTAATGGTAGGTGAATAGTGTTTCCAGCTTCCTACAGTTTTTCCCCTTTTGACGTTTCCTTTGACATCAAATACATTTAAAGCCTTATTCTTAAGGACTTGTAAGGCCGATTAAAAGTCCATAAATACTATATTAATTATTCCTAAGGTCAGGATGTTTTTACTTTGTCAAACCACATGGGTTAATGCGATCCGTTTTTAATGGAGAATTAAGCAGATCTTAAACCATCTCCACATTAAATCTTCAAAAAGGAATGATATATCATTCTACCTTTTTATTCCTCTTTTTTATCAGCTATGAGATGATAGAACCTTTCAATCCTTCCAGTAGGAGTTGCATAATCAAAAATTACTCCCAGGATTCGTTCTGCTCTGTTTTGATGCAACCAAGCTGTATCGATCAATCATCAATATAAGGCTTGTTGTATCGATGTTATTTTGGGGTTCATCTTCTCTTGTTTTCATTTACTTATTATAGAATGTAATTTCCATGATCCTAATGGGTTTTTCTTTTGTCTTGGATGGTTTTTTCATACCATGGAATCCTTTGGTGGATGCAGTTGTTGTGTGGGGAGGATCGTGACCCGTTGTGTAGATAAATAATTTCAAGAACTCTTTGAGGTAGGGGATTCGTGCTTCTCTCTCTTTTATGTGAAATTTTATTATTATCATATATAATTCGGTATGATGACTTGGTAATTGACTTAACAAATATATTTGACCCGGATTAATAAATTTTTGTCACTCGTATGTTATTGCCACATGTTTTGCTGGATAGTGTGATATATATGCTTGATTTTCTAAGCTGTTTATTCTTGATGGAGATTGATAAAGAACATAAAGCCATAATTAATTGATAATTAATTGGCTAAAGATAAAGAGGCGTGTATATGAATCTGGTTTTTGTTGTTGTTGTTGTTGTTGTTCTATTTTTATGTTAATTTAATTTACATAGTAAGCATGTGAAATCTTTTTTAATATCTTACTGAATAGGTTTCCTAGAATTGGAAGCTAAGAATTGAATCTTTTAATTAAATAGGGATTAAAGAACTTGTTGGTTTATAAAAGGTAACGCCTGGTAGGGTACTTATTTACCCTCTTGTTCGAAAGGTCGAGTGCCTTGGGCTTTAGAGTCATGAGTGCTCATTTTGTATAAAGGATTTATGCCTTGTTAAAGGGCCAAGAGACCGTTTGATGTGATGTTTGATTTCGTGTTTCTTGTGTTGTGGTGTGACCCTAGAGGTGTTTTGTGATGTGTGGAGGCAGGGAGGCCTTGTGGTTGTGGCAGCGGATGACGCCTAGATTGGTGAGATGCATCGGTTTATGCATGTGGGTGTCGGGGAGGACACAACTGATGATGGAATGGGATGGATGTGTTTGTTGGATTCTTGGTGAATTTGATTGAATGTTTAATTGATTTACTTTTTTCCACTTCTCAAGGCATCTGGTCTGGATTACCCTTCTTCTGAAGGTGGTGAAGACTCACGGGGTATTCCATGTGCTTTATGTGTCTAGCTTCAAGAAGGAGAATGGGTTTACGCTGTTTCTATATGTGGCAAAGACTCGATGGTAGTACATCTACTCACCGTGTTGAGCCCCCTTGTGTTTAATATCATAGAATGATTTTCTAGAAGGCCTCGGAATATGTGAATGTAACTCTTTATTGAATATTTGAATAAATGATGTTAACCCATGGGGTTGGAGTTTGCTGTAATATAATGATGAGGTAGTAATTTTTGAAGGAATAGTGGACTTTGGGTGTGATGCTGATGAAATTCAATGTGGAATTTTTTAGGGTTAATTAATGTGCAAAGAGATAATTAACGTAAAGTGGAATTGATGAAAAAGGTAATAAAGTGACCTAAGGATGTTCTTTAATTGGTTGTGTGCTTATAGGATACCTAGTCTTAGAAATAGCAGCCCTGAGTCCGAGAGACGTTAGCTATAGTTGAGACTAAGACTAGGTTATTCCTATAGTGTGGTTGTGAGTGATATATGTTCTGTAATTTTTGTGTTTCTATACACTAATCCACCCTGTGAGTAAGGGAAACTCATACCATAGGGATTCTGAGCCCTGGGGAGGCGTTTTCCCCAACATTCTGATGGGATGTTGAATGGCTGGCTACACCCTTTATCCTCACTCTCTTCTCATGGTAGATATTTGTGCCAACATGCATAGTGGTTAGTTCCCCCATATATGTGTGTAGAGGGCTGTAATGTCTTGTGGTTATTTCACACACATATATTCGGAATCTTGTAGCCTCTGGACTACTATTGGTGTAACATGTGTAGGCTGTGATGGCTTGAGGATCCTTACTCTGTGTATGGGCTGTAATGGCTTGAGGTATAACACCCGACGTATGATTCACGTTATATGGGATATGGTGGCTCCCATAAACATACCTGGTTACTTTCGGTTGTGAGGATGGTGTGGTGAATCACCCAGGTGTCTACGGGCAAGCCTTTTTGGTGTACGAGGTGCATATTGTGGAGCTTAGCCCAGGTGTCTGCGGGCAAGCCTTTGGAGAGAGATGCAAAGGACGTATGTCATTGGGGAAAAGCAGAAAACCAGTGGGGACGTAGTAGCAGGGTACCCTTGATATTATTGACTATATGATATATTCTTATATGCGTTACATATTGAGAGTATCCATGGTGAGATTGGGAACGTAGTATACCTGTTTAGGTGACGAGTTAGTTTCACTTGTTATTCACTGTGCACTAGCTTGCTTTCTTTACATTTTCATGAGAGGCTTCAAGGAGGATCCTACTGATTATACTGTTATACTCACCCCTACTTATATATATAATGATTTTAGGTCACTTAAAGCAGGTTGGAGATCAGGCTGGTTACTACTAGCTTGTGGTTGCAAGAGCTGTTCGGGCTTGTTGTCGCTGCTGTTTTTACATTCTTTTGGGTACTTGATGTTTTCCCTTTCATTTGTAGTACTTTTTCATGAAATTACATATGTGAACTTGGGTTTTCTTTTATACATCAGTTTTGAGTTGGAGTTGGCTGTTGTCTATATTATCTCTCTCTTCCGCATGTGTCCTCTTAGAGGGTAATGCCTATCATTTGTGTGTTTGTTATACCCACGGTGCTAGTCGCGAACCCGGGGCCTACTAAAGGTGGGAATTAGGGGTCATTATCTCCCTTCTCACATTGGCGGCCCAGGAGGGGTACACTTTTTGGGGATGGGGTCATGACAAATAGCATGTAATATAAATAGCGAATTTCATAATGATGGAATGCATAATGAAAGACTTCATAACCACATAGTTAAGGCCTTGTGCCAAGAATAAAAATAATATTTTGTCAAGGCCTAGTTCCAAGACACTAGTTTGTCACAGGATACCTACTGATGCATCGAGGAGCTATAGTGGGCTCCACCCGTCACATACGAAGTCCAATGCGTTCCTCATATAATAGTTTGAAACGTACCCTAAACATTCGTAATAAAACTAGCATACGAAAATTCAATACTTTATCCACAAATCATGAATTGTATCAAAATAACACATCCACAATTAAACATATCACAAAACCATCAATACAATATGGAATATTTGTATCATAATAAATCAACCTGAATCATGAATAATATCCCATAAAGGATGTTGACATATTTGAAAATGATCAGTTAAAAATTAGTTGAGAGAAATATCCATATTTTCAGAAATAATTTAAAAGTAATATAAAGAAATTCATTAAAAATATAGATTTGAATCAATGTTTTCCATACCTCTTTGGAACATTTGAATGGAATTAACATTTTAAAACATTCATGTCTATGTAAATATATCCTTAAAATCATTTTGAAAACATGGACATTAATGAGAAATGTTTAGAATAATAAATAATTAAAAGATTTAAAATGATCTTTGTTTAAAATTTATCTTAAAATAATCCTTTTGAAAACACTTTTATGAAACATTTAAATTGATAATAAATATTTCCATGTAGATACTTACGTAAAAACAACCTCGGATAATAAAGAGGTTGTGAAATTAACCCTTACCTTGCACATTAAGTTGGTTGAGGGTATGTTTAACCTCATGTATAATGACCATAGTATGTTATTAAATTATACCATAACCATATTCATATTTATTTTATCATATATGATTCATTTGTAACATTATACTACAAATTTTGACAGTGATTTCCATGTTAAATTATCATTTTGGGTAATAATCGCTTTCTTTATCGTGCGTGTTTTAACTTTTCATTCTTCCTAGTATCAATAAATCATGATTTAAATACTTCCAAAATGTAAACCTTGAGTTATATATCATATATATGAAGAATATAAATATTTATAATATATATATATATATATGAAATGTAAGGCACTTTTTATGGAGACGGTAGGTCGTACGTACGTATAAAAGTTGTTTCAGTTATCATATCATATTGAACATAAGTAAGTGTATAAGATATATGTAATTACATAAATACATATATATATTATCATTATTATGTCATATATTACAAATTTATTAATAATATATATTTTTATAATCATATTTGAATGGTGAATGTGGGAATGAATCACATCGCGTCATGGATACGATTATCCGTACGTACACACAAGCGACAATATCATTATATTGATGGTGAAATTGTATGTAATTGGATGGTATAACATATATAGATAATAATAAACATGTTATATTTATTAATTACATATTTTATACTAATTATTATACCAATAAAAATAATGATGTGTTTGAATGAAAACTACACCACGATGTGGAGACGGTAAACCGTACGTACGAACGTGTAGTGAATTTTTTATTTAGATGATGGATTGAATAAAGAATATGGCTATACAATATTTATAATAACATCATATTATATAGGGGTATTGGATTTATTATTTAGGTATGGAAACAACAATGAAATAAGAAGTGGAATATGAAAAGAACATGAAAGTGGGTGGTGAAATTATTAACGCCTTTTCAGGTGTTTCGTTTTGAGTTGATCAAAATGGATCGTTATACTAGCTTAATATTCAAATTAAGGACTCTAGGTTGATTGAGAGAATTTTGGAGGATATTTTGGTAATGTTTGGCCAAGACAAATGGCTCTGGAGGTGGGATTTTGAGAGAAGGGGAGTGCTCTTTTATAAGAGGGGTGTGGACCACTTTAGAAAAAGATTAAAATATTAATTTATTAAACATTCATATTCAGTTTATAATGGATACAAATGAATTTATTTAGAGAATTAGGTGTTTATGGGTCAAAATAATCTCAAAAAATAGTTTTAAGTCAATTTTTAGTTAGCATTTTAACCTTATCTTTTAGATATAACTCTTAGTTAAATAGTTTAACTTATATAGTGTCTTCTTGTATTCTTACACTATATGGTTAATAAAATCTCTCCAAATATCAAAGAGAACCTCAAGTGGTTAACTAGTGATATATATAATATTATTTAATCCCTTTGGCTGAACCTTATATATTTCGGATTATTATATCAACTAATAATATAGTATTTGTTTTAATAATTAATATATATCAATTTTGATAATATTTGGTATTTTGTTTTTGTGAAATTCATAACACCATATATCTTTGAAAAAAATTTATCTAATCAACCCTGACATGTCATATAAACCTAGTAAATTCGTGGATTCAATCAAAACTTTTATATTATATTTATTTTAATATTTATATTATAAACTATTTTAATATTTCATTAAAAAGGTAATTACTGCATCGTAATTGTGTCATTAAGAAATTTATATTATTAATCACTAAAAATTATAAATAAAATACAATTATGTCGGAATTTTTTTTATATTTCTAATGTATATTTGTAACGCCCCGACCCTAGTTACCCAGAGTCGGTGCATTATTACATAACATTGGCATGATTACAAGAAAGATCAAATCTCGAAAGACCGATTGGTTTAGTAGCCTTGGAAACACTAGATTTATTCATAAGTTTTACATTACATCATAAAATGAAAAACTACTACAAAAACATATTGTCTCCATAAATCCACACTCATATCCCCACATAATATCCCTGCAGGTCATTCATAATTTACTTCTTCACTTCCTGGGAAAAATAAAACATAGAAAAGGGGTGAGCTCAAATGCCCAGTAAGGATAACAATATAGCGGAAACTTTCATAAATAAGAATAAAAATTTAAGGCAATGTATAACTAAAACAAAAGCCTTTAAATCATGAACTTTCAACATGGTACGGCATAAATAAAATGAAATAATGCCATTAACTTATTCACATGGATATTATACTAATCGAATAATCACATGCAAAAATCAATAACCACTTTCATAATGTTGGAATGCATAATACTGAACTTTAATTTCTTTGTCAAGGCCTCATCCCAAGACATTGGGGATAACTGTAACCGGAACCCAACCCGGAGTGCCTCTAATAACCGGACACCAACCCGGAGTGCCTCTAATAACCGGACACCAACCCGGAGTTCCTCTAATAACCGGAGACCAAACCGGAGGGCTTACTTTTACCAGTACCTAACCTGGAGGGCTTACTTTTACCAGTCCCAAACCTGGAGGGCTTACTTTAACCAGTCCCCAACCTGGAGGGCTTACTTTAACCAGTCCCCAACCTGGAACATACTTGTCTAACACATTCATATGAAGTAAAGGTTGAAATATAACATAAACATTCTTATTGGAACTAGCATACGAAATGTCAATAATTTCACCATAACTATGAATGGTATAAAAATAGCACATCCACAGTCAAACATATCACAAAACCTTCAATACAATATAGAATTTTTGTATCATAATGAATAAACTTCAAATAAGCGTAAAATCCATCAAAGGATGTAGACATAGATGAAATCAAAACACTTTTTAGAGAAATATCTCTTTCTATTTTTGAAATCATTTAAGATCCATATAAAATAAAACATTTTCTTGAAAATATTCTTATAAGCGTGTAAGGGAATATTTGAAGATTTTATAACGGCAGAAAATAGCCGCACCCGCAGTATAAGTTAAAAAAAACATTCTTACCTTAATTCTGTCGAAAAAGTTAAAAAGGACCTTGTTTTGAAAACGACGGAAGGATTACTTTATAAACATCTTATAAAAAGTCAAACAAGGGTATAAATGACTTTAACCCATATTCTTGTAAATAATAAATATGTTTTGAATTACATTTCGAAGAAACAAGGATGTGGATGATAAAGAGATCCCAGTAGATTATTACATATAAACAACCTCGGATAATGAAGAGATTGTGAAATAACCCTTACCTTGTACATTTCCTTGGTTAGGGTAGGTTAACCTCCTATATAATGGTGAAATAATTGTTATTAAATTATAAAAGAATCATATATATTAATATGATATCATATATAATCTTGTAACAATGATTTATTAATAATATCTTAGAATTATCGTCATTTCGGGTGTTAACTTACTCATTTTCTTTTATATGTTTTGTTACATAATCCATGTTTGATGTATATTATTCATATCCAGAATGATATAAAGTCCTTAAACATCATTTTTAAATCATAAAATGATAATTATACTTGAATGGACACGATGGAGAATGAATCTCATCGCGTTCGTGGAGACGGTAATCCGTACGTACGCACGAGCGACAATATCATTCTTTTGATATTAAAATAATATATAAATGGATGGTATATCATATATACAGAATCATTAACATGTTATATATATTATTTACCTGAGTTACACATTATTATTATACCCATCCAAATAATAATATATTGAATAACAATTACACCACGACGTGGAGACGGTAAGCCGTACGTACGCACGTATGGTGACATGTTATTCAAAGGGTGGATAGAATACTGAATATGGTTGTACCATATTTATAATAACATCACAGTATATATATGACACTGGAGTTATTATTTTAGAATGGTAACCACAAAGGAAGAAGAAGTGGAAGAAGAAATGAACTTGGAAAAGGGTGGTGAAATCATTACCTCTTCTTCGGGTTCTTCCTTTTGATTTGATCAAAAGGGCTCCTTAGGTTGGCTTTCCGATCAAAATAAGTCCTCTAGGTTGTAGCGAGGGATGTTGGGAGAGTATTTGGGCAGATTTTGGCCGAACCAAAAGGCCTGGAAGGTGTGAAGAAATGAGAATGAGGAGTGCCCTTTTATAAGAGGGGTGAGGGGAACCTTTGGAAAAGCTAGAAATATTAGTTTATATTAAATTCATATTCGGTTTCTAATGCCTCCAAAGTTGATTATTCAAAGGTTAAGGTGGGGATAGGTCGAAAAAAACTCAACCAATAGAATTTAGACAGGTTTGGGTACTTATATTAACCTTATCTTTAAGTATTAACTCTAAGTTAATTAGTTTCACTTTTACAATGTCTCTTTGTATTTTTATATAATATGGTTAATAAACTTACTATATACATCCAAGAGACCCCCAAGTGGTCCATTAATGATGAAAATATCATGATATAAGTCTCTTGGCCGAACCTTAGATTTTTAAGAATTTAATATCAATTAATAATATAATATTTGTTTTAATAACTCTATTATGTCAATTTTGACACTATTCATTAGTTGATTTTTGTGAAACTCATAACAGATTGATTACTTCGAAAAAAGTCAATTAAATTAATACTAATATATCATATTATACTAGGAAATTAGTTTAATTTATTAAAAGTTTCATATTATATTTATTTGGGTATTTATAATATCATTTATTTTAATTTTTTACTATTATAGTAATTACTACATCATCATTGTGTCATAAATAAAATAAATTATTTAATGTCTAAAAATTATAAATAAAATATAATTATGTAGGAAATCTTTTTATATTTCTAATGAATATTTTTAATCTAAAATCCAACATATATAACCCTATGTAACAATTGTTTTCCTAAAAGATATATGCTTGTGTCATTTTTGTATTCATTTTAACTTAATTAAAATAAAGTGTCATTATCACTTACAAGTGGATCCATGGGGTCCCAAAATCGACCCAAAGATGCCCATGGTCGGCCATGTATCAACCAATAGGGTTAAGACACGTTTTAGGGTAATTTAGTATTATTATAATATTATTTTTTAACCCTTATTTACCGGATTTACCCTTAACCATGGTAAATAAAATATTTACCGCAGTAATTATTCAAAATGTCTAAAAATAAAAGTTACCTATTTACACAATTTGAAAATCCTGATTCCAAATATGGAATCCATTTTCCTAAATTCAAAACACAGAAGTGGCAAAAATTAATTTAAAATTAATTCCCGCTGTCAAAACAAAAAGTGTGCTTTAAAAGATAATAACTATCAAAAGATTGACACTTGTTTATGTTCGGTTTAATTGTAAAATTATGTCCAATGACTAACATTATATTAAATGGTAAAAATATATTCTAAATATACTTTAAATCCACTCAAATTCACAATTCATCACTATTAATTATTTTGATTAAAAAAGTTGTTTTTAATTAAAATTTAGTAATTCTCACTATTCATCAAAATATGAAAGTTATCCGAAAAGTACCAAAATTTCACCTTAGGGTAAATTTGACTCTACGAATCCAAAAATGAAGTCAATTTTGAAATATAAAATATATATAATTTCAAAAAGTGGGTATTACTATTCATAACGACTAATTTGATCTGTTGTGGTGTGTGTTAAAACTCGAAGTTGCGTACAACACACACTACTGTATTATTCAAAGGAAAGCGTACCGTGGAAGCTTGGGATGTTTCATTTTAAATTTTTTCGATGTCCCCATTTAGTCAAAAAGTTTAAAATATTGTATTTAAAAAGGGTTCACTATTAAAAGTTGATAAAAGTGCAATACTTAAAATGAATTTGTTCTTGCATTATATCTAAGAAACTCATAATATGGATTCAAAAATTATAAGGATTATATAAAGTTTAAAATTTAGATAATACTATTCATAACCTCTTTTGAATGGCTTTTTTTTTGTAAGTTATGGTGTGATTGAATTCGGTGTTGCGTGTAGTGCAAGTTATTGAATTATTTTGAAGAAATAACACACTATGAAATCTTGGGGTGTTACATTCTCCCCTCCTTCAATAAATTGCATCCTCGCAATTTGAAATTGTTCTTCGAAAATAAAAGGTTGAAGATAGAAAACATATTTGTGGGAAAACCCACATCGGAAATTGGGTTACTAAAATTTAGTCTTAATATGAGGAAAAGAGAAATGAAAGGGTCACCACAAAATTATGATCTCGATTAGGAGAACATTGGTGGAAATTAGAGACATATAATTGGAGGAAAAACGTAAATATTTATAGGTAGTGATTGAGGTCGTCAATCACAAACAAGTGTATAATTGAGGTCCTTAAATTCATCAATCTATGACGATTTGAAATACCATCGGTTCAACAAAACATAGGGTATTAGGATAACACATTTTTGACGTTTCAAAATATCTTAGTTGAAATCCCACATCGAAAAATGAATTAACGAGGCCTCTATTTAAAATAAAGAGTGGAAAGTATGAAGATTACCGAAAATAACACATACTAGGGTTCCATGTAGGAAAATATGGATATGGAAGAGAAATCTAACCATCAATTATCTGATGGAGAGTGGTAGAGAACATGGCTATGAAAAGGACAACAATCCCAAAGCCATGAATTAGTGATGATTTAAGGTACCATCTAGGACAACATTTTTGTTCTATGTACCTTTTATTAATGTTGAGGAATTTATTTATGAGATTGGCTAAGATCATAAGGAGATATACTTACTTTATAATTAGAGTTTTATCCATTAATAAATTTCTACCACAAACTCATCTTTCACTCGTAAAAAAAATTCTATTTATACTATTCGTACAAGGTTCCAAAATAAACGAATTTATAATTCATCTACCAGATCTTTTAAAAAAACTACATTATTTAATCCAGGACATTTCTTGGGACAGTGGTAGGTGATACACCCTTATCGCCCTTCGGTTGCGGGTTCAAGTCTCGCAGCCTTGCCGGACGCGACGGGTTGCCGCCCGACCTCCGGGTTGTCCTTTTATGGCAATCCAAAATAATCCAAACTAGAACTATCCAAAATACTTCTTTCCAAACTCACAGTCCAACATTTATAATATAGATCCTTTTTACCCCGTAATAGCATATGAATACCTTCATCATGTATTGCCATATTCCTTATTGATTACATTCATGCTCCCTTATTCCGTATAGAATGCTGGATATACTTCATTAATCCAAAAATGTTTAACCTCCAACAATGATGAAATGTACAAATCATTAATCCGTTCCAAGGTAGTCAAGTATATCCAATATAATTTATCCAAAACAATCACATATTATTCCAAAATCACCACCTCAGTATCAGAACTATATTATGATTTATCATTCTCTTAACCATATATTTTCCAATAATTTATCCTGCTATTGAGTCACTTTTCTTTGTTCCACACAATCTCAAGTCCTTAATGAAATAGTACTGCAGTACAATCCTTATATACTCCATAATTATTATAACAAGTACATTGTTGATACAATACTCAATTGACATAATCAACATAAGAACTCTAATCATTCCTCTTCATCTGTGGTAGTATCATAACTTGATTATTATCCGATAACATCATTTGAGGCATATTCTGATGACTGGGACATAGGTTCGCATAGTGTCCAAACTCCTTGCAAATGAAGCATTGTACATTTGAAACCATTTTCTTACCCTTGCAGTCACGTACTTTATGCCCTTTTCCTCCACACTTATAACAAACTCCCATTCCTTTCAGGCAAGTTCTAGGGTGTTTCTTTCCACAGTTACCACATATGGGAAAATTCTTCTTTTCCCTCATCCCATTATCCATCTTTCTCTCTTCCATCCTTTTCTTCTCTTGCTTCCCTTCAAAGCCATAGGACTCAGTAAACTCTTTAATTATCTTATCAACACATGATATTATTTCTTCACATGATTATAATACATGGGAGACTATTCCTCTTATAAATTCTAGCTTAAGACCATGAAAGATATGATCCTTCATTCTCTTTGGATCATGTGCATTTCTGGAGTTCTCAGTTCTTCTACTGGGTGCCATTTCTAAACAATGGCATACACTAGATCAGTTTATGAATCAAAATACATAATCCCATACTTATAAAACACTTAATATAAATTGAACTATTTATGGATATAATCATTAATCATAAAAATGTCTCCTTTGAGGATGTATATACTCATAAACCCTTCATAATGGTTTGTAAAGAAAATGATAATTATCCTAAGCATATGCCCCGGGAGTGTCGTAACCAAGAGTGCAGCAAGGCCCGTTGTCGTGCACCAGTTCTCGTTCGAGTCTAGCTCAAAGCTGTGTTTTCGGGTTTTACCCCTAGGTACATCTATCCCAGAGCCGCCTCTACCTGCTCGTATCCAGACAGGGATGTATTGCTCGGAAAACTCACAAAATCTCTACAATACCAAAATTCTAGGAAGTTCTTCTATACTAATCCTCAAAGTTCATCTTAGGTCTACGTTCTCTAATCAGAGATTACCTAAATCTAGCTTCCAAGGTTTGTACTAAACTTCCTCTGATACCAACTGTAACGCCCTGACCCTAGTTACCCAGAGTCGGTGCATTATTACATAACATTGGCATGATCACAAGAAAGATCAAATCTCGAAAGACCGATTGGTTTAGTAGCCTTGGAAACACTAGATATATTCATAAGTTTTACATTACATCATAAAATGAAAAACTACTACAAAAACATATTGTCTCAATAAATCCACACTCATATCCCCACATAATATCCCAGCAGGTCATTCATAATTTACTTCTTCACTTCCTGGGAAAAATAAAACATAGAAAAGGGGTGAGCTCAAATGCCCAGTAAGGATAACAATATAGCGGAAACTTTCATAAATAAGAATAAACATTTAAGGCAACGTATAACTAAAACAAAAGACTTTCAAACATGAACTTTCAACATGGTACGACATAAATAAAATGAAATAATTCCATTTACTTATTCACATGGATATTATACTAATCGAATAATCACATGCAAAAATCAATAACCACTTTCATAATGTTGGAATGCATAATGCTGAACTTTAATTTCTTTGTCAAGGCCTCGTCCCAAGACCATGGGGATAACTGTAACCGGAACCCAACCCGGAGTGCCTCTAATAACCGGACACCAACCCGGAGTGCCTCTAATAACCGGACACCAACCCGGAGTTCCTCCAATAACTAGAGACCAAACCGGATGGCTTACTTT
The DNA here is from genome assembly GCA_963277665.1 of Viscum album. Classification (NCBI taxonomy): domain Eukaryota; kingdom Viridiplantae; phylum Streptophyta; class Magnoliopsida; order Santalales; family Viscaceae; genus Viscum; species Viscum album. The sequence continues at coordinate 283,043,323 of OY728141.1, forward strand.
TACCAGTCCCTAACCTGGAGGGCTTACTTTTACCAGTCCCCAACCTGGAGGGCTTACATTAACCAGTCCCCAACCTGGAGGGCTTACTTTAACCAGTCCCCAACCTGGAACATACTTGTCCAACACATTCATATGAAGTATAGGTTGAAATATAACATAAACATTCTTATTGGAACTAGCATATGAAATGTCAATAATTTCACCATAACTATGAATGGTATAAAAATAGCACATCCACAGTCAAACATATCACAAAACCTTCAATACAATATATAATTTTTGTATCATAATGAATAAACTTCAAATAAGCGTAAAATCCATGAAAGGATGTTGACATAGATGAAATCAAAACACTTTTTAGAGAAATATCTCTTTCTATTTTTTAAATCATTTAAGATCCATATAAAATAAAACATTTTCTTGAAAATATTCTTATAATCTTGCAAGGGAATCTTTGAAGATTTTATAACGGCGGAAAATAGCCGCACCCGCAGTATAAGTTAAAAAAACATTCTTACCTTAATTCTGTCGAAAAGGTTAAAAAGGACCTTGTTTTGAAAACGACGGAAAGATTCCTTTATAAACCTCTTATAAAAAGTCAAACAAGGGTATAAATGACTATAACCCATATTCTTGTAAATAATAAATATGTTTTGAATTACATTTCGAAGAAACATGGATGTGGATGATAAAGAGATCCCAGTAGATTATTACATATAAAAAACCTCGGATAATGAAGAGATTGTGAAATAACCCTTACCTTGTACATTTCCTTGGTTAGGGTAGGTTAACCTCCTGTATAATGGTGAAATAATTGTTATTAAATTATACAAGAATCATATATATTAATATGATATCATATATAATCTTTTAACAATGATTTATTAATAATATCTTAGAATTATCGTCGTTTCGGGTGTTAACTTACTCATTTTCTTTTTTATGTTTTCTTACATATGCCATGTTTGTTGTATATTATTCATATCCAGAATGATATAAAGTCCTTAAACATCATTTTTAAATCATAAAATGATAATTATACTTGAATGGATACGATGGAGAATGAATCTCATCGCGTTCGTGGAGACGGTAGTCCGTACGTACGCACGAGCGACAATATCATTCTTTTGATATTAAAATAATATATAAATGGATGGTATATCATATATACAGAATCATTAACATGTTATATTTATTATTTACATGAGTTACACATTATTATTATACCCATCCAAATAATAATATATTGAATAACAATTACACCACGACGTGGAGACGGTAAGCCGTACGTACGCACGTATGGTGACATGTTATTCAAAGGGTGGATAGAATACTGAATATGGTTGTACCGTATTTATAATAACATCACAGTATATATATGATACTGGAGTTTTTATTTTAGAATGGTAACAACAAAGGAAGATGAAGTGGAAGAAGAAATGAACTTGGAAAAGGGTGGTGAAATCATTACCTCTTCTTCGGGTTCTTCCTTTTGATTTGATCAAAAGGGCTCCTTAGGTTGGCTTTATGATCAAACTAAGTCCTCTAGGTTGTAGTGAGGGATGTTGGTAGAGTATTAGGGCATATTTTGGCCGAACCAAAAGGCCTGGAAGGTGTGAAGAAATGAGAATGAGGAGTGCCCTTTTATAAGAGGGGTGAGGGGCACCTTTGGAAAAGCTAGAAATATTAGTTTATATTAAATTCATATTCGGTTTCTAATGCCTCCAAAGTTGATTATTAAAAAGTTAAGGTGGGGATAGATCGAAAAAAACTCAACCAATAGAATTTAGACAGGTTTGGGTACTTATATTAACCTTATCTTTAAGTATTAACTCTAAGTTAATTAGTTTCACTTTTACAATGTCTCTTCGTATTTTTATATAATATGGTTAATAAACATCCTATATACATCCAAGCGACCCCCAAGTGGTCCATTAATGATGAAAATATCATTATATATGTCTCTTGGCCGAACCATAGATTTTTAGGAATTTAATATCAATTAATAATATAATATTTTTTTTAAGAACTCTTTTATGTCAATTTTGACACTATTCATTAGTTGATTTTTGTTAAATTCATAACAGATTGATTAATTCGAACAAAGTCAATTAAATCAATCCTAATATATCATAGTATCATAGAAAATTAGTTTAATTCATTAAAAGTTTCATATTATATTTATTTGGGTATTTATAATATCAATTATTTTAATTATTTACTATTATAGTAATTACTGGATCATCATTGTGTCATAAATTAAGTAATTTATTTAATGTCTAAAAATTATAAATAAAATATAATTATGTAGGAAATCTTTTTATCTTTATAATGAATATTTATAATCTAAAATCCAATATATATATCCCTATGTAACAATTGTTTTTCTAAAAGATATATGCATGTGTCATTTTTGTATTCATTTTAACTTAATTAAAATAAAGTGTCATTATCACTTACAAGTGGATCCATGGGGTCCCAAAATAGACCCAAAGATGAACATGGTCGGCCATGTATCAACCAATAGGGTTAAGACACGTTTTAGGGTAATTTAGTATTATTATAATATTATTTTTTAACCCTTATTTACCGGATTTACCCTTAACCTTATTAAATAAAATATTTACCGCAGTAATTATTCAAAATGTCTAAAAATAAAAGTTACCTATTTACACGATTTGAACATCCTGATTCCAAATATGGAATCCATTTTCCTAAATTCAAAACACAGAAGTGGCAGAAATTAATTTAAAATTAATTCCCGCTGTCAAAACAAAAAGTGTGTTTTAAGAGATAATAACTATCAAAAGATTGACACTTGTTTATGTTCGGTTTAATTGTAAAATTATGTCCAATGACCAACATTATATTAAATGGTAAAAATTATATTCTAAATATACTTTAAAACCACTCAAATTCATAATTTATCACTATTAATTATTTTGATTAAAAAAGTTGTTTTTAATTAAAATTTAGTAATTTTCACTATTCATCAAAATATAAAAGTTATCCGAAAAGTACCAAAATTTCACCTTAGGGTAAATTCGACACTACGAATCCAAAAATGAAGTCAATTTTGAAATATAAAATATATTTAATTTCAAAAAGTAGGCATTACTATTCATAACGGCTAGTTTGATCGGTTGTGGTGTGTGTTAAAACTCGAAGTTGCGTACAACACACGCTACTGTATTATTCAAAGGAAAGCGTACCGTGGAAGCTTGGGATGTTTCATTTTAAATTTTTTTGATGTCCCCATTTAGTCAAAAAGTTTAAAATATTGTATTTAAAAAGGGTTCACTATTAAAAGTTGATAAAAGTGCAATACTGAAAATGAATTTGTTCTTGCATTATATCTAAGAAACTCATAATATGGATTCTAAAATTATAAGGATTATATAAAGTTTAAAATTTAGATAATACTATTCATAACCTCTTTTGAATGGCTTTTTTTTGTAAGTTATGGTGTGATTGAACTCGGTGTTGCGTGTAGTGCAAGTTATTGAATTATTTTGAAAAATAACACACTATGAAATCTTGGGGTGTTACAATATTTATAGTCTAATTTATCTTATTTATTACCCTATATTAAAAATGTATTAGTTAATAAAAATTGAATATAATAATTTTAACCCTTCTTTAAATAAAATAATAACAAATGTCCTATTCTAATCCAAGTGGACCTAAAGGATCATATTTTATTCCTAAAGTTGTTTTTGGTCTAATTACACTTATCTAATAGAATTATTACATGTCTTGGGGTAATTATAATATCATTTTTATCGTTAATTACCTTATTTACTTTTAACCATGGTAAATAAAAGTCCAAAGTTACTATTCACCAAAAAATATTTTCATCTTATTGAATCACATTTTACTTACTGATGTCAACTGTGTCTTTCGATTTTTTAAAATTCAACGCACAAAAATGGTAAAATTATTTTTTATGGAAATTTACTAATTTTCCTAGAAGGTGGGTAAAAGAGGTTAATATTTTCAATGAACTATTATAAATCTAATTTTATTATAAAATGACTCTAATTAATTACATAGAACATATATAGGTATTATATATATTTTTGCTTAAAATAAATTTAAATAATATAAATAATTATTTAAAAAAAAGTCATTTTTAAATAATAACGCAATGTTTTTCTCTATTCATAAAAAATTTAGAGTTTTTAGAAAAATACCAAAAATTATCCCTAAGATAATTTTGATATTCAGAATTCAAAAATGAAGACTATTTTATGAAATTAAAAACATAAAAGCTGCATTTTTTAATTTAAAATTAATTTACATTGTCAAAACCAAAAAGAGAGTTTTTAAAAATTAAAAACTATCAAAAGATTGACATGTGTTTATGTCAAATTTAAGTGTGAAATTATTTATAAGGACTTAAATTGTCTTAAATGATAAAAATATAATATAATTATATTTTAAAACCTTTCAAATGAGAAATTTAACAATAAAAATTATTTAAATTAAAAAAGTAGTTTTCAATTAAAATATAGTATTTTTCACTGTTCGTCAAAATATGAAGGTTATAAGAAAAGTACCAAAAATTTATCCAAATGAAATATTAATATACCTCTCCTAAAAAAGATTTTAATTTCATTAAATTTAATATATAAAACTATAAAATATTTGTTTCAAAAAGGGTTCGCCCTTATAAGGCGGTAAAATTGCATTTTTGAGAAATACTTCTTTTATCTGAAAAAATGAATTTGTTATTATATTATGACTAAGAAACACAAAATATGAATGTTTAAATTTTATAGAGTATATAAGATTAAAAATTCAGTTGATAATATTCATAACTGCTTTTTGAACGGCTAGTTTGGTAAGTTCTGATGCACTCGAACTCGATATTACATGTGGCGCAAGCTATTAAATTACATTACTGAGATAACGTACTATGAAATCATGGGATGTTACATTTTCCCCTCCTTTAATAAATTTTTTCCTTGCAATTTGAAATTTTTCTTTGAAAATAAAATGTTAAAAACATAAAAATACCTTTGTGGAAAACCAACATTGGAAATTGGGTTAATAAAATTTAGTCTTAATAAGAGGGAAAGAAAAATGAAAAAGTCATCACCAGACTATGATCTCGATTATGAGAAAATTGGTGGAAATTATAGACACATAATTGGAAGAAAAAAAAAATATTTACAGGGAGTGATTGAGATCATCAATCACAAACAAGTGTAAAATTGAGGACAACAAAGCCATCAATCTACGATGATTTAAAATATCATCGATTGAAAAAAATATAAGGTACTAGGATAAAAAAATTTGGTTTTGAGTTCCCTTACCTATTGATTAAGAATTAATTTATTCATTGAATTAATGGATATATATTTCTCAAATAGAGTTTCATCCATCAATTAATTCCTACCACAAACTCATCTTTCAATTTAAAAGATAATAGAAATCAAAAATATTCTATTTATCTGAATCGTATAGGGTTCCAAAAAAATGAATTTATAATATATTTTTGAGACCATTTAGAAACAAACTACATTATACAAACCAGGAAATCTCATAGGTCTGTGGTAGGTGATGCACCCTTGTCACTCTTCGGTTGCGGTTCAAGTCTTGCGACCTTTCCGAACGTGACAGGTTGTCGCCTGACCTATGGGTTGTCCTTATTATGACAATCCAAAAATAATATCAAGAAGTAATTTAACCTTAATAATAGTATACAATGTCAAACTAAAAAGATTCTAACCCTTAGACTTATTCAAAATACTTCTGTCCAAACTCAAAGTCCAAAATTTATAAGGAAGGTGAACACAATGAAGATACTTTTTTCCATGAAATAACATGTTAATGCCTTCATCATGTATTCTTTTAAAACATTATAACACCCTGAATTATCATAAAACCTTATTGATTACATTCATGATCCATTATTCCTTATATAATACTAGATATACATCTTCTAACCAAAAATGTTGTAAACTCCAACAATTTTGGAATATAAAAAACATTAATCAGTTTCAAGGTATTCAGGAATATCCAATATAATTTAGAAAAATCAACCTTATATTATTCCAAAATATCTACCTTAGTATCAGAACCATATTATGGTTTATCTTTCTCTCAACCATATATTTTCTAAGAAAATTATCCTACTATTGAGTCACTTTTCATGGTACCACACAATCTCTAGTCCTTAATGGAATAGTTCTATAATACAATCCATTTATATTCAATAATTCTTATAACATGTACATCATTAATACAATACCCAATTGACACAATACATTAATAACAATATAAGAAATATAATCATTCCTCTTCATCTTAACTAGAATCATAACTTGATTATTATCCAATAGCAGCATTTGTGGTAATATTTGATGATTTGGGCACTGCATTGCGTAGTGTCCCAACTCCTTCCAGATGAAGCATTGTAAATTTGAATCCTTTTTCTTACCCTTGAAATCACATGCATGGTGTCCTTTTTCTCCATACTTATAACAAACTCTTATTCCCTTCAAGAATTTACCAAGGTTATTATTTCCACAGTTATCATATATGGGAAAATCCTTCTTTCCCCTCTTCCTTATATCCATATTTCTCACTTCCATCCTTTTCTTCTCCTACTTCCCTTAAAATCCATAAGACTCAGAGACTTATTTAATTATCTTATTAAAACATGATATTAGTTCTTCATTTTATGATAATACATGGGAGACTATTTTACTTTTAAATGTTGTCTTAATACTATGAAAGATATGATCCTTCTTAATATTTCGATCATGCGTATTGCTGGAGTTCTCATTCCTTCTACTAGGCGCCATTTCTAAACAATGGTATACACTAGTTTACTTTATGAATCGAAATGCATAATTCCAAACATTCAAATTCCTATTGTAAATTGAAAAGATTATGCATATAATTTAATATCATAAAATGATTTCTTTGAGGATGTATTTACTCTTAAATCCTTCATAATGGCTTGTAATGAAAATGTGAATTATCCGAAGCATATCCCCCTAGACTATCGTAAAAAAGAGTGCAAAAAGGCTCATTGTCATGTACCAGGATACCCCGAGTCAATCTCGAAACTCCTTATCAGAGTTTTCACTCCTAGGTTCATTTGTCCTAGAGCTGCCTCTACCTACTCATATCTAGATAGAGATGTATTTCTCAGAAAATACACAAAATCTCTACATTACCAAAATTATAGGAAGTTATTCAATAATAATCCTCAAAGTCTATCTTTGGGTAATGTTCTCTAATCAGAGTTTATCTAAATCTATTTACAAGTTTGTTTATAAGCATCATCTGATACCAACTGTAACAACCTAACCCCAGTTTCCCAGAGTCAGTGAATTATGTCATAACATTGGCATTATCATAAGAAATCATGTCCCGAAAGACAGATTAGTTTATCGGTCATAGAAAATAGATTAAAAAAATGAACGTTACATTACATTATGAAATGAAAAACAACAAAAAAATTGTCTCCATTGACCACATTCATATCCCTTATAATATCTCGAGAGGTCATTCATAATATACTTCTTCACAACTTAGGAAAAATCATAGAAAGGGTGGGATTAGATGCTCAGTAAGCATAACAATATAGAAAAAAACTTTTATAAATAAGCATAAATATTTAAGTCAATTTATAAAACATAAAAAATCCTTTTTAAACATAAACTTCAGTATAATATGGAAAATATGTATCAAATAATTCCATTTACTTATTCACATGGATATTATACTAGTTGAATAATCACATGTAATATCAATAGCTAATTTCATAACAATGGAATGCATAATTCTAGACATCAAAACCACATAAGCAAGGCCTTGGGCCAAGAATACAAATAATATTTTTTCAAGGCCTTGTGAAAGACACTAGTTAGTCTCATGATACCTACTGATACATTGAGAAGATATAGCGGGCTCCACCCAACACATACAAAGTAAATATCATTCCTCATATGAAAATTATTAAACATAACTTAAACATTCGTATTAAATCTAGCATAAAAATGTCAATAATTTATCCATAAACCATGAATGGTATAAAAAATCCACTATCAAACATATCACAAAACATTTAATACAATATAGAAGATTTTTGTCATAATAAATCAACCTCGATCATGAATAATATACCATTAATCATTATGACATAGTTGAAAATGATCAGTAAAAAATCATTGAGAGAAATGTACCTTTTTCATGAAATCATTTGAAAGTAATATAAAGGAATTCATTTAAAATATATTTTTGAATAAAAGTGTCCCATACCACTTTGATCCTTTTTAAACTAATTATCATTTTAAAACATTCATGTATGTATAAATAATTCCTTAAAACCATTTTGAAAACATGGGCATTAATTAGAAAGATTTAGAAGAATAAATATTTAAAACATTTAAAATGATGTTTCTGTAAAATATCCATTAAAATAATCTCTTTTAAAACACTTCTATGAATCATGGATATCAATAATAAATATGTCCTTGTAGATACTTACGTAAAAAAACCTCAGATAATAAAGAGATTGTGAAAATTAACCCTTACACTACACATTCCTTTGGTTGAGGGAACGATTAACCAATTGTATAATGACCATAGTATGTTATTATAATATACCATAACCATATTAAAATTTCTTATATCATACATGATTCATTTATGACTTTATACTGCCCATTTAATAATGATTTCCATGTTAAAGTAACATTTTTGGTAATAATTTCCTTCATTATCGTACGTGTTTTAACTTGTTAATCTTGATCGTATAATTTGGATCATGATTTAAATACATCCAGAAAATGAACATTGATTTATATATCATATATATTTATAATATAAATATTTTTTACTAGATAGATATATTAAATGGAAGGCACCGTTTATGGAAACAGTAGGTCGTATGTACGCATAAACGTTGTTTCTGTTTTCATATCGTATTGAACGGAAGTAAATGAATAAGATATATATAAGTACATAAATATATATATATATATAGTAGAATTATTATTTAATATACTACATATTTATTAAAAATATAGTTTTTATGATCATCATTGAATGGTGAACATGGGAATACATCTCATCGCATCGTGGAGACGGAAATCCGTACGTGCGCATGAGCGAAAATATCATTATATTGATGGTGTAATTGTATGTAATTTGATAGTATATCATATATAAATAATAATTAAAATCTTAAATTTATTATTTACATTTTTAATACTCATTATTATTCCCATCCAAATAATGAAGTGTTTGAATAAAAAAGTACACCACAACCTGGAGACAGTAACAAGTACGTATGGACGTATGGAGACATTGTCATTTAGAGGAAAGATAGAATAATGAATATGGTTGTACCATATTTATAAGAACATCAGAGTATATAGAAGGTACTAGATTTATTATTTTTGTATTTAAAAAACAATGAATGAGGAAGTGGAAGATGAGAAGAACTTGAAAGGGGGTGGTGAAATTATTACCTCTTCATCAGGTGGTTCCTTTTGAGTTGATAAAAAGGGATCCATAGGTTGATTTATGATCGAAGTAATAACTCTATGTTGATTTTGGGGATGTTGGGAGAATGTTTGGTAAGGGTTTGGCCGAGCTAAATTGTATTAGAGGTGTGATTCTAAGGGAAGGGGAAGTGCACTTTTATAAGAGGGGTGGGGGTCACATTAGGAAAGTGTTAAAATATTGATCTATTATACAATCATATTGGGTTTATAATGGATCAAAATAAATTTATTTCGATCCTTTTCTGGTTATGGGTCTAAATAATTTCAAAAAAAATAGATTTTATACAATTTTAGGTTACCGTTTTAACCATATGATTTATATTTAACTCTTAGTTAAATATTTTATCTTTTACTGTGTCTTCTTGTATTCTTACACTATATGGTTAATAAGAATACTATAAACTTCCTAGAGAACCTAAAGTGGTTCATTAATGATATATATAATATTATTTAGGCCTGTTTTTTGAACCTTAGATTTTCTATAATATTATATTTACCAATAATATCGTATTTTGTTTTAAAAATTAATTTATTTCAATTTTGACACTATTTTGTATTTTGTTTTTGTGAAAGTCATAACAACCTTATAACTTCGAAAACAAATTATATAATCAACCCTAACCAGTCATAGTAACCTAGAAAATTCATGTGTGGCATCAAAACCTTTAAATTATATTTATTTTATTAGTTATAATATAAAAAATTTCAATATTTCATTAAGAATATAATTAATACATCATCATTTTGTCATAAATAAATTTAATTATTTAATCCTTAAAATTTATAAATAAAATACAATTATGTAGGAAATATTATTATCATTATAAAGAATATATATAGTTGAATTTATATTATGTATAACACTATATTAAAAATGTTTTAGTTAATAAACATTGAATTTGACACTTTTAACTATTCTTTAAATAAAATAATAATAAATGTCCTAATCTAATACATGTTGGCCTAAATGATCATAATGTCTTCCTAAGGTTTTTTTTGGCCGAATTACACTTATCAAATTAAATTTTGACATGTGTTATGGTAATTATAATATCAGTTTTACCTTAAATTACATTATTTTTTAACGTGGTAAATAAAAGTCAAAAGATACTATTCACCGAAAATAATTTTCATCTTATTAAATATAATTTTAATTACTGATTCCAACTGTGTCTCTCTGATTTTTTTAAATTCAACTCATAGAAGTTGTAAAATTTAGTTTTATGCAAATTTACTAACGTTCCTAGAATGTGGGTAAAAGATGTTAAAAAGTTCAATAAAATGTTATACATCTACTTTTATTATCAAATGACTACAATGAATTACATTAAACATATATAAGTTTTATATATCTATTTTTACTTAAAATAAATTTAAATTTAATAAATAATTATTTAAATAAAAATTCGTTTTGAAATAATAACGCAATGTTTTTCATTATTCATCAAAAATTAAAAGTGTTCAGAAAAATACCAAAAATTCACCGTAAGATAATTTGGATATTCTGAATTAAAATTTGAATTCTATTTTACAAAATTCTAAACATATATGTTTCAAATTCATAATTCCACTCTACAAATTATTTAGATTTAAAAAAATTCAAATAAAACATAGTATTTTTAACTATTCATAAAAATATGAAAGCTATCAAAAAAGAATAAAAATTTTATGGAAAATAAATTATAATGTCCTTCTTCTAAATAAAAATTTATTTTCTTTGAATTGAATATATAAAATTGTAAAATAATGGTTTTAAAAATGGTTCACACTTAAAATGTGGTAAAATTAAACTTTTTGAAAAATATTTCTTTTATCAAAAAAAATTACATTGTTTTTATATTTTGTCTAAGAAACACATAATATGGATGTTAAAATTATATAGAGTATATAAGAATCAAAATTCAGTTATTACTATTCATAACAGCTTTTTGAACAGCTATTTTGGTAAGTTGTGGTGCGCTCGAACTCAGTGTTGCGTGTAATGCAAGCTATAAAATTACTTTAATGATATAATTTACTATGAAATATTTGGGTGTTATGGTGGATACATGTGATTTTACATTCTAACTATTATATATCAGAGAATATTTGGATTCTGACAGTGTAACTATTTTATTTTTTAGAAAATAAATAATGTACCAAAAATAATACATGGTACATAGATAGTAGATGTTCTCGACAACTGACTGGTAGAAAAATATATTTGAAAAGATTATCAAAAATAAAGGTTGAAAAGATACTTTCAGAGACAATTCTAATGGGGAAATTATTTTAAATTTTATCAAAAAACAATACCAAATTTCTAACATTTTTACAAAATCATTACACTCTAATATATTTGAATACATTAGACAAAATTTTTGTAATGATAACCATAAGGTGATCATCCATATTACATTTTTGTTAAAACCAATCACCTAATATTAAATTGGGCCTTTTAATAGGGGGAGTACATATGTTTAATCTTTTATATTTTCCTTTCATATTTATTTTCAAAACCTACTTTTTTTGGAACCCAAAATTGTTACATTCCCAAATAAAATTTATGGAACCTGTGTTTTATAAGAAGAACCTTATTAATTTTAACAATTATTTCTATAAAATCTGTAAGATATGTTTCCTTAATTAAATCCTTACAATTAAATTTTTTACATGTTGGAATTTATATATTTTTTTATGAAATTATTATCAGATTCACATTCCATAATTCTGATTTTTCTTTATAACCTCAATAGATCAGAATATATAAATCTTTATTCAGCGTTAATATAAACCATTAGAACATATCAAGAGAATCTTAACCATGGGATTGATTCAGTAATATGAATTTTCACCCCAAATCCTACTGAATGGACCACATATGCATGTCCCACATCGGTTATCCTAGTGATTCTGTGTCGTAGCTCTGACGAACTTAAAATATACCATTCAGTTTTCACTATTTCCTTATGCTTGGAATGTCTCTTGAGGTTTCTTCGAAAACATTAATGGACTCTAAAATGGAACTAAATGATTGGTTAATTTATTGAGAATATTTGGTGCAACCAAATTTCATTGTGAAGTATGATTCTCTGATTTCAAAAATCACAAAGAAAAATAGTTGGGAATGTCTATGCATGGATAAACTGAACAATCAGGATCCGGTTTATCATGATATCCTTATATAATTTTATGATTCTGCATATTTTTATGAAATTGGATGAAGAGATATGTTTTATTTCAATATTTATAGAAATAATTATTCCTTGTATTTCAACAAGGCAACTAGTATCTAGGATATTCATTACAAAGGGGAATTTGTCTTTTGTTCACACAAAATTCCTAATAAAGAAGGTTGTTTTGAAATGGTTAAGTAAGTTGAGTGCCTTGTTCTTAAGGATTTAAGTCACTGAATATCAATCATCTTTTAACTAATTATATATTTCTAGATCTATGGATTTTTTTTAATGTTGGTGATGAATCCTCATTTTATTATTAAAGCAAAGAAAATACCTCTTTTAAGAATATCATCTTAGAAATTATAGTCTAATTTTTCCTATATTTTGACTCTGATTTCTCCTGAAATTAGTCTCTATTTTCTATTGAAATCAGACTCTAATTTATCCAGAAATAAGACTCTGATTTCTCCTGAAATTAGACTCCAATATCTCCTAAAACCATACTCTAATTTCTCTTATAATCATAGTTAGTTTTCTCCTTAAATAATACTTTGGTCTCTTCAAAAATAACTCTTTGATTTCTACTAAAATCAGATTCTAATTTCTCTTGAAATCAGACTCTGATTTCTCCTCAAATTAGACTCTGATATCTTCTGAAATCACATTCTAATTTCTTCAGAAATCAGATGCCGAATTCTTCATAATTAAAACTATAATTCTCTATTATTTCATAATAATATTGTTCATATTTTTATAATATGGTTCTCACATTCTTATGATTATGATTAATTTATTTTAATTACGTTACCTCATTTTCTTAATTTAACATTTCATATTACCGGATCATAAACGTGTTAATGTTTCTTAAGATTAAATTTTTCTTCCAAACGTATTTATTTTTCCAACACATGATAATGCTTCCCATGTTTTCTTACTTGAAACCATGTTATACAATCTTTTTTTTACTAACCGTTTGCTGAGTAACACATGTACAACTCCCTTAGTGATTTAAGAAAAAAATATCACCATTGGAGTAGGGAGCTGACCATTAGACCCTATGCCTATAAATACACCATACATTTTAAGAGTTCGACAATCATTTTTACACGTTGAAAAGGGTTGGACGTGCTAAATTATAGTGATAGAATTTGTGATGCGAGAGCTCTGCTCAAACATACATTGGGAAAATGTTTTGAACACATTGTTTAAGATGTGAAAAAACATTTTTAACTTGTGTAGTTTGAATCTGATTTTTTTTTATCAATTTAGGTCCTCCATAGATAAGAATAAAGAGGTTTTGTTTGCCTTATAGATCTTGGGATTCCAGGGATAGTAATAATTATTCTGGTATTCATATCAAGGGCATACTCTAGAGTGGTTAAGGAAAACATTCTTAAAATTATAAATCAGGGGACCTTTATCCATGGTTGTTGGATACCCTTATCTTTGGGATAAAATGTTTTTTATAATTGTTTAGATGTAGTTTTTACAAGATTCAAATCCACTACATTTTGTTAAAGAATTATTTTCTTACAATATATACGTTCTTATAGTTGTATACTTTGATATAAACAATATCTTATATGATTTAAGATAGAATAATTCTCTTTTTAAACATTTATTAAGTATCCTTATAGGATCCAGATTATTAGATTATAAGAAAGTTAGGTCCTTAGTTACGAACTGAAGAGGGTTTGTGAATCCATCATGTTTAAAGTTGTTAAATAATTATTTGTATTTATAAAAATTATTTTTTTAAACCTAAAGTTCACCCCCTCTTGTAATTGAGTATATACATCTAAATTTCAATCCTAAAATTCCATACCACCATGAATCTTAAAATACATCCCCCTATCACATATATATCATCATCAATAGCCACCATAAAAATCCATGATAATGACTTCCCCAAATTTCTAAAAAAATTGATTTACATTACAAATCCGTCATTACGAGTAACAAAAAAATAAAAAACAATTCTTTAAAGAAGGTCTAAAAAAACCACTATATCCCACATAAAAATGAATAGTAAACAAAATAAGAAAAATATTTATGTCATTCTTTATTGGAATATCGGTATTCTCTAACATAATCTAGAATTGAATTTTTTATCTTTCTCAAATATACTAATTGTTGCTATATTTAAATAGATATCCTTTATGAGAGGTGAGTACATCAGTTAATAATGGAAAATTAATCATACCAATCATCAGTCTTATAACTCTATATAGCAATTAACTATTATTAGTATATAATTTCCACAATAGAAAAATTAGATAGGTAATATCAAACATATATCACAAAATAACAATATACCCATAAGGTTCACATTCCCATTAAATTTTTGTCAATTGGGTTATTATATTTAATTTTCGTTAATTCATTTCATTTCCATGTATTTAAAAAAAATTATCTATGTAAAAATGGATTTATCAAAGCTCCTACCACCATGTGATTCTTACATGGTTCACTATATTGGTATAAAGAGAGGAAAAATGATTATTGGAATGACACAAGAAAAAATATAAATGGATAATGTGGTCCTTGTTGAACTCAAAGTTAAGAGTTCAGGATTTCTATAATAATAAATTAAAATAAGTATTGTTGATATAGAGACTATAAATTAAAACACAATTGAGCCAAAACCAAAGGGAAAGTCTCATATTAATTTTTTCAAAAAAACAAAATCAATTCCCATTAATTTTAATTAAAATAAGCATCATGGCCTTATTCACACCATGAATATCATGATCCAACCTGGGTGAAACCCAAAATAGTTACTCAAATTGGCTGATAACATGGCTCGAGAAGTGTTCTTAAGCCTCCCATATTTTTAACTATAATTAGGAGTAAAAATTAACCCAATTAAAAATTCTTTAGCACACAAAATATTGAAAAATAATCACGAATGATAGTAAAAAAATAATCACTACCAAGGGAAATAATTATAAATAGATATACCTCTATGTGACCTTGTGGGTCACCACCAACCATAGAACCACACTCAATCCATGAGAAAACCAAGGCTCGATATAAACTAAAACATTAAAAAACATTACATAGAAAACTGGATGGGCATTAAAATTCACATTATTAATTCTAAGGATAAATAATTCCTTATATCATAACATTAAATAGAAATCCAATATTGATAATTTAAAAAAAAGATATATAAATTTATTGGTTTTCACTCTTTAAAAAAAGTAACAAAATAATATTTCATAAAATTTTGATTTCCATCATGATTTAAAAATCATTTCATTTCATGAAATAAATTTTATTAAATTCCCAATAAAATTGACCACTAACAAAACAATTGCCTTAGTATAATAGGAAAAATAGGAATGTAATTTTATAAAAAAACTATAAATTATAACAAAGTGAAACATTTTTTCATATTTTACCCATAAAGGGAAAACTCAAAATAAGAATATTTAAAATACACTACTGTATAAAACAATATTAAATGAGAGCATGCACTATGGGATATTCATAAAAATCTCATGATTATTAGGACCTATAATCCTCATACTCTCATTGGTCAACCATATACATGAAAAAGCATTCTCTTACTTGAGCTAACCAATCCAAACCTTCATAGTTTATTTATTATTGTAATGTAATCTTGCTTATTTCAATGCATCATACCTAGAATACTTATCCTAGTCTACTCACCTATATTTGTAGGACTCCATTGTTACATGCCCAAACCTAGGTGAATTTATTTTTAATTCTAGAATATATATACAGATCATATTCCTTAGTCAAATTACCATCAAACATATCACCTATAATATTCCTTGATAAGAAATCCCTATTTTCATGTCAAATAGCCAAGGAACACAACCCTTTTTCAATGATTACATCACATTCCACACATTTAAAATGCACACACCACATTTCCATTTCATTGGTAATTCCTTAATAAAGGTTTTCCATTATATTAAACATTTCAATGTTATAATTGGGACCCAAAATTTTAAAAGAAATTATTTTCTTGAAAAAATAAATTGGAAATTACATATTTTAGGATAGAAACCATTTTATATCCAATTGACTATTTTTGAATATACTTAAACAAAACAAACATGAAAATGGGTATAAAACAAAAAAATTAATATTGATAACATTTTAAAAAACATATAAAACAAGTAAGAAGTCATTTATAAGAACAACAAAAAGTCACATAATATAAAAATTTCATAAAAAAAGAAATAAAATTGTTGAAAACATCAGAGACAAAATATTTCAAGTTAATGAAATAGACATAGGGAACCTACTTGAAAACATGTCTCCCTTGACCATGTTTACTACACACATACACACATATGTACCATAATATATATATATATATAATCACAAAACCCCATTTCTATATATTCATACTCCCATAAATAAATAAATATATATATATATAGTGATTATATATATATAAACATATATTCAAGTTGCCTTCAATGAGTTTTTAGTTATTATCATCGATGAACACCATAACAACGGGCTTAAAATAGGGTCTCACAAACCCTAGTAACCAAGATAAAATCAAAATTAATACCCAAATTGGGTTAAGGATAATCCTAGGTCACACACACCAGATGGGAGAAAATGAGATGAACAGAAATAAGAAAATAATGAGGAGTTGATGAGAATCATAAAAATGGAGATCGTTCTAAAAATCAGGGGGAGAAATTGAAAAAAATGATAGAGGAGGTGAGGAAGTGGAACATGTCTAGAATAGGGGGGATTGAACCACATAGAGTGGGGTAGAGGAATTAGTGGATAATGGATAACCCCTTTAAGCTATTTAATTTTAATAATATTAATTTATTTTGTTTATTATTATTTTATCTAGGGTGAGTTGCATGGTTTACGAGGACTATCATTCAAACTATGAACAAACCATTTGAGTGCATGTATCTATGAGTGGAGGAGGACATATAATATATTCAGGGATTATTCATGAAAATTCAACTCATTGTGTAATTGATATAGTTCTTATGTTTAGGCTACAAGGTTTTCTGATGTTATTGCATGGTTTTTACCAACCTTTCACAAACCATGTGCCACCCCTTGACCTTCCAAAATTTCCTATTACAAAATAAAAATTGTATGAAAATACATATAAAAATTAAGATAATATATAAATAAAATAATATATAATTTTTGGGTTGGTGTGTGACATTTATCCCAATTATTGATACATTATTTCATGATTAAGTCACAAATATTTGATTAACCATATCATAAAGCACAGAAGAACCTACACCAGGAAAAAACCCTTAACTCTTTAAGAATTAAATTGAAAGACTCGATTTCCTAGAAAAAATCATGATTTATAAATGTAATGAATATATTATAATCATCCTCAAGTTACCTACTTACTAACATAAGAAAAAGTTTATGAGACCAATGGACTCGACTAAATGAATAAAACGACCAGGAAAACAATCCCTCATTTCCAAAAACCACTCAAAATGAAACACCTCATCAACTAAGATAGAAATAATAAATGGACTGCATCATGGAATATCAAAGATATTCATGAGAATCCATCACATTATCCAATATCCAATCCAAATAACTACCATGATCTGGGTTGGCTTGGGTGACAATAATGAAACACACAATTGATTAAAATTAAAAAATACCAAAGAAGAAGAACAAGAACTTCCATACTAGGTTCACGAGAAACATTTTTCATGGTGTTCCCTCTAATTTTTTTGAAATATAATGGAACACCAGTTTTCTCCAATTGAAAAAATCTACCAAGATATTAGACAAATAACAAGAATCACCCCTACCATTAGATCATCATTTCCTTCAAAAAATGTATACTATAATTTGAATACAAATTTGGAAGAAAAAGAAAAGAACCCAGAGAAACAAGAAACTCAAAAAAATATTTAAAACCAAAAAATATTCAAAACCACCCTAAAATATTATATAGATTAAAAATTACAAACCAATATTTCCATATAGAATTGTTTTCTAAGACCTAAAAAATGAAAAACTCAACCAGTTTCCATTCTGGTGACCAGAAACAATAATCTGGGTCAAAATATCCTATATCTAGTAGCACCTTTTCTCTGTGAAAGTCTTAAAACCAATAACTATAGATACATCACTATTGTATTGAAAAATTTAGTTCCCCACAATCTAGAGCTGATAATCCATGACTGGTACTTTCTCTTTTGGTGGTGCAACTTACAAAACATCTCTCGATGACCCAGTGGGGCCATGGAAAATAGATTATCATCTCTCTATCAATGTATTATAATGTTAATCTCTTCTTTTTTGGTGATGGATGTTTTTTATAACCCAAGAATCCCCTGGTGTGCTTCAATATCTAAAAATTCTCTGGCTCTGGCACTTAATTTAGAGTATTGGTAGAGTCATCAATGGAAATATATTCAGAAATACATCATCATTGATTCCAGAAAAGTGTCAAACCAAATCAAATTTAATAAGATCAATCCCCTAAATGATGAAAATCACTGATTAAAAAAACCAAAAATTGCATGGAAATCAAATTATACACCTCAAAAACCAACCATCTACTCTTTATTGTGAATATAATGGGGAATAATCTTAAACTATTAATCCATAAATAAAATAAAAACACTTAAAAAATCTAAAACATCATATCTCAATCATAAATCAAGAACCCAATCTCCAAAAACATCTTTCACTAACACACCCAACATAGAAAAAATAGAAGGAAACCCAAAAGAATACAAATAAGATCCAAAATATAATCACTTAACAAAAATTTAAAATTCTTTATTTTGAAAGCTACATTGAAAAGATAAATCACAATTTTGAAATTTAAACAAACACCAATGATATATTATGATATGTCACATATATGATCACACCCTCATCCATTTATATCAATCTATGAATATGTAAAAACATGAACTTTACTTACACAAGAAACATATGTGAGTGTTTATATAGAATACTAAGGTCCCCAAAACAAAATATATCCACATTTCCACAAACATTTACCAATTTTATGTTTAGATTTCAGAAAATAATTTCTTCAAAAATTTAAAATTTCTAAAAAAAATTATTTTTAAAACACATAAAATTATCATAAACTGAAATTGTTATTTTTATAAATTCCATTTTTGATAAACCAGCCATCATCTTAAAAATCAATTGGTAACACTACAAAACCAACATAAAACCTAACCAAATATAAATAAAATAAACTCAACATCTAAATAACAAAAATTACTAAATTTCATTGCAAATTATATTTTTAATTTTTTGGTTTTAGAGTTTGGAAAACTCCTTAGAAACTGTATAAAAATCAATGGAGGTCAACAAAAGAATTTGAAATCTCTACAAATGGTTTTCTAGAACAGAAAATTTAACTCTGCATCCTAAAAATTCCTCCAAAAACTCACTCCATGGATTATATTCCATCATAAAAAACCACCAAATTTCTCAGACACCCAAAATCCCAAAATAAATGAAAACATATTAGAACCAATCATAGATTTTGAGACACAATTATCCCAATAATCACTAAAAATTCGAGAGTCCTTCAAAATTGGTTTCGATCAAGAACATACCAACAACTGAATACATGAATTTTAAAAACCCAATCCACAGAAAATCATAATCCCTTAATTAAGAATGTCAAATTTATTTTATACCATTTTGTCATGAACCAACCCTAGTCATCCCCGACCCATTAATCTGATTCCACCTCCAGAAAACTCCATTAAGAATTCCCAAACATCTGGGGTGGGTAACTAGTGTCTAGAATCAAAGGTAACCCAATTGGGAATGATTTATCCCAGAGACGATATATTAATAAAGATAAATTGAAGGAATAAAATTAAAATTAGCAATAAAATGAAATTAAACTAAAGACGCCACTATGTAAACATATGGGTCATCACTAACCATAGAAGCATAATTTCTCTATAACTTAACAATGTTTGCGTAAAACCATAAATAATGAAACGAAATAGAAAGTAGGAGGGATCATTACAATGACTTGAATTTATTACAAGGATAATATACACCCTATAAATTACATTTAATGATAAATACATAAATACTAGATTGTAATTAAATCTTCTCAAATTAGGGTATTAATGTATTTTTAGAATCGAGTAAAAAGAGTCTATTTAACGAAATTCTACATTCCATCTTGTATATAATAACATTTCTATGGAATGTAGTAATTTTTAGTAAATTACTTATAAAAGATAACTATTACTAAAACATGGGTATTACTATGATAAGATGAATAAGGATTTCATTTTATAATGAAACTTGAAAATTGAGGAATGTGAAACATTTTTTTATTTTTCTAACTATGATGGGGAAACTAGGTTGAATAGAAATTAAAATGCAAAACCTTAGAAATAATTAGTAAATTAGAGAAACCACCATGGTAAATTTCAAAGTATACTAGTTTGGTGGGGACCTATGATCCATATAATATCATTGATCAACCATGGAAGTGAAGGTCAATTTCCCTACTCAATACAAACAATCTAAACCATTGTAGTTGAGTTAGTGTTCTAACATAATCTTACTACATAGGGAGTTTCATTCCTAGCATAGTTATCCTAGTATTACAGAATATAAACCAAATATTACCCTGTGATATTCCCCAAAATATTTAATTTTTTATCAAGGTAAAATATACATATATATCGCATACATTATAATAAAAAAAAAGTCCCATTATGACCTCCAATATCCCTGCTTGAGAACATCCCGTATTCAAGTAACATAGTTATGTCACAAGATCAGTTTTCTAGGCATACATCACATTCCATACATTTTACATGCACACTCTACATTTTTATTTCCTAGTGAATTCATTAATATGGGTTTTACTTTTAAAAAAATTCAACCTTTCAAATAGGCCACAACATTTAAAAGTAAACACTTTTCTTTTGGAAAACACAATTCTAAATTTCTACTTTTATGATTGTAAAAATTTGAAATTATTATAGAACATTGATGGTTTTACATAATTTGAAACTGGATTAAAATATGCATAAAACAATGAAACCCATTTAGAAAACATAGGGGAAACACATAAAAACAATGAATCCATTTCAATGAAAACCATCAAACTACATAACATATAAATTTCAGAAAAAAATATAAGATACTATAAAAACACTAATAAATAATATATTTCCAATTAAATTCTTATATATAGGGAACCTTCCTCAAATCATGGATTAATTAATAATAACCACTTCACACATACCAATGTATAAAAACTTATATTTATAGCCACACAAAGCCCTAATGTATATATTCACGCCACCATGAGTGAAAATATAAAAATGAGAACTTATATATATTCTTATATATCTGTTTGTATGTATGTCATTTTCAAAAACCTACAACCTTAACCTCCAATGAATTCCATAATAACATGATACTAATAGATTCTCATAAACCATAGAAACCATGAGGCAATAAAAATAATATCCAAATTAGTTTATGGTTTAGCCTAGTTCACACAAATAGAAAGGGATAAATTGAAAAGAAAAAATATAGGAAAAAAGGAGGATGATGGGATGATAATTCTTTCATTACATATCACACCAAAAGTCCGGGGGGAGAAACAACCAAAAATCAGGTGAGAGGAGGCCATGAAATAATACTAAAATAGGGTAAATGGGGACTGGTGTGTGTCATCATGGATAAGTGGGTGATCAAGAAAATATACCACGTTCAGGGTGCTTTATTTATTTATATTATTATTAATAAATTAAATGATTTTATGTGAAATTTTTTAACTACCGAATGATTCATGGTCTTCCAAATCATATAAAAACCATACAGGTGCCTCTATATGAGAGGGTAGTAGGTTTAATGGTGTCCTATGGGAGGTATAATGGATTTTTAGGGATGGAAAGATGAATTTTCATCTAATCTGGTAGGATAAACATTACTTCTATTTGAGAATCACGGTTTTCTTGGGGATAGAACACAATTTCTCCTAATAGTGTCCCTCACTAATACCTTCAAAAATATCTTCATTCTTTATAAAAACAAAGGAAAACCACAATACAAATAATGAAAATAATAATAATAATAATAATAAATATAATAACAAAAAAGTATCTGGTTGGTGTGTGACAATGAGATTTATATTCTGTAAAATTAAGGAACACATCATTTTGGGATGAATATTTTTTTATTTTATAGTAGATATTGAATTTTAATTGTTTTCAATTACTATTATAAATTTTATTCATAAAAAATGTTATTCTAATATAAATAGGGTAATTTTATACCAATATTTTATTCTTACATAGTGCCTAACATTAACTATGACAGGATGGTTCTTATAATGGGTGTAAGAGTTGCTGAATTTGGATGATTCTTACATATTGGGTAAGAGAAACACTAAAAACTTCTATGACAAAATTATAAAAAGTTTGAATTTAATTAAAAATAAAATAGTAACATAAAGATTAAAGGCACTTAGATAAGTGAAAGTTATTCTACACTAGGAATAATTACTACTATGGGGCATAAGAATATCTATTACATTTAACAAATGAATCATATATCTCAATAATTTTGATATACTTCTTAAAATTTAAATTTCATTTATACGAGGGAGATCAAAACATATTGGTTATTTCGAACATAGACAAAAATTCAAAATACAACAAAAAACATATATTAAACTCATAATAGTATAAAATCTCATTGAATAAACACTTCTAAAACCAATAAATTAAATTGAAACAAAATTTTAAAATAACATCATTCTTATATATGCTTTGATATTATCAAAAAAAAATCTTTCCACTTCCTCAATAACAAATAAATGGAAAATGGTTGTATAAAACACATGATAGTGTTCTAAAAAAATTAAAAACCATAAAAACCTTATGAAAAATTTAAAATTCCCTCAAAAAAACATAGTAAAAATCAGATAAAACCTAAATATACTAAAATAAATAGAATCCATAAAAATTAAAACCCTAAACGACAATACCATATCTATAAACCCAACTCGCTAAACCCTAAACCATGTACCCTAAACCTTAAACCCAAAACACTTAACCCGAAATCATAAACACTAAACCATAATCCCTAAACCCAAAAAGCCTAAAAATCATTTAAACCCATCAGAACACTAAAACATCTTCAAAAACCCCATTAACTAAAATAAAAATACCATTATGACTTCAAAAAATATACAACATTTCAATTACTAAATCTCTATAAATTTAATACAAAATATCTGAAGATAAAAAATAATTACATTCAAAACATAAATAAAAAATGAACTACAAAAATAAAAAAAAACATTGAACAATAATCACTGAAACCATAATCTTATACCCTCTAATAGTAACCCTAAACCATAAAAAGTAAGCCATTATCCATTAATAATAAACAAAAAACACTTAAATTACTCTTAATTCATTAAAAATATAAAAATACTATAAATTCATTTAAAACCCAATAAAAAATATAAATCAGTAAAAACCATAAAAAACGTAATCCAAAAAAATCAGTAAACACATTAAAAACTATAAAAAATGTAACGGAACTATGAAAACATTACCTAGAATAAAATTTTATAACAAAAAGAAATAAAAAATAAATAATATAGTAAAAATTCTCAAACACTATACCCAAAACTATTATCTAATACCAAAAATCCTAAACCATATTAACTAAAATCCTTTAAAACCTTAAAAATAATAAAAACTATTAAAACAATTTAAAAACCAGAAAAAATAAAAAATATCACAATTATACATTGACTACATAATCACAAAAAGGAATAAAACAAACATAAAAATGATAAAAACACTATGCAAATGTAAAAATATTTGATACCTAATAATACCCAATGAAAACATGTAATGTATTAAAGAAAATTATAAAAAACCTCAAAACACCGAAACACTAAACCAAAAATCCGCAAACTAAAACCCACAAACATAAAAAAATAATATAGAAAAAAATTTAAATCCTAAATCACAAATACTAAATCCCCAAAAAATAAATAGCGACCATTGAAACCCTAAAATTCTATTAAAAAAATTTGAACATTAACAACCCTAAAAAATATTAATATATAATTGGTTTTAAATAAAATAAAAAAATACCCTAAAAAACTAAATCCCTGAATAAAATCTAAAAAACATATCCATCAAAAGATACATGAAATTATAAATGACCATAATAATGACTAAAAAACCTCAAGACCAAAACACTATACATGAATCCCTACTCCATAAACCATACTTATCTACCCCTAAAACAAAAACCTATATCCCAACCAAAAAATATTAAAAATATCTAAAAACAACAATAACTTTTAAAACTCGTAATAAACCATTAAAATCTTTAATCCCAAAAGAAAATGATAATATCATAAGTATAATTATAACTATAAAGACATCTATACCCATATGAATCATAAAAACCATAATAAGAACAAAAAATAACCCCTGAAGAAATCGTACACAAAATAAAAAAAATAAAATTTAAAATTATCATAAAAAACCATTAATGCTAAATTCTAATCACATGAAATGACCATAAAAACATTATAACACCCAGAAATTCTAAAGCACAACTTTTTATTCAATAAAGTGTATGACATATGACACTAAGCGTGTAAGGGAATATAATATCTCAAGACTCTGCTATATATTTACTATGTAAAATATATTCAACGCATGACATTGCTTGTAATTCATGAACCAAAAAGTAATATTGTGTTACATGCAATGACAACATTCCTTGATAGAATATGTTATATCCAATATAGACCATCCTTGATATCTTTTTTACACACAACTGTGGCCTTCCTTGATAGATTGTGTTACGTGTAAGACCGAGTTTCACCAAATAACAATGTATTATTAAAATAATATTTTTTCATATAATATGATATAAACTACTAATTAAATTATTTTTTTATTAATAATAATAACTAACTTATAAATTATGGTTTACACAGATATAAAATTAATTCTTTGGTTAATGATTAATGATAAAGTAAAATAAAAACCAATTTGATATAGGAAGAAATATTATTTTTTATAATTCCAATGGAGTATTACCTTAATAAACATAACTAATTATAGTTAGCGAATTATTTTAGTGGAACATATATGTTAAATGTTTTCATATTTATCTATCATTTTATATATGTGTAATATAAGATAAAACTCCTATTGACATATAGAAACCTATATTTCTAAAATGGAAATTTTACCTCCTTTTAATGAAGAACCCATTTTAAATCATAATTTTGATATAAGTAAAAGATTATTTTGATAAAATAATTATTATTATTATTTAATTCGTAATGTCAAAATTATCCTAGGGTAAATTTTTTATATATCTCTATATAACATTATTTTATGAGTATTGAGAAATATTGACTTTTAGATAAAAATGCATTTTTGTTTAAATAATTATTAATGATAAATTGTATTTTAATTTTTTTAAATTCACATTTATCTATAATAAATCTATTAATATAATTTATTTTACTATAATCCATTTCAAATTAAAATTGAAAATAAAAAATCAGCAATCTTTTGAACAATTTCATACTAAGACCAGTTAAACCATATCTCTACAAGATTAACAATAATCTTAATTTTTTCAAATCTGTGAATTGAATATAAAAAAAACATACACCATTTTAATCATGATTCTATTTTTAGTATAATAATATTAACTTAAATTATTACCAAAATTATTAGTGAATGTGATTAAAATAAACTACATTGATTATTGTGTAATTAGTCATAATAATTGACTAAACATCATATTTAAGGACCCAAAATACCTAGAGTCTTTTAAAAAACCCATTGTATATCTATTATTCAGAAATTAAACTTCTATTATTGAGTTTATTTAGTTTGGTATGACTTATTTAGATAAAAACATGTGTACAATTAACTTGATCACAAAATATTCATGTGAGTCCTTTCCCTTCCCTATAAAAGGCCACCACCTATACCCCTTCCTCAAACAACTGGATCCACATTGGTTCATCCATAATATACACAAGTATTATTAAAAAATTCATCCACTAATCCTAGTAGTTTCTCCTAAGAATGAAATGAATCCAATGAATATTTTGGATCAAACCAAAAGAATTTACCCGATCAAGCGTTAATATCTTCTATCTAGATTTTTAGTTTCATTTCTATTATTAAACCCCAATATTGTTATTATTTTATACCTACATAACAAAAAATATATTTTCAAATATATTATAATTCTTTTATTTTAATATTTATATGTAAACTAAAATACACATCCATCAAATCGGTAATTTATATTTTGATTCTGTGTATGGCGAACTACTGCCTCAGAAAATGATGAATATTCATTTCTCCATTTACAACCCTCATGGTTGGACATTATGATTAAATATATATATATATATTATATGAAATTTATTATTTTGGTAATCTTATTTAATTATTTTACTGAACATTCCCTTTATTATTTTCATGTTGTGTTATTACGGTAACATTGTTTGAGTAAGTGTGGAGTACTTTCCCCTCAAAGTGATGTGATTTGTTCACACAATCCATGAAATTTCTAAAGATTATTATAATTTAACATATAATGCATAAAAACATGTATATTATATTCATGAAATAATTACATTTCATGATATATATATATATATATCATTTTTTATCATTTCACACACTAAAAAGTAATAGTGTCAGTCGTGGACGTGTGGACTACAGCCTCCTCGGCACGATATGATTCATTTTATGTCTAGGAAATTTTATATATAAGTATATATGAATAGATAATATGGTATTCATGATATTATGATAATTAGGTAAAGATATAATTCTACTTGTATTCTTTCCATAATGATCATTGAAAAATGATAACGTTACTAATGCTTATGTATGACCAACCATCTCCTTGATTATAATGTTGGTTAATTATTCATAACCATTTTTAATGATTTATTTTAAAGTTATAATTTATTTATCTATATATATATATGATAATAATTTCGTTATTATTATTTCATAGATGATATATATTGAGCCCTTTGACCATATCTGACCTACTAAAGTTGTTTTGGACACATAAACCAAATTTGATCAAAACACCTCATGTAAAGATAATTGTTCATGTAGTTTTATACACAAGTGTAAAAACTGAAATAATATAAATATTAAACATCATAAAGGATATCAATCAAGTTTAAAATTTACAATAGTTTATTTTAAATTAATTTTAAAGGATTTTCACCAAAAAGGAAACACAAGGTTGGGGATTATCATCTCACCTATTTACATTTGTAAGATAAGTTTAATTTACACAACTTACATATTTTCTTTACTGAACCTTTTGTTATATTATATCGTAATTTTTTATTCATGTCATATTAATCATTAATTAGATAATATTCATTCATGATGATTATGATTTTAAATGATTCAATTTTTTTTGGGTCACTTTTGAATGATTAGATATTATTTTCATCAATAACATCTTTAATAGTATTTCAATGTTTTTCCTTTAGAGAAACATAGATTACCAGTATTCAATAAAAATTTTAATTTTCTTATCTTCTGGTAATTAATAAAAAATTTCTTGTTTTAGAGCCATTTTCCCACCATTTGGAACTCATGGTGTTTTAGAAAATGTTTTTCAGGAAAATAGACATTATATCACTCTTTATTCTAAAACCCAACTTTCTTTTGAAAACCATGATATTTTAAAATATGTTCAAAAAAGCTTTTAAACTTATTTTATAAATAACTTTCTACCATATTTTCAATTTACAAATTGTTTCAAATGGATCTTCATGGCACGTTCTAAACATTGAATTGTTTTTAACCCTTTTAACCTTGAAGAGGGATTGATTCTTTTTACATCATACAACAAGTATAAATTTTTTACCACCATTTTCGTGAAGATTACTCTAAAATTTTAAATGATTTATTTTTAAATAATAAATATTTAAAAGTTAATTTAAAAGGAAAATATTTTCAAAGTTATTTTCAAAAAAAATTATATTTTCTAAAAGAATAATTTTTAAAAATTATTCTTTTATTTTTTCAATTATATCAACCCTCTATTTTTTACTTCACATGGGATTTGTTTCATTGATTACATCTTTATTTTTCCAATGGATGTTTTTTTATTATTATTGCCAATTATTGTATTCACATTCACATATTTGAATAATCTTTCATACCCCTTGAGATATTAAATATTTTTTGATCATTGAACATTAAAATTTCACCTAATTATCTACTTTATTTATCATGGATATTACTATTTCCTAAATCGTATACCATTTTAAATATTGTCTTTAAATTGATTTTTATTTGATTATTTTGGTTAATATTAATAAATATATATCTCATACTCCATATGTATATTTTATAAGTAACATGGTCAAATCGATTATTCGATATATGATGAATGTTTTGGACTAGTAATACTTGGGTGGGGCCCAATTATTGATAGTCCATCGATGCATCGACAATCTCATGGGATAATTAATTTGGCTAGATTCATTATATGGGTTTTTACCCATGTTTTAGAAAACTGTCATGTGAAATGTATTGATGGTAAATGTACCATGTACATGGGAAACTTAGCGTCCAATAATAAATCATTTTCCCTCATTTATATTTAGTTATTATTCATCAAAGATATTTTTATTTTATAAATATATAGAAACATTTAATTTTTATTTATTTAGATTCCATGTCTTTCATTTTCTTACCTTGGAGTATTTATTTTTCCTTATCTAGTTATTTTAATGTAATGTGTTTTCAATTATTTACCATTCTATATTGACAATTCTCATTGGTTCATTATTTCTTATTCTTTACATACCCTTAATGATCATTTCACCTCACCCGTATTATGTTTCTTTCCTCGTGTATCCAAGAAGTATACTATAAACTACATTAATGTATTTACTAAATAGATTACAGTTACCCTTACTATTATTTATTTAGTTTTTAGAAAGATGGAAAAAATTATATTGTAATTATTGTAGTCATTTTTAATACAACACTCATTTATATGTCCTATGTACCATGACTACTGAACTAATCGGTCGATCTGATATTGATTCCATGTAATAATGAAAATGTAATTGATATCAGACACCGACTTCTGGATTCTAGGCAATGTAACTATAGTTGGTATCATAGTGAATTAAGTAACAACAATGGGAATAAGATTTAAGAAAATATATGTCAGTAAACACAACCTGTGTCATAATTTGAGGATTATTATAGAGGAATGCTATATATTTTAGGTAGATATATATATTATGTGGGTCATCCAAAGAATACATCCCTGTTTGGATATTATAAGTGGATATTATTCTAGCATAGATGTATCTTAGATTAACAACTCAGACAAGGTGTTCCAGGATAGAGTTAGGATAACCTAGTACACAAAAAACGGGCCTTATTGCACACCTGGTTTGACACTTATAGGATATTTTATTAGGATAATCCACTTTTTCAATAAAACCCATTATGATGGATTTTAATATATATTTATAAAGAATATTATAGGTTGAACCTATGTTGTTTCAGATATAAAAATAAGGTTTAATGATTTAGATATCTTATAGATAACTATATGATTTTATCATTAGGATTATTGTTCCTCGCACTATTCTTTGTTGTTTTAGACATTGGAGTTAACCTGAAGGATTCAACATAACATCAAACATGAAGGAAAATGTGGTTAAAATGAGAAACCAAATAAGGTTTTAATACGATTGATGGATATCATGTTCATTCCAAAATGTTCTCTAGAAATATACATAATAATATATACCATTACCAACTCATAAACTCACCAAATAAGAGAAGAGTGGAGGTTTATAAGCGCTAAATTGGTGGAAAACATACAGCGATAAAGGCTCAATTTACACAATATGAGAACTATGTAAGGAGTCACCTAGGAAATTTTCTCAATAGAATAAAAACATTAATTATATGTGGTAAATAAGAATATAAAGAAATGGATTGCTGATGAAAAATGAAGAGTACAATATATGTAAATGAAGCTCATCCATGGAAATCCTATAAAGTATATTGTCATATGTATGGTGAACATGGAAATTTCCCAATAAAATTCCCTCTTCTATAGGATAAAATCTTGACCATGGAAGGATCTATGTGAAATAAGTGGATGATGAACTTATGTATTGAGAATTAGCTGAAAAACATAGTTTATAGTCAATTTAATAATTAATTTTCAAAAAATTATATCATATATATTTTCGAAATTCTATTAATTTTCTCGTAGAAAAGTACAACAAGTATTTTGGTTGAAAACCAATCAAATCAAGAAAGGCCATGGGTGATGAAACCATAACATATGGATGATAAGTTTTTTCCACCATCCAACGACTTACACAGTGTCTTGGTTAATTTTTTATTGTTTTTAGTTAAACAATTTGATGAATAAATATTAATGATGAAACTGTTGTGTCATTTTTGGGGATTATATATTAATCTACAAACCAAATTACTTTTGTATAAGAGTTAAAAGAAAATAGTATGACATTTCACTCTTTTATATGTCTTATAATCCATTAAATGTATCTTCTAGTGCTTGAGGTAATAGAAAAATCATTATTGATAATTAATTTCTCGGAGCGATGGGATGAATAAAATTAATATCAAATCACATCCAATGATTTATATTATTCATATGAAATTTAATCCTAATAATTATGAATATTTCTTTATATTATTTTGTATTAAAATAATTCCTCACCATTAGGAAAATGATTGGGAAATTTAATGTTATCCTAATACCTTACAATTTTTAGAACCTATGTTCTCTTAAATCATTATAGATTAATAAATTTGATGCCCTCAACATTTTCTTGATAATTTATTTGTTTTTTATTGATGGCCCCATTCACTCCCTATAAATATTTACACATTTATTCCATGTATATATCTATAATTTCCCCTAATGGTCTCTTACTTAGAGACCAAGTTACATGGTACTACATATGGCCATTTACTTCCCATTATTTCTTTTCTAGAGGATGTTTTACAAACCCTTATATTGATGTGGGATTTCAAAATAGGAAACATAAAACAAACTGTAACTATGATAATTTTTAAATTGTGAGGAATCAATTAAAATAATGTTGGGAGAATTTAACACCCCAAAATTCTAAGGTACAAATTCGTATTCAATAGTGTGTATGAAATGAAACACCAAATGCATAATTGAATATAATATCCCAAGACACTACTAAATATTTACTATTTTAAATAAATTCAACATATTTTATTCCTCGTAACACATGAAACACTAATTTATCGTATGGTACATGCGAGAGAGGCCTTTCACGATATCTTGTTTTACATGCAAGAGATACATTCTTTAATGTATTTTGTTACATGCAAGAGAGACCTTCCACAATATCTTGTGTTACACATATGTCCAAGTTTAACATAATAACAAGGTATTATTAAAATATTAATATTTAATAAAATATGATATAAACAAGTTGTTAAATAATTTTTCAGGAATATTAACAACTAAATTATAAAATTATATTTTACACTGATATAAAATTAATTAATTGGTTAACAATTAATGAGAAACAAAAAGAAGGACCCATTGGATATAAAAAATAAATCTTATTTTTTTCACACTTAAAAATGATTTTTTACCTTAAAAAATAGAACAATATAAAATTAGGGAATGATTTTAATGAAACATATATGTTATATTTTTTCATTTATCCATTCAGATTAATATTAATAAGAAAAGAACAAACCCTGTTTCACACTTGAAAACATATATTTTTATAAAATAAATTTTATCGCTTTTTAATGGTGAACAAAATTTAAATATTAATTATGAAACTCTTATAAATTTTATTTGATAAAATAAAATTCATTATTGAATCTATAATTTAATAATTATCGTAGGGTAATTTTTTCAATTTTTCTAGGAAACATTATTTTTTGATGAACCATAAAAAATAATTTATTTAAATTAAAAAATGAATTTTTGTTTAAATAATTATTAATGATAAATTGTATTTAAATTTTTTTATAAAGTAATATTAGATCAATAATATATATTTTATTATAATTTATTTTACTATAACCAATTTCATAATGAAATTCAATATAAAAAACTCAACAGTCTTTGGTGCATTTTTCTACTAAATCCAGTTAAACTGCCTATCGGCATGAATATTATTAATCATTATTTTTCCGGTTCTATAAATATAATTATAAAAAATAGACATGAAAAGATTAAATAGGATGATATATTGTGCCTAATAATATCAAAATAATTTTTTACCAAAATGATTAGGGAAAGTGATTAAAATTAAATTTAGTCATTAAGTTTTAATTATGCTTATAAATGAACTAAACCTTGTATTCAAGTGCCCAAATTGCTATGAAACTTGTAAAAAATACACTTTCTATTTATAATTCGTCCAATATTATTCCAAAATTGGTTTTTTTTTGAATTTTTATGACTTTCTTAGGTATTAACATATGTACACCTAAATTGTTTCTAAAAATTCCATGTGAGTCTTTTACCTTCCCTATAAAAGGCCACCACCTCTCCTTCTTCCTCACAACTCTCAAGCCACATTAGATCATACAAATATTCCAAATTATTCATTAAATTTCTCTATACTCATCCTAGTATCCTCCCCATCGGAATAAATCAATCTGAGGAAGCTTTTGGTTCAAACCAAAAGAATTTACCAAATTAAGGTGTAATGTCATCTTTCATGAATTTTAGCTTCATTTACATTATTAAACCCCTATAATATCCTTATTTTATAAATACATAAAAACAAAAGTATTATCAATATAATATGATTTTTTATGTTAACATTTATACCATAAATTACACACACCTACATCTAATGGGAAAAAACATATTATTTCGTTGTATGGAAAACTACTACTTCACAAAACAATGATTATTCATTTTTTCATTTACAACTTCTGTGGTTAGAAATTATGATGGACACAAAATTGAAATATATTTTATATATTATATATAATATATATTTAATCACAATAATTTTTTTACAACATATTCCCTTATATTTTCCATATTTCGTTAATACAATTACATCGTTTAAGGATGTGTGGACTACTGCCCCCTCAAAGAGATGTGATTCGATCACACAATCCATTGAATCTATAAAGGATTATTATAATTGAAAATAAGTGACATAAAAAACATTTATGATATTAAATACATAATTAAATTTCTATATATATATATTCTTTATTAACCATCCATGCACTAAAAAGGGATAATGTCAGTCGTGGACGTGTGGACTACCACATCCTATACACGATGTGATTCCTTTTACATAAGATGAATTTTATATATAAGTATATTTGTCTAAAAAATATATTATTCATGATATTATGCTAAATCATAAATGATATAATTCTACTTATTTCTATAACGATATTTGAAAACTAAGATGATTACTCATGCGTACGCACGACCTATTGTCGTTGCGATTTTGTTATTGTTTCATTTTTCTTAACCATTTTTAATGATTGTTTTTAAAAGTATAAATGATATGTAAATATGATAATTATTTCATTATTATTATTATATATATGTTATATATTGTCCCCTTTGACCATGGTTGTCCTAAAAAAGTTGTTTTTGTCACATAAATTGAATTTAGTTAAAACACATGATTTAAAACTAATTATTTAAGTAGATGTATAAAAAATGATATTAAGATAAATATAATACATTATAAACATGAATAAAATTTATAAATAAAATATAAAATTGACATAATTTTATTATACAAGATGTTAAAGGACGCTCACCCCAAATGAAACATAAGGTAAGGGATTCTCATATCTCCTTTTTACATATGTGAGATAAATTTCATATAGACCACTTATATCATTTATGTTGTATATATACTTACCATTTTGTTATTTTATATCATAAATCCTTTTATTTTAATGGTATATTCAACTATTGTTCAATATTATTCCTTCATGATTATTTTGATTTAAAATGATTCAAAGTGGTATGGGACACTTTTGAATGATTAATGAATATATTATTCAAAATAAACATAAATAATAATTAAATAATATTTCCATTCGAGGACATTATATTACCAAAATTCAATAAAACCATTAATTTTCCTCTAATCTAGTAATTCATTACATTTTTCTAGTATCAATGCTATTTTCCACTCTTTGGTACTGAATGTGTTTTAGAGAATGTTATCTAGAAAAAATGATATTGTATCATCCTTTTGTAGGAGAACCTACTTTCTTCTAAAAATTAAGTTTTATTAAAATGTTTTAAAAAATATTCTTAAAATAATTTGGAAAAGAAATTTTTACCCTTTTTCATTTTACAATTTTTTTTTCAAGGAATCATCTCGTAGAATTATGAATAAAGAATTTTTATAACACTTTTTACCTCATACGACATGTACGGATTTATCCACCATTATTTAATTCATGATTATTTGAAAATTTTAATGGTTTATTTTTAATGAAATATATTATAAAACAAATTTTCAAGGAAATATATTTTATAAGGTTTTTCAACGAAAAAGATATATTCCTCATGAAGATTTTTTTTTAAAAAAATTCTTTTATTTCATCAACGACATCAAAACATTATTTTTAATCAATGTGGGATTTTTGAATTTATATCATACTAATAATTACAATAGATTTTTTATTATTTATATCTCTAGGGATACTTTTCAAATTCACTTATATGAATTATTTATTATTCCACTTGAAATATTAAATCTCTTATTATCATTGAACATTTAGATTTCCCTTAATTATTTTTTCATTTATCATGGATATTATTATTCCCTAAACTGTATACCATTTCACATTAGGTGTCTAATTTAAATTTTATTTGATTATTTGGGTATATATTGATAAGTATGAATCTCTAAATCCATGTAGATATTTTATAAGGAACATTTTTAAATAAATTATTCAATATATGATGAATTTTTTGGACTGGAATAACAAAGGTGAGACCAAGTAATTGATTGGTTCCCTATGAATTGGTAGTCTCAAAGGATGAGTCATTTGGAAAACCACATTACATGGTTTTTTACCTAGAATTTTTTAAACTCTCTTCTTAGTAGTCTTGACATTAAAGGTAAGGTGTACTCGTGAAACATGGGGTCCAATAATAAATGGATTTTCACTAATTTATATTCAGTTATTATTCATACATGTTATTTTGTATCGACATATCTATGGATATGTTTAATTTTTTGTTTTTTAGATTCCATATGTTTTAGTTTCTTACTATTCTTTATTTATTATTCCTTATCTTTTTATTTGAAAGGAAGTATTTTGTAAATTATTAACAATACTGTATTGATTATTCTAATATGTTCCTTATTGCTCCCTCTTTACCTACCCTTACTAAGAATTTGATCTCACCCATATTATCATTCATTCCCCATGTATCGAAAAAACATACTATGAAAGATATGAATTGATTTACTCAATTCAGATCTAGTTACCCTTGAATTTATTTATTAAATCTTACAATGAATAAAAAAATATTTTTTAATTATTGTAGTCATTTGTAATAAAAGAATCATTTATGTATGTCATTTACCAAGACTACTAAAAGGATTAGTCCTTGAAATTATTCCTAGTAATCATGTCAATTTAATTGATAGCAGACACCAGCTCCATGATTTTGGGTCGGGTCTCTACAACCATAAAATGCAATCAAAACCATAGTTTTTTTAAAATTTCTAAAATCCATAAAACCAATAAACAACTATGAAAATTTTATATTTATAGAAAAATCTAAAACAACCTAAAAAACAATACACAAACACTGTGAAACCCTTTGAAATTAGAAACTCAAAAAAACATATATAATCCATAAATCCTTGGACAATTCTAAATACCTAAAATCCCCAAAACCAAAATCAAATAACCTAAAAAATCCTAAATTCAATTAAAACACATCAAAACTCTAAAAAAATTAAAAATCATAGACTATAAAAATATTTAAAATTTTAAAAAATTTAATCTCATTAAATATATAAAAACTACCCTAAACCCATAGAAATCTATTGTGAAACATGAAAAATCCTTTTCCATTAAATCCCCATTAAAAATATCAAACCCCCAAAAGGATTAACAATCATCATAACCCAAATCCATTAACACAAATTACCGATAATCCATTAAAAACTTAAAAAAATGAAACATTATAAACCAATAAAATAACTTTTATATCTATAAAAATATATTCCAATAATTATAGTAACAATCCCAATGAATCATAAAATACCATTATAAAACTTCAAAAATCATAAAATATAAAAACATTGTAAAATTATGTTAAATAATTGTAACATATAGAAAATATATCTAAAAACATAACCTCAAAACCCAAATTAATTGTCATCTAAATAACTGAAACAACATAAAACCCTTCAAAATATAAAACAATATTTAAACCCTAAAAAACATTAAAACACACAAACCATTATAAATTAAAAAATATATAAAAAAATAAATTATTATAAATAAAATAATATTGTTGAAAACATTAAAAAACATAATTCCTAATAAAGAATAGAAATATAAAAATAAACATAAATAAAATAAAAAACAAAAATCAATAACAATAAAAAAATATACTTATAACTAAAAAATTTCAACCCTACAACATAAACCATAAACTATAAAACATAGACACTAAACCAAAAAACCAAAACCAAAATAATAAACAGTAAGCCCCAAATACTAATCCAATAAAAATTTAAAAACCATAAAAATAACTAAAATATTATAAAATATTTTTTAAACCATAAAAACTGTACGAATACCAAAA
This sequence comes from Viscum album, assembly GCA_963277665.1. Lineage (NCBI taxonomy): Eukaryota > Viridiplantae > Streptophyta > Magnoliopsida > Santalales > Viscaceae > Viscum > Viscum album. The sequence continues at coordinate 283,080,896 of OY728141.1, forward strand.
TACACCTTGTACAATATTATTTTTAAAAATATAATAAAACTTTAATAACCCTAAATTACACAATTCTTAAGGTAAAAACTAGAATATGGATAATCCATATAAAACCTTTAATAATCATGTTAAAAAGAAATATTAAAACACATTACACAACATCAGATAACCTGATCCCTAAACCTGAAACCTTTTCAAACTACCAAAACATAACAAAATCCGTTGAAGAAGAAAAATATTAAATAAATTACAGTCCTAAAAAATATAAAAACCATTAAAAACAAAATTTTTTATAGTAAAAAAACCCTAAAAATCATAATCCCCTAGTAAAAATATAGAAAAGATAAAAACTATAAAAAATATTAATTAGGGAACATAATGAAACATAAAAATAGTAAAAATATTTTTTTATGAAATCTTAAATATTAGATCCTAAACCCCAAACTATAAACCCTACACCCTATACCAAATACCCAAACTCCAATAAAAAATATAAAAGCAGAAAAATCCACAAATCCAAAAAAAATCATACTTTAATAAACAATAAGATAATAAAAATTTTATAAAACAATAAATGTCAATCCCCGACCCGGTATCATGTAATCACAGTAATATTGTAACACCCCAAGATTTTATGAGATATTTTTTTTCATATATTCTATTGTACGCTACACAAAGATTACCTTGCACTATACGCAACACCGTATTTGCTTGCAGTACACGCAACACTATTCTTGGATCATGTTACACACAATTTCAAGTTCGTTTGATAGTATTTATTCTACGCAACATTGAGTGTATATATATATATATATATTAAATGTATAAACAAAATATGGTTGGATTTTGTTATATGAAACAACGATGGAGTCTTTCACAACATGCAACCCTGACTTGGCTTGCATTACACGCAATCGCAGCCTTCCTCGATACCATGTGTTGTACGCAATACCTAGTATCACTAAACAACGATATATTATTATAATATTATTATGAACTAGCCGTTATGAATAGTATCAACTAAATTGTGAATTTTATAACATTATTCTTCATCTTATACATTTTCTAGAACGTGGTATGAGAACAAAATAAATTTTTATGGTAAAATAAGTATTTTTCAAAAAATACAATTTTGTCGCCTTTTGATGGAGCACCCACTTTGAATATATTTTTTGAGATGTTTATAAGTTCAATTTGACAAAATAAAATTCTTCCTTGGAATCAGGATATAAAATTTTAATTTGGATAAATTTTTCATATTATTATGATAACTTTTATATTTTAATGAATAGTAAAAACATGCTATATTATAATTAAAAACATCTCTTTTCATAGAAATTATTTATATGGTTAAACTATATTTTTAATTAGTTTTAAATTATAATTACAATATATTTTTACCATTTAATCCAATGTTGGTCTTTGAAATTAATTTCACTTTGAAATTAGACATAAACAAGTGTCGATTTTTTTTAAAGGTCAAAGCAGAATAAATAAAATAAAAAGGTTACAAGAGACGAAAAGATGATATTTTTTTAAAATATATGTCGAAAAGATAAGATAAATCAGCTGGCAGAGTGTCAAACCAAGTCATGCTTTGATGGACTCCTTTGTTAGCAAGAGCATCAGCAACAACATTTGCTTCACGGTAGGCATGAGTAGCAACGTAATAAATCCCATGGAGTGTCTTCAAGCAATTCATCCAGTGTGTAGTGAGAGGCCAGGCCAGATGAATGATTCCATTCCAGATGACATGAATGATGGCGGTAGAATCACTTTCAATCCAAAGCTTTCTCCATCCTTTTTGAAGTGAAAACTCAACAGCGTGAATGACTCCAAGCATTTCTGCCTCCAGAGATGAAGAGTGACCACATCCAACATAGAAGCAACCCTGACATTGGCCAGCTGAGTCTCTGAAGATAGCACCACAACTGGAAGGTCCTGGATTTCCTTTAGAAGCACCATCAACGTTCACTTTGATAAAAGGAATTAATTTTGAAATAAATTAATGACACTTCTATGTTTTGAATTTGGAAAAATAGAGATCATTTTTTGAATTTGGAATATCAAATATAGCGTCGGTAGAAGTTTTGGTATTTTTCTGAAAAACATCAATTTTGATGAATAGTGAAACCGCTTAGTGGTAGTTAGAAAAACCAACTCTTTCATTTAAATGAAATTTTACCACTTCTATGAATTGAATTTCAAAAATCCGACATAAATGGTTGTTATCAAGAAGTAAAATGTGGTTCAAGAAGATGAAAATAATTTTTGGTGAATAGTAACTTTTGACATTTATTAACAGTGGTTAAAGGTCTATATAGTAAATCAAGGTTAAAAAATATTATCATAATTAAAAATTACATTAACATTTGTTGAAACCTTATTGGTTGAGTTATTTACGACCATGGTCATCCTTGGGTCGATTTTGGAACCCCATTGAGCTACTTGGTAGTGATAATGACAATTTGGATTAATTAGTTTAATGTAATGACAAAATTGACATTTACAAAAATCATTTAGTAATTTATTTTTATAAGATGTTATATAAATTATCTTTTTGACTATAAATATTCATTGTAAATCAAAAAATATTTCCTACATGAAGGTATTTTTTTATAATTTTTAGGCATCAAATAAATTAAATTATTCCTGACACAATAATGATGCAGTATTTACCTCATTAATAAATGATTTAAATTAATATGATTATAATAATTAAAATATTATCCAAACATGTCCAATTATGATTGGATGATTTTATTTCTACCATGATTCATCTTATCTTCATCTTTAATGATTTTTTACACTTTTGAAATAGAGGATAAGTTTATAATAAGATAATATGTTTCACACTTTCCAAAAGATCCCCTCCTCCCCCTTATAAAAGGATACCATTTCTATCAAATTACTTACACCTCTCAAGCCATTTGGATCGTCCAAACTCTGCCCAATTAAGCTCCCTACATCCCTATCCTCCCCCTAGATTTCTTACCTTATGAAGAAGGCACTTCAAAAAGTCCTTTTGGTTCAAACCAAAGGAAGTCACCCAAATTAACGGTAACCATTTCTCTTATATTGTTTTCTTTTATTCTACATATCCAACCCCTAAAATCTTTTAATAATTTTTTTTGTAAAAACACCAGTATCCTAAATATACTACGATGTTTTTATGAGATGTATTCGAACTACCCTTACACACACCTCCATCTAATGGATAAAGAACATAATGTTTCTGTGGATGGAAAACTAATGCCTCACGAAATGATGATTGTTCGATTTTCTCCTACCGTCTCTCATGGTGGCCATTATGATGGAACTGTATTTATATATGATATATATTATGTTTATTATTTCTTTATGCATCTTTAATTCCCAATTATATCAAGCCTTTATGGTTTCCATAGTGGGTAAATACGGTAATCTCATTTGAGGAAGTGCGGACTACCGCCCCCTCAAAGTGATGTGATTCGTTAATGCCTTATGTGGGATGTATAAATGATGGAGTTATTTATATTATATATGATAATATACTGTAATTATATTATACCTATCTATCATTATGTTATAATTACATTAAAATTTGAAATATAATTGAAAGTAGCGTTCATGCGTATGTACGGCTTAATGTCTACATGAACGGTGTATTTCATTTCATACCTCCATATGTTATGTACTATTATAAATACATGTATATGATAGATATATATGATATATATGATATATAAATCATGAATATCATTCTGGATATAATGAACCTTTGACCACATGAACAACATGTAATTATAAAAAGTCCATTTTTTACTCCAGTACCAAATATCGACAAAACAAACGTTATTAACTTTAAGGGTTACATAATGTTTATAACAAGGTAATAAGTGATATAAAATGAATAATAAACTTGGAAAAGGTTCTTAAGCAAGTATAAATTAACTTTGGTTTATTATTCAGAAGATTAAAGAACGATCAAGTCAAGTCGGACACGAGGTAATGGAACTTCTTAACCCAATTTCCGTTCATTGGGTTGATCTTCTCTTTATTTTTTACGTCATTCTTTTATTATGTGAGAAATGAATTTTAATATCATATAATGTATTTATACTTTATTTATATGACCTTATAGGGAATAAAAATAAGTGATCTATTTTCTTTACAAAAATATCTTTGTAAGGGATAACTTTTCCAATACCATTTTTATCTGAGATTATTTATACGCAAGTATTTTCAGGGGTTATATTTATCATCCATGTACCTATTTTCTAAAAATGTTTTCATGTATGTTTTAAGTGCTTTTTAGCCATTTTTTACTTTTACTACATGGGATGTAAGGAATCTTTTTTTTACCACACGAGGAACTTTTTGAATTTTTCGACAAAAGTACGAGGAGAATGTTTTTTAACTTATACAGCTTGAATGCATTTTTACGGTTTTATAAAACCTTATTTTCATGAAGCTTACTCTAAAATATTTCATGAATATTTTCGAAAAAATCATTTTCATTTAATGTTTCATGGAATTTTGTGAAAATAAAATGATTTTGAATAAGAAAGGATATTTTCATCAAGAATTCATTTCAACTGTTTTATCAAAACCATTTTCTATCTAAGATGATATTATTTTCATATGTGTATGTTTCAAGAATAATGTATCTATGATTTACATGGTTTCACTTATCTTATGATGAAATGATATCCATTTGTTTTATATGGATTATGTTATGGTGGGATGATGTTTATGAAACCCATTTTATTCTTTGGGTTGTGATGAATGATTTATGTTTATTATGTGGGACAAGTAAAAAAAAATTCATTATGAGATTGGTGGGACCTATATCTCCCTCCAATTCATTGGGTAATGATTTATATCTCATGAGATAGACATGGCTAGAATGGTATGTTAATCTGGTTCAGTGTTACAGGACTGGAACGAGGAGTGAACTCGATTCAGAAAGGGACATTGTCTACAAAGATGGTGTTGGAAGCAATGCCTTTTCTACTATGGAAATAATATCATGTTCTTAATGGTTTTCCACAATTACATGTTTTATTCCCATAAAATTTTATCAAGATTAATGTTTCTTTATGATATATGCCTTAAGTAATTCCATGTTTTATGTCATTTATCATGATTTTTATGTTTAAACATTATGTTCATGTTTTTTTGTTCAAATTTATATGATTTGTTTTATTTTCTCCATGCTTACCCTTACTGAGAATTTGATCTCACCCTTTATATGTTTTCTTAGCCCCAAGATTTAAAGAAATGTTTTAGGTAAGAAAACAAAAGGGGAAGATATTTATGGGAGATGTTGAAGATCTATCCCCATGATTAGAAGATTATATTATTAGTTTCAAAAGACACTAAACTATTATGGTCTTTGTGGGTCTGTTTTTGTTGTGTATTAAGTATTTCACAAAAGTAATGTAATGTCCATGTACATCAGGTTTGGGGTCTCTACAGTTTGTATCAGATGGAGGATTAGTTAACCTTTGGAAACTAGGATGCGAAAACATTAGTGAAATCCCTAAAATATTTCTAAGGTATGTGTAGGGATGTCCCTAAGGATAAGTATATGTATAGGTTAGAGTCCTCGAATTATGTTGATGATCATGAATAACCTAGGATAACCTATGTTCTCATGGATTAAATAATTTTTGATAAGTTAGACATCCCATAAGTGACTTTTTTTGATTATGTGGTTCCTCGTTATTTTTACTTTTTTTACACTATGGTTTCTGGTATTGGTCAATGGAGGGAACGAGAAGGAATTCAGTTAACATTGATTCCAGTGGCCAAATTGGTGACTATGACCAATGAAATTATGTAATTCCGAGAGAGAAATATATTGTGATTATTCCGAATCAGAAATCTCGATATATGAATAATAAGGTGAACTTTAGTTGTATTCATAAGTCATCAAATAAGAGGAAGACGGAATTTTATGCATGTTCTCATGGTGAGGAGCATAGAGAAATGAAGATTGAGATTTCTAAAGAAGGGAAGAAGAACCTTGAGGAATACCTCAAATGGAGGGGAAGATGTTTTCTATGTGGAGAAAAGGGTCAAAGAGTGATAGACTGTTATGGAGTCCAATGTCTTATCTGCGGAGAATATGGGCATTACCCAACTCAATGCCCTGACCTAAGAAGTTACTTATAAATCAAGGACATACCTATTACATGGAATTCATTGAATATGATGGATTGAAGGTCTTATGTATTGGAATTCAATAATAATATTGATGTGATACTTTTATAGAATTTTAAAATATCAATGTATTGGTCCATTGTGGTTTTCCATAAGAATATAGTACCTGTAACCATGAAAAGTGATTGAAATATTTTTGGAAAGCATATGAAATACACATAATGAAGGGATAAGGAGAAAATAATATATAGGATAGTATTCATGAGCTCATGACTGATCTAAGGACGAAGTGATATCATGGTTTGAGTATATCGAAATTTTGGGATTTTTGTATGTGGAAAGAGTTAAATTTTGACAGCATTAATGTTTTCCATAAGGATCAATGGGTATTCCTATTTCAAGAGAATACATGATTAAGGTATTAACATGTTTGTAATGTGACCAACAAGATATATATTATGATATATGGGGGATAAATGACGGTATTCACGTGCTTGTTATGTGACCTTTCCAGTAATCGTTTTCTTTATACTATGAGATTGGACTTATGTATTTTGGATAAGTCTAATGATTGGAATGGATTATGTCAGAAATTAGATAGTATTGTTTAAGGCTGGAACTTTTTTCCGATATTATTGATGGGATGTTATAATAATATATTTTTAGAAAAAGGACATCCTGCAGGATGGGCAACAACTCATCACGTCTGACAAAGTTGTGGGAATTAAACCACTAATAGAAGTGAGACATGTCTTTATCACCTATGATTGGCCTACATGAAGTACCTGGTTAGTAAGAAATATTATTATTATATTAAGAGGTATGATATATGAAGTATAAGTCCATTTTAAGAACCATATACGATTAATCTCACTATAGATGGAATTATGTATATTTGATAACTTTTTCTAACATTTTGTTTGAGATAGAAGGAATGACCCATCATTCAATCACATGATCTGCTAACACTTGAAGAATGACAAATTCAACTTCATTTATTTAAGTGAAAAAGTGGAAATTGTTCAAGACACAAACAATGGTGGGATTGTACCGAAATAAAGTAACTATTTCTTCTAATTAAAATTCTTCAACATTAGGGAAATGATCTTGAAAACCAAAAATGTTGTCCTATTGTCTTTATATCCGATGATTCAGATAGTACCTTAGATCATCACAAATCTATGGCTTTTTGATTTTTGTCTTTTTCATAGCAATCTTTTCTACCACACTCCATCATTATTTGATGGTTAGGTTTCTCTTCCATATCGATATTTTCACCTATGTTCTCCTATATGGAAACCCAGTGATGAGTTAATTTGGGAAACCATTATGATTCTTACTTTACTTTTTAAAATTATGTTTTAGTATTCCTTTTTCAATGTGTGTTTCTATGAAAAAACATTCAAGTAGTAAATGATTTATAACCCAGATGAATTTTGAGGGTGAAATTCATTTTAAGGGGGGTAGAAAGTAACACCCCAAGATTTTATGAGATATATTATTATTTTTTCATATATTCTATTTTACACTACATCAATATTACCTTGTGCTATACGCAACACCGTTTTAGCATGCAGTATACACAACACTATTCTTAGACCATGTTAGACACAATTTCAAGTTCATTTGATAATATTTATTCTACGCAACTTTGAGTGTATATATATATATATATTCAATGTATAAATGAAATGTTATTGGATTATGTTATAAAAAAATGAAGGATTCTTGCACAACATGCAACCCTGACTTGGATTTCATTACACACAATCGCAACCTTCTTTGACAGCATGTGTTGTACGCAATACCAAGTTTCACTAAACAACGATATATAGTTATAATATTATTATGAACTGACCTTTATGAATAGAATAAACTAAATTTTGAATTTTATAACATTATTATTCATCTTACTCATTTTCAAGAACATGGTAGGAAAACAAACTAAATTTTTTGGGTAAAATAAGTATTTTTCAAAAAATGCAGATTTGCCGCCATTTGATAGTGCACCCACATTAAATCCAGTTTTTGACATATTTATATGTTCAACTTGAAAAAATAAAATTCTTCCTTGGAATCGGGATATAAAAATTTAATTTTGATAAATTTTTCTTATTATTCTGATAACTTTCATATTTAAATGAACAGTAAAAACATGCTATATTTTAATTGAAAACCACTTTTTTCATCATAATAATTTATATGGTTAGATTATCTTTTTAATTGGTTTTAAAGTGTAATTAGAATATATTTTTACCATTTAATATAATTTTGGTCATTGGAATTAATTTCATTTTAAAATTGGACATAAACAATTGTCGATCGTTTGATAGTTACTGTTTCTTAAAAACACGCTCTTTGTTTTGATAATTGGAATTAATTATAAAATTAATTAATGATAATTATATGTTCTTAATTTGAAAAAATAGACATAATTTTTGAATTTGGAATATCAAATATAGCTTAGGCTGAATTTTTGGTATTTTTCTGAAAAAACTTCAATTTTTAATTAATAGTGAAACCACTTAGTGGTAGTTTGAAAAACAGACTCTTTCATTTAAATTAAATTTTACCACTTCTATGAATTTAATTTAAAAAATCTGACATACATGGTTGTTATCAAGAAGTAAAATGTGGTTCAATAAGAATAAAATAATTTTTGGTGAAGAGTAACTTTTGACTTAGATTTATAGTGGTTAAAGGTAAATTGGGCAATTCATGGTTAAAAGAATAATATAATAATTCAAAATTACCTTAACACTTGTAAAAAACATATTGGTTGAGTCATTTACGACCATGTTCATCCTTGGATCGATTTTGGGACCCCATTGAGTCACTTGGTAGTGAAAATGACAATTTGGATTAATAAATTTAATGTAAAGACAAAATTGACATTATCAAAAATCTTTAAGTAATTAATTTTTATAAGGGGTAATATAAATTATCTTTTCGACTATAAATATTCATTTAAAAGATAAAAAAGATTTCCTACATGATGGTTGTTTTTTTTTATAATTTTTAGACATCCAATAAATTAAATTATTTCGATTCTGAGTCATATTATCTTCATCTTTAATGATTATTGGACCTTTTTAAACCGAAGATAAGTTTATAATAAAATAATATTTTCACCCTTTCCAAAAGATCCACTCCTTTCCTTTATAAAAGGAGACCATTTCTATCCAATTCCTCAGACCTCTAAAGACATCTGGCTCATCCAGCCTCTACCCAATTAAGCTAAATAAATCCCTATACTCCCCCTAGAAGACTTACCTTAGGCAGAGGGCACTTCAAGAAGTCCTTTTTGTCCAAACCAAAGGAAGTTACCCAAATTAATGGTAACAGTTTCTCTTAAATTGTTTATTTTTATTCTACTTATCCAACACATTAAATCTTTTTAATCCTTTATTTTGTAGCAACACCAATATCCACAATATTATGTGATGTTTTTATGAGAATTATTCGAACTACACTTACAAACACCTCCATCTAATGGATGAAGAACATAATGTTTCTGTGGATGGAAAACTAACGCCTCACGAAACGATGATTGTTCTATTTTATCATATCACCTCTCATAGTGTCCATTATGATGGAAATGTATTTATATATGATATATATTATGTTTATTATTTCTTTATTCTTCTTTACTTCCCAATTATATCAAGCCTTTATGGTTTCCATAGTGGGTAAATACAATAACCTCATTTGAGGAAGTGCGGACTACCGCACCCTAAAAGTGATGTGATTCGTTAATGCCTTATGTGGGATGTATAAAGGATGGAGTTAATGATATTATATATGATATTACACTGGAATTATAATATACCTATTTATCATTATGTTTTAATTATATTAAAAATAAAAAATACAAATGAAAGTATCGTTCATGCGTACGTACGGCTTACCGTCTGCAAGAATGGTACATTTCATTTCTTACCTCCATATGTTATGTACTATTATAAATATATGAATATTCTGCATATATACGATATATATGATATATAAATAATGAATATCATTCTGGATATAATGATTTTTTGACCACATGAACAACATGTAATTATAAGAAGTCCATTTTTGACTCAAGTACCAAATATCGACAAAACGAATGTTATTAACATAAATGGTTACATAATGTTTATAACATGGTAATAAGTGATATTAAAGGAATAGTAAACTTGAAAAATGTTCTTAATCAATTCGAAATTAACTTTGGTTTATTATTCAAGAGATTAAAGAACGATCGAGTCAAGTCGGACACGAGGTAAGTGAACTTCTTAACCCAATTTCCGTTCTTTGGGTTGATCTTATCTTTCTTGTTTATGTCGTTCGTTGATTATGTGAGAAATGAATTTTTATATATTATCATGTATTTATACTTTCTTTATGTGACCTTATAGTGAATACAAATAAGTTATCTATTTTATTTACAAAAAGATCTTTGTAAGGGATAACTTTTCCAATCTCGTTTTTATCCCAGATTGTTTATTCGTAAGAATTTACTGGGGTAATATTTATCATTCATGTCCCTATATTCTAAAAATGCTTTCATGTATGTTTAATGTCCTTTTTACCCATTTTTTAATTTTACTACATGGTATGTAAGGAATCTTTGTTTTACCACATGAGGAAAGTTTTGACTTTTCTGATAAAAGTACGAGGAGAATGTTTTTTTAACTTATACGGTGTGAATGGATTTTTATGGTTTTATAACACCTTATTTTCGTGAAGCTTAATCTACAATATTTCATGACTATTTTCACCAAAATACTTTTCTTTTAAAATTTCATGGAATTTTGTGAAAATAAAATGATTTTGAAGAAGAAAGGATATTTTCATCAAGAATTAATTTCAAGTGTTTTATCAAAATGATTTTCCATATAAGATTAAATTATTTTCATATGTGTGTGTTTCAAGAATAATGCCTCTATGATTTACATGGTTTCAATTTTCATATGATGAAATGATATCCATTTGTTTTATATGGATTGCGTTATGATGGGATGAGGTTTATGAAACCCATTTTATTCTTTTGGTTATGATGAATGATTTATGTTTATTTTGTCGCACAAGTAAGAATGATATCATTATGAGATGGGTGAGACCTATATATCCCTCTAATGCATTGGGTAATGATTTATATCTCATGATATAGACATGGCTGGAATGCTAAGTTAATCTGGTTTAGTGTTACATGAGTGAAATGAGAAGTGAACTCAATTCAAAAAGTTACTTTTTCCACTAAGATGGTCTTGGCAACAATGCCTTGGATACTATGGAAATCATATCATGTGATTAATGGTTTTCCACAATTACATGTTTTATTCCCATTATATTTTATCATGACTAATGTTCATTATGATCTATGCCTTACGCACTGCCATGTTTTATGTCATTGCTCAAGATTTTTATGTTTAAACATTATGTTCATGTTTTTTTGTTCAAATGTATATGATTTGTTTTAGTTTCTCCATGCTTACCCTTACTGATCATTTGAGATCACCCTTTATATGTTTTCTTTTCCTCAGGATTTAAAGAATGTTTTTAGGAAAGAAAACCAAAGGGGAAGATCTTTATGGGAGATGTTGAAGATATTTCACCATGATTAGAAGATTATATTCCGAGTTTCCAAAGACACTAAACTATTACGGTCCTTGTGTGTATGTTTTGGTTATGTATTAAGTATTACACATAAGTAATGTAATGTCCATGCACGTCAGGTTTTGGGTCTCTACAAATATTATTTATTTATTTACATGTTATATGAATTTTTGGTTTCTTAAAGTTTAAAAAATTATTAAATTAAAATCAAAATGGAATGGAATAAAATAAATAGAAAAACCAATTTAATAATAATAATATTATTATTATTATTTAGTTTATTATTATTATTAAGTTATTATGATAATGATTATTATTATCATTAGAGTTTACTAAAATTAATATTATGTTTATTATTATTATTATTTATTAATGTTTCATTTATTTTATTTATTTTATTATTTTTTATCGTATTTCATTCTTTCTTTTTCTTGCTATTTTTTCTTCCTGGGCATTGAGAACAATGCTATACACCTCCCTCATTGTGCTACTTCTCCTCATCTTCGACTCATCAAACCCTACCCCACCTACTTTGCAACCCCCCCTGTTCTTCTGGCGAGCAACTCTGGCAGCCACATTTTGGAACCTTCACCACCTGCACGTGACCCCTTCCCATGGCGCACCACCTCTCCTCCGACGTGGTGACCATTCGACCAAGCTCTCTCCCTAGTGCGGCTTCCTTCCTCCTCCCATGAATCGCGCCATTCCCTCCATCTCACACGACCCATCAACGGTCCTCCTCCCCTCTCTAGTGCAATATAATCTGATATCCCCATTTCTTCTTAGTGAGGGTTTTGGTTCCATTTTCTTTGGGGTTTTGGTTTCGAGCTGGTAGGATATTAGATTTATCATTAATTCTTGATAATTTTTTATTTTGTTTTTTGTTTTAGGTCCCTTGAAATGTGATTGATGTGAGACAGAGAATTCACACTACGTTTGCGATGTTTCAACACAAAAGGTAAGTGTTTCTGCATATAAGTATTGATTAATGAATTAATTTTCTTATTTAATTAATTTATTATACTTATTAATTAGTTTTATTAGCGTGAATATAGTTTTACTTTAGGTTTAATATTATTTGGATTTTTTAGTAGCGTGTTTATTTGATATGAATGTTTTGATTTTGTGAAAAATCATGCGGAGCATTTCGTAGTGTTTTATAAACTCTGCATTTGGATTATTATTTCATGCATGGGATGTGAATTATATTTTGTCATGTTTTTTTGTTTGTTTAGCCTTAGAAGATGATTTTGAGTGATGTTTTGTGTTCAAAGCCTTGTGATACTTATTGGAGTTGTTTCATAAAATTTTTATTTTTTGTATTAAATATTTTAATGGGAATTTGGTTTTAAATTAAGGTGCGGCCTCATATGTTTTTGAAATTGGGTTTTCAATTTTCATTCAAATGGTAGTTTGAAATGTGTGATTATTTTATCTCTTATGGATATTCCCAATTGGCCTCCTTAAAAGTGGTCTGATGGAAATGGGATTGATGCATTATTTATGTTTGATAAAAAAAATTCCAATAAATGTTTTCATTGTGAAATGCACTTCCATATTGGACTTTAGGCCAAATCGGTTTTAGTGTGGGATGTCTTTGTATTCAATGGGTTTCCTTAATTTAAAAAGGGTATTTGGTTTTATAAAATGAGCATGGAGTTTCTCTATATTCATGTGGGTATACTTTAATTTTCTTATTCCTTTTTTGGAATTGTGTTTGAAATTTCAGATTTGATTATAAATGGATTTTCAAATTTTTATGAAATGGGTGGAGGCCTGGTTGGAACTTGTGAGGTGATATTGATTACCATTGTAGAATCCTCCTATTGCAGACGACGATTATAATTTATGTGATTGATTATTGTGCTATAATAAATGGGTGTGTCATTAGTGAGAACCCATGATGTGTTATTTTGATTCATTTTGTAAATTGTTAAGTGTTTAATTTTTTTATTAAATTATTTGTGTAGTGTATTGGACCTCACAAAGAGGTTTCTGTGTTTTAAGTGTTGAGGAATTATACATTTTCATGCATAGGGTATGGAATATATATTTATATATGCCCTCTTTATATATATTCCCTCATGGTGTAGGGAACATGTTCAATGTAGCTAGGGGTGTATATATATATTTATAAATTCATGTGCGTGTATGCACCATGTGTCGGTCAGAGTGGTCGTCGAAAAATAGAGACATGTTTGAGGTAGGTCCCCTATGGCTATACCTTTAATTTGAACTTTATAATTTCTTTCTTGTTTTTAAAATATGTTTTATATTTATGTTATATACACAAGCTATGAAATTTGGTTGTGGTTGCTTGAAATGATTATGCCTGTTTTTTGGAAATTGAAATGTGTTTGTAACGTCATTGGTCTTAAGTGACTCTTCTTGAAAATTGATTTCCTATGTGGTTTTTAATTGGTAATGACTATTTCCAAATGTGTTTTTCCTTTTGGTCGGTTAATTGTAAAAAAAATTCCCTTTATGTAATTAATTATATTTGGCATCTTAGAAATGTTTTATCAAAAAGAAAAACATCTCATGTGGCATGACCCCTTGGTTTTAGAAAAAAAAATTATGTTGAATGTGTTATTATGTTCCTAATTTGATGCTTATGCATTGGGTGATGTGAAAGAGGGGGAATTCACTTAAGGAGGGAGAGCGGTGGTGAGTGTTTGGAAGGGTTTTAAATAAAGAGAGTGTGATGCACATATATGATTTATTGATTAAGATAACTCACCACCACTTGAAATGGAGTGCAATGGGAAACCTTGGTATCTAGGTGGGTGATCTGGACTAGTATGAAAGATGACACAATAAAGGATCGTCCCGGTTCATCTATCAGGATTGAGGAAACAACACTAACTAAACATATGTGTTACTAAGGGTTAGGGGTTTTAAGCCACGGTTACTGAGGATCATGGTTTCTAAGAAACATTTTCTAAGGGTTGTGGTTTCTAAGCCATGTTTCATTAAGGTACGAGGTCACTAGGGCCCCACTTGTTCTATCTACCTATAGGTATTACCCATGGTTCTCATTTGCGACATGATTCTTGCGATGTAATTTTCATTTCAGTTGTTTCATACTTGATGTCTTATTTGTGGAACCCATATTTTAATCATAATTTGTTTCCTTTAATTTTGAAATGTTAATGCATGCATGGAACTTATTTTGAAAATTTAGTGGGAGAGAAATGCTTTACATGAAAATAAAAACTTGTTTCATGAATTTGTAAAGAAAGAAAAAGATTATTTTATTACGTTCTATTTTCAAACTTGAATGTTTTGGATTTTGTATAAAAGGAAAGGGCATAGGGTGTAGTTGTATCTTGGCATTCATACTAAGAATCTCAGTGCTCACACCTTATCTACTTTTCAGTTACAGGTTTCTCTGGTTTTGGATCACTCTTAGAGTTAGTGTATTTTATGTTCCATGGTGACCCATGAGGTCACTTGAGCTATGCCGCGTTGCTTCATTTATTACATTATTTACTTCCAGTTTGATTAGTTTATTTTCTATTGTTTATCTATTTGTTTAGTGTATGATTATTATTTTTATCTTTTTCGTGGGACAAATCATTCCAAACTAGTTATTTTGATGCCTGACACATGTTACCAACCCATGCGGATCGAGAACACCCTTCGGTATATGTCGCGGACCAGCTCGGCTGACTTGTTCCGGGTCGACCTGGGTTGGTTCATGATAATAAAAATAACATAAACCCTGAAATAAGAACCATAAGAATATATAAAATTAAAACAAATACTAAAAACAATCCCTAAACAGGTTCCCTAATACCCAAAAACAAATTTTGGTACCATTATCCATTTCAAACAAAAAAAATTAAGATCCTTTGGAAACCATAAAAACAATTAAAACCCCAAAAAACAATAAAAAATCCTTAAAACATTGAAAAATATAATAATTAAAAAATATAATCACAACACTAAAAAAATAAAATCATAATAAAATCATAAAAACAAAACCCTAAAAGTATCATATTAAAACAATGTTTAACCACGAACCCTTTACCATATATTATAATCCTTAAACGGTTAACCATAAACCATAAAACATAAATATTAAATATTAAACCCTAAACCCTAAATAATAAATCATAAATCCTATAACCAAAACAAAAAACCATAAACAAGAAACTGTAATCACAAAATTATACACTATAAAACACAAACCCTATAACATGTAAAAATCCATGAAAACTAGTTAAATGTATAATAACCCTTCTTGGAGAATAAAAATTATAATAACCATAAAAAAATATTAAAATATGTCAAATTTAAAAATTGTTATAGTAAAACCAAAAAAGCATAACAACCCTAAGAATACGTTAAAAACATTCCCCTGTAAAATTTTATAAAAAATAAAATAAAATAAATTACATAAAAAATTTCTAATACATCAATAAAAAACCTTAAACTATATAACAAAAACCCAAAACCCTAAATAATAAAAAATACTATTAAAAATCATTCAAAACCCTTAAAACCAAAAAAAATTCCATTATATCATTAATCCCTTGAAAAAATTTAAAGTTAATATTTTAGAAAATATAAAAACAACGATAGAAAACCGATGAAAACACTAAAAAAATAATAAATTCTAAAACCATAATAGTCATTAAAAGAATAAATTACATAAAAACAAAAATATTATAAAAAATAATCACTATAAAATAATTAAATGATTTAAAAAAACATAAAATAACATAATCCTTTAAAAGCCTTATAAAAATGTAAAAACCAGAAAAAATTTAAAATATAAATCATAATCCCTACAGTTAACACCCTAAATGTAAACAATAAAATCTAAACCATAAACTAAAAGCCTGAGTAAATAAACCTTAAAACATAAATTGTAATTTTTTCCCCTTAAATTCACTTGGAATCCTAAAAAATATAATTATACAAAAACCATTAAAATAATTAATTCCAAATAAATTACTGAAAATATATTCTCTGAATGATATTTCATAAATCCATAAAAACCATTAAAACCCTTAACACATAAAAAAATAAATTAATATAAAATATAATAATATTATAGTGATCGATTTTAAGGACTAAAAAGATCAAACACTAAAACCCATATTCCTAAACATTAATCCCTAATCCATAAACCCACAATCCAAATCATTGAACCCAAAATCCTAATCCATAAAAAAATATTACATAAAAAATACTAAAAAATTAAAATATCATCAAATAAAAAATGAGATTCATAATCTAAAAAAACCCATAAAAACCAAAGTTGAACATTACACTAAAAATTATGAAAGATCCAAATAAATCATTAAAAATATTACGTGAATCTTAAATAAAATATTCTTTGAAATAACCCTAAAAATACAACAATGAAACATAAAAAGGCTTAAAATCCTCAAAACCATATACACTATACAATAAAATAGAAACCCATAACCGAAAAGACTCATAAAAAGGTAATTTTTTTTTAAAATACATGAAATAAATTAGAAGACATAATAACATAAAAATATAAATACCTTAGAAAATATAATCCAACAAAAATAACTAAAACAGCCCTAAAAATAAATAAACCCCTTTAAAAACATAAATGTAAAGAAACTTTAAAAAATTGATAAAATTATGAAATAAATTATAAAAATTTTAAAAACAAAATCTCAAAATCTAGAATCCCAAAACCAATACCCCTTGGACATAAAAAATACATAAAACATTAAAATATTTTGATCCTTAAAACCCATTAATAACCATTAAACCATTAAAACCCTAAAAACTAGAAAACTATAATCCCTAAAAAATTCTAAACCAATAGTAATTCCATAAAACATTATGAAAAAAGTTTATTAGAGAGCCAAAAATACGTAATAATATCATAGAGGGGCACAATAAAGACTATGAAACCCTCCAAAACCCATAAACCCTAAAACCTAAACCCTACTCCCAAAACACTTAAACCTAATACAAAAACACCAATCCTAGAACCTTAACCCCTAAACATAAAAAAACTATATTGTAACCTTTAAAAAATTAGCTCTAAACCATAAACCCTAAACAATAATCATAAAACCAAAACCCCTAAAAACATAAATTCATATAAAAATCATCAAAACCCTATGAAATTTTTAAAATAAAAAAATTCCATAATTAACCATAAATAACTAGAACCCTAATAGAACCAATTAAAATCTACAAAACCCATGAAAATTTTAAATTACAACAAAATAGGAAACTGTACACCCAAATCAAAAAATCGTACAGTCAAAACCCCAAATCGTAATCCTTAAACCTAAATCTGAAACCCTAAACTGTATATCCAAAACCACATAAAATCCATAAAAACATATTCTATAAGATAAAAAATAATTTTAAAATCAGTAAAACCATTAAAAACCTCATAAACATTAACCCATAAAAACAATGAAATGTGTTGAACAAAAAAAGGATTAGAACCCCAAAAACCCCTAATCCCAAATCCCAAAAGAAAAAAAACCAGAGACTAAACCCTAAGTCCCAAATTCCATAAAATGAACTCTACAACATAAACCCTAAACGCTATGTAACCATTAAAACCATTAAAACCGATAAAGCCTCATAATGTTCTTTCAACACCCAAAACACCATCAAGATATAAAAATATATAACAAATTATACTAAAAATAATAAATTAAAGCCATGAAATAGAATCCCTTTTTAAAATAAAAAATAATAATTTATAATAAAAACCAATAAAAATTATTAAACCCATATAAACAACCAAAAATAAATAAAATTATAAAAAAACCTACTCAAATCCAAAAAATATATTTAATCAACCCTTAATAACTAAATAAACAATATAAAACCCATGAAAACAAGAATCTAGATAAATAACTAAAAATTATAATTAAAAAACCTAAAAAAAACATAAAACCATATCCTTAAATTCTAATGATAAACTAATTCTCCCTAAACCCTAATCCTCAAACCCTAAACCATAAAATGAATATCTCAGACCCAAAAAATTAAATATATTAACAAAAACTATAAACCCTAAACTAAATTCCATAAAACATAATTTAAAAACATTAACTCAAATACAAATATCTTACAACCTAAACCCAAGAAAACATAAAGAAATTAAAAAAACTCAACACCCTAAAACACCATCCGAAAATGAAAAAACTAAAACAAACCAAAAATTTTAAAAAAAACAACCAAACAATAGGTATAATCCAATGAAATAAATAAATAAATCATCAAATAGTCTTACAAATTTCCCTAGCGAGTGGTTAAAAAGGCTAAAAACCATTATATCCATAAACAAAATCCCAAAATAAAATATTTGATTAATTAATCCATATATATTTCTAAAAAACATAAAACCAATCAAAAAAATTAAATACTTATAACTCTTAAAAAACACAAAATACATAAATCCCATAAAAACAGTCATCAAAACATATAAATTAATCCTAAAAACGTTAAAACGCTAATGAAAACAACTAAATAATAAAAACAAAAAAAACAAAAATATCCCATAAAAATCATAAAAATATTTAAAACCCCTTAAAACTATTTTACATTTGGCCCTATGACTCAAACATTATATGTTAAACCCAATTTCCTAAATCTAAACTCAAAACACAAATCTATAAAAACAACTAAATACATTTTTAAAAAATAGAAAAAATAAAAACATTTTAAATGCATAAAAATATTCAAAAACATAATCTTAAAAATAACGAGCCCAAAACCCTTGAAAATCCAAAGAAATGAAAACATTGAAAAAACCATTCAGGAAGCTAAAAAATCCATTAAAAATTCATCTTAATTAAAAAATTTAATATTTAAAACCTTAATACTAATCATTAAATCTAAAACATTAAATAAAAAATGCATTAAAAAATTAAATACCCATAAATCTATAAAAAACATGTAAAAACATTAAAAACATAATCACTAAAAAATATACAACAACCCCTTAAATGATAAAAACTATTGGAATGAAATTATAATAAAAACAATGAAAAAAATATATGAAAATATTATAATTAACAATAATGGGGCATAAAAATCCTCAAAACCCAAAAACCAAAGAAGTTAATTTTTAAACCAAAAAATAAATATTACAAACCCTATACCGTATACCATAAAAACATTTAATACCATAAAAAAATGAATTCCCTAAAAATATTTTAAACCATTGAACCCCATAATACATTCCTTAAACCATTAAATATGCATACCCTATGAATACTACCACCACCCAAAAATCCTATATACCCATTAAGAACTTGTTGACAATATAATCCCTTAAAATACCCTATTAATTTCATTAAATAATATTGATTGTTTTAAAAAAACACAATTCCCATAATTTCATGATCCTTTGTCACTGTTTCCCCACCTGGATACCTAATGAATGAGTGTATGACACCCATATCTCACCTCTAATGGACCAATGGTTAGAGACTGGAACTGAGGTTATAGAAAATACATAAATGATAGTATTTCCCCATAATATTTCTTATATAGATAAAATCCAACCAAAATGTTATTGATATAAATAAAAAATCCTAAACAGAATTCATGTAATGTCATACAGTGTGAAAACAAACGAATGATTTCTATAATCTATGAACCACTTGCATGGAGTTGCTTATGGCCTCCAACAGTATGCAAACAACCTCATAAATATAGCCACATCAAGATTTGTCACCAACTATATGTAATTAATTTGAGTAAATATTTATAAATGTAGTTTGAAAATATTAGTATTCTTAGTAGGATCCACATTTAAATATCTCTTGAAAATTTTGAAGAAGCCTAGAATATCCCCAATGAATATCTAGAGAACCCATCTTCATCACATAGATAAGAAAATCATATTTAATATTTTTACAAGACACAGTGAACAATAAATTCAAAGAGATATGTAACATAGTATAAAAAGTATAAATATATGTAAAATTACATGGACATTATTTTCAACTAAGCTAGTCTCCTTCATCACAATGGATTATATCCTAGATCTTTCATCCCTTCTATAAGTAATCATATCATTCCTATAAACTATATCGTAGTAGTACCTTCATCCTATCATGAACCCTACACATCATTTCACAACATTATCCATCTAGTATCTTTGAAATCAATCACAACAAAAATAATCATACTCTACAAAATATGCATCTAATACGTTTACTTATTACAACCAATAAATTTATATACTATATCATTTACATGGAACTACATTCATATAAATTTATTATAAATATAAGAAACATCAAAATAAATATGTGAATATATACAATACAATATGGCATCACATATACAATTAATTAAGTACAATTCTTCATATGGAAGGTAGAAATGGTTGGGAGATTTTTTAACTATTAATATTTACAATATTATAGATATTGGAAGAAACATCTAGAACCCTAGTCTATATGAGCATCGTATTACCTACTCTCATAGGTAGTATAGAATAAAAATAATAAAACATATTGATAATATATCACCTAATGAGCCTAAGGGAATGTATCTATACATAGAATCAGTGTATAGATAAAAATACTTAAGATATATTTAATTCCATCTGTAGAACTACATAGATAATTCTCCATATAGTTTAAAATAATTAGAATTTGTTATCCTAAATCATATAATAATTTTGAAAATATTAGTTGAATTACTTCAATTACAAATAATTTCACAAAACAGTATAATTAATTATATATTAACTTATCACATTAATAATCAAAATCCATGGTGATTTATATTCAATAACTTAATTCTAGATTTCACATCGATTCTCTAAATCATCCACTATAATCAACATCTATTTAAATTTTTTCATACTATTGACATCATCCACATCCATTTCCCCTAATTTTATTCTTATTACATTATCATTCCATATTATCAAGAAGTCCTAGACTAAATCCAAAAAAATATAGAAACATATATATACTAAAATGAAATAAGCATTTTTCAGAAATTAGAAAATAATAATTGAAACAAAGAAACATGAAAATTATTAGTAATGGTACTCAAAAAATAAAATATATTAACATAAAAATCATCATGATATATAGGATTTCAATAAATTATAGATCTAAATATGTTTTCTCCCATCCATATCCACAGTAACCACCACCTCAACAAGGAAAAATTAGTCCACCACTTTTTTAATTAATCACTATATATGATTCAACTTAATTCATTGTAAGTGATTTATCACTCTATGTTATAAATACATTTAAATACATTATATTTCAAATAAAATAAAATCATGGGGAATCCAATTCTATAAAAATGGTTTAAAAAATATTTTAACAGTCATTGTTTGGATTATAATAGATTTAATCATTTATTCCAACAAACATTATTTTACTTTAACGTGTTGAAATGACTGATACTTATGAATATTTCTAAGAAACCATGAAATCTAGTTAATCACCACATATTTATTTTCTTACCACCAAATAAACGTCATCAACAAATACATTATCATGATGAACAATTATTGGGAAGAAATATAATTTTTTTTCAATGAGTCTTTATTTATTGCAATTGTTCTACCATCACTACATTGAATAATCAATTTCATAATTTAAAATGTGAATTTAAACATAGATGATCAAAAAAATAATCCATGAACATAATATCATGAGAATTATTGGGGAATCCATCATAACAGATTGCACTATATATTGAAAATAATTTGACCTCTTTCCATACATTCAATCTACATAATTATAGTAACATTTCATTGTCATGGTAAATTACATTATTTAGATGCTGAACAAAAAGAATGATTAATCCACATAATTGTGAAAATAAAAATAAAGATTATGAATACCCTACCTAAGTTCATAGTTGCAACATGGAAGGGAAGAAACATTGAATGTTCTGGACATCAAGATCGTTAATATGATTAGAGAGACAAATAGAGATTACACAAATAGAACCTTCTATAAAAAATTCAAATTTGGTTTAATGAATAATCACCCATATAGATGAAAATGGGAAAATTATCAAATGCACCTAGGTTAAATCTATTTGATATCCATGGAAGATGGGAAATGAATCCTCTAAATAGAGGAAGTGGGGTAAGGATAGATAAACAATTAACAATATGTGTGGATAAATTCATATACCCCCATACCTAATACTTATTCATGAATGGATAGAGGATATGATGTTTAAAATCTACATATCATAGCATTCAATCCATGGTAAGTGTATCAACAAAAAATTTGGAATATATAATTAACTAATGCAACAAAAATAAAAAATAAAAAATAAAAGACCAAGTTAGACTGCCACCATAGTGTGTTGTCACACAACATATCAATGTTTCCCTTTGAATATGGATCCCCTACCGAATCCCACAACAACATGTGTTAATTTCAAATAACATTTACAGTCCACCACAACTTAATCATTGACAATAGTGGTCCTCTTATATTGTTTCCAATTTACCTATGTCACTTGAACTCACCAAAACTAAGCAAAACCATAGCCAGAAAATTTCAAACATAACTCTCCATGTTTTATATAGGTGAACTCCTCATGAAAGAATCCATAAAAAGGGGTTTTTTATTTATTCTATATGCCCCCCATAGTATACAAAAAAAATCCCCATAAGAACAATACATGTTAAATGGACCATTTTACTCCCCATGTTTACAAAGAATCAAAATAACCAACCTATATGGTAAATGCTAAAAATAAACCTTTAGCAAGGATATATCCAAAGGGGTTTTATATATTGGGTTCACTTAGAACCAAAACAACTAACCTCCATGGACCATGCTGAATAGAACTGACTTGCCCCACTAAAAACACCACCATATCATCCACTATGGGAACTTCCAGGTTGTAATAAACCTCTACAGAGGAAAAAATAAACTCCTAATATACTGAAAACATATTAAAAATTCCATTTAAATATTAAATACTATAGAATAATAATGTATTGGACAAAAGGAACCAAGACCTTAAATCAAAAAATTCTTGAATGATTATCATCATATAAAATTAATAAAACTCGATAAATAAGGGGTGTAAACATAAATAACCAAGTTGTTCCATAATTATCATATTAGAATCTCAATATAATAAGAGTGAAACCATGTAATAAAAACTAGATGGTAGATATTCATAATCACACAATCACCTCATATTCAATAATATCATACATATCATCATAGGAAAATCAATCAATAAATATCATGAAATATTTATCACCCATCTACAACTCACATGACTAAGTAATCTCTTCTAAACATCCATTTTTCTGTAATTAATTAACTATAGGGATAAAATAATTAAAAATACCATGTTGTTTTGTTACATAATTTGAAAATATCATACTATAAAATTTTCATCATCTTTATCTTCTAGATCAATTACGTCAATGTGATGGTAATCATCATAAAGATACCAATATATAATTTATATATAGAAAATATCATAAATCTTGTCTGACTGTGGGTGTAGGGTTAGTATATACACAATAATAATTACACACTCCAGTACCTAAAATAGAATAAAAATCCATAACGAAGGATTAGTCCCATTACTAAGCCTTCCCTACCCATGGTGACAAGATATCTTTTCGAATATATGACTAAAAATTTCAAACACTAGATCCAGTTTCCTATAATAAACATAGGAAATTATATAATCATGCATATCCTTTATCTATTCAATAATATCAAATATATTTTATTCCATTTTCATCAAAAATTATAGTTAAAGAAAAACATTCTCTACAACCAGGGTCAATGAAAATAGAGATCTACATGATAATCTATACATTGTATTGAATGTTTCTATGAATTTCTTATAGTGATAACTCTTATTCAAAGAGAATTCCACAATGGGTATTTTATTTATGAAATACATTGAAAACATTATAATGTATGCATGAAATAGGATTTTATAATTCATGATAATATGCTATGTTATCCTATACAACTATTGCTAAAATTTGTAATATGGCTCAACTAAGAGACATAATCATGAAAGAAACCTATCTAGATGAGGAATGTGAAATTAGGATTATGAAAAATATTTTTTTATTCAAGACCCCATGGATCATCACGACATTCTCTGAATACTACCTTAATAAAAAAATCATAGAGATAAACTCCAAAAGCACCTAGAAGTGAAAAAAATTCTTATATATGTCCTTAATAACCAATATTAAATCATATCCCACAAGGGATTGACTAAAATAATATATTTAAATCCACTGATATACCCTCCCACTTCTATAGGTAAAATATAACTACTATAGAATCTTACTAGGAACATTCTTCTCATCTATCAACTTCTATAAAAAAATATCACAACAAAAACTAAAAAAATATTCTTCATCACATTATTCCAAAACTAACCATTAAAGTCACAATGCATATTCTCAAAACTAGGATACACTACTAACAGTTGACTTTGGAACATAATGGTGACCACTTCATGCATATTTGAATGAAATAATATCCCCCATAGAACAACACCTAATGATAATCATCCTCATACCATCCATCAGGTTAATAATTATAAATTACATGATCTACAAAAATATCAACATATGAATCCCCTAGATGGAATTTATATACATTATCCACTTAATATGATTTAATTTATATATAATATATCCAAAATATATAACCAATAACACCTATGTAAATTTGAATAATTTAAAGACCCTCTATTTTTCTCTATGTATCTCTTGTTTCGTAAACAAAATAACCTTATTAATTTTTATTAAACTCATCAACGATAACATTCACATTCAATTATATATAAAAAAATTTCAAATTCATTCCATTAACCATTACTATCACAATTTCTAACATCCCAGGGAGAAGATAAAACTAAATCTCTTATGATCATTGAAGAACACATAGAATTCACTAACGAGTTAATGTATCCAAAACATTAGAGTAAATACCAATGAAGACATTATCAATATCATTGGTTGTTTAATTATGACCATAAGGTAATAATTAATGTGATAAAAAGTAGAAAACTACCCTCTACTACCATATTACACAACCCAAGAAGATATGTGAAGCGTCATAATAGACATCCACCAGAATAACACCATTAGGAAAATAGTGAGAGGGATCAATGCCCTTTTTCTACTTCAAAAACATAAATGAAATATATCACAATTTCTTCAACACAAAAACCATATCCTTCCTATTTATGGATGATATAGGATTCAAAATCTAATATAATTCATGAATGAGTCACCTATAATATCATAACAGGTGAAAAAACATATAAACATACATTAAATCCATGGAGTATAGTAATGAAACAACTGCAACAATCGTTCAAGTATACATGAATAATCTTAACTGATATAAAATATTTCCCAAAACATACACCTGAAGGGTTAATAAAATACATGTCAATAGGTTCAAAAAAATCTAATTGCACCAATGAATTCCCAATATAGCTCACAATTGTTCTATATTCTCAATGTCTAACCAATAATACAAAGGGTTTTTTCTATGAAAACCAATGTGAATTGAATGATAAACACATATAACACATATAAAATCTGTCCCACAAACATTTATGGTGAATGATTGACACTGATAGGAACCATCGTAAACTCAGAGTGTCTATATCATCATCTGAATCTAGTCTCTGGAA
This sequence comes from Viscum album, assembly GCA_963277665.1. Taxonomy (NCBI): domain Eukaryota; kingdom Viridiplantae; phylum Streptophyta; class Magnoliopsida; order Santalales; family Viscaceae; genus Viscum; species Viscum album. The sequence continues at coordinate 283,107,299 of OY728141.1, forward strand.
TAACATTATTCTTTAATGGTACGTGATGATTCCCCAACCACAAATCAATGTTTATGAATTCAATAGATGCCGTAAAAAATAAAAATGTTCATAATTTGATAGGATATGACAATATTTATTCACTATCACATGATTCATGTGATAATAATTGAAACATTTTCATGGAATATCATCTTCCTTCATCCTAAGAAAGACCAAATCATCTGACAGTGATACACTAATCTAAATAAATCCTTCCTATAGAACATTATCAATCCAAATTTATGGATATCAACAACAATAATTCTCCATGCTATATGGGGACATCAATTTTATATAGAAACATGGTTTTAGATCAATGATAAATTTTATCTCACATTGAGGGGTAGAATAACAACATCTTGATGAAAGAAATTGGGGAACTATTTCAAAATCTTGGGAAACCAGAAGTAGAACCTCCATAGAATATAATATAAAATATATCATCATAGATTATAGGGAATCAGAATTCTCCCATCCATATGATAGTCCCTTTCACTAATGAACATATAGTTCTCACCATCTACATCATTGAATACAAAATGACTCATATAGTTTTGAATAAATCCTGCATTGAATACAAAAAAACTATATAAAGGATATTTTAGTATGGAATTATTTGAAAACCAAAGAAATATAAAAATTAATGATTCAACACTAACACTAGATCATAACCATACAATACAACTAGGAATCCAACGGGTGTACACAACCCCAATGAAACAACAAACCTCTCTACATAAATTCTTAGAGCATTGACTAGGGTGGATGGAATGAAGGAGAGTGTATCTACAAAATCAAAAATATTATAAACCAATGTAAAATAGAAACATTCAAAACCTCAGCATACATTTCACTTTTTGGCTTCGGAAACATTACTATATTCATATAACAAAACATATATCCATGACCTCTTTGGCCCTGATGGGGACAAACTCTATATATACACTATTCTACATTTCATTGAGGATAGTGGATATCATGGTGTAATCATTTATACACAACATCTCCAATATAATAAAAAAATAATGGGTCACCCTTTTTTTTCTTATACTGATGATACTTCTATAGGGACTTGACTTGAAGAGGTCTACCAACTCCATTTTGACTGCTGATGATAGTTAGAAACTCCATCACTTGATGTCTAATATCTTATTCTAAAAATAAAACCACATATTTTCTCATAGTATGTTTTTATGAATTTATATCTTTATAAAAATATTTCATATAATTGTGATAACAAATATATAATGATTGAAACTTCTTTATTAATAGAAACTAAGATCCACTGGTAATAACTCTTCTCCTCATAAAGCCTATGAATCTTTCCTCCCTTGTAAATTTAATCAGAGTAAGTATACTCATGATATCCCCAGATTTGTGACCACCACATGATACAAAGAAAATGAAAAGGGGGTGAAATTGCATTATAAATATGGAAGTAAGGAATTCTCAAATTTCCCCACCATACACCCAACATTTAGAAGAAGATTCTTGGTATAAAAGAGATGATTACTAACCCAATACCAAAATCATACACACAAGAAACTCAATTAAATTCACTAATATTCTCTTGAATATAAGCTTCATCCATGATCAAATAATTAAACTATTCCGAAAATTGATACAGGATCATATCTCATGAAACAAGTGAACTCTTTCAGTCTGATTAAAACAAATATGAAAACTATTAAGCAATTCCAAATAACATACCGACATAAAAACTAAATGCAGTGATCCCTCTAATCACAAATCAAACTATATTATGTATCCACCTCCTCTAACCAAGAATTTGTCTCATGTTATAAAATAGATCAATTAAAAATTTATATGTTGTAAAGTTAAAACCCTCAAAGCATCTTCACCCAAGAATCATTGTTATCTAATATAAATCTATAGAGATCTTATGGAATATCATGTTGAACATTACTTTCCAAAACCATGGGGGCATTACATTAGAGACATCCATATAAGATAGTAAAATAATAGGGAAACCTAAACCATGATTATAGAATACATATAGATAATTAATTAAGAGTCTTTATAATTCTATATGTTTACCTTTTTCAATCAAAAGCATAAAAACAATGATGAATGATCCAAACATGGTTATCAAATCCATAAATAGCATCACTAATCTATGATTATTTATAATTATTATCATCCTTGCATCGGATCATGGGGGGATATAATCATCTCCCCTAACTGGTATTTCATTTATAAAATATTTGTCATGTGATACTAATAATGTTTCTGTACTAACCCTTCTAATCAGTGATAGTACTTTACCCCATTATTCAACATCTCTCTAAACCAAATATTCAAATACCACTTTTCCCTAACCCTCCATCATAGGTAATCCACCTAGGCTAATAGTGATGATATTTTTACCTATATCCCAATTGGCCAAGATTTAGCAACTACCAAAAATGTTATAAATCATAGAAAATTGAGAGGAATTTTGAAAAATTACATTAAATAATAAATAACTACCCAGACACTCTATTTTATAAATAAAAACTCTACATCAAAGTACATGAAATTAAATATAGTGGGTAAATAATTTAAAATTAAAATAAAAACAATATTAATCTTATAGCTTATACCATGATTTATAGAAACAAACGAAAAACCTGCATGAGCCTTAGAATCTAGATCAATGAATGATTCCTTACAACATACATTTCAAATAGGTATAAATATAGAGGGTTATTATTTATTTTTAATCATTTGGATCATCCTTAAAAATTATTTTCCTAATGTCGAATAACCATACTAACAACTCAGTGAAGAAATCGAGAACCCAACCCATCCCATAAATGGGTAAACTACATTTCAAAACTTATTATGGATCTCCCTCCATGAAAATCAAAGAAAATGGTAACAGTATATCAAGAATATATATATTAACACGGTACACCACATCCACTGTTTACAATAATCTCATTCACCCAACCCCAACATCCCATATCATAGTTCCCCTATCCAATAAATAAGTTGTCCGGACCATTTGGGAAACCGTATCATAGCCACATCATCACCTCATTTAGAAATTCATTAATAAAATAAAAGACTATAACCATATTCTGAGTTTAAAATCAATATTTACTCTTATAATCATGCACTATACCTTAATACAACATATCCCACACATAATACTCCTGATATAATCATATTCACTACATCTGATATACATATATATGATTAAAACATAATTTTTATTAGATATAAAATACATGCATGATAAAACATAAATCCATAAAATTTCATATAATCACATACACTATAACATAATCCATCACAACCATAATATGCTCACATACTGTAATATGGTTGAATGTTGGAGTTGGGTGGGGGAGTAATCATTCATATATAACTGTAACATCCATTCTGTTTGGGAAAACACATTAAACACAAGAATATAATTGTCTCGAATAACCATCTAACATGGTTTTTGGGGTGTTATAAATAATAGAACATAATGATAGAATAGAACACATCAATTTTATGAAAACTATCCAACAATAGACTGTAACTAATTTGAATATAAAAAATACTAGTTACCATAAACCTAATGAAAAGAGTTATTTAAACCCTAGAAATTTGTTTTTTGATGAAATGGTTTATTAAAACACTGGTAATGCATTTCCCTAATCTCAATACCCTCATGTGATCAAGACCTACCCCTATTCTCTCTTAATGATTGATCCCAATACTATAGATGTAATCTAATCCAACACTTCCCATCATTTAAATTGTGCCCCAAAATCCACATATCTACTACCATTGATCTTCCTCCTGTAACGTGTGTCTCCCATTGTAATAACACTTCTCCCCTAATGTGTCTCTGACGTAGCCTCCCCACCTCCCTACTGACATGCATCATATGTGACCTTCCCACCTCCAAATGATCCTCCTCCTCCAATGTAGCATGATATTAATACATTGTGGTTCTAAATTATCCACCCAATTTCCCTAAAATCTTTCTCCTCAAATTAATCCATCCCACCTCCCTGATTTCTCACTTGAACCTAACCCTACCCTCGTGATCCACTTTCACCCATGAATTCTCACTAACCGTAATCAGATAACCCATGAAAACAATTTCCTTCCATGATTCCTAATGATAAATCCTAACAATCATATATTTAATAAAATTGAATATACATAATAGGTTAGGAATCCCATCACAATGTATTTTTTTAGTATTATGGGTAAAACCCAATTTATTTTTCCCCTACAAAAATCCATTATAATTAGATAGTTTTATGAATTCAACTTCCCAAAATTTCACATATAAGTGGATTGTTGTTCTATTATAATATGTCATTAGCTAGACATAAAACTATATTTAATTAATGAATCATCTCAATTATCATTTTTATTCTATAATAATGAATTATTTAGATCCCATTGTATTGGTGTTTCATATTTTAATTTTAATACCATTTAAACAATCTTACACTATGTGAGAGCTATGAATTGGTAATATTTCATATTCTTCAATGGTTATATTTATGTAAGTTTATAGCGGTGACTAATAATCATGTTAGATATTTCGTTTACAATTATGATCTTTCCCAAATTTCAATAGTGTTGATATTACAGGGATATTATAGGTATAACAAAGTATCATGGACCTATTTCATATTTTTTATCTCATCAATTTTTATTTAAATTCAGTGACATAAAACTACATAAAGAACTAATCACTTATTGCATGAGTTTTTAGAATCGTTTCACATTTAAAAATCTATTTATATAACTTATTGATTCATATAATTAGTAATTGAACAAACATTAATTGATTTTACAACTAATTTTCAATTATCATAAGTGCATAAATATTTTTCATTAAATGATGTTAATAATACACCAAATATTTTGTTGTTAATGTTCTTAAACAATTTTCAATAAGTACAATTAGTTTTATCATGTTATAAAACACTATATATATGGTTTATTGAATTATTTCATTTTTCTATGATATTTTGGATAAATATTTGAGGCATTGGACTATAATTCATTCCATAGTATTTATTTTCTATTTCATGGAATTTTACTTTTTGAGGTATAAAGATTTATTATTTTTTACTTTTTTTCAATTACCAGGATACATAAAAATGTGACTTGTATTTAAAATTATAGAGTTGTGTTTTATTATGTAAATGTGGTGTTATTTTTTTCCTGAATAATTATGGCACTACATCATTTTTTATGGAGAGGAATATAATTTTCATGTTCGTTCAAGAATTTATATTATTTTTATTTGTTCTAAATTTTAACACTTTTAATATAGTTTAGAATTTTTATTTGTAAATAGTATATACATTTATATGATTAATAATTATTCTTCTGATGTTATCTATTTATTATCCATTCTCCATGGTCATTTCCAATGAAATCATATTCTATTCTTGAATAATGTAATGATATTTTAATATATAAAGGTAGTTAATGAATTTTTATATGTGAATATTGATGTAATTATACGTTTATAATCATTTTATATTTTCCCTTTCCATGAAGAATAGTATAATGTAATTATTTTTTATATTTATCTATTAATTAGGAAAAAATATTCCGTGATATATATTGTTTATTTTCGGGATTAATTCCATACGACTTGTTCTAAATTACTACCATTCCATTTTTTATATTTATGAACCTTGACATTGGTGGCTACCAATTTTTTTTCATTCACATTTACATAATTATCATGTCCTCCTTTTGATAGTTCTGATATTTCCTAGATATTGACTATATACTTCCAATATTAAGAACTACTATAAGATTTCATGTCACCGAGTACTATTTGATGACAATAATTGAAAACTACCTATAACACATATCACAAATTATATATTCTTTCATACAGGTGAATCATGTTGAAAAAATTTAATTTCATATACTTAATGAAATAATACTTATTATAAACCACTATTTTATGTTATTTTTGTATTATATTATATGTTATTTCTAATATACTATGAGTAAGGAAAAAAGGTTTATTTTTTCTCATAAAACTAATATTTTTATATTATTTATATAATCAAGTATGAATGTTTTTTATAAAATAATATGATCGATCTAAGCTAGTATATATTAAAGTGTGTGTAATTGTTATTATCTCAATATATTTCCTTATATAACTACTAGTTTTAGGAAGGTGTGTGCTTTATAAAGGTTTATTTTTATTACAGGAATATATTTATGATAAATAATAAATTTCTCTAAAACACTATTTTATTTTTCAATTTATTGAATCTTAAATGTTCATGATAAGGTACTATGAGTAATTCCAGTAAGAATATATTTTTCTCAAAACAACTATTTTTAGGTTATTTTTGTATTCATATAGATATATTAATAATAAAAAATTATGATGAATTAAAACATTTATATATTCAAACATGTGAACATGTTATTAAATCAATATATATCATTATATTACTACTATTTTTTTGTTTTCCATAACTACCTCATAATAGTATTCACATCTTGGTAAAACATTTTGTATCAATTTTGGCAGCCACACAACACATTCAATCCATAAACTTTTATTTTTATCAAAATAAATCAAGCATCAGATTATGAAAACTATGACTCTTCCATGAAAAGTAATATCATGATTCTTATTAAAACATTCCATGACTCATAAGTCAAAAAGAATGAATTTTTCTTAATGTTACGGTTTTTTATTAGTATTATGTGTCTAATAAGTTCTTTCAAATTATATTATTGTTAGAACTCATCCTTTAAAATTGTATAAGAGTGGTATATTATGGTTTTATACTGCACTATGATATAAATATATTGATAAAATTCTTTATATCTAGTAAATAAATTTTTCATGGGAATTAAACATTGAATTGAACTACTATAATCCACTTTTCAATCATATTTTTTAAATTTACCTTGTTCCCCCTCCTCTAACCAAGCACAGTCCACCCAAACCATGACCTTCCCTCAACCCCGTTATTAAATTAAATTATATCATGTTTCATACATTATTATATACAGCTTTTAATTTATATTTACATTCTTCTAGTTTACATTATTCTAGATTAAATTTTATATTCTCTTATTCTAGGATTATAAACTCTCCAAAATCATTCATCTAATTTTTCTTGGATATATGAACCCTTTTAATTAAAATGTATTCAATGGTTAAACTATTTACTTAAATCAATATATTTCTTCCTAAGAAATTTGAATTAGTTCTTCAACAATAATTATTTAATATCAATTAATTATTTTATAATACTTTTAACTCGACTAAAAACCATTAAGGACTTTATCAGCTTTATTATAACATTAAATTTGGATTTCAAAAGTGACAAATTCAATTATTTTTTCATATTATTTTTTCTCCGTAAATTCAAAAGTTTTCAATTACATGAAATTTCAATACTTTTATCCTGAAGTTATTTATCTTATTCACGTATTATATGATATACTTATTTTTTAATGGATCACATGTCACATGTTTTCTCCCATTGTTTTCTATTTATTTCATGTTCTTAATATGATCTAGTGTTGTGTTTGATGATTGAATATCATAATTCATGAAATATATTAATTTTTATCAAAATATAACTTACAAATTAAATTTCATTGATTACCCTTTTTTAATAAATTCTACAATAATTTTTTGCAGTATACAACCATTTTATTTATTTCATTTTTCATTATAGAGATATTTAAAAAAATAACATTCCTTGTATTTAATATTTAATGATAATATGTTAATTATCTCTAATTATATGATACTCAATTTAAAATAACATAGTATAATATTTTTAGTGATTCATTAATTGATAATAAAGATTATTTTTTTATTTATTATAAATTTTTGTAAAGTGATAACATATGTTTAATATATTATTTTGGTCCTTAACTGGGATGTTTCTATTAAATGTAATAGTAAATATTCTATGTATTATGATTTGATTATAAGAATACATATTTTGGATCGATCGATCTGGATTCCATTAAATTTTTCTTCATAAAATGAATTATAATTATAAATTCAAAACAATAGTTCTAATTAGATATATTGACATTATGTTCTAATGTTAATTACTTTTTATTTCATATTTCACAGTTTATAAATTTCACAAATTAATTTTAAGAAGATATAATTTAATAATGAAATATTTATTAACATATAACTAAAAATGAGTTGTAATGTATATTTCTAATGTTGTTGACACATGTTTTAATAATATAACTTGACTAATTAGGTAGCATGAAATATTTCTAGAAACCAAAAGTCAAGAACCAATCACTTGTAGGCACAAGTTTTAGAATTATCACCAGAATAATTTTTATTTAACTTTTTTTCTAACACATTATTAAATTGAGACGTCTTGACCAGTGTATATTTATATTTATATTTATATTTCATTAAGTTCATTAGATTATTGAATCCTTTTTCTCTTAGATATGTTATAAGTCTATACCATAATATTATTTATTGTCCTTATTTAGATATATAATCTTTCACTTTTTTATGGCCTTGGTATGTGTTCATATATTAATATTGTATTACTTATTGGTTTAAATTTCATCAATTTATTTCCATGATTGGTAATTAGTCTAATTAGTGATAAAAATGGTTTTTTGAATTCTAAATTGATGATCTTGTCTCTAATAATGTGATATAGGGTTTATATTATGATTAGACATGTTTAAATATATCAATTAGTCAGGGAAAGGTGAATATGAAATGAATATTATAAATGGATAATAATGAAAAAAATATGATTGGTAAATCAGGCTAAAAAATTACAAAAAATGGGAATAATGTAATATGATGTATTAAGTAGTGGCTTTTAATTTCATATGGTGGAATTAGATGTTTCATTATGTCCTCATGATATGTTAAACCTATATTGGTCATTTTAAGGGGTTTAGTTTATGTTGAAATAAATATTTACGTATATAGAATCTAATTTTCAAGAGGGATAAGAAATTTAAATATATAATGTTGAATTAACCTCATGATTCAAATATTTATAAGCATTTTTTCTATATTCATTGAATTAAATTATGCTTGGAATAATATTTCTAGATTATAAAGTGGTGAATAAACATAAAAAAACATTCAGTACATGGGGTATTTGAAATATACTTTACATTAACAGTGTGTACGAGAGATATTCTTTAAATGGGTTTCTAAATTCAATGAATAATATTTATGAGGAATATGGTATTGAGTTTATGATGGAAATAATTTCATATGTATCTTAAACCAGAATTTTATGTTATGTACATTAATTGGGTTTTTAATGTATGAGTTGTCACAACCCGACCCTACCCGGGCTCGAGCCGCAACTACCCCAAGCCCGCCTCCATAGGCCAGGGGCTGGCGACCAGCGCCGAAGGCACGATAACTCGGGGAGGCCTTTGCCTAAGCACCTGTACACACACACACGCAGCACACTCAATGCAACAGTGCAGAGTAAAAGTAAAGACAATAAAAGTAAAGGGAAACTGCTATATATAAACCACAATGTGCATCGACCTCTAACAGAACAAAGTAGAGTGCTAAAAAAGAAAAAAAGGGGAAAACACGAACCCAACCAGAAAAGGTTCCACAACCCGGCAACAGGTAAAAAAAGGAAACAACTGACGGGTCTCTCACCTGGAACCCGACCACGACCACCGCACGTGGTCCAAGCTCCCAAGCTCCTATGGTCCACTGAAGTCATGCTCCACCTGTCCGTCGTCTGTAAGGGAACACCAAGTGTAGGAAAAGGCCAAGAAAGGATGATTATAAAAATACTCTGTAGGATACCCCGAAGGCTCGAGGGAGCAACAAAGGAGGTACCGAAGTGTGAGCAGTAGAGCGAACAGAAAAGTAGAGGAGTACAATAGAGAGTGCAGCAAAGAGTACAGTAAAGAGTCCAGCTCAACCAAACAAGAGGAAAAAAGGTAGACTCGTCCAAGCACAAGGAGCTGGAAACGGTGAGAAGATGAACTTCTCATCGAGTCTTCGCTACCTATAGCAGGAGAGTAGACTCGTCTAACCATGAGAAGCTAGACACGGAAAGCACGTGGCATACCCCACACGTCTTTGCCTCTTCATGAAGGAGAGTAACCAAACCCAAGAAGTGGGTACCGGAAACGAGGTATATACATATCCTTATGCTCAATCAAGAAGCCCGAACAATGTCGTAAGGGGATCTCCGTCCCGTATCTCAGCCCAAGAAAAGTGAGTCACCAACAGACCCAAATGTAACTCCATCGATGCCCGGCATCCCACATGTCTGCCCTGAACCGCAAGCCAAGGGTCTCAATCACCACACATTGACACTTTCCGCTTTGGGAGGCACTGACTCACCCGCAAGGTTTTAGGTCACGTCACAAGGACGCGTCTCGGTGGGGGAAAGTGCTCCCCATACTTGAGAGTTCTGGGGGAATGTCAACCACAACTCGTTACTGCCCCGCAGTCGAGAGTTCTGCTCAATGTCGACAGGCGACCACCTGCCCAGCTCCGCTGGGGGATCCCTGGAAGTCAACGGGTTCCCATTATAGGGAGACCCGAAAAGTCGACGGGTGCCTCACTGCCCAGTCTCGTAACAGGGTAATCCCCTGGAGAGGGACCCGGCTAAAGTCGGCAACGGGACCACTGCCCAGCCCAACTGGAGGTACCCCAGAATCGGGGGCCACAACCCAGCCCAGCTGGAGGTAAGCCCGGCATCAGGGACCACTGCCCAGCCCAGCTAGAGGTAAGCCCGGCATCGGGGACCATTGCCCAGCCTCGCTGGAGGTAAGCCCGGCATCGGGGACCACTGCCCAGCCCCACTGGAGCTAAGCCCGGCAGCGGGGACCACTGCCCGGCCCCGCTGGAGGTAAGCCCAGAACTGCTCTGGCCATCCCTGCTAGATGGTACTGCTCGTTGAACACCACTGTACTGGACATCCCTTCTGGATGGTAACCCACTGACGAGCCCTGCTCGAAACAACCTCAGCCCTGCTGGAAACAACCTCAGCCCTGCTGGAACAACCTCAGCCATGCTGGAACACCCTCAGCCCTACTGGAAACAACCTCAGCCCTACTAGAACAACCTCATCCCTACTGGAAACAACCTCAACCCTATTGGAAACAACCTCATCCCTGCTGAAACAACCTCCTGGGTAGAGGATCTGCGCCAGCGTAAAGTGTTGGTAACACCGAAACCACAAGCTCTACTAGGGAACACGGAGTAATGGGAGAAACTCCCCAGGCCTCACAAGGTGATCCCGCTCCAATCTGGTGAGTCACTATCGAAGCGGACCGAGACATCTCATCCCAGAAAGTGGGGAAAACACCCACGCTGCACAGACACCCATAGTTGCAAACTGTGTCGCAGTCCGGTGAAAGGGCACAGTACTGAAACCCCTCACAGCCAAAGAAGCAGAGGAACCAAACCATCTCTGTCGGCCAAACAATCGAGCACAAGACCAGGGGGAGACTGCTCAACCCTACTGGTCAGACAAAATAGCACCAGGCCAGGGGAGACTCCACCCTGCTGGTCAAACAAATGAGCGCAGAGGGTCCCTCTCCATCGCGAGAGGTCAAAGTACATAAAGCAGATCATGGCACGAATGTGGGGCCCACACGACGTGGTGCCCCAAGTCAACCCCAACTGAGCGCACAAACATCCTCAGGTACAAACAACCACACATACCTCCAAGCGCTCCAGTATACTCCCGGAGTATACCACATTCCAGCCCAAAGGCTATCGTGCACACGGCACCCAGTGTCAACGCAAAGGCATGACATAACAACTCTTCCTCAAAGGCCCCGACACGGCCAACCACAACTTGTGAACCATTTATATCACTCTCCCAAGAGTGCGAGGTCACACGCCAAGGGTCCGCTACAAACAAGGTAGGGCGAACCACCACTGATGCACTTTCCATGCTTCTGCTGTTAATAAGATCGTGCAAGAGGCTCCGCACAACCAAACAGATCACACCGTTGTAATCCTCATGGAAAAGCGCGCGAGATCGACTACATACTCGCCTCCAAAGGATATCCGATGGAAAAGTCACCAACACCACCTCATGCCCGAACAGCGTCCCGTGATCCCGAGCCTCGGCCCCGAAAACAGTCGGGCGCATCACACCATTGTGATCCCCTCGGGAAAACACGTCAAAAGCTCTACTCACTTGAGTGCCACAGATATCCGGAGAAAAAGGTGCATCCCGGCGCACCGCACACAAGCAGTGCCACGTGGGACCCGCATCCCGGTCCCGAAACTCAACGAACGGATCATGCCATTGCGATCCTCTAGAAAAAGTACACAAGATGGACTACTCACTTGTCCAAAACGGTCGCCCGGTGATAAAGCTGGAAATCACCGTCAACTCCCGAAACGGCCCTCGCGGGGCCCACACCATCGTGCCGAATTAGGGCGGGCGAATTGCACCATTGCAATCCCCTCGGAAAAACATCTAGAAACGACTGTTTACGTTCTCCGAACGGACGTCCGATGGAAAAGTCGCTAAAAGCTGCACGCAGCTCAAAAGACAGGTTGTGGGGCCCACACCTCAACTCCGGCTTTAACACCCGGAACCACCCTGGAAACCTCCGCCTCAGTGCCAGGGTCACAACGCCGCTGATGGCACTCAAAACGGATGTCGGACGCGTCCGTGCCGTCCAAAACAAAAACCGCCGAAAAAACGACTGACCGCTCGACGTACCTGTCACGCCACCGAGGCCCCTCGTTTCGAGAATTAAAAATTCCCAAAACCATCTCAAAAAGTCCGCCTCGACGATACGGTCCCACTACCGCAGACGACACTCAAAACAGACACCCGTAGCGGAAAATACGGGTGTCCGAACACCGAGGGGGCAAGACCCTTGGGGCTGGACCGGCCTGGACCAGCCGGTTCGCGCGCAGACTGGCCACGGGGGCAGGTTGCGGACGCCGCGTGAAGACCCGTACGGCGCGGGTCTTTGTCACCGCATAGGGATCACGCGCCGCGACCCCGCGGTCCTAGCTCCCTGGCGACCATTGCCTCACCGGGTGCTCCGCCAGACACCCCCGCCGACGCCCGATCTCCCCACTGCTGCGCCCAGCTCCTCCACCGAACACCCGCGCTGACGCCCGCAGACACCCCCCTGAGGCCGCCCGCCACACGCAGTGACACCGCCTGATGCCACCCGCCGCGCCAGGGCTCGCCGGACCACCGGAAAAACCCACAACCTTCGACGATCGACCCCGGCCTCCTCCGAGCTCGGATTTTGATTCTGAAAAATGCGTTGGAGAGCTAAAAATGTATACTACGCATTCATGGGCTTTGATCGAAGTTTTCACAAGGAATAGACCGTGAAAATCAAGATCAAAGTAGGTACAGGAATAGAAAATGCAAACGACTAATCCTACCTCGTGGGGCTTCGCCCGAAGCTTCGCGACGATCCGCCGACACCACCGCACCTCGCCAGAGTCACCTCGCTAGACCGTGTCGCCAGAGGTGGAGGAAGAGAGGGAGAGGAGGGGCTGCCAGGGGGAAGGGAAAGGAGAAGAGGGAGGGGGTGTGTTAAGCATTTAAATAGAAAACGCTTCAACACCCGCCCGTCGGCCCGAACCCAAACTCCCGACGGGGTCGCGGTTAAGCCTCCCTTAGGGTAAACACCACCTCCCGAGCACAACGGCGGTCTCGGAATTTCAATCCGAGACCCCGTTAAAAAGTTATAAAATTTAACGTCTGAAGCCTCTAAATTACGAAAACGCCACTGGGGCCATTTTTCACAAACGGCCCGCGCCCGCGAAAATTATACCCCTCCTAGGGTAAACGGCACATTACAAACTCAAAAGTGCCCTCGGTTTTCCAATCTAAGCCACTGTTTAGGAGATACCTGCGTTTCAACATTAGACGAATTAATTTAATTTATTTAATCTGTTTAACGTTCTAGAAGCGGGCGAGGGGTCCAAACATCCCGCGACGACATGTTTTATGTCGTTCCTAGGGTGAACACCCAATTACGGACCCATCCGTACACTCGAATCCCTGATCCGGAACTCTGTATAGGAGTTATCCAATTTATTTAGCATTTCCAGTGTGAACGCACTGAAAATTTATTTCCGGCCACTCCGGGGCTCGGAATCGCTCGCCGTCTGAAGACGCTACCCTGGAATACTATCAAGAATATTCCAAAGTCTTTCTCAGTAAAAAAATGGGATCTTACATCATTCCCTGCTTCAAGATTATCATCCCCGAAAAGCAAAACTAGGGGGAAACACAGGGTTCTAAACCCACACCTGGCTTTCCGTACCCAGAAGAACCCACGCACAGCTCTACGTCACCGCACACAGACCAAAGGATTGATCCGTTCACACGAGGTCGGCCCTTGCCAATGTCGTGCACCCACTCCAGACTTTTGGGTTAGGGAAAGGCGGTAGGGAACCTCACCATCCCTTTGCATGGTCTCAAACGGCCCAAGGCTCTCGGGGGTAGCGCACCTCCCTGGTCAAACCTCTATGTCGCACGCCGCGACTGGAATCACCACCCGCACCTGAAACAAGGCCTGGTGATTCCCTCCTTCAGAATATACATATGGTGAAACACCCAAGGTTATTTTGTCATATGAGATTTCACAGTCGATGTCTCACAAACAAGACTCTCTTACATGCTTGGAGAGCGAAGGAGTCAACACCATCGACTAAAGAGAAAAGGTCCTACACCTTTTTCCTTACCAACACAGGGTTACACCCAACGCCCCGTGTCACCCTGGTAACACATCAAACAAGGAGCAGGGAGGAAAGCAGATCACACACAGAGTCTAATAATTCTACTTCAAAAATGTAGAATAGCTATAGTGCGTACCTCTTATCACCTCATGCTCTGCAGGATAATAGACATCCAAAGCTCGCGGCTGTCCTCGGTCCCAACTGTCAGCTCCAAGAGCCTTATGTGGACCACCTAGTGGTGTTGGGAAGACCTCGTAACGTCATCCCCCACTACCAACTCTTCCCGCTCCTCTGCTAGCATCACCTCTCTGGGTACCACCCCGATCACGGCGCTGCCTCTGCCGTGGTGGTGCACCTACTACCAACCCGAAACTCCCAGCAACTCGGGTCGGGCAGTCTCATGCCATGTGACCTCACCCATCACAAGCATAGCACCGACTCTCTCTGGGCTGAACTGGTGCCCTCCGGCGCCACTGTGGTGTAAGACCACACCCCTGAGTCCGGTTGTCAGTAAGCCACCTGTGTCGAGGTTCTGCTTGCCGATGCCTGCTAGCTGCGGCAGACGTCTCGGCTCCAACGCGCCTACTACCACCCCCAACACTAGAATGTGACAGGAATACCTCTGTCACCAGCACCTACTCTAGCAGCCTGGTATATGTGGAAATTCCCAAGGGTACTATGACAGCATGAATCTCTCAGTGGATACCCTGCTCAAACTTCCATGCTCAGAAGTTGTCATCATGGACCAAGTCCGGATAAAAGCGTGCACGGTCTGCAAAACTAGCCGCGTACTCGGCCACTGTCATCCCTCCCTACTGAAACTGAAGGAGCTCCTAAAGTCGAACGGAGTGCAAGAAGGAGGGGCAAAACTCCTCATGAAACAACAACTGAATGTCGCCCCACGAAAGTGACGACTTGTCAAGAAGCTGAGTCACCAGACTCCACCAACGCCATGCTGCTCCACAAAAAAGGTTGGATACCAAAGCCACTCTCTGATCTGTTGGAATCTACACAAGCCTAAAAAGGAAAACCACTGTCTCGAGCCAAACCTTTGCTGCCTAAGGTTCTGGCTCACCACTGAACCTCAACGGTCTCTGTCGTTGGAACTCATGGAGCGCGCTCATGCTCAGCCTGCTCCGCTGAAACTGCCTGCTACTCAACAAGTGGGGGTGCTGCTCCCGGCCCACTCGGAGAAAGGGATCACATGATGGGTCCTGGACTGTGGCCTCGTAGCTCACATGGTCATCGTCACGCACCCAAAGACGATATCCTGGCTGGCTGTCCTCGCGGAGACATCCTGAAAATTATCAAGGAGTGCCACGGTCAGATGAGAATACATGTATATACCAATAAAAATGATGGGGAGCTGACTCAAGAAGGACATTAAAAGACTCAATCCTATGTGATGCACAAACAAATTTTTTCCCTACAACAAGTGTCTCAGCATGCCGAGTTGACAATATGGTTATCAAGGTCCTGGTGAATGGATACGTCGGTGGCTGCACCATCACTGGACTCCCTGGCCTGAGAGCCGCTCTTGAGACACATTAACCCGGTTGCCCTATATCCCAACCAATTCCTCTTTTAGGGACGTCCGCACAACGTCCCAAGAAACGAACCACCTTGGATACCACTTTGTCACGACCCGACCCTACCCGGGCTCGAGCCGTAACTACCCCAAGCCCGTCTCCATAGGCCAGGGGCTGGCGACCAGCACCGAAGGCACGATAACTCAGGGAGGCCTTTGCCTAAGCACCTGTACACACACACACGCCGCACACTCAATGCAACACTACATAGTAAATGTAAAGACAAGAAAAGTAAAGGGAAACTGCTATATATAAACCACAATGTGCATTGACCTCTAACAGAACAAAGTACATTGTTAAAGAGGAAAAAAGGGGCAAAACACGTGCCCAACCAGAAAAGGTGCCATAACCCAGAAACAGGTAAACAAAAAGAAAACAGCAGACGGGTCTCCCACCTGGAACTCAGCCACGACCACCGCACGCGGTCCAAGCTCCAAAGCTCCTATGCTCCACTGAAGTCACACTCCACATGCCCATCGTCTGCAAGGGATGTCCAAGTGCAGGCAAAGCCCAGGAAGGGGTGAGTATAAAAATTCTCAGTAGGATACCCCGAAGGCTCGAGGGAGCAACAAAGGAGGTACCGAAGGGTGAGCAGTAGAGCGAACAGAAAAGTAGAGGAGTATAATATAGAGTGCAGCGAAAAGTACTGTATAGAGTCCAGCTCAACCCAACAAGAGGAAAGAAGGTATACTCGTCCAGGCACAAGGAGTGGGAAACGGTGAGAAGACGAACTTCTCATCGAGTCTTCGTTACCTATAGCAGGATAGTAGACTAGTCCAACCATGAGAAGCTAGACATAGAAAGCACATGGCATACCCTGCGCGTCTTCGCCTCTTCTGGAAGGAGAGTAACCAAACCCAAGAAGTGGGAACCGGAAACGAGGTATATACATATCCTTATGCTCAATAAAGAAGCTCGAACAACGTCGTAAGGGGATCTCCATCCCATAGCTCAGCCCAAGAAAATTGAGTCGCAAAAATTCCCAGAAGTAACACCATCGATGTCCACCATCCCACACGTCTGCCCCGAACTGCAAGCCAAGGGGCTCAATCACCATACCTTGACACTATCCGCTTTGGCCGGAACTGACTCGCCTGCACGGTTTTAGGTCGCGTCACAACGACGCGTCTCGGTGTGGGATTGTGCTCCCCATACTTGAGAGTTATGGAGGAACGTCAACCACAACTCATCACTACCCCGCAGTCGAGAGGTCTACTCAAAGTCGACAAGAGACCCCCTGCCCACCTCTGCTCTAGGATCCCTGGAAGTCAATGGGTTCCCATTACAGGGAGACCCAGAAAGTCGACGGGTGCCTCACTGCCCATCCTGTAACAGGGTAATCCACTGGAGGGAGACCCGGAAAAAGTCAGCGATGGGACCACTGCCCAGCCCAGCTGGAGGTAACTCGGTATAGGGGACCATTGCCCAGACCAGCTGGAGGTAAGCCCGGCATCGGAGACCACTGCCCAGCCCTGCTGGATCTAACCCGGCATTGGGGACCACTGCACAGCCCCATTGGAGGTAAGCTCGGCATCGAGGACCACTACCCATCCCCGCTGGAGGTAAGCCCGGCATCAGGGTCCACTGCTCAGCCCTGCTGGAGGTAAGCTCAGAACTGCTCTGTCCATCCCTGCTGGATCGTACTGCTCGGTGAACACCGTTGTACTGGTCATCCCTACTGGATGGTAACCCACTGATGAGACCTGCTCGAAACAACCTCAGCCCTCCTGGAAACAACCTTAGACCTGCTGGAATAACCTCAGCCCTTCTGGAACAACCTCAGCCCTTCTGGAGACAACCTCAGCCCTGCTGGAACAACCTCAGCCCGGCTGGAAACAACCTCAGCCCTGCTGGAAACAACCTCATCCCTACTGGAACAACCTCCTGGGTAGAGGATCAGTGCCCGCGTTAAGTGTTTTTCACACCGAAACCACATGCTCTAGTAGGGAACACGGAGCAACAGGAGAAACTTCCAAGGCCTCACAAGGCGATCCCGCTCCAATCCGCTGAGTCACTGTCGAAGCGGAACGAGACATCTCATCCCAGAAAGTGGGGAAAAAACCCACGCTGCACGGACACCTGTAGTTGCAAACGGTGTCGGAGTCCGGTGAAAGGGCATGGTACTGAAACCCCTCACAGCCAAAGAAGCTGAGGAACCAAACCATCTCTGACGGCCAAACCATCGAGCACAAGACTAGGGAGAGACCGCTAAACCCTACTGCTTAGAAAAAAGAGCACCAGGCCAGGGGAGACTCCACCCTGCTGGTCAAACAAAAGAGCGCAGAGGGACCCTCTCCATCACGAGAGGTCAAAGTACGTAAAGAAGATCATGGCACGCATGTGGGGCCCACATGATGTGTGGCCCCAAGTCAACCCCAACTGAGCGCACAAACATCCTCAGGTACAAACAACCACACGTACCTCCAACCGCTCCTGTATACTCCTGGAGTATACCTCATTCCAGTCCAAAGGCTATCGTGCACACGGCACCCAGCGTCAATGCAAAGGGGTGACGTAAAAACTCCGCCTCAAAGGCCCCGGCATGGCCAACCTCAAATTGTGAACCATTTACCTCACTCTCCCAAGAGTGCGCGATCACACGCCAAGGGTCTGCTACAAACTAGGTAGGGCGAACCACCACTGATGCACTTCCTATGCTTCTGCTATTAATAAGATCGCGCAAGAAGATCTGCACAACCAAACGGATCGCATCGTTGTAATCCTTGCAGAAAAGAACTTGAGGTCGACTACTTACTCGCCTCCAATGGATATCCGACGGAAAAGTCACCAACACCGCCTCATGCCCGAACAGCGTCCCGTGATCCCGAGCCTCGGCCCCGAAAACAGTCGGGCACATCTCACCATTGCGATCCCCTCAGGAAAACACGTCAAAAGCTCTACTCACTTGAGTGCCACAGATATCCGGAGAAAAAGGTGCATCCCAGCGCACCGCACACGAGCGGGGCCACATGGGACCCGCATCCCGGTCTCGAATCTCAACAAACGGATCGCACCATTGTGATCCTCTCAAAAAAGTACACAAGATGGACTACTCACTTCTCCAAAATGGTCGCCCAGTGATAAAGCTGGAAATCACTGTCCACTCCCAAAATAGCCCTCATGGGGCCCGCACCATCGTGCCTATTAGGGCAGGTGGATTGCACCATTGCAATCCCCTCAGAAAAACATCCATAAACGACTATTCGCGTGCTCCGAACGGACGTCCGATGGAAAAGTCGCTAAAAGCTGCACACAGCTCAAAAGATGGGCCATGGGGACCACGCCTCAACTCCGACATCAATACCCGGAACCGCTCTGGAAACCTCCGTCTCAGTGCCAGGGTCACAACGCCGCTGACGACACTCAAAACGGACGTCGGACGCGTCCGTTTTGTCCAAAACAAAAATTGCCGAAGAAACGACTAACCCCTCGATGTACGTGTCACGCCACTGAGGCCCCTCGTTTCGGGAATTAAAAATTCCTAATACAATCTCAAATAGTCTGCCTCGACGATACGGTCTCACTGCCGCAGACGACACTCAATACGGACACCCATAGCAGAAAATACGGGTGTCCGAACACCGAGGGGGCAAGATCCCTGGGGCTGGACCGGCCTGGACCGGCCCACGGCTTAGCCGCGTGGGCCAGCCGCGGACACGCGGTCTGTGCGCAGACCGGCCACGAGGGCCGGTCGTGGCCACCGCGTGAAGACCCGCACGGTGCTGGTCTTTGTCGCCGCACAGGGGTCACGCGACGTGACCCCGCGGTCGCCGCTCCCTAGCGACCGCTGCCCCGCCAGGTGCTCCGCCATACACCCCCGCCGACACCCGAGGTCCCCGCTACCGCACCCAGCTCCTCCACCGGACACTTGTACTGACGCCCGCGGACACCCCCCTGAGGCCGCCCGCCGCACGCCGTGACACTGCCTGAGGTCACCCGCCACGCCAGGGCTCGCCGGACAATCAGAAAAATCCGCAACCTTCGACGATCGACCTCGGCCTCCTCCGAGCTCGGATTTTGATTCTGAAAAATGTGTTGGACAGTTAAAAATGTATACTATGAATTCATGGGCTTTGATCTAAGTTTTGACAAGGAATAGACAGTGAAAATCGAGATCAAAGTATGTACGGGAATAGAAAATGAAAACGACAAATCCTACCTCATGGGGCATCGCCCGAAGCTTCGCGACGATCCGTCGGCACCACCGCACCTCACCAGAGTGGCCTCGCTGGACCGCCTCGCTGGAGGTGGAGGAGGAGAGGGAGAGGAGGGGCTGCTAGGGGGGAAGAGGAATGAGAACATGGAGGGGGGTGTGATAAGCGTTTAAATAGAAAACGCTTAACCACCCTCCCGTCGGCCCGAACCCGAACTCCTGACGGGGTCATGGTTAAGCCTCCCTTAGGGTAAACACCACCTCCCAAGCACAACGGCGGTCTCGGAATTTCAATCCGAGACCCCTTTCAATAGTTATAAAATTTAACGTCTGAAGCCGCTAAATTATGAAAATGCCCCTCGGCCCATTTTTCACAAACGGCACACGCCCGCGAAACTTATACCCCTCCTAGGGTAAACGGCACATTCCGAACTCAAAGGTTCCCTCGGTTTTCCAATCTGATCCTCCGTTTAAGAGATACCTGCATTTCAACATTAAATGGATTAATTTAATTTATTTAATCTATTTAACGTTCCAGAAACGGGCGAGGGGTCCAAACATCCAGCGACGACAAGTTTTATGCCGTTCCTAGGGTGAACACCCCATTACAGACCCATCCGTACACTCGGATCTGTGATTCGAAACTCCGTTTTTGAGTTATCCTATTTATTTAGCATTTCTAGTGTGAACGCACTGAAAATTTAATTCCAGCCACTCTGGGGCTCGGAATCGCACATCGTCTGAAGCCACTGCCCTGGAATATTATCAAGAATATTCCAAAGTCTTTCTCAGTAAAAAAACGGGATCTTACATGAGTTACATTCTTTATTTACACAAAAAATTCTATACATAAATCCATAAAGGGATACATAGATTGAATAATTTGTTAATGTTTGGGTAATTATCCTTGACATCAAATATGGGATATTGAGATATTGTTTTACTAAAATATAATATTCATATACTTTAAATGGTTTTCTAAATTTTAGGAATTTTGTAAAAGAGTAATAGGATATTGATTTTAATAAGGAATTAATGTCAAATATATATTAAAATATAATTTCTAATAATGTTCCTTAATTAGGTCTATTAAGGTGTGAGTTACATGCTAAATTTAGACCTAATAAAGCATGAAATGAATCTTTAAATGGATACATTGTAGAAATAATTGGGTAATAGTTGGGTAGTTAACCTCAACATGGCAGATTTAATATTACCACTCTTGTTAGAGGTTATTTATTTTTATTAATTAATTGAAATTGTGATATTTAATATTGATTATTGATATGAATTTCCATGTTGATTTCACATGCTATTTTGGGGGAATAAAATGGATAAATGAGTTTCAATGGGAAATAAATGATGTAATATGTTATGTTTTTATTGATGTATGACTTATTAATCAATATTCATGTTATTTTATGTTTTATTTGTGTTTATGTCCAATTATAGGTGGATTATAGTGCGATGAGTTATAAAATTCCATGGTATGGAACAATTTTCCCATAAGGTAATTGTCATTTTCTGGAATTAAACTATTATTTGTATATGCACATACTAACTCATTATGTTAACCAAAATTGTTGTTGTCCTTAATAAGTTATATATTATCACTCAAAATACATAACACCTTTTTTTGTACAAATTGAATCCCTGATGCTTTGTGTAATAAAAAGTGGACCTTGTGGCCTATTGTTGAATTCTTCAGACAGATAAAAGATTAGTCTAAAAGATTAAATATTTTTAATGGTTGTGTTGTCCATAATTCATTCCATTGTCTATTTCAGTTTCATTTCTTATGTATTGGTATGTATTAATTACATTTGATTTTGGTTTGAATAATTGAAATTTTTGGGTTTGTTAGTTTATTATCACAATAATTCTTTAGTGAAAGTGAGTAACTAAATGAGTTTAATCAAAAAATCCCGTAACACAACAAGTCTTATAGATTATTTTGTTTATGAAATTCCGATAACATGACTAGTGATATGGGTGCATCATCATTTTTATAATAAATTATAATTATTGATATTATATAGAATCATTTCATTTCATCCCTATTAAGTTATCATAAAATAGTAAAACATTATTTGGTGATTCATTAAAGGTATTTATAATAGTTATAAAAGTCATTTAAATATTGAATTATTTCCATTAATAGTAGCTTGAAAATAATAGTTATATTTTATGTTTCAATAGTTGATGTATTTGAGTTTTGTCAACTGTATCCTATTTGGAAAGAATAAATTTTGTAGAATCTAGAAAATATAACCATAGTTTAAACCCAAGAAGTATGCCTTTTATTGCATTTGTAGGATATATCAATTGTTTTAACTATTGATGTAGCTTATAATTTCAATGGTTATAATTTTGTTATTAGGTACCAAGATCCATATTTAAGTTCTCATGTTTAATATTGTGGGTGTGTCCTTTAATTTCCATGGTATTATCTATGGTATTATGTCCAAATTTTGATAATGAAACAATGGATATAGTGAGACAATTCCATGTTTTTTAAATTTCTATATATGGCCTAAGGGTTCCCCTTCAAACCTTAAAAGGGTTATTATCCTAAAAATAAACAAAACGAAAATGGGGGTAAACATAATTAGAAAAAAATTGGTTATACCATTTTTTCATGATTTTTAACCAAATAACATGGTTCAAAAAAGTGGTTGTAATAGATATTTCACGTTTTGTATAGCTAATGTCCCTCTTTAAGTCATTGTTGGAATCTCTAGAAATTGAAATCTAAATCAAAAAATAGAATAATATTTTCAAAGAAAATCATCATGAATTATCAAGTAATTTATAATTTTCTATTGACATTATATTAATTACCCAACATTTAAATAAACCTCATTATTATTTCACGTTTAAACATTCACATGAATCAATTAAAGAAGAGTTATTATTATATTAATCATAATAAGTCTTTATTTAACAACCACGATCGAACTAATTAATTTTAACCATTACATTTATTCAATTTATCATAACATTAACATATTCAACACCCGTTTCCCATTAGTTTATTTATATTTTATCATCATTCCATAATAGAGGACACTCTAAGACTAAATCCAACTCATATCAAAATATATATATATATAAAGTAGAAAATGATTCCACTACAAGATGAATTTAGCCACTATAATAAATAATATTGAAAAATGGAAATGCCCATATATGAACCTAATTCATCTATCTCAACATCAACTTCATCACAACAGATAAGAGACTAAAAAAGTATGACCCTCAAATTCTTTAATCCAGCTAAATATCTTTAAACTCATCCATTATCAAAACATGGTAAATCCATCCCACTCCTTACATTATATATTCCATGTTAATTCACGAAAAAATAGTTAGCACACTATGGTATAAATATTGGTTAATGGATCGTATTTTAAGAAAAATAAACTAAACGGGAAACCTTGGCCACATCATCGAGGCATACATGCCTATATCAATCATTTCATGTTTTACAATATCCCAAAACACATATTAAAAAATATATTACATTAATTTAAAATAATGAATTAAAAAATTGTTTATTAGTATATGTTTGAAACCAATAAACATGGATTATTCAAATAAACTGAATGTGATATCCCCCATTAGATATGCTCATGTAACAATTTGTCATGCTGAATAGTTCAACAAATGAAATTTAGTGCACAATGAATGAATTAATCTTTATCCTCCCTTATTTTGATATAATTTAGTTTCATAATCATTTTAAAAAAATAAAATGCGAAATTAAATCATGAATAATCACTACATCCAATATAAGAAAACAATCCATAAAATATTAATGGGTAACAATCATAATCTAAACAATATTCATATTCAATTTATAGTTCCACTTTCAATACATTAAACCTTATTAATTCTATTTAATTTTATTCATTATGGTTGTTTCCACTGCTTACCTTAAGTGGACATGTCATGATTAATCCACAGTTTCATAAAAATAAAATATAAGATTATCGATCCCTTATCAAAATTTTCAGCTGAAAAAAAAATGTAAGAGTCTTCATAGGGTTCGGACATTAAGATATTGTGTATAATTAGGGTGTGTAAGAGTTTTTTAATCAACATTTCCTCCCAAGAAAATATCATCCTTGGATGAAAAAAATAATATCAAAAAATTATATGTCATGGGAAATTATCAATGGCTCAAGGGGTGAATCTCTTGATTACCCAATATTGAGTGGAAAATAATAATCACAATAGAAGACAATGTTGTGATAAATTTGAAAACTCTAATGAACCCTAATTATTTGAATAAAATCCCCCAACTAATGATGATCATTTAATGAGGGAGAATTTTGTGTTTCAGGGATATACATCACTTTATTTAGTCCATTGTGGGTGTGTAAACTAACTTGTCGTTAAATGGAATTAAATAATGTACCCTAACATTCCAAAATCCAGACGATAAGGCTGAGAAAGACCACAACCACATACTATATGTAACCCAAACAACCATAGTTCCATCAAGAATAGCTTCTCCATATAATCCCACCATGATGTGGATGAATTCCATTGGTTGTGTCCCTCCCACCACTATTTAGACCATTTTTTAGTGTACCATCTCTCATTATATTCAACATCGCTACACATCTAGAATTTTTCTTTGATTATGAACTAGCATAGCCACCTCCATGTCTACTATAAACTCAAATTTCTAATTTGTAAACTCTCTAAACAGAATTCCCATTGAAAATATTTTTCCCCATTCATTTTTTATAGACTCTATACAATACCCTTTTTGTACTATTCCCACTAAAATTATTACTTCACATCCCATGTTCTCCATGAATTATGAAATCCATACTAATTTCCCTGTATACAAAACTTCCTCCCCATGGCCAAAACAAAGATTTTTTTACACATAGGGCCCACCCAGAATCAATACTGCTAAGCATCATATCCAGAACATCAAAATTATCAATTCATCATACTCACACTCCACTATATAACCCTATATAGAATAGTAAAAATCAAGAGATAAAACTAATATCCCCACCTCATAAACACCACCAAACTCCGACTCAGACCCTCTATAACCTAGAAATATGGAATTAAAGTTCCTAGATGAACTATACAATTACACATTAAAAAATATACAATATGTGCTAAACTCTAATCATTGAACTTTATCCCCTAATCCTTAATCAATAAACACCAATTCATAATATGTAATCCTTAAATACAACACACAAATCCTAAAGAGAAAACCAAAAATAATAAACATAAAAAATAACTGGATATCCTAAAAAACCATAAAATCCCAAAAAAACGTTAATACATAACAAACCATTAAGAACCTCTTAAATCCATAAAAAATATAATTCCTAAAATTGAACATAAATCTAAACTAAAAACTAGTTAAACCTTTACGTAAACCTTAAAAATAATTAACCAAGATAAAACCATATAAGAAAACATATATAACACTGAAAAATATAAAAAAAACTAAAAACCCTAATCCCAAATTCCTATACCTAAAACCCAAAACATTTAATCCTAAACCCCAAACATTAGACACTAAAAACACTAAAAATAAATAAAACTATCAAATTCCTAAAAACCTATTAAACCCTAAAAACCATAAAACACCTTAAAACATTCAATCACAGAATAAATTTAAACTAAATAACCATAAAAAATGAAAACAGTAATAAAAAAACATAATAAACCTAAAAAATGGGCATACCATACAAAAAACAAAAATGGGTAATGAGTAAGACTAATAAAACTAATGAACTATAAACATTAAACTCTAAACCTTTTGAATAACAAAAACAACTCATTCAATCCTTATATAATAATTGAAATCTATAAGAACCAAAAAATATATTAAAATCTAAAACTCCATGGAATTTCTATAACAAACCTAAAACACATAATCAAACTTTATAAACCACTAAAAAATCATAAACCCTAAAAATTATACAAAATATAATGAATAAAATAAAAAGACTAAAAAATCATAAATCCTTGAAAATATAATCACTATAAACAAAAAATAATTAAAACCCTTATAAATCTATCATCGATCTAAAACATTAAAAACCCTAAAGACCAAAATATATTTTAAACTATAAAAAAAACCATTTCACAAAAAATATTGAGACAACCCTAAAATGATAAAAATATATGACTGACCATAAAACTCAAACAATTATTTTAATATCATAGAATAACCATAGTGATCCATAAAAAGACAAAAAAACTATAAAACTATAAAATAAAACCTAAAAATAACTAATAATCTAAGAACCTATAAAATCAATACACATATTTTAAAACCCCAAAAACATAAAAAAAATAAAAAATTATCTAATACATAATACCTAAAAAAAATCCCTAGAAAAAACTAATAAAAATATTAATCCCTAAAAAAATACACAAAATCGCCACAAAAATCAATAAAATTTACTAAAAAATTGAAACCTTAACCACTAAATGATAAATATTAATCTTCCAAACACACTAAACACACATTACCATCACAAATAAAAAATAAATTAAAAATACTAGACAACATTAAAATTAATTAAAAAATTATCAATTAATATAATTAGAACTATAAAACTAAAGAGAACCATTAAAACATAACCCCAAAAAAAGTATAAAAATACGTAAAAAATTTAAAAATCACTAAAGCCCATAAAAACAAAAAATAAATAAACCTAAACAACAAACCCAATCATAAAAGTAAAATGTGAATCCCTAAACCATAATCCACAATACCTAAATAATAAAATAATTTTAAATAATTTTTAAATTAAACAAAAAATAAAATGAAATATAATAATCCTGATATCCCTACAAAAAATTAAACAAATATTTAAAAAATCATCACTAAAAATATAATAAAATTTTGCTAAAGCCCATTAAATACCCAAATAAATACTTAAAAAGATAAACTTTGAAAAGAAATATAAATTACTACCAATAACTATAAAAACCCATAACAACAACAAAAAAAAATATGCCAAACGTAATATATGAAACCAAAAACTATAAAACAAATAACCCTAATACCAAAATACTGAAAACATCTAAAATCATAAAAAATACCAATCAAAACATTAAACATGTCAATTTAATACCATAATGATAATTATTAATTATTTAAAACGTAATTTCTACAAATAATAAAAAACACTAAAAACCCTAATGTCTGTTGTAAATTATAGAAAACATAAACTCCAATTGGTTTTTATTAAATAATAAAGAACCATAAAACATTAAAAACTCATTACAAAAATGAAATAGAAAACCCTGAATATTAGCTGATGTACCCTAGTCCCCAAAACCTATACCGTAAACAAAAATAACTAACCAACATACCATATACCATAATCCTTGTACCCAAAATCAATATAAAAAGACAATAAAATATTCTAAAAACACATAAAAACATTAAAATTCTATAAAACAATAAAAAACATTACGAACCATGAAAAAATGACCACCAAAAATACTAAATCTAATCTAAAAGCCATAAAAGCCTAATAGAACCATAAAATCCTAATATCTAAATAAATAAATCAAAACCATAATGAATCATAAAAAGTCTGAAAAGACCATAAAACAATGAACGCAAAACCTAAAATCGTAAATCACTATACTTAAAACCCTAATCTAATGAAAACCTAAAATCCATAAAATTCAATCAAAACCATAAAAATATTAAAAATGACAACAAGTTTCAAAAACAATTGAAAACTTTAGATACATAATCCATAAGAAATATTAAAATAATATAAAACACATAAAAACATGAGAAAATATTAAAAAATTAACCATGAAATATTGCTAAAAAATTCCATAAGGAACCACAAACCATAGACCCTAAACACTGAACGCTAAACCATGACCAAATCCCAAAACCCAAAACCCAAAAACATGAAAACAAAATAAAAAAATCTCCAATCCATATGAACTAAATCCATAATTTTTATCACTAATCCCTTAACAAAATACCCTAAACTACAATCCTTAATCTTTTAAACATAAAAAAACCTAAACCCATATAAAAAACATATAGAATTTAAAAAATAAATATAACCCTAAAAAATCCATCAAGAATCATATAATGCATAAAACCTCCAAAAATATCATATAACATCTAATAATATTTTAAGAAAACTGAAAATAATTATAACCATAAAAAATAATTAAAAACTAACTAATAAAAAACCAACAAAAACAAAAAAGTTCTTTAAAATTGTTTAAAACCAGTATAAAATAATCTACAAATAATAAACCCTAAACCCATATCACTAAAAAATCCTTAAAACATTAAAATAAATTGAAACTCTATAACCCCTCAATAAGATATAAAAAATTTGAAACCTTATAAAACCGTACTGTACATAATCATAAAATATTATAAAATAACCTTAAGAACCTAAAAAAAATTAAAACGTAAAGCCTATATAAATATATATAAAATTAATATCCATGAAATAGAATTTAAAAACATAAAAATCCCTAAAACATAATCCTTAACCCTAATACTATACCCTAAACTTAGTAAAACTTATAAAAACAATAAAACATTAACAAAACACAAAATACCATTAAAATAATAAAAAACATAAAAATATTCATACCTAAAATACTATAAAAATTAATTTAAAGCATTAAAAATTATCCCTAAACCCACATTTAAAATTATTAAAACAATAATAAACACTATAATCATCAAAAATCCAAAACACTAAACACTAAACACTAAACCATAATATATAAACCCCAAAATGAATCATGTAACATCTCATACGTAGTTCACTCTAGAATAACCAATCCTAATTGACCACTTATCTCAAGAATGTCTGCCCATATGCCAGAGGTTTCATACATTCATTGAGGTCCTAGGGTGTGACTTTTGGTCAACTATACCCTTTAGTAGAGTGCAAAAATCAGTGATATAACTTAATAAGTGAGTAGAAAGAGTATAATCATGAAAAAGATAGTGAAAATAGGGCTAAACATCCATGTATAAAATATTCAACCCATCTTATAAAATGTATCATATACAAAATGATGATGGAAGGTCTTTATAAAAAGGAAAACAAACATACATTGAATAAGGAATATAGTACAACACATGACATGAAAAGGAATAAAAAAGGTAAAAATCAATCCAAGTATCTTGAGCAATGGCCCAGTCATCTTCTACTAATCCACCTTCTTAATGCATGTAAGCCAGGTTTACAAAGTAGGAAACTTCCCTTTTTCCACACCTATGATCATATAATCTACCCAACATCTTGTGTTAACCTGGATAGGGTTTTGGATAAGTCTCATTAGGCCACTACTAAGTATTTTTATATAATCCATTTTGTGAATATAAACTATACAATGAAACTTTATATGTAAATGTAAGCACTGCTAATGTAAAAAAAAACTCATACTTGAATCAGACTCAGATACAAATTCCTCTAAACATGTAATCATTTAAATTATATTTATTTAGTTTAAAATTAAGACACCATATTAAAATTCAATCATCATTATTGTACTATAAAATGATAAAAATATAGGATCAAATTAGTAACCAAAGAATCCATGAACATAGGGTCGAGCCAACACATAGTGGTAACTCATGTTTTCTAAAAATAAGGGTTTTGAGTGTAAATCAAGGGGTACACCCAAAAAAATACATTATAAATAATTCTTGTCAACTCCGTGTATATCATCTGCTATGATCCAAGGATAATCATGACTACGGGCAGTTGAGTGAATCCATGGAAATGCATGTATAAATACTTTATACTGAATCCAAGGAGTGTATCCAAGGCATTATAGTATCTAGAAAAGTTGTCAGGTGAATATTTGGTGAATCACTGAGGAATTATCATAATAAGACAAGCAATACATTCTATCAAGGGTGTCTCCCACAATAATCTGATTAATGAATCCAAATGGTATCCTCTAGGTGATCAAGGAATTACCTTGAGAATCCAAGGTAGGCTCAAGTGTGGCCATTCCAATGAAGATGAAAAAAGGTCCAAAAGTAGTATGAACCTTATATCATCTTCTTTAACATACATATGTCATCGTATTCAATTTAATACTCATTATATAATATAATTTAATGTGTTTATTATATTACATTTCATGAAACTTGAAAAGTTGAATTAAGGATATGAAACCAATTATTATATCAATTACATAATCATTTAATAAGTTAATTAAATTAAATTTAATTAAACATGACTTATTGAGTTAAATATATGAAACCAATATCAATTCAATTACATTATACAATGATAAGTGATATAAATATAATTTACATGCAACCATGTAAAGTGTAATTTTATTTTCATGAAAAACATTATGCACCAATTTTCTTCTCAACACACCTATCTGACATCTCTAGTAAACCCAACACGTGTGTCTAAAGTCATATAATAGAACACAACCTTTGTGGTCAGGATAATATTAGGATAATAACCTCTGATGGTTTTAAGAGCTAACAAAAGGGTATTAAAATTAAACATTGAAAACATGAAATAAAGGAACTGAATTTTTAGGATGAACTGTAACACCCAAATATTTTGAAAAATAAATTTAAATTCATGAAACTTTGTTATATTTATATACTTATAACTATCCTTTAAAAAAAATTGGTGCTTCTATGTATTGAATTTTGAAAAACCATCATCTACAATTGTGTTCAGTGATTAATTTAGAGTTTGAGAGAACCAAATTCTTTTTTTGGTGAATATTAACATAACCTTGTGAATATTAATATGAATTGTATAATTACATTAATTAATAGTGAATTTTATTATTATTTTATTTTCATAAGGATTTATGATAATGACTTCCTGATGAATTTTTCAATATGATATAAAAATAGTTATAGAATTAAAAATTTTAATATTTGAATTAATTATGATTTTATTTAATAATATTTAGAAAATTATTTTTAAAAAATGGAGTTCATTTTTAAATTCTACACATCAAAAACTGGTATGGTTAAATTTTCGGGATTTTTCTGAAACATTTGATTTTTTGGTGAATAATAAAAAATTAGTTTTGAGTTTTGATGTGTTTAATGACATCATTAATGATGTTATAATGATTTAATAATTATGGTCCACTTATGTACATTTAAATAAATTATTAGGTTTCCAAAGTGGCTAATACCATGGGAGGTACAATGGGATGCCCAAGGTTTGTCAAATACCACTAATGAGGTGTCCCATGTAAATTATTAAAATATTCCCTCACTTTTGCTATAAATACCAACCAATTTCATCATTATAATCATTGCTAATTCCTATAAAAAATTGATCTGGCCTTAATACCACCCTATTAGTTCTTCCACGGTTTCCTCAAGCCCCCAATGTCATAGCCTTCATGTTCTAGAAGTTACTCTACAAGGTAAGAAAATTATCAACTTCTTTTTTTCCATTCAAATTCTCTTTCATGTGGTATAGAATTCAAGAATCCATACCATGTTCTTATTTTCATCTTATTCTTGATCTATTTTTTATTATTATTCATTTTTGGATGGGTGACCATTGTCCCATCTCTTTTTAATGTTTTCTAAAACCATGTTTCATAATTGTTAGGCTACCAAATTTTTGTAAGGGATTTCTCAATTATTCTTTTATTTTGAGTTCCTTTATTTTCTTATTAATTCCTCTACTACTCTTACCCAAAAGTAATGAATGCTCCATAAATCATTTATATTCTAGATTTTATCATATTCATGTAAAATACAGAATCATTATTCTTCTCCTCTCTATATTTTTCAAGGAATTAAAACATTGTCTGTGATGTGTTGAATTACAGACATCGTAGATGATGTGATTTCACTTTGAATTAATTCATCAATTTCAGATCATTAATAACAATTTATGGTTGAACGAGGTTATAATATATGTATTATATTCCATGAAGGTTTCAAGAATTATTTTTTACATATGGTTTTAAATTGTATACATTAGGGTATTTAAAATATTTTCATACATTTCCATTCTAATTCTAGAGTTTCACTTCCAATCGACAAGAATATCCATCATGATCCAATCATGGAAATCATGTAAAAAACGCACCCAAAACAATGCAAAGAAATAAATACTAACAATTAAAGGGTGAAATGATGGAATTAAATGATCATATAAGATATTATAAATATGGATATGTTTTTTAGGTTATTTTAAACACACTTTTAACCATTATACTGGGGACTTAATCATGTTTGAAGTAAGACAAACCCGAGGTAAGGGATTCTTAACTCAATTTCTATTTTTTGGGTAAACATTATACTTCATTATTTATGTCGTATTAAAATTGTTTGTGATAAAAAAATTAATGATAAATTATTTTTATTTTCCATGTGTATACACATATACATTACATTCTATTAATTATCACTCGATTTATATTTTTGGGTATTTTTCTTTAATAATTCTTTTAAAACACTATTTAATAAATTTAAAAGGGATTTATTTTTTATTTGTGTGTAATGAGAGGTTTTTCCTAATTTCAAGATACATTATTACCAGGATATATTCCTTGAACATAATTTATGTTGGTTTGAGTCCTTTATAGCTCAATATATGTTGGTTTTATCCCATTATAACTCAATATATGTTGGGTTGGTCCCATTATAGCTCAAGATATGACGGGTGAGCCCCATTATAGCTCTCTGATGCATTAGATACTCCAGAGATAGAAGTTGAACAATAGGTTATTAAATGTGTAAGGGTGAATTTAATATTTATATGGTAAATATTTAATAAGTAAACAACATTATTATTCTATGCATTTAAGTATTTATGAAATTGGTTTTATTGGTTTTTATATTGTCACATAACTAACACTTTCTTTCTTTATATTCCTTACTGAGTTTTATACTCATCACAATTTCTAAAATTGTTTTTGACATGATATAAGGATTTGTAAGAGAAAAAAGGTATTTGGGATGTTTGATATGGAGTGTTGTCAAATAAATTATGCTTTTGTGTTTTAATGTTTTATGTTTTGGAAAAAATGGATACTATTTTTAATAGTGTCCTCTTTGTATGAATGTGGTATGTTATGTATATAAGATATCATGATTCATTAAAAATATAAACCCAAAATCATACTCATTGTGTAATAATTTATGTTTGTGATTAAGATTCAAGATGAAGTATCGTTTTAAGTTTGGGTTCTTATAGTTGGAATCAAACGGTGGTTTAGACAACTTTAGGGGTTAGGATGATATTTAATGATTACCATTATTGATTTTTTTACTCCATGGTAATTTTAAATGTTATACCATTTAAATATTACTATTTTTCTCTATCTATGATATGTTTTTTCAGAATGGTTGTACATAGAAGAAATATGGATGCTAGTGTAGGAAGGCACCAAGATTATGATGTTTTATCTGAATCTGCTGCCCGAAATAGTGGGAATCGGAACTGAGCGGTTTGTGATAGAAATGGCTCATTTGACTCAAGAAATAAATGGGGGTGGTATCTATGCTATATAGGGACTTGATAAACCATGAAGACAAATGTATTTTGTGGAGAATTTTATGAGGAAACATCCTCCATCATTCAGCAGAACTACAGATCCACAGATAGTCGAAGGATAGATCAGTGCTCTGGAAAAGTTATTTGATGACATGGGATGTTCGGATCATCAAAAGGTAATATTGACCATTTATCATTTGGAAGGTGAATCCTATAAATGGTAATATCTGGTTATTAATATGAGAGAAAGAGATGATATTGACAGTTTTGAATGGGATGATTTTAAGAGTCTTTTCTAAGAAATTAGTTTTCCAAAACTATTCGACTCAGAATGGAGAAAAAATTATGGGAAAAGAAGTAGATAGATGATAATTCTATGGCATAATAGGAAGACAATTTTACATGACTTGCCTATTATGTACCAGATTCTACTGAGGATTTGGAATGTAAAATTAATAGATTTTACTCTGATTTGAAATAGTTTTTTGAAGAAATCTGGGTTCATGGGAGTTTAAAAGCTATGATGAAGATTGTTCATTGTGATGAAAAAGTTCAGATGGAGTTTAATGACACATATGTGCCTTGTGATGACTAGAATAATAAGTGGTCTTGTTGGTAGGAAATGGGGAAGAACTAGTCGACGATTTCTGGAGGTAAAAAATGAATTTTTGTTCTTGTGAAAAGTGTGTTAAAAGCAATCCTGGTGAATGTCTTGTAAATTCTACGAAATGCTACCGTTGTGGAAAATTTGGACACATGTATCATGAGTGCAAGGAAAATGATCCTAAATTTAATGATAATTCGATGGTGATATTCTTTAAATGTAATAAATTGGGTCATTTTTCTATTATTTGTCAGAAGTTAGTTACTCAAGCAGGGAAATAACAAGATATGAAGCAGAAGG
The DNA here is from genome assembly GCA_963277665.1 of Viscum album. Taxonomy (NCBI): domain Eukaryota; kingdom Viridiplantae; phylum Streptophyta; class Magnoliopsida; order Santalales; family Viscaceae; genus Viscum; species Viscum album. The sequence continues at coordinate 283,142,154 of OY728141.1, forward strand.
GTTTGGAATTTTCAACCAATTCAGCTGATGTTGAACCGTCAAATGAGGTGGTAATAGGTACAATGCTAGTTTATATATATTTTTAAAATGTGTTGTTTGATTCAGGGTATATACTTTCTTTCTAAGAAATTTTATGAAAAATTGGAAATTCAACCTCATGAAATGAAAATAGGAATCTTAGTAAAAACACATAGTGGAAATATTGTGGAAAAAATAAATTATATGAATCCTCCTATCCTCATCTGTGGAAAGATTTTACCTTCAAACCTTTCTGTTTTTGTTATAGTAAATATTGATCTTATTCTAGGTATGGGATGGCTTTCTTTTTATCATGCTAAGATAGATTGAAGAGAAAAAGAATTTGTTTTTCAGAAATAATTTCTATTTGTGTACAAGAATGAACCCATACCATTAATAATATATTAGGAAGATAAGAAACTAATAAAGGATGGGAATGAAATTTATCTTGATCATATTTTTGAAGAAAAGGGAAGTATCTAGATTAATGATTTCTTAGTTTTAAATGAATACATGGATGTTTTCCCCGATGATTTCATAGGTTTTATTCTTATTCTAGAAGTTGATTTTACTATTGACTTAGTTTCTGATACTAAGCCAATTTCTAAACCTCTTTATCTAATGTCCCAAATGGAACTTCTAAAATAAAAAAAGAATTTGAAGGAATTATTAGATAATGGCTTGATTTGACCTCAAATTTCACTCTAGGGCACTCTTGTTGTTTGTTAATAAAAATATGGTTCAATGAGACTTTTACACAATTCTAGATCCTTGAATAAAATTTATTTTAAATTCATATATCCTTTTCCTCGTATTGATGATTCATTTGATCAGATCTAGGGAGCCCAGTATTTTTCGAAGGTTGACCTAAGGATGGGGTACCATAATTTGAAAGTAAGGGTTGTGTACATCCCAAAGACAATGTTTCGTATTTAATATGGTCACTGTGAATTTTTAATTATGAATTTTAGGTTAACTAAATCACCTTTTGTATTCATGAATCTTATGAATAGAATATTTCACTAGGTCTTGGATATGTTTTTTATTGGGTTTATTGATAATGTTTTGGTATATTCTAATAGTAAAGAGGAGCATGAAAAACATCTAAGGGTTGTTTGTCCATCCTTAAAAGAAAATAAACTATATTGAAAATTCAGTATGTGTGATTTTTTGATGCAAAAAATTTCTTTTCTTAGGAACATTGTAAATAAGGATAGAATAATATTTGATCCTAATAAAACAATATTGGTTGATGAATTTCAAGACCTAAAAATGTTACAAATATTTTTAATTTTCTTGGATTAGTAAGTTATTACTGAAAGTTTGTTAAAATAATTCCACGGTTATCTGACCTCCTAACTAAGTATACACAAAAATCGGTTAAATTTGTTTTGATGGAAGAATGTGATGTTTGTTTTCAGGAACTAAATAAGAGACTGTTGAATGCTCCATTTTTTGACTTACCCTCCCGAAATGGTGAGTTTGTCATCTACATTGATGCTTCATTGATGGGACATGGTTGTGTTCTAATGCAAAATGACCAGGTAATTGGAAATGATTCAAGACAACTAAAACCTCATGAGTTAAATGACCCCACACTTTATTTGGAATCAGAAGATGTGGATTTTTTTTTAAATTTGGAGGCACCATTTATACAGAGTCAAATGTCAAATACATACTGACCATAAAATTTTTAAGAATATATTAACTCATAAAGAATTAAACATGAGGAAGAGAAAATGGATTGAACTTATAAAAGATTATGATCACACAATCAATTGTCATCTAGGAAAAGGAAAATAGTGGAAGGTTCTTTATGTTGAAAACAACATTCATCATTAAACATGTTACATTTGGAACATGATCCCTTGATTAATGATTTGATAAATTTTGGCAATCAAGTTGTTGGTGAAGGGAATACATCAATTTTGTTTCAGGTTTCAATGTAGCAATCATTATTAGACAGGATTAAGCAAGCGAATAATAAAGACTGTGAGCTATAGAAAATGGTATAATTGGTTAAAATGGGTTTGTTACAAGAATTTACACTTGATATTGATTGTGTTTAAATATTTGGAAAAACAATTTGTGTACATTGTGATTCATTGTTAATGAAATATTTGTTGTGTGAAGCTCATTGTTCTCTATTTTCAATTCATCCTATAAGTACAACGATTTAATGGGACATTCGAGAGTATTACTGTTGGGATAGAAGGAAAAGGGATATTACAAAATTTATTGTGAAATTTTTGACTTTTCAACAGGTTAAAGTAGATTCGTAGTTATCGAAGGGGATGTTCCATCCTTTTCCTGTTCCAAAGTGAAAATGGGAGAATATATACATGGAATTTTTTGTTGGACTACCAACTAATTCTTGATATAATAATGTGATTTGGGTTATTATTGATCGGCTAATAATATTTGCACATTTTCTTTCTATTCAACATATAGTATCTTTTGATCATCTTTCTTAAGTGTATCTCAAAGAGATTGTCTGTTTATATTGAGTTCCTCATTCAATTGAATTTGATTGGGAACCCAGGTTCCCTTCTAACTTTTGGAAGGGGCTTCAGATTTTTTTAGGAACAAAATTAAATTTCAGTACAATATTTCATCCTCAATTAGATGGGAAGTCAGATGGAACAATTCAAACATTAAAGGATATATATCGATCTTGTTTGATGTACTACCAGGAAAGTTGGGATAATCATCTTTATTTAGTTGATTATTCTTATAATAACAGTTTTCATTATAGTATTCATATGGAATCTTTTGAGGCATTGTATGGGAAGCAGTGTCGGACTCGAGTATTTTGGGATAATGTTGGTGAAAGAAAGTTGATGGGGCTGGAATTAGTTTAAGAAGTGGATGATAAAGTGAAGATGATTAAACCATCACATGATGAAATCTCAGAGTGTGCTGAAAAGTTGAACAGATAACCTAAGGAAGGACTTCTCATTCGAGGTAAGTGACCATGTTTTCCTTAAAATCCATCCTTGGAAAAGTGTGATGTGTTTTGGTAAGAAATGGAAACTAAGCCCACTTTTCATCAGTCCTTTTGAAATACTAATGAAATTTGGACCAGTTTCATATCGATTGTATTTTCCTCTCAGTTTTTCTCAAATACATAGTGTTGTTTCATGTTTCGATGTTGAGAAAGAATATTGTAGATTAAACTCATGTTTTTAGCTCATAAGTAGTTCATCTGGAAGAGAACATTTCTTATGAAGACAAACTAGTTCAAAATCTTGATCAAAGGGGACATGTATTATGGAATAAGGTAATCCACCAGGTAAATGATTTTTGGAGAAACTACATGGTTGAAGAAGTAACATGGGAATCTAAAAATGCTATGATAGAAAGGGCATCCTCACTTGTTTAATGAATATATAAAATTGTGAGGATGCAATTTCTAGAAGGTAGGGATAATGTGACTCCCTAAGGTATTTAAATAAAAATTGAAATGCATAAAAGTTTGTTTTAAGTAGATATTTATAACTATCCTTTAAGAATTATATTTCTGCTTCTATGTTTTTAATTTCAAAAAACCATCATCAACAATTGTGTTCAGTGAGTTATTTAGAGTCTGATGGATCCAAATTATTATTTTTTTGAATAGTAACATATCATTATGAATAGTAAAATGAATATTAAAAAGAACCTAATAAATAGTAAATTGTATAATTATTTTATTTTCTTAAGGATTTAAGATAATGATATCCTAGTTAATTTTTCAATGTGATATAAAAGCAGTTATAGAATTAAAATTGTTAATTATTAGAGTTAAGTACAATTTTATTTAAAATAAAAATAATAATATTTAGAAAATTGTTTTTAAAAATGAAGTTCTTTTTTGAATTATGCACGTCGATAAATGTTAAGTGTACATTTTTTGGTTCTTTCTGAAATAGTTGATTTTTTGGTGAATAGTACAAATACAGTTTTGAGTTTCGGTGTGATAAATGACATTATTAATAATGTAATAATTTTGTTAGAATTATGTACAATAAAATGATTTATGAGGTGTCCCATGTGTCTAATAACATGGGAAAATACCATGGGCAAGCCCATTGTTTTTCAAATACCACTAATGAGGTGTCCCTTAAAAATTATTAAAATATTTCCTCACTTTTCATATAAATACCAACCTATTCCTTCATTATATTCATTAGAAATTCCTCCTAAATGAATATCTGTCCTCCTTAACACATTATTATTACTCCCAAGATTTCATTAAGCCCCCATGTTTCCATCCTTCATGTTCTATGAGTTACTCAACAATGTAAGAAAATTTTCAACATCATTCTTTTTCCATTCAAGTTCCCTTTCATGTAGTATAGAATTCAAGAATCCATACCATTTTCTTATTTTAATCTTATTTTTTATTTATTCTATATTATGATTAATTTCTAGATGGGTTACCCTTTTCCCATCTCTTTTTAATGTTTTCTAAAACCATGTCGTGTAGCCATTAGGCTGCTCATTTTTTAAGGGATTTCTCAACTATTCTTTTATTTTGAGTTCCTTTGATTTCTTATTCTTTCCTCAAGTACTCTTTCCCAAGAGGCATGAAAGTTATAGAAATATTTTAAATTATTTATTTTCTCATTTTCATGTAAAAATCATCTTAATTATTCTTCTCATATCCCAATTATTCAAGTAATAATAACATTGTCCCCCGTGTGTTGAATTAACGACATCGTGGATGATGTGATTTATGTTTGCTTTAATTCTTTCATGTATGGTAGTGAAACAGTTATTATGGTTGAACCAGGTAATAATATATGTATTATGTATCATCCATGGTACTGTAATTCTTATTTACACATGGTTTTAATTTATTAAACAAAATGAAGTCGTTATTAACAAAGAATAACAAAAATGATCTAAACGAACATCATTACTATTTTAACATATGAATCATCCTCATATCACACATAAAAATGATAAAGGGTATAATTTATAGTACTGGATTTATGTAAATACTTTTCTATTCCAATTCTAGATTTTCACTTCCAATCGACAAGAATATCCATCATGAACTAATCATTGAAATAATGTTAAGAAAATAACCCAAAACAATGCAAGAAACAAAATACTAACAATTAAAGGGTTAAATGATGTAATGAAATTATTATATAAGGTATTATAATGATGTATATGTATTATTAGGATATTAATAACACTATTTTAACTATTATACAGTCGTTTTAAACAAGTTTGAAGTAAGACAAACCAAAGAAAAGGGAATTATTAACCCGATTTCTATTCTTTGGGTTAACATTTTACTTCATTATTTATGTGGTATTAAAATTGTTTGTGAGAATAATTTCTTTATGTTGAATTATGTAAATGTTCAGTTAGTATACATATATCCATTACATTCTATTAATTTTCACTCCATTAATATTTTAAGGGAATTTCCTTTAAAATCCTTTAAAAAACTCTTTATTAAATTTCAAAATGATTTTTTATATGTATGGAATGAGAGTGTTTTCCTGATTTTAGGATACCTTTTTACCATTCTCTGTTCCATGGACATTATCTATGTTGTTTTGAGCCCATTATATCTCAAGATATGATTGTTTCAGCCCATTATTTCCCGACATATGTTGGGATGATTCCATTATATCTCAAGATATGATGGGTGATCCCCATTATAGATCTCCATTGATTTGGGTACTATAGGGGTGGTAGTTGACCAAAATATTATTCCATGTGTAAGGTTGGATATAGTATTTATATGGAAATTATTTTCCAAGGAAAAAACATGATTATTATATGAATTGTAGTTTTTATTTTATGCGTTTTATTGGATTTTATGTTATCACTTGACTAAAGCTCTCTTTCTTTATATTCCTTACTGAGTTTTAGACTCATCCCGAGAATTCAAAATATTTTTTATAGGATATAAGGATGCATAAGATAAATAAGGTATTCGTGATGTTCGATATATAGTTTTTTCAAAGGAACCATTCATTATATTTTAATGTTTCATATTTTGAAAAAACTGGATACTATTTTTAATAGTTTCCTCTTTGTATGAATGTGGTATGTTATGTATGTAATTTATCCTAATTCATTAAAAATAAAAACATGAAAAGATCATCAATGTGTCACAATTTATGTTCATGTTTAACAGTCATGATGAAGTAACATTTTAAGGTCGATTCCTTATATGAACACCCAGTGAAACAGATGTGTTCACAATGAAAAAAGTTTATAAAACTATGAGACATAATAGGAAAAGTCATAAAACACTTATCATTTCCATATAATAGATCCCTCATATTTTATCATACCTTAGTTTGTACTAGATTAGTTAATAATTGAATAATGAATGAATTCCTATAAAATATGGCATATGAAATCCCATAAAAAACAATTTCTAAGGAAAGAAAAATTATGAAAGGATCCAATGGAGTACATATCATATTAGTAGGAATCAAATGATATGAACATATCTTGATTCCTAGGTTGGATAGTGAGATTCTCCAAGAATCTAGGTCGATTCCATGTAATTATATCTCCATGAAGGAAAAATAGAGAGTTTTGTATACTGGAAATAAGAAAATGACTGAGGGGTTTGTTGTAATGTGGTAAGGGAAAATAGAAAAATATCACAATTTTAAGTGGTCAAAATTTTTTTCCACATGGGTGGATAAATGTCTTCCAACCATGCACCTAGATCTATCCTAATATACCCATCACATGGGATAGGTTCATGGTTTGACTAACAATTCATATCCCATGTGAAACACCTCTATCAAAAGTATTAGACAAATTACCTGACTAAGCGGCTTGGCTCACATGGTTAGGGAAAACTGTGAGTCCCTCATCTATGCACTATACACCCACACATAGTTTTCTATAAATTTACTAACTAGGTTTTACGGTTTTTATTAACCATACGACCCACATATTTCCTCAACAATATGGGGCTCTAGGCTCTGAACAAACCCCATACACTTATATTTCATCCATAGATTTACTAGGAATTTATATTTGGACAAAACCAATGAATTAAACAAAAAGTAAAAGGATATACATATAAAAGAAAAATTGGGTTCTTGTCGTCTTCACCCCTTAAACAAACTCATCCATGTGATTCCCATCCAAGGGTGGTAAAACATCATCTAAGAATAGCTCTAACCATTGGGAATGTAAATTGACCTCCATCTCTCATGTCTTAAATTGTACATAGTCATGCTTATATAGAAATCATAATAATGGTACATACCATATTCAATGATCCTTCATACTCTAATGAATGATGTGTAATGGATACTCTTCAAAATAAGCATCAATAACCTATTCAATATCCTCATGATCGAAAGTATGAAATGGGTCAGCACGATAGCGATGGAGTTAACAAATGTGGAACACTTCATGCTTGGAATTATACCTCTGAGGTAACAACAACAAATAATACATTAATGAATCCTTGTCCATGATAAATAAAGGGAAAAAATTGGCAAAAAAATCCCTTTCCTTTTTATTCATCTATCCCCAATCCTAGTAAATACTCCTATGAATACATGATCACCGACCTTAAATTACAGAGGTTTTCAATGGGGATCGACATAATATTTATATATCGACTGATCCATAGAAATATGTTTTCTATTAACTTCACTAGCTCTAAATTCTCTTATATGAGACTAGGAACTAGTAGCACTACCTCCCATGCCTCTATCTAGTACAATAGTAAATGGATTTACCTACTAGACAAGGATACATATAGATCCATCAGAATTGTCACATAAAATCTATTAATATAGGAAATCTCGGAGATATGAATCTATTAAAAACTTATTAAACCATGGAATAATTATTAAATAATTTCCTCCAATAACTATATAGTCCTTTCCAACAATCCATCAATCAATGGTTAAGATGTTTTTATCAAAAGCATTGTTATACCCAAATCATTTTGTATCCCTAACCAAAACCATAATGTAAAAAAGCATACATATCTAAAAAAATAGTATGAGGGATCCTTTATAGGAATTTGTATCATGTAAACATATTATTCATATCTCATCAAATGGGAATGTCTCTTAGATAGGAAGGATGTTGGATACCTTCATTAGTCGACCCAAAACTGCCCAAACTACATCACTACTTTGAGGTGACCACATTAAACCAAACAAAAAATACATCAAAACATCATCCCATTTATATTTGAAGAAATGTAGTCATTTTAACAAACCATTTGTCTACTAGTTTACTTATTTAACATGCTAATAGTTGTAACACATAATGATAAAACCAATAAGCTGACATTTTATCATAGGCCACTAATAATAATGGTTCATATCATGATACATCTAGGAGATACCAAGGTGTACATCCCATTAAGAATTCAGGGATTCTCATATCAATTGTAACAACCAAAGATTTTATGAGAATTATTATTTTTAATTTCATTGATGACTTGTGTTGTACGCGGCACCCAAATTATCTGGTTCTATACGCAACATTATTCTTGGATCGTGTTTCACAAAATTTCATGTTCGTTAGATAGATGTTATTCTACGCAAAATTGAGTGTGTGTATATATATATATTCAATGTATAACTGAAATACAGTTAGATTCTATTATACACAACAACAAACGAATCTTACACAACACGCAACCATGAATTGTCTTTCTTTACACACAATCGCGACCTTCCATGATAGCGTGTGTTGTACGCAATATCGAGTTTCACTAAACAACGATATGTTATTAAAATATTATATAAACTAGCCATTATGAACAGTCATATCCACTTTTTGAAATTTTATTTTTCAAAATGGACTTAATTTTCTGATTCGGAATATCGAAATTAGCCTAGGGTGAATTTTCTGTATTTTTCTAAAAACATTCAATTTTTGATGAATAGTGAAAACATGGGTTACTATTTAAAAACCTACTTTTTTTAATAATTATTTAATTTATTTATATTCATTTTAGGTAAAAATTGATATATAATACCAATTTATGTTCAATTTAATTCATTAGAGTCATTTTATAATAATTTTAGATATATCAAAATTTTATTGAACTTTTCACCGTCTTTTACCTACCTCCTAAGAGCTTTTTGCAAACTTACATGAAACCTAATTTTACCACTTCTGTGAGTGGAATTTCGAAAATCTGAGAGACAATGTTAATATCAAGGAGTAAAATGTTGTTCAAAAAGATAAAAATAATTTTAGCTGAATAGTAACTTTTTACTTTTATTTACCACAGTTAAAAGTAAAAAGGGTAATTAAGGGTAAGAATGATATTATTATTACCATAACACATGTTATAATTCTATTTTATATGTATAATTCGACCAAAAACAACCTTAGGAATATTATATTATCATTTAGGTCTACTTGGATTAAATTAGGACATTTATTATTATTTTATTTAAAAAAAGAGTTAAAATAGTTAAAATCAAAGTTTAATAACTAAAACATTTTTAATATAGGGTTATACATAAGATAAATTAGACTATAAATATTAATTAGAAAGAAAAAAATATTTCCTACATAATGGTATTTTATTAATAATTTTTATACATTAAATAATTTAATTTATTTATGACACGATGCTGATGCAGTAATTAGCTAAATAATGAAATATTAAAATAATTGATATTATAAATACCCAAATAAATGTAATTTGAGAATTTTATGAATTACACTTATTTTATAGGTTAATAAAACATGTTAGTATTTATTTAATTAAAAAAATTTGAACTAATCATGCTGTTAGGATTTTCAAAAAATTCAATTACCAAATAGTGTCAAAATTGACAAAAAATAGTTTTTAAAACAAATATTATATTATTAATTGTTATTATATTCCTAAAAATCAAAGTTTTGGCCAAATGACTTTGATAAGGTTCTATATATTAATAATGAACCACATGGGGTTCGTTTGGCTTGTTATAGTAATGTTATTAACCATGTAGTGTAAGAAAACAAGAAGACACTGTAAAAGTTAAATTATTTAACTTAGTGTTAAATTTAAATGATAAGGTTAAAATTGTAACCTAAACATGTCTAAAACCAATTGTTTGAGAGGATTTATACTCATACCCACTTTATCATCTAAATAAATTAATTTGGAGATAGTATAAACCAAATATGACTTTATTATAAATTAATATTTTCTTTTTTTTCAAAGGTGCCCATCTCCTCCCTTATAAAAAGGGCACCCCTTCCCTCTTCTCTTCACACAATTTTGAGCCTTGATGCTCGGCCATCCCCTACCAATTCCTCTTATAAAACTCTCTAGTTACATCATATAGTTTCTGGTATTCTCAAAAGACCAACTCTAGTTCTTTATGAATAATTTTAAAGGAGGTGTGTCGAGGAAGAGTTAATCTCTTCTACCGACTCTTTCAAATTTCTTTATTCTTATACTTCCACTTATTTAGTTGTTTCATGATAAATTAATAACATCAGTATTAATTATATATATATATATGTTATTATAAATATTAAACAACCCTATTTCACTTTCTATCCATCCTACAGAAAACAAAATCACCGCGCGTGCAGACGTACGAAACACCGTCTCCACACCTTGGTGTAATCAGTTTTTCCTCTACTACCTTACATGGATGGGTAAAATTGTGTAAAGAATAAATATGTATAATTATTATAACATCATATTGATTATATTTAACTATATCATCCATCCAATTCCATTAAATAAATATTGGAATGATACCATCACTCGTGTGTACGTACGGATTACAGTCTCCACGACGCGATGAGATTCATTTTCCATGTTAACATTTGAAAAAAGATTATAAAGTATATATAAAAAGTAATCATGAAATATATGACATAATAATTCCATTGGATTTATGAATATATATATATATATATATGTATTTCATCTACTTAATTACATTCAATTCAATAAGGAAACAAAAAACAGCATTTGTTGATACGTACGACCTACCATCTCCATGAATGGTGTATTTATTTCCATTTATCGATATATTATATATATTTATATTCTGAATATATATTAGATATAAATCATTTTTTATATTCTGGAATTAAGTAATCATGATCTATGTAATCATATTAATAATTACAAGTCAAGACACGGACAATAAATGAAACGATTTTACCCAAAACGCTACTTTAACATGGAATTGACAAATGAACGGATAATATGAAGTCATAAGTGAATCATATATGATATCATAAATATTATTATGGTTCTTTTACAAGTTAGTAATTTTTTTAAACCCACTATATAGGAGTCTCGGACACATAAAGAAGAAATTGTACATAAGGTAAGGGATAATTTTTCAATCTCATTTTTATTCGAGATTGCTTATACGTATGTATTTACTGTGGTTATATTTTTCATCCAGGTCCATAAAATGTTTTTCATAAAGTGTTTAATATTCTTCCATTTATGTCTAAATTCATGTTTACCCTTATTTTACTTTTACTTTGTGTTATGGATGGAATCTTTCTTTTGTTTTCCATACGTGGTACTTTTCGACTTTTCCGTTGAAATACAAGGAGAATGTTTTTTTAACTTATATGGGATGAACAGATTTTTACGGTTTCATAACACCTTGTTTTCATGAAGCTTACTCGACAATATTTCAGGACTATTTTTAACATAATCTTTTTCATTTAAAATTGCATTGCATTTTGTGAAAATAAAATGATTTTAAATAAGAAATGATATTTTCATCAAGAATTTATCTCAAGCGTTTTATCAAAACCATTTTCCATCTAAGATGACATTATTTCATATGTGTATGTTTCAAGTATAATGTCTCTATGATTTACATGGTTTCACTTCTCTTATGATTAAATGATATCCATTTGTTTTATATGGATTATTTTATAATGGGATGATGTTTATGAAACCCATTTTATTCTTTGGGTTATGATGAATGATTTATTTTTATATTGTGGCACACATAAGAATGACTCCATTATGAAATTTTTGGGACCTATATCTCCCTCCAATGAATTGGGTAATGATTTATATATCATGAGATAGACAAGGCTGGAATGGTAATTTAATCTGGTTCAGTGATACAAAACTGGAACGAGGAGTGAACTCGATTTAGAAAGGGACTTTGTCAACTAAGATGGTCTTGGTAGAAATGTCATGGATACAATGGAAATCATATAATGTGATTAATGGTTTTACACAATTAAAGGTTTTATTCCCATGCTACTTTATCATGATTGATGTTCCCTTATGATATATGCCTTACGTGCTTCAAAGATTTATGTATTTACTCAATATTTGGATGTTTAGATTTTATGTTCATGTTTTGAATTCAAATGATTATGGATTGTTTTATGTTCTCTATGTTTACCCTTACTGAGAATTTAATCTTACCATTTTTATGTTTTATTTTCCCAAGGATATAAAGAACGGTTTTAGGTAATAAAAAAAGGGGAGATCTTTATGGGAGATGTTGAAGATCATTCACCAAGATTAGAAGATTATGTTCCAAGTTTCCAAAGACACTAAACAAATACGGTCTTTGGGCATCTGTCTTTTTCATGTATTAAGTATTCCACAAAAGTAATGTAATTTCCATGGACGTCAAGCTTTGGGTCTCTACAATTGGTATCAAAGTGATGGTTTAGTTGATCTTTGGATACTAGGATGAAAAAACTTTAGTGAAATCCCTATAGATATTTCTAAGGTATGTCAAGGGATATCCCTAAGGATAAGTACATGTATAGGTTATAGTCCTAGAATTAAGTTTACAATCATAGAATTTAACCTAATATGTTATATATTAACGGTACTCCCCCTTTATTATGTTGTTTTCTCTAGCATGATTTTTTCCTCTCACACTATTCTTTTTGGATTTTAGAAAATGGATGGAAATAGGAAGATTCACGATAATGGATAATTTGATGGACAATGGAATGATATTCTCCAGGGGCAACCAAATGAAATGGGATTTTGAAGTCCAAACATCGTTATTATGCCTAATCAGGAATCTAATAATATGATCAATAATCTCAACTTTGGTAAGTCTCCAGACTCAGCTAATAAAAGAAAGATGGAGTTTCATTATGATAATTGAGGAAAGAATGTTGAATTTATCTCATGTAAATCATGTGGGAAGAGGCCTCAAGGATAATGTTTCAAAGAAAATTGAAGATGATTTGGGTGTGGAAAAGAAGGACACAAATCCAGTAAGTGCAAAGGAAATGTTTCAGTTAACATAATGGAATTGCTAAGAAATCAACAATTATTTGATGTTTTAAATGTCGAATGTATGGACATTATGAAAACCAATTCCCTAAGGGAAAATATCATGAAGAGAATATGCATGGTCATATGGGTAGTATTTATGTGGATGATGAAAAAGAGACTACAAATGATATATGAAATGAAATAAGTGTTGAATCTTGGTCAATGTTTTAAGAAGGTAGTGGAATGATTGTATGTTTATCAAGAGTGATGTTGTATATGTAATTTAATGGTACTATGGAATAAAGAAACATCTAAGGATTGTTAAACTATTTTTTTCTAAAGTATTTCAAAGTATATGTTGAATAGTACTAGTAACCATGAAAGTTTATTCAGATATTTTGGGATAGGAGATGATATGCACATAATGAAGGGATAAAGAGAAAAATAAATTTTGATAGTATTCATGAGCTCATGACTGATATAAGTACAAAGTGATATCATGGTTTGAGTATATAGAAATTTTGGGATTTTGGTATGTGGAATGAGTCAACTTTTGACAGCATTCATGTTTTTGTTAAGGTTCTATGGTAATTCATGTTTCAAAAGAATACATGATTAAGGTATTAACATGTTTGGAATATGACCAACAAGATATATATTATGATATGTGGGAGAAAAATGATGGTATTCACATTCTTGGTATATGACCTCTCTAGTAATCCTTTTCTTTGTACTATGAGATTAGACAGATGTATTTTGGATAAGCCTAAAGATTGGAATGGATTATCTTGGACATAAGATAGTATTATTTAAGGATAGAACTTGTTTTTTGATATTATTTATGAAATGTTATAATAGTATAGTTTTAGAAGAAGTACAACCCATAGGACGAGCAACAACCCGTCGCGTCAGACAAGGCTGTGGGAATCGAACCCACAACTAAAGTAGGACAGGCCTTTATCACATACCACTGGCCTACAGTAAATCCCTGGTTCGTAGAAACTATTTTTATTTTATTATGTGATATTATAGATGAAGTATAAGTCCATTTTAGGAACTATATATGATTAATCTCACGATAGATGGACTTATGTATATTTAATTAATTATGCTTAATTTTTTATCTATATAAAAAAATGGAATGACCTATGATTCTATCGCATGATCTGCTAACACTTCATGAATGACAAATTCAACTTCATTTCTTTAAGAGATGAAGTGGAAATTGTTCAAGGCATGAACACCGGGGAGTTTTTACCAAAATCAAGTAAGTATTTCTTTTAATTAAACAATTCTTCAGCATTAGGGGAATGATCTTGAAAACTAAAAATGTTGTCCTAGTACCCTCATACCGGATAAATCAGATGGCACCTTAGATCATCAAAAATGTATGTATTTGTGATTGATGGATTTTTCATAACCAAGTTCTCTGCCACTCTCCATCAGAACGTGATGGTTATATTTCTCTTCCATATCAATATTTTCACCTATGTTCACCTATGTGGAAACCCAGTGATGAGTTAATTTGGGTAACCGTTACATTTCATACATTAGTTTATAATGTTATGTTTTGGTACTCCTTTTTACGATGTGGTTTTCTATGAAATATACTTTCAAGTAGTAAACCATTTATAACCCCGACGAATTTCGAGGGTGAAATTCATTTTAAGGGGGGTAGAATGTAACAACCTGAGATTTTATGAGAATTATTATTTTTAATTTCATTGATTTCTTGTCTTGTATGCGACACCAAATTTAGCTTGTTTTATACGCAACAACTAATACGCAACACTATTCTTGGATCGTGTTACAAATAATTTCAAGTCCGTTTGATAGAAGTCATTCTATGCAACATTGAGTGTGTGTATATATATATTAAAAGTATAAATGAAATACATTTGGATTATATTATACACAAAAACAAAGGAATCTTTCACTACACGTAACCCTGACTTGGCTTTCTTTACACGCAATCACGACCTTCCATGATAGTGTGAGATGTACGCAATACCGAGTTTCACTAAACAATGATATGTTTTTAAAATATTATATAAAATTGTCATTATGAATAGTAATACCCACTTTTTGAAATTTTATTTTTAAAAATGGATTTCATTTTCTGGATTTGGAATATTGATATTAGCCTAGGGTGAATTTTTGGTATTTTTCTGAAAACATTCAATTTTTAATGAATAGTGAAAACCATGGTTTACTATTTAAAAACCAACTTTTTATTTAAATAATTATTTATTTTATTTAAATTTATTTTAGATAAAAATTGATACATAAGACCTATATAAGTTCAATATATTCATTGGAGTCATTTTATAATAATTTTAGATATATAAAAAGTTTATTGAACTTTTCACCGTCATTTACCAACCTCCGAGGAGCTCTTTGCAAACTTACATAAAACATAATTTTACTGCTTCTGTGAGTGGAATTTCGAAAATCTGAGAGATATGGTTAATATCAAGGAGTAAAATGTGGTTCAATAAGATAAAAATATTTTTTTGTGAATAGTTACTTTTTACTTTTATTTACCACGGTAAAAAGTAAATAGGGTAATTAATGGTAAAGATGAAATTTTTATTACGCTAAAACATGTTCTCATTCTATTGGATAAGTATAATTCGACCAAAAACAACCTTAGCATTATAATATTATCATTTAGGTCCACTTGGATTATATTAGGACATTTATTATTATTTAATTTAAAAAAATAGTTAAAATAGTTAAAATCAAAATTTAATAACTAAAACATTTTTAATATTGGGATATACATAAGATAAATTTTACTATAAATATTCATTAGAAAGATAACAATATTTAATACTTAATGGTATTTTATTTATAATTTTTATACATTAAATAATTTAATTTATTTATGACACAATGGTGATGCAGTAATTACCTAAATAATGAAATATTATAATAAATGATATTATAAATACCCAAATAAATGTAATTTGAGACTTTTAATGAATTAACCTAATTTTATAAGTTCATATGACATCTTAGTATTGATTTAATTAAATTTATTCGAACAAATAATGCTGTTATGATTTTCACAAAAATCAATTACCAAATAGTGTCAAAATTGACATTAAATAGTTTTTAAAACAAATATTATATTATTAATTGTTATTATATTCCTAAAAATATATGTTTCGGATAAATGACTTAGATAAGGTTATATATATTAATAATTAACCACTTGGGTTTCGTTTTTCTTTTGTTATAGTAAGTTTATTAACCATGTATTGTAAGAAAACAAGAAGACACGGTAAAAGATAAATTATTTAACATAGTGATAAATCTAAATGATAAGGTTAAAATAGTACCCTAAACATGACTAAAACTTATTGGTTGAGTGTATTGCGACCCATACCCATTCTATCTTTGAAATAAATCAATTTGGAGATATTATAAACTGAATATGACTTTATTATAAAATAATATTTTAAGTTTTTCCAAAGGTGCCCCTCTCATCTCTTATAAAAATGGCACCCCTTCCCTCTTCTCTTCAAAACCTTTTTAGCCTTGACGCTCAGCCAAACCCAGACAATTACTCTTCTAAAACTCTCTAGTTACATAATAGTGGTTCTGGCTTTCTCAAAATACCAACTCTAGTGCCCTAAGAGACCTTTAAAGGAGGTGTGTCGAGGAAGAGGTAATCTCTTCTACCGACTCTTTCAAGTTTCATTCTTCTTTTTCTTCCTCTTCATTAGTTGTTTCATTATAAATTAATAACATCAGTATTAATTATATACTGATATTTCTATATAAATATTAAACAACCTTATTTCACCTTCTATCCATCCTACGGAAAACGAAATCACCACACGTGCGTACGTACAGAATACCATCTCCACGCCATGGTGTAATAAGTTTTTCCACCACCACCTTACTTGGATGGGTATAATGGTGTAAAAATAACTATATATAATTATTATAACATAATACTTATTTTATGATATTATATCATTTTCTCCAATACCATTCAATAAATATGGAAATGATATCATTGCATGTGCCTGCGTACAGATTACAGTCTCCATGACGTGATGAGATACATTTTCCATGTTAACAATCAAAAAATGATTATAAAGTATATATAATAAGTAATAATGAAATATATGACATAATAACTCTACTGTATTATGTATATATTTATTTATTTCATTTACTTAATTCCATTCAATTCAATAGGGAAACAAAAAACGGTGTTCATGCGTACGTACGGCCCACCGTCTCCATGAACGGTGTATTTATTTCCATTTATCGATCTATTATATATCTGTATATTCTGAATATATATTATATATAAATCATTTTTTATATTCTAGAAATAATTAATCATGATCTATGTAATCATTTTAATAATTACAAGTCAAAATACGGATGATAAATGAAACGATTTTACCCAAAACGCTGCTTTAACATGGAATTGACAAATGAATAGATAATATAAAGTTGTAAGTAAATCATATATGATATCACAAATATTATTATGGTTCTATTACAAGTTAATAATATTTTTAAACCCAGTATACAGGAATCTCGGATACATACAGAAGAAATTGGACATAAGATAAAGGATAATTTTTCAATCTCATTTTTATCCAAGATTGCTTATACGTAAGTATTTACTAGGGTTATATTTATCATCCATGTCCATAAATTTTTTTCATAAATTATTTAATATTCTTCAGTGTATTTCTATAGTCATTTTTATCCTTCTTTGACTTTTACTTTGTGTACTGTATGGAATATGTCTTTTGTTTACCATACGTGGTACTTTTTGACTTTTCTGTTGAATGTACGAGGAGAATGTTTTTTTTAACCAATACCGCAGGAACAGATTTTTACGGATTCATAACACCTTAGTTTCATGAAGCATACTCTAAAATATTTCATGAATTTTTTCAAAAAAATCCTTTTCTTTGAAAATTTCATGTCATTTTGGGAATAGAAAATGATTTTGAATAAGAAAGGATATTTTCCTCCAGAATTTATCTCAAGTGTTTTATCAAAACCGTTATCCATCTAATATGACATTATTTCATATGTGTATGTTTCAAGTATAATGTCTCTATGATTTACATGGTTTTACTTCTCTTATGATGAAATGATATCCATTTGATTTATATGTATTATGTTATGATGGGATTATTTTTATGAAACCCATTTTATTCTTTTGGTTATGATGAATGATTTATGTTTATGTTTTGGCACACGTAAGAATGATTTCATTATGAGATGGGTGGGACCTATATCTCCCTCCAATACATTGGGTAAAGATTTATAAATCATGATATAGACAAGGCTAGAATGGTATGTTAATCTGGTTCAGTGATACAGGACTGGAACGAGGTGTGAACTCGATTCATAAGGGACTTTGTCCACTATGATGGTCTTGGCAGCAATGTCATGGCTACTATGGAAATCATATCATGTGCCTAATGGTTTTCCACAATTAAATTTTATATTACCATGCTATTTTATCATTATTGATGTTCCCTTATGATATATGCCTTACGTACATCCATGATTTATGTCTTTTCTCAAGATTTTGATGTTTAAATTTTATGTTCAAGTTTTGCATTCAAATGTTTATGGATTGTTTTTTGTTCTCTACGATTAACTTTACTGATAATTTCAGATCTCCCTTTTTATGTTATCTTTTCCCCGTGATATAATTAAAGGTTTTAGGTAAAAAAAAGGTAAGATCTTTATGGGAGATGTTGAAGATCTTTCACCATGATTAGAAGATTATGTTCCATGTTTCCAAATACAATAAACTAATATAGTCTGTGGACGTCTGACTTTTTCATGTATTAAGTATTCTATAAAAGTAATGTAATTTCCATGTACATCACTCTTTGGGTCTCTACATCAATTCCCCTGACCTATCTGTAGGAACCCAGATACGAAAATGTACACACAGTATTTCCTCTCCATCAATATAACAATATACAACTAGGTCCTCAGTAGAAATACTCTCCTATTGGAACAAAACTTTAGGATCTAAAAACATCCTTTTTGTCACCATATCCTATAGTGAAGAGGTAACTACTAAGGATACAATAACTTTCCTACCATGAATCCATTTAATCTCTATATTCATCCTTAAAAATGGGTTTTTCATGTCATATTCATCACTGGATTCCTGAGCATATTTTGATTGAATGTTCCATCTTAGAATATCATCTTCTTCACTTCCATTTTTAGATTTATAGTCAAGCTCAATTTTTTAAGATTGAGGGTATTCAACCAATACTCTCTTTATGAGATTGAGGAAATGTGGTGTAAATATATATTTTATAATCCTGTGGTCTATAAACACCTTAATGTACTCTTCCATAAGATAGTGTCTCTAACAACTTAAAGAATGAATGACCACTATAAAATCATTGTCATGTTTCAGGAAATTACGCTAATGATATCCTAAATAGTGAGACTCATATGAAATTAATCAATCATTTGACATAAATAGTGAACCCATATAAATGTATTATGCATCCTAGCACATTTTACACCCTTTTCTAGGCTCTGTAAGAATCTAATTTTGTGCTAAATTAAGCCTTCTTTTCATCTCATTAAAGATCTTCACATGCTTTTCCGAACCGAATAACATCCCACCCTTCTTAGTGAGACCATTAAATGTGTCTCATGTCATGATATGTTCTATATGAATATCCTTTAATATCCTTCCTGACTAATGAAACTTATTTTATACAAAAAAATCATGGGATTATACAGGGAAACAACTACAGTCACCTTAAATGGATAAAATGATACTCTTGATTTCAAGATAGTATAACACGTGAAGTTATCCTTTTTGATCTAGAAGTGGAACATGGAGATATTCACATATAAATAATTCCTTCTCTCTATATAGTCATGAAAATCTCAATATCTGCAGTATGTTATCTTCTATTATGATAATACTCCAATATTTTTCTGGAAAAACCACAACGAATGAATCTAGGTAGTGAAAACACTATTCATTGGGGCCATATAAACATAGGGACCATTAATAATACCAAAAAAAATAATATACTTATATAAACCAAACCAACTACAAAACTCTATGCATGGTATATCTGAAAGCCTCACTTAAACCAGATGATATCGTGATATTAGGTCAATATTTACGAACACTCTAGCTCCACGGAGCTGGTCGAAGATATCATCTATATGAACAAATAATTACATGGTTTGATCTATATGGTGTTCAATCTCCTATAATATACACGATGGTATATGGTTCAATCATCATTTATTGGAAAATAAAATAGGCAACTCCCAAGGAGAAGTATTGTGTTTGATAAAACCCTTACATTATAATTCCACTAAGTATCTCTTCAGCTCTGGGAGCTCAGTTGGTTCCATCCAATTTGGAAGAATAAATACTATATATTCCCTTGGAAAGACAAAAATTTTAAAATCTACCTCACTATCGAGAGGTAGTCCATATAATTATTCTAGGAAAGAATCACTAAATTTTTTTACCAGTAGAAGAAAATAATTTAGAAACATTGTTTGATCATTCAATAAAATGAAGAAAATATGGGTTTTCACTCCACCTAACCAACGTTTCACTGGTCAAGTTCCACATTCCTATACATTAAACTCATCATTATGAAGATAAATATCACCCTCAATTGAAGTAAATTATGATCTATAGTGATTGATGTTCCCATGAGCATGATAGGGAACTAACCAATCCATCCCAAGAATAAAATAAAATCTCATCAAATCGAGGATGAAGAGTTACCATAATAAATGATATGATCCTACCTCAAAGGAACAGTTCTTAAATTGTCGTATAACCACTAACATTACACCAAGATTTGTGTATAAAGCCATCACCCTAAAAAGTACATAATTTATATCCTAATACTTTCAAGGATTGATAATGACATAAAAAAATTTGATAAAACAATATCAAATAAAGTAGATACAGTAGTATAGGCTTCAAGAATAGTATTTTATATAGGAGAAGTTCATTGACTGTATTCTAATGGTGTCAGATAAATTCATCTAATCATCCATATCAATGTCCCTAAGTTACATATCTACTTCCCTGAAGAAGTATTCTTTGATAGCATTGAAAATCAAAAATCATGATACCTTGTCCCTAACCTCCCCCTCGACCTACATAAAAGGTTCTAATATAGCTTATTAATTTTCACTAATCCATTGATCCTTCCATTGAATGTGGAGATTTTGTATTCCTTATTAATCTTGAAATAGGTGAAAATTCCTTAAAAACCCTTTGGATATGGCCCACATTGACACAGGCACGACACTAGATTGGGTATCCATCTCACAACAACATTACATGCTACTTCCATACACACTAATGAGATACAATAGAGATAGTCATGTAGACACTCTATCCACCACTATTTTGAGGAGAAACTTTTAGACTATGCTTCATAATTTAGGAACATCTACTTCACTGTCATGGTACAAAACCATTATGCCATGTACTAATGACTTCACTCAAGTTTTACTCATGGATAAGATCTTGGATCATGATATCCTAAATGGTAGATAGAATGGATAAATTCACTAGAAAGAATATGGAATACCTAGTACCATCCTCAATGTTACAAGATCGCAATAGCATAGAATCATCCTATGGATGTGTGAAATGTTGAAGCTCAGTGAAATGTGTTGAATAATTCATGATGGAGATCAGAATCTTCTTCAGATGCATCAACTCTCAGGCTCGGTCAAATCATTATATATGAGGAAAATTAATCATAGATTTCAGTCTAGGAGTACACCCTAACCAAACCTTGATGAAAACCATCTTGGGTAATCACTTGACACAACCGCTTGGTAGAATCATGCAGCATGTAGGTGGAGACCTAGATACTCCACTCGAGATTCACATCCTGATTCTGAAAAATAGATAAAATAGATGATATCCAGGACTCAACATCCTAAAGAACACCATCCCCGAAGAATAAGGGATGATTATTTTGTAACAACATGAAAATAATATTATACATTGCTGGTGAAGGTCATGGAATAAAATTTATAAAATGTATCACATTCATGAAGCTCTATCATTGTGGTAAATTAGTACTTAGTTTTGGAATAATTGGAGGGGTCGTACATTTCACTAATGTATGTAACACTATTGAATTAAAGACTAACACCTTCAGATGATGGTTTTTGTAATGCCCCGACCCTAGTTACCCAATGTCAGTATATTATTACATAACATTGGCATGATCACAAGGATATAATGTCTCAATATACTAATTAGTTTAGTATTATTCGTAATAAGATTAATATATAAGTTCAAATTTACAACTTGAAAAGAAATACAACATGAATTTATTCCATTAGAAACATTCAAGCCTTCTAGAGTATGCTTGCAAGTTACTCATAACTAACTTCTTCATATCCTGGGAAAATGAAACAGAAGAAAGGGGTGAGCTCAAACTCTCAGTAAGGGTAAACAAAACAGTGGAAGATAACATAAATATTAATCATGGTGAATAATTGAAATGATATGTCTTTACCAATAATAAACATGAATACTTTTATGGCAGGAATATGAGATGAGTAAATAATTCCATAATAAAACATAATCATGGGTATTCTACTAGTCGAAAGACCACATAAACCATCAATATTATTTTCAAAATGAGGGAATGTATAATGCCAGACATTTTGAAACATTTTGTCAAGGCCAAGGCCAAGACATATAAAAATGATTAAGGCCACAACCAAAACCATATATCAAAATGGGAAAGGCATCATCCAATTACATGTCTAGTTGTCTAATGAAAAATACTGATGCATCAAGGAGCTATAGCGGGCTCCAACCATCACTTACTAAGTCCAATATATTACTCGTATGAAATGGCTGAAATAAAAGATAAACATTCGAATTAAAACTAGCATAATAAATGTCAATACTTTATCCATAAACCATGAATGGTATAAAAATATCACATCCATAATCAAACATATTACAAAACCTTCAATACAATATGGATGTTTTGTAGCATAATAAATCATCTTCAAATAAACATAAAAATTCATCAAAGGATGTTGACTTAGATGAAATCAAAACCTTTTTAGAGAAATATCTATTTCTATTTTGAAATCATTTAAATATCACATAAATTTAAATATAAAATTTATTTTTAAAATATTCTTATAATATTGTAAGTGAAGCTTCGACAATGTTATAATGGCAGAAAATAGCCGCACCCTCCGTATAAGTTTAAAAAAACAATCTTACCTTAATTTTGTCGAAAAGGTCATTAAGTACTTTGTTCAAAAAATGACAGAAAGATTCCTTTCAGATCACATAAGGACAAATAAGGGTATTAATTACTTTAACCCATTTCCTAGTAATTAGTAAAATTGTTTTGAAATACATTTTTTTGAAGGATGGATGTGGATGATAAAGAGATCTGGGTAAAAACAGCCTCTGATAATAAAGAGATTGTGAAATTATCCCTTACCTTGTACATTTCCTTGTTCGAGGGTAGGATAACCTCCTGTATAATGGTGAAATAAAATTTATCCAATTATACAAGAATAATATACATTAATATGATATCATGTATGATCTTTTAACATTTCTTTGTTAATAATATCTTAGTATTATCGTTATTTTGGGTGTTAACGGATTTTTTCCTTTATATTCTTTGTTATGTGAGTCATATTTGTTATGGATGGGATGTATATTATTCATAACTAGAATTATATAAAGACTTTAAAGATTATTTTTAATCATAAAATGAAAATTTTTCTTGAATGGATAGTATGGGGAATGAATCTCATCGCCTTCGTGGAGATGGTAATCTATAAATACACAGGAGCGACAATATCATTCTTTTGATACTAAAGTAATATATAAGTTGATGGTATATAATATATAAATAATAATTATCATGTTATAATTATTATTTACATCAATTAGACATCATTATTATACCCACCCAAATAATAATTTATTGGATAACAATTATACCACAATATAGAGATGGTAAGCCGTACGCACGCACGTATAGTGACATGTCATTCAAAGGATGGATAGAATAATGAATATGGTTGTACCATATTTATAATAATATCACATTATATAAAACACACTAGTGTTATTATTATATAATTAAATCAACAATGAAAGAGGAAGTGGAAGAAGAAAGGAACTTGAAAGAGGTGATGAAATATTTACCTCTTCTTCGGGTTGTTCCTTTTGATTTGATCAAAAGGCTACCTAGGATGGCTTTCTGACTAAATTAAGGCCTTTAGGATTAAGGGAGGATAGTTTATAGGGTATTTAGGAAGGGTTTGGCTGAGCCAAAAGGCTTTGAAGGTGTGAATTAGGTAGAAGGAGGAGTTCCCTTTTATAAAAGGGGTGAGGGGCACCTTAGGAAAAGCTAGAAATATTATTTTATAATAAAATCATTTTCGGTTTCCAATGGACCCAAAATAGATTATTTAAAGGATAAGGTGGTTATGGGTCGAAATCCACTCAACCAATAGTTTCTAGATAGGTTTGGGTCACTATATTAACCTTATCATTTAGATTTAACTCTTAGTTAAATAGTTTGACATTTTCTATGTCTCCTTGTATTTTTATATTATATGGTTAATAACCATACTATATACTTCTAATAGAACCACATGCAGTTAATTAATGATAAACCTATAATTATATAAGTTTTTTGTCTGAACCGTAGATTTTTAGGAAAAGAATATCAATTAATAATATAATATTTGTTTTAAAAACTCTTTTATGTCAATTTTGACACTATTTGGTATTTGTTTTTTTCTAAACTCATAACAACATTATTACTTCAAAAAAATTCATATAACCAACCTAATATGTCATATAAACCTATAAAATTAGTGGAAGTCATAAAATTTCTCAAATTACATTTATTTGGTTATTTATAATATCAATTATTTTAATATTACATTAATTAGGTAATTACTTCATTATCATTGTGTCATATATAAATATAATTATTTAATTTATAAAATTTAAAAAAAACATCATTATGTAGGAAATATTTTAATCTTTCTAATGAATATTTATAGTCTAATTTATCTTATGTATAAACATATTTTAAAAATGTTTTAGTTATTAAACTTTGATTTCAGCACTTTTAACTCTTCTTTGAATTAAATAATAATAAATGTCTTAATCTTATCCAAGTAAGCCTAAATGATCATATTTTATTCCTAAGGATTTTTTTTGGCCGAATTACACTTATCCAATAAAATTAGGACATGTTTTTGGGTAATAATAATATCATATTTACCCTTGATTACCCTATTTACTTTTAACTGCGGTGAATAAAAATAAAAAGTTACTATTCACCAAATATTATTTTCATCTTATTGAACCAAATTTTACATACTGATATCAACATTGTATTTCAGATTTTTTAAATTCAACTCACAGAAGTGGTAAAATTATGTTTTATGTATATTTGAAAATGCTCCGAGGAGGTGGGTAAAAGACGGTAAAAAGTTCAATTAAATTTTTATGTATCTAAAATTATTATAAACTGACACAAATGAATTACATTGAACATATATAGGTATTACGTATCAATTTTGACCTAAAATAAATTTAAATAAAATAAATAATTATTTAAATAAAAATTCGGTTTTAAACTATAACTCAGTGGTTTTCACTATTCATCAAAAATTAAAAGTTTTCAGAAAAATTCCAAAAATTCACCATAAGATTTTGATATTCCGAATCCAAAAATGAAGTCCATTTTGAAAGATAAAATTTATAAAATTTCAAAAAGTGGGTATTACTATTCATAATGGCTAGATTGATTGATTACGGTGTGTTAGACTCAATGTTGCGTACAACACATGCAATTGTATTATTCAAAGAGAAGCATACCATGGAAGTTTGGGGTGTTATATTCTCCCCTCATTAAAATGATTTTTTCCTCAAAATTTCTAGAGTATTACTACATAAAAAGACTCGGGTGGTTTTTCATCATAATTTCCTCGGGTTCCAACGTTGACTCTTCCATCTTATTTTTCTCTATAGAACATTTACCAGACTCGTCGTCTGGTTTCTCACCACTTGTTATCTTGTATCAAAAACCGTGAAAAGTACTTCGCAATAAGATAGATTAGGTTCCTGCTCAAATTCCTCATAATTGGGAACATGCATTGGGTCATGCATGTATTTTCTCAACAGTGATACATGGAACACATCGTGAACTTTGGAGAGACTTGGCGGCATTTCCAACTAGTAAGCTATAGCCCCAATTCATTCTGGAATTTCGAAAGGTCTGATGTACCTGGGACTCAATTTTCCCTTCTTATCCAAATGTATAACACCCTTACATAGAGATACCATCAAGATAAACTGGCTCCTATATGAAATTCCAAATCCTTCCATCGGTTATCGCCATAGCTCTTCTGCCTACTTTGAGCTGCTTTGTTGTGGGTTTGGAATACCTTTACCTTTTCTATCATTTCCTCCATATGTTCTAGGGCTATGAGTTTTCTTTCACCAACATCATCCCAACAGGTTGGTGTGCGATATCTCTTTCCGTGCAATGCTTCATATGGTGCCATATGAATATTTGAATGGAAGATATTATTATTGGGAAATCTTTTTAGAGGTAAATATTAATCCCACATACCTTGAAAGTCAAGTGAGCATGATCTCAAAATGTCTTTTAAGGTTTGAATGGTCTTTTTTGATTGTCCATCAGTCTGAGGGTGGTAGGTAGTGCTCAAACAAAGTTCAGTATCCAGGGCTTTCTGAAGACTTTTCTATAATCTTTATGTAAAACGGGGATCATGATCAGAAACAATCGATAGGGGTACTCCATGAAGTCATATAACATAGTTATTGTACAATCTTTCTAATTGTTCAAGTGGTAAATCTTCTATTATAGCAAGAAAGTATGTTGACATGGTAAGAAGTTCAACAATGACCCATATTTCTTCATTCCTTTTAGGAGTCTTTGGTATTCTAATGACAAAGTCCATCATAATATTATCTCATTTCCTCTCATGTATGGGAAGAGGCTTCATGACTCCTATAGGGTGTGGTCTTCTGTCCTTCACTTGTTGACAAACCTTACATCTTGACACAAAATCTGTAATCTCCCTCTTCGTGTTGTCCCACCAAAAATGTTTCTTCAATTCTATATATATCATAGTGCTACCATAGAGTATAGAGAAATTGGAACTATGAGCATCATCCAACAATTCCCTTTTTAGATAAGGTTATTGGGAATACAAATTCTCTTCCCGAATTTTAAAATTCCATATTCACACACAAAATCCTTCAATCTCCCATCATTCACAACTTTAATCTTATTTTGAAACTCTTCATCACTGGTCTAAGAACTCTTTATCCTTTCTAGTAAATATGGTTTGACAACCATTTGAAAAAGTATAGATGTTTCACCTTCCATGGTTTTTTCCATATCTATCTTTACTAGATCCATGAAAATATTATCCCTTTCAACTCTCATTTTATTCAAAACTCCATGATCCTTTCTGCTCAAAGCATCTTACACCTTATTTGCCTTCCTTGGGTGGTAGTGTATAGTGAAATAATAATCCTTGGGTAGTTCAATCCATCTCCTTTTCCCCATGTTGAGTTCTTTCTGTGAGAAAATATACTTCAAACACTTGTGATCGTTATATATCTCACATTTTCACCATAGAGATAGTGTCTCCAAATCATCAAAGAAAATATTACAGCTGCTAACTCAAGATCATGAGTAGGATAGTTTTTCTAATGAATTTTTAGTTTTCATGATGCATAGTTAATAACCCTATCACTCTACATAAGGACACAACCAAGTCCTTTCATTGAAGCATCGCTATAAATACCAAACTCATCATTCCCCGATGGTAGAGTTAAGAAAGGATCATTTCATAATCTTCTCATCAGTTATTAAAAACATTCTTCACAATCTTTTTTCCAAAAAAAATTAACCCCTTTACGTGTGATCTTGGTTAATGGGTTATCTAATCAGGAAGAATTCTGGACGAAACGTCGATAATAACCTGCTAAAACAATAAAACTGCATACCTCAGTTATACTTGTCGTTGTTGGCCATTCATGGATTGGTCTTGTCTTAGAAGGATCAAAGTATATTCAATCCTTAGAGACTATATGGACACAAAAAAAAAAGAAATCTCCTAAAGCCAGAATTCACACTTGCTAAATATCCCATATAATTCATGTCTTCTAAGAGTCTTCAGGGCAATGCGCAAGTGATATTCATGATCTCCATATATTTTGTAGTATACCAAAATATAATCGATAAATACCACTACAAAGTCATCAAGATATTCCTTGACAAATCTGATCATTAGATCCATGAAAATAGAGGGCTCATTAGTCAATCCAAAGGGCATTAATTTAAACTCATAATGCCCATACCTAGTTCGAAATGATGTTTTCATAATTTCTTCCTTCTTCACTCAAAATTGATGATATCTAGATCGATGTTCAATCTTTGAAAAGTAATTATCTCCCTGAATTTCAACGAATAAATAATCCATGAAAGGTATGGGGTAATTGTTATTAATTTTTATACCATTGATCTCCCTGTAGTCAATGCACAACCTCATTGATCTATCTTTCTTCTTAAAAAAAAGAATAGGGGTTTCCAATGGAGAAACACTAGGGAGAATAAATACCTTATTACTGAATTCCACTAGTTGTTTCTTTAGTTCCACTAATTCCATAGTGGAAATTATATAAGGGGTCATCGATATGGATCTTGAACCAGAAATTAAATCAATGGAAAACTCAATTTCTAGTTCTTAAGGATGTCTAGGTAAATACTCTGGAAATACGTCAACATACTCTTGAACAATAGGTACATACTCTATTTGAACACTCTTTTACTCACCCACAGTTATTTCATTATATTCCTCCCCAATAATTGAATTTATTTGAGCTATTGGGGGTGGATCTAGATAGGAATTAGGTGGTGACAATTCTGCCCTAAAGATAAGGGGTTATTTATCATCATCATCAAAAATAGTAATCTCCTTCTTCTTATAATAATTTTTTGCATCATGGTCCCAAATCCAACCCATACTGAGGATTATATCAAATTCAATCATGGGTATTACAATGAGATCAATAGATAAAGAACATTTATATTCCCTAATGGGAATTGATTCACAAAACATTGTAGCAATGATACTTCCCTTAGGAGATTTGACTGAAAACTTCCTTGTTAAATCAAATTGGACATATCTAATTTTCATAGAAAATTGGGAAGATATACAATAATGCAATGATCCAGAATCAAATAAATCATTGTCTAAACTTGATGAAACCATTAAATTACCTACCACCACGACTTTATAGGCTTCAACCTCAGTAGTAGTGATTGCATAAGCTTGGCCTTGATCCCTTGGCCTTTCTGAGGTATTTCTCCCTGACGCTTCAGAGATTCATTTTCATAATGTCTCATCTCCCTGTAATTGTAGTATTGGACATTGGTAGTGTCTTTCTTTCCCTTACAATCACCTGCAAGATGGCATTTCAGCCCACACTTTTAGAATAATCCTTTTCATTTTAGACAGGCAACAGGGTGCTTCCATCAACAATTAACACAGGGTGGAAATTCAATTATTTCCTTCTTCATTGTTTCCTTATTTCCATTACCAAAGTGTTCAGAATATCTCTTCTTCTCTTGATCTGTTTTAAATTCATAAGACTTAGAGAATTCCTTTTCTGTCTTGATAGCACACGATCCAATATCTTCATTCGATGAGAATGATTGTGATACTAATGCTCAATGAATAAATGGTTTTAAACCATCAAATAAATGGTCAATCATACTTCTTGGATTACATATATAATTTTTAGCATGCCTCACTAACCTTGTAATGTTAGATTCATACTTTGCGACATTATCATCTTCCTTTTGCCTCACACTCAGAAATTGTCTTTCCATATCTACTCGATGGTCATGAGGAAAGTAGTTTTCTAATAAAATTTATTAAAACTCTCTCCATTCCATATTTGATACTTCATCATCTTCATTTCTGTTTTGAATCAATGACCACCATTGATTAGCATCTCCAATGAGGTGGTAGAATGCCATAACAACTTTTTCCCTTTCACTACTCCCCAATGTGTGGAATATTTTCTCTAAGGAATTTATCAATTCTTCAGCTACTAATGGATTTATACCCCCATTTAATGTTGGTGGTTTTTGCCTCATGAAGCAGTCTAACATTGATTCTCTGTCTTGTGGATCAGGGTTCTCCATACAGGTAAGGTTATTATTCATAACCTCTGTGATTTGTCCCGGTATAGTGATAAGTTGATCAGCACTAGTTGTATCACCAACTCCACTATAATTATCTTGAGTAGTAGGGAAATCCCTACATGGAGTGTATACATTGATACGGATTCCATTCCTTACACTAGGATCCACTTCTAAACAGTGGCATACACTAGATTAGTTTATTAATCACAACACATAAATCCAAACTTGTAAAATACTTAACATAAATTGAACAGTTTATGGATTTAATCCATAAAAATATTTTCTTTGATGAAGTATATACACATAAAATCTTCATAATGGTTTTTAAATAAAATGAGAATTATCCTCAGAATATCCCTCGAGAGTGTCGTAACCAAGAGTGCAACAAGGCCTGTTGTCGTGCACCAGTTCTCATTCGAGTCTAGCTTAAAGCAGTGTTTTCTAGTTTTACCCCTAGGTACATCGGTGCCAGAGCGGCCACTACATTCTCGTATGTAGACAGGGATGTATTTCTTGGAAAACTCACAAAATCACTACAATAACAAAATTCTATGATGTTCTTCTATACTAATCCTCAAAGTATATCATAGGGCTGTGTGCTTTAATCGGAGTTTATCTAGATCCAGTTTCCAAGGTTTGTACTAAACTTCCTCTAATACCAACTATAACTCCCCAACCCTAGTTAACCAGAGTTTATACATTATTATATTACATTGGCATGATCATAAGGAAACCGTATCTCAAAATACCGGTCAGTTTCGTATTATTGGAAACAGGATTCATACATTAGTTCAACTTTACAACTTGAAAATAAATACAGCATGAATTTATTTCATTAGAAACATCCAATCCTCCTAGATTATTCCTGAAAGTAACTCATAACTAACTTCTTAATATCCTGTGAAAATGAAATATAAGAAATGGGTGATATCAAATGCTCAATAAGGGTAAGAAATACATTGGAAGATAACATAAATATTAAGCATGGTGAATAATTGAAACCACCTACCTTTACCAATAATAAACATGAATACATTTATTCTAGAAATATGAGATCAGTAAATAATGCCATAATGAAACATAATCATGGGTATTATACTACTCTAATGACCACATAAACCATCAATATTATTTTCATAATGAGGTAATGTATAATGTCGGAAATTCTGAAACATTTTGTGAAGGCCTCGGTCATGATTTATAAAAATTATTAAGGCCACATACAAAAACCATATATGAAAATGGGAAATGCCTCAGCTAATTCCATGTCTAGTTGTCTCATGAAACCTACTGATGCATCTAGGATCTATAGAGGACACCCACCCATCACTCACTAAGTCCAATACATTCCTCATATGAAATTGTTGAAATATAACATAATCATTCATATTAAAACTAGCATACCAAATGCCAATACTTTAACCATAAACCATGAATGGTTTAAAAATAGCACATCCACAGTCAAACAAATCAAAAAATCTTCAATAAAATATGGACATTTTGTATCATAATAAATCAACTTCAAATAAACTTAAAATGCTTTAAAGGATGTTGACATAGATGAAATCAAAACCATTTTTTGAAAAATATCTTTTTCTATTTTGAAATCATTTAAGTGTCACATTTTTAAAAAAACATTTATTATGAAAATATTCATATAATATTGTAATATAAGCTTTGACATTTTTATAACGGCACAAAATAGCTGCACCCGTCATATAAGTTAAAAAACATTCTTACATTAATTTTGTTGAAAAGGACATAAAGTACCTTGTTTGGAAAATGATGGAAATATTCTTTTCAGAAAACATAATGTAAAAAAATGGTATAATTTACTTTAACCCATTGTCTAGTAAATAGTAAAAATATTTTGAAATATATTTTAAAAAATCATGGATGTGGATGATAAAGAGGTCCCAATAAAAACAACCTTGGATAATAAGGAGATTGTGAAATTATCCCTTAAGTGGTAATTTTCCTTGGTAGAGCGTAGGTTAACCTTATTTATAATTGTGAAATAACTATTATTAAATTATAAAATAATCATATACATTAATATGATATCATATATTATCTTTTAACATTTTTTAGTTAATGATATCTTAGTATTATCGTCGTATCTGGTGTTAACGGATTCATTTTCCTTTATATTATTTGTTATTTGAGTTATATTTGTTATGGATAGGATGTATCTTATTCATACCCAGAATGATATCAAGTCACTAAAAATTATTTTTAATCACCAACTAAAAATTATACATGAATGGATACGATGGAGAATGAATCTCATCGCATTCGTGGAGATGGTAATCCGTACGTATGCACCAGTGACAATATCATTATTTTGATATTAAAATAATATATAATTGGATGTTATTTCATATATAAAGAATAATTATCATGTTATATTAATTATTTACATCAATTACACAACATTATTATACCCACCCAAATAATAATGTATTGAATAACTATTACACCATGACGTGGAGACGGTAAGCCGTACGTACGCACGTATGGTGACATTTCATTCAAAGGATGTATTGAATAATGAATATGGTGGTACCATATCAATAATAACATCATAGTATATAAAAGATACAAGAGTTATTATTTTATAATGGAAACAAAAAATAAAGGGGAAGTGGAAGAAGATAATAACTTGAAAGACGTGATGAAATATTTACCTCTTCTTCGGGTTCTTCCTTTTTATTTGATCAAAAGGGCTCTTTAGGTTGGATTTATGAATGAAGGAATACCTCTAGAATGAATTTATGATGGTGGATGGGGTATTTGGGTAGAGTTTGTCTGAGCCAAATGGCTTTTAAGATGTGAATTAGAGAGAAGTGGGAGCGCCCTTTTATAAGATGGGTGAGGGGCACCATAGGAAAAGCTTGAAAAGTTATTTTTTAATAAAATAATTTTAGTTTTATAATGGCTCCAAAATGGATTATGTAAATGATAAGGTGTTTATGGGTCGACAACCACTCAACCAATATGTTTTATATAGGTTTGGTTCACTATATTAACCTTATCCATTAGATTTAACTCTTAGTTAAATAGTTTAACATTTACCATGTCTCCTTGTACTTTTGTATTATATGGTTAATAAACATACTATATACTTCCATTAAAACCCCAAGTGGTTTATTTATGAAAAAAATATATTTATATAATTTTTTTGGATGATCCTTAGATTTTTAGGAATTTAATATCAATTAATTATATAATAATTATTTCAAAAACTCTTTTGTGTCAATTTTGACACTATTTGGTATTTTGTTTTTTCCAAAATCATAATAGTATTATTACTGCGAATAAAATTCATCTAACCAACACTAATATGTCACATGAACCTATAAAATTAGTTTAATTCATAAAAAGTCTCAAATTAAATTTATTTGGATATTCATAATATCAATTATTTTAATATTTAATTAATTAGGTAACTATTTAATTATCATTGTGTCATAAATAAATTTAATTATTTAATGTCTAGAAATTAAAAAAAATACCATTATTTAAGATATATTTTTATATTCCTAATGAATATTTATAGTATAATTTATCTTATTTATAACCCTATTTTATAGATAGTTTAGTTATTAAACGTTGATTTTCACACTTTTAACTTTTCTTTGAATTAAATAATAATAAATGCCCTAATCTAATCCAAGAGGACCAAAAGGATCATATTTTATTCCTAAGGTTGTTTTTGGACAAATTACACTTATCCACTAAAATTAGGACATGTGTTAGGGTAATAATAATATCACTTTTACCCTTAACTACCCTATATACTTTTAACAGTGGTAAATAGAAGTAAAAAAGTTACTATTCACCAAAAATTATTTTCATATTATCGAACCACATTTTACTTACTAAAGTCAATTTTTTCTCTCGTATTTTTGAAATTAAACTCACAAAAGCAGTAAAATTATGTTTTATGTAAATTTTCTAATTCTCCTATGAGGTGGGTAAAAGACGGTAAAAAGTCCAATAAAATTTTTTATATCTAAAATTATTATAAACTGAATCCATTGAATTACATTGAACATATATAGGTATTATGTATCTATTTTTACCTAAATTAAATTTAAATAAAGTAAATAATTATATAAATAAAAATTCAGTTTAAAACTATAACTCAGTGTTTTTCAAGATTCCTAAAAAATTGAATGTTTTCTGAAAAATTCCAAAAATTCACCCTAAGCTAATTTTGATATTATGAATCCAAAAATGAAATCCATTTTGAAAGATAAAATTTATAAAATTTCAAAAATTGGGTATTACTATTCATTACGGCTAGTTTGATTGGTTGTTGTGTGTTAAAACTTGAAGTTGCATACAACACATGCTATTGTATTATTTAAAGAGAAGTGTACTATGAATGCTTAGGGTGTTATAGTCGTCCCCACCCTCTGGTCAAAGGATTTGAGGTTGTTTGGTGGAATTGCTCTATAAATTCCATGTAGACACCTCAAAACAAATTCAATGCTTTATAGGACCACTAATGGAAGATAAATAAAGGAAAAATGGTCACTTACAACATACTACCCCATAACCCCCATAGATGGCCTAGGTGTTGTTAAGCCTTCATGTTTTTATTTACATTAGTTTTATTATATGGTGGTTAATAACAATTTAAGGGGGTAAAATCATTAAATTTCACTTTCCCATAACATTTATAGGAAAAATTATCATTTAATGTTTTGAATTTATTGTTTTTATCAATGGCATAATATATAAATAATATAAGGATAAATTAAATTAACTTTCATCCCCCATTTATAAATTCCTATACACTTTATAAAGTGAGATTGTAACCCATGAAATTGTTGTTGTCTCCCCATTCATTTAGTCGCATAATGTAATGGGTAAAATATAATGCCTTGATTAAATGAATTACCCATAATAATTTATAATTTTACATAAATCATTATAGAATAAATTTGTTTTTCACTCAATCATATCCAATATAAAGGTCATGTAACCAGGATTACATTGATCAAATGAACCCAATATTTCAATTTATGATTCCACCAACAATTTATACAGTAAAATCCATTTATTTTGATGATGAAATTTTAAATAACCAATTTCATTTTCCTGAAAAAATGTTAGTAGCATAGGCAAAATGACAACCATGGATCACTCAACAATCCCATTTTACTCATGTAATGTAGTTGTAAAATGCACCGATATAGAATAGAATATTAATGGAATATAACTAGAATGTGAATCCCTAAGTGCTTATAATGATGCATGTGCTAATTTTACTTTCTATATTGAGCCAGGACAGAGTATACATAAGGATTAACAAAAACCATAATTCAGTTTCATCACTCAAAAGTGAAAAAATATCAATTGTAAAAACTAAAATAGATAATTAAAATTAATTTTCCTAGGAAACATATTCTTTTCTCCATCCATGGGCTTAAAACACCTAGGAACAGCATGTGACCAATTGCTAACATGTTCTTAATATACTGTCTACATTTTCCAAACAATAAGAGAAGAAAATAAAAATCTATGATAACACATTATGATGTCCCGGATATAGATCATTCATGAGTAGATGAACCTGATTAGACGCATGGCCTCAAGCGCACCTCCCTATATAGTATAGGTCACCGACTATCATTGAGGGCCTAGGCTGTTACAATGGAGTGACTGTTCTCTCATGTTAGAGAGGATCATAACATTGATATATCCTGATAAGTTAGACGAAGTAGTGTAATCATGAATAATTAAGTATAAACAATCCTATACATTCTTCTAATAAATAATCAACTAGTGATATAAACTGTATCATCTAGAAAATGAAGATATCATGCCCTAAAAAATGATAATGTATATACATGGAAGAATGTATACAATATAATACATGATATAAACGATATCAAAAAGGGAAAAAACTATCCATGAATCTTGATCACTGGTCAGTTCATCTTCTACCAAGTTTTCATACTAATGTAAGCAAGATAGGTGCCCAATGTGGGAGTTTTCTCATTGACTACAACTAATACCATTTAATGTTCATGGTTTCCAATATAATAATAGATAGTGTATGAGATAAATATCTATATACTACCACCAATGGTGTCTATATAATACATTATTTGATTATAAACTATAAATTGTCCATATATATATATATTAGTAAATAGTGATAATCTAAAATAATCATTCTTATTTCAAATTAAACTAAAAATGTCTATAAATATTAAATAATTTAATTAGTTATGATTCATCATTAAATAACATGATCATATGTAAAATGAATCAGAAGTAATGTATTAGGAAATAACAATAATTGAAGAAATGATGTTGAACTAAGGAATACTTCACCTCAAGGGTTATTCCAACTCATTGCGGTTACTTGTGAAGTAGGAAAATAAGGGGTCTTAGTTTAATCTAATGGTTGTATCCATGGGATTCCACTATAAAAGACACTTACCATGTCAATGGTTCTCACTCATATCATTCTTGAGCTATGAATGATGGTGCCTAGTGTGATGAATCAATGGTGCCACGTATCTAGATACATCATGATGAATATGAGGAGTATATCCAATGAATGACAATATTCGGAAATTTTTTCATGTGACTCATCTATAAATTTCCAAGGAATTTACATAAAAATATTGGGAATAGTTCTTCTAGTGGGTATATCCCATGTAAATCAGCTCAATGAATCAAAATCTGTTCCTCTATTTTCTTAAGTAATTCCTTCTGGAATCCGGCATCAGCTAATGTCTGGTCATTCCTACAAAGATGAAAACGTTCTAAAATCGTAATGCACCTTATAATCATTTCATTTATATACATATTCAAATATAATACATGTAATACTCATTCCATATAAGCATTTAATACATT
The DNA here is from genome assembly GCA_963277665.1 of Viscum album. Lineage (NCBI taxonomy): Eukaryota > Viridiplantae > Streptophyta > Magnoliopsida > Santalales > Viscaceae > Viscum > Viscum album. Next base: position 283,179,525 of record OY728141.1, read on the forward strand.
CATTACATTGAATTTGATTAGTCATGACATGGTGAATTAACAGTGTGGAACCAATAATCAAATGAATTACATAAAAATTTAATAGTTTCCTTTTATTACTGTTCATTAAAAACTAAATTAATAATTAATAATTAAAAATAAAAATAATTATGTTCTACTACCCAAGAAAAAGTGATATATATATACTTTCCATTTGAAAATTTAACTATAAATTTAATTATGATAGAACACCTACCATACCAAAGGCCAAGTCAATGCATTCGAATGATGTTTTAGGTAAACCCAACATGGGTCTCTAAAGTCGTATAATATAAAAACCCCTATTTGGGGTTTTCATAATTATGTTCATAACCTCCAATGGTGTAAATAGGTGTCAATAGGGTATTAGAATACAACCTATACAACATCAAATAATGTAGATCAATTTTAAGGAGCTACACTCGATGAAACATTCATGCACATAACCAAAATAGTTTACAAAATTGTATGTTATTATTGGAAAATTAATAGACCACTTCCAATATCCATGTCGTAGATTCCTCATCTGGTATATTTCCATATTTTAGAATGGATTTAAAGATAAAAGATGAATTGACAAACACCCTGAATGTATGGCTTATGACCACGCCCCAAAATAATGTCATTGATAGAAATTAAAATGGTGAAAGGATCCTTATGAGTGGAGATCATACTAGTATGAATCTAATCAGATAAATGGATGTTAATTCTTGGGCTGGATAGGGAAATTATCCATCATCTTATGTGGATTCCATGGAAGGGGATTCTAATAGATGAAAACTGGAGGCTGTTGTCAGTAGAAAATAATAAATTATAGATATAGTGGTAAGATATAATTAGGTAAGGTAAATGATAAAAATACAAAATTATAATAGGTTACATGATTTGGCCACAAATTTAACCAAATCGTGCACCCATATTTGTCACAAGAGACCCATCACATGTGATAAGTGTGTGGTTTGACTAACTAGTATCAGCCAATGCAAAACTCCCCTTTCAAAATTTTGAGAAAAAGTGAATGGCCATGAATCTTGGGTCACAAGGTTAGGGAAATATATCCATCCCACTACATTTAACTAAAGAACCCAAACATTTTTATCTAACTGTATGGATTGGGCTACACAGTTTCTACTAAACATGCAGTACAACTATTTCCACCAAAATATGGGGTTTTGGGATCCAAACAAGCTAGGAATACCCTTGTTTCTTATATATCCTTAATATCCAATATTATAAGGTCAAAACCATAGAACTAAATTGAAAGGAAAATGATTTAAGGAAAAATATTATTTTCACAAATCCCTAAACCCTAACCCTAAATCCATAACCAAAAACATGAAGCCATAAACCAAATCCCAAAAACCTAAACTCTAGGGTCAATAAAGTAGTCACTAATAATCCCCAAAAACCCCATTAAAAACCATAATATTCTAGAAAACCTAAGAACATAATTCTTAACAAAATATTAAAACAACCCTTAAAGACCAAAAAAACCCTGATACCATAAACCACAAAAACATTACAAAATTGATAAAAACTCATTAATAGACACAAAAACATAAACCCAAATACTCTAAATCATAATAAAAACACTAAAACACATTAATAACTATTAAAAATAATCAAAACCCTTCACAAAATTATGATATTTTGAAAATAAAAATAAACTATTAGAAAACCATAAAAACATATTTCCTAAGGAATATTAAAATCCCCAATAAGACACTAAAAAACTTAGAAAAACATTAAAAATATATCTTCAAAAAATCCATAAAAATACCATAAATGACCATAAAAATATTAAAAAACCTTAATAACCAAAAAAACATATATTTAAAACCTAAACACTAAAAAAAATAAATGTCTATGAATCATGAAAATAATAAAAACTCATTAAAACCCATAAAAACAATAGAAACATAAACAAAAATATATGAAATAATAAAAAATACCCATTAAATGTATGAAAATCATTGTAAAAACAATAAATATATGTACCCATAAAATTTTAATAAAAATATAAAATGGTGGAAATTAAAAACCCTAAACCATAAACTATAAAATGCATAAAACCATAAAACACATCAAAACCCTGAAAAGTAAAATTAAATTAAAAAAATAACCATATATATCCAAAAAAATAGAAAATTGTATGATCATAATGTTTTGGAAATTACACTATATGAGGAGAGGTGAATTATAGTTCAAAAACAACTAAAAATTTACTTTCTCATTGAGAGAGAAAAGTATTAGAATTATGATGATTTGAAAACCCCATAGTGAAATCAGATTAATAGTATTTATGTATTGGTATTTTAAATTATCAATGAACTATAAATGCGCAATAAAATTATTAAAAAGATTGGTATTTCATGATTATAATTATGATAAAAATATCTCCATATTGAAATCAAAATAAAACAATCTAGTATAGTTTTTTCCAATCAGGTTTCCCAAAAATGTTATAAAATACTGTATTGTAATCAAAAATGAATTATAGAAATATATACCTGATATGAGGTATCCTTTATCGTTAACATTTCACAAGGTATATTATTTATAAATCTTGAATCTTTTCTCTATCTTCCTTACCCTATAATCCTTTGATCAATATTGTCAGAATAATTATTCTTCAATAACTGATAGCTTAACTCACCCACTATTTAGATCAGTAGCTCGCTAATTATACTAAAACATCAAGAAGCATAGTATGACCTCTACATCAACTAGTAGCTCGGTAAGATTATTCTTGTATTCAGTATAAAAGATATAATAAATGAAATCAATCATAAGTATACTATAGAAGAATATATTTAAGGCTTTGAACATTTTCCTCTTAGAATATTCGTGTATAGTTTACAACTGATTTCATCCATGGGGTTAAACTCTATATATAGTAAATCAATTAATGGTATAATTCCCCATATCTCGTAGTTTTTTTCAATTGTAACATTAGTAGTTTTATTATTCATATTGTAATTGAATTATATTCTATAAACAACTACCGATGAGTTAGTTCAGCATTAATAAAGTGAATATGTTTCTTGAAGAAAAAATACTAATTTTGATATTTATTTTTTTAAAACCATAATGTTTCGGTTTTATTATATTCTTATGATCATTAAAATTTCATAAATCCTTAGCCCATCATAATTTCACGAAACCATGGATTATAGGCATTTTTCATAGAAAATTTTATATACATTAATAATAAAGGGTAAAAATAATATACATAAGTTAAATTATATAAAAAATATTTTTTTTGATTTCCAAAATAGTTAAGGTACAATAATTGAATAACTCAAAAGTATCTCCCTTTTTGAAAAACATGAACACTCTAAGAAAATTTAAATGTGGAAGAAATTGCTTCATATATTACTTCGTACATATCTTCCGATGAAAATATTATGATTTTTATGAAGGTTAATTCTTTTAATTCTTCTCCACTATTGGAATTTTTTATTATTTTTTAAATTATATCTCCCCCTTTGTATAGTAATTTGATGTTATAAAAATATTATCCCACTTTTTTAATTAAATTTATCTCTTATATGAAAAATAAATATCGCAGACTTTATAAATAAAAACATATACCTATGTGTGATGGAATTTTAATTATTAAGATATATATACTAGTTTTTTGGAAAATAAATAATTAGAATAAAAAATTATCGAAAAAACATTTAAAAATAAAGTTTCTATGTGTAATTAAAAAAAATTAAATGAAATGTAAGACATATTAAATAAATAGTAAAACATTCATCAAGAACTATTCATACAAATAATTGTAAAATATAAATATTTCAAAATATCATCATTAATATTATTTTAGAATTTTTTTAGATGAATGTTTTTAGTTTAATATATAAAACCTATTTGAAAATAAATTGTTATATTTAAATGCAATCTACATTTAATCACGTCCTTTAACAACATATTATATCTTGGATTCCCTTCAATATTATTGTATTTATCATTTAACTACTTAGTAAATTTATATAATTTATCATAAATTATTAAAAAATTATATTTCAATAGATTGTCCTACTAGGAAACTTTTTCTTTAAAAAATATAATTTAATGGGAATTCCCTACAATTTTTTCTTATTTCTCAATGAACATCCTATTCAATTAGATAGAAATCTAGTTCTAAATTAGAGCAATATTGTAAAACCCCAACCCTAGGTACCTAGAGTTTGTGCATTATTACATAACATTGGCATGATCACAAGGAATCAAATCCCAATAGACCGATCAATTTAGCAGCCTTAGAAGTATTAGATACAAACATATGTTTTACATTAAATTAAGAGATAAAGACAACATCAAAATTTTGTCCCCCTTTTAACACACTTATATCCCTTATCTTATCCCTTTAGGTCAACCATAAAATACTTATTCACAACCTAGGGAACATAAAACATTTAAATGGGAGAGCTCAGATGCTCAATAAGGATAAACATAGATAAAAAACATTCATAAATCATCATAAACATTTAAGGCAATATATATGACTAAAAAATAATCCTTTTAAACATAATATTTATCATAATATGGAATATATAAATCAAATAATGCCATTTACTTATTCGCATGGATATTCTACTACTCAAATAATCACATGCATTATCATTATCCAATTTCATAATGATGTAATACATAATTCCAGACATCATAACAACATATTCAATGCCTCGTGCCAATAATAAAAATAAGATTTTGTCAAGGACTCATTCCAAGACACTAGTTTGTCTCATAAGACCTACCGATGCATTGAGGAGCTATAGTGGGCTCCACCTGTTACTTACTAAGTCCAATGCATTCCATATATGAAAAGGATGAAACATAACATAAACATTCATATTAAAACTATCAAACTAAATGTTAATACTTTAACCATAAACCATGAATGGTATAAAAATAAAACATCCATAGTCAAACATATCACAAAACTGTTAATACAATATGGACGATTTTATCATAATAAATCAACTTCAAACTAGTGTCAAATCCATCAAAGGATGTTGAAATAGATGAAATCAAAGTTATTCTAGAAAAATTTCTCATTTTATTTTGAAATCATTAAAAAGATACATAATTATAAAAGAAAATATTTATTTTGAAAACATTCTTATAATCTTGTAAGGAAATCTTCAAAGGTATTATAACCGCATAAAATAGACGCACCCACTGCATAAGTTATAAAAAACATTCTTTCCTTAATTTTATCGAAAAGGTCATAAAGTAACTTTTTTGGAAAATTACCAAAATATTCCTCTTTAAAAATTTTATAAAAATTCAAACAAAGTATAAATAACCTTCACCCATAGTCTAAGAAATATTAAAAATGTTTTGAAAAACATTTTAAAGAAACACAGATGCAGATGGTAAAGAGGTCCCAGTAGATACTCACGTATAAACAACCACGGATATTGAAGAGATTGTTGAATTAATCCTTACCTTGTACTTTTCCTTGTTTAAGTGTAGATTAAATTCTGGTATAATTTTAAATCATTGTTATTAAATTATACAATAACCATGTAAATAAATATTATTTTATATATAATCTTCTAATATTTCTTTTTTAATAATATTTCAGTAGTATCCTTGTTTCACATGTTGACTGATTAATTTTACTTTATATGTCTTATTACGTAAGTCATGTTTGGTATGTATAAGATGTATTTTATTCATATAAATAATTATATTATGTTCCTAAAAATAATTTTTAATCATAAAATTAAAATTATTCCTGAATGCCTATGATGGGGAATGGATTTCATCGCGTTTGTGGAGACGGTAATCTGTACGTTCGTATGAGCGACAATATAATTATATTGATGGTGAAATAATATGTAATTAGATGGTAGAACATATATATAGAATCATTAAAATGTTTTATTTGTTATTTACCTTAGTTATACTCATTATTATACCCATCCAAATAATGAAGTGTTTGAATAACAAACGACACCAAAACGTGGAGACGGTAAGTCGTACGTACGCACATATGGTGTCTTTCCATTATTAGGATGGATATAATGATGAATATGGTGGATAAATATATATATAATAACATCATATTATGTATAAGGTAATGGAGTTTTTTTTAATGGAAACAATAAAGAAAGAGGAAGTGGAAGAAGAAAAGTACTTTGAAATAGGTGGTGAAATTATTACCTCTTCTTCAACTGTTTCTTATTATGTTGATAAAAAGGGATACATAGGTAAGCTTTATGATAAAATTAAGGACTCTATGTCGAAGTGAGGGTAGATGGTGGGATATTTGAGTAGGTATTGGCCGAACCAAATGGCTTTGTAGGTGTGATTTTGAGATACGGTGATGTAACTTTTTATAAGAGAGGTGAGGGTAACTGTATGAAAAGCATGATATATTATTTTATTATACAATCATGTTCTGTATATAATGGCTCCAAAATAATTTATTTCTAGGATATGGTGGAAATGGTTCATAAAAATATCACCCAATAGGTCTTATAAAAGTTTAGGTCACCAAATTAACATTATCTTTTAGATTTATCTCTTAGTTAAATAGTTTAACTTTTACCATGTATTCTTGTATTTTTCTAATAAATGGATAATAAACTTACTATTAAATTCCAAAGGAACCCCAATTGGTTCATTAATGACATATATATTATTATATATGTCTTTTATCTTATACTTATACTTTTAATACTATTATTTCATTGATTAATATTTTATTTGTATTAAAAACTCATTTATGTCAATTTTAACACTATTTGGTATTTTGTTTTTTGTAAAGTCATAACAGCATGATTACTTCAAAAAAATTCCTTAAATAAACCCTAACATGTCAAATTAATATAATTTTTTTTGGAATGCATCAAAAGTATCAATTTATATTTATTTTTAGATTTACAATATCAATTATTTTAATCTTTTATTAATATGGTAATTACTTCATCATCATTATGTCATAAAAAAATTTAATTATATAATGTATAAAAATTATAAATAAAATACCATTATGTAGGAAATATTTTTATCATTATAATGAATATTTATATATTAATTTATCTTATTTATATCTCTATATTAAAAATGTTTTAGTTATTAAATATTGAATTTAACACTTTTAACTATTCTTTAAATAAAATAATAATAAATGTCCTAATCTAAAAAAAGTGGACCTAGAGGATAAATTTTTATTCATAAAGTTGTTTTTGTTCTAAATAAACTTATCCAATAGAATTAGGAAATGTTTTAGGGTAATTATAATATCATTTTTTACCAGTAATTTTCCTATTTACTTTTAACCGTTGTAAATAAAAGTCAAAAGTTACCATTTACCAAAAATTATTTTCATCTTATTGAACAAAATTTTACTTACTAATATCAACCATGTCTCTCATATTTCTGATATTCAATTCACATAAGTGGTAAAATTACTTTTTATGCAAATTTTCTAATGTGCCTAGAAGGTGTGTAAAAGACTGTAAAAAGTTCAGTAAAATTTTATAAATCTAATATTCTTATAAAATGACTCTATTTAATTACAGTGAACATATATAGGTATTATATATCTATTTTTAACAAAAATAAATTTCAGTAAAATAAATAATTATTTAAATAAAAAGTTGGTTTTAAATAATAACGTAGTGTTTTTCACTATTCCTCAAAAATAGAAAGTTTTCAGAAAAATAGAAAAAAATCACCTTAAGCTAATTTTGATATTATGAATCCAAAAATGAAGTCCATTTTGAAAACTAAAATTTATAAAATTTCATAAAGTGGGTATTAATATAGATAATTTCTATTTTGGTTCATTGTGGTGTGTTAAAGCTCTGTGTTGCGTAAAAAGCAAGCTATTGTGTCATTCAAAGGGAAACATATCATAGAAGCTTGGGATGTTACATTCTCCCATCCAAATAATTTTGTCATCAAAATTTCAAGAATATTATGACATAAAAAGATTCGGATGTTTCTTCATAATAAGTTCATTGGGTTCCCATGTTGCCTCTTCTATCTTATGATTTCTCTATAGAACTTTTACCATAAAAGTTTTCTGGTTTCTCAACACTTTTTCTCTAGTATCATGAATGTTGTAGGATCTTCACAATAAGACAGATCAGATTCTAGTTCAATTTTATCATAGGTGAGTACATGCATAGGGTCGGGCATGTATTTTCTCAATTGTAATATGTGGAACACATCATGAACTTTGGATAGACTTGGAGTCATTTCCAAATGATAAACTACAACTCCAATTCATTCTAGAATTTTGAAAGGTCCGGTGTACCTACAACTTAATTTGTGCTTCTTATCTAATAGTATAACTCCCTTCCATGAAGATACCTTCAAGAAAACATGATCTCATACTTGAAATTCCAAATCATTCCTTTGGTTATCGATAAAGCTATTTTTCCAAATTTGAGCTGCTTTGATGTGGGATTGGATAACCTTCACCATTTCCATTGATTCCTTAACTAGTTATGGGCCAACAAGTTTTCTTTCACCCACATCATCCCAAAAATTTGGTGTGGGACATATTTTTTCATATAACGCTTCATATGGTGCCATCTGAATGCTTGAATTGAAGCTATTGTTATAGGAAAATTTTACTAGAGAAAAATAATGATCCCACATACCTTGAGAGTCATGTGAGCAAGTTCCCAACTTTTCTTCTAAGGTTTGAAAAGTTTATTTTTATTTTCCATCGGTTTGAGGGTGGTAGGCAGTGCTCAAAAAAAGTTCACTGTCCAAGGCCGTGTGACGACTTTTATATAATGTTGATGTAAAATGGGGATCACAATCTGAAACTATCAATGAGGGTACTCCATCAAGTATTACAACATCATTAATATATAGTCTTGTTAAACATTCAAGAGATAAATATTCTCTTGTAGCAAAAAATGTGCTGACTAGGTAAGATGATCAATAATGACCCATAATACATCATTCCTTCTAGTATTCTTTGGTAGTCCCATTACAAATTCCATAGTAATATCATCTTATTTCCACTCAGTTATGGGAGGAGGTTTCATGAATTCTCAAGTATGTTGTCTTCCCGGTTTCACTTGTTAAAAAACCACACATCTTGACACATAATCAACAATCTCTCTCTTCATGTTGTCCAACCAAAAATGATCCTTCAAATATTTATTCATCCTAGTGGAACTAGGGTGTATAGTAAAATTGGATCTATGAGCATCATCCAAAAATTTCCATTTTAGATCCGGTATGTCAGGAACACAAATTCTATTCCCAAATTTCAAAATCTCATCTTCATATAAGAAGTCGATCAATCTCCAATCATTCACATATTTAATTTTATTTTTAAGCATCTCATCCTCAGTCAGATAACTCTTTATCCTTTCTAGTAAAGATGGTTGGTAAAACGTTTGAAAAAGTATTGATGTTTCACCTTCCATGGTTATTCTCATATCTATCATTACAAGATCCATAAAAATAGGATCCCTTTCAACTCCCATCTTGTTCAAAACTCAATGATCCTTCCAGCTCAAAGCATTTGTCACCTAATTTTCCTTCCTCGGGTGGTAGTGTATAGCGCATTCGTAATCCTTGAGTAGCTCGATCCATCACCATTGCCTCATGTTGAGTTCCTTTTGTGAGAAAATATACTTCAAGCTCTTGTGATCAGTATATATCTCACATTCTTCACTATAGAGATAGTGTTTCCAAATAATCAAATCATAGATTATAACTTCTAACTTAAGATCACTAGTGGGATAGTTTTTTTCATGAATTATTAGCTATCATGATGCATATGGAATAACTATATCATTCATCACAAGGACACAACCAAGTCATTTATTTTATGCATCACTACAAATAACAAACCCATCATTCCCCGATGGAAGAGTCATGATAGGAGCATTGAGTAAACTTCTCTTCTATTCTTCAAAACATTATTCACACTCTTTAATCAAAACAAATTTAACCCCTTTACATGTGTGCTTGGTTAATGGGTTAGCCAATTTGGAAAAATTATACATTAAGCTCCGATAATAACCTGTTAAACCAACAAAATGGCATACCTCAGTTATACTTGTCGTTGCTAGCCATTCATGGATTGCCTTGGTATTTGAAGGATCAACAGAATTTCCATCCTTAGAGACAATATGGCTATGAAATGAAATCTCCTAAAGACTGAATTTACACGTTCTAAACTTCCCATATAATTCATTTCTTCTGAGGGTTTTCATAATAGTGCGCGAGTGATTTTTCTGATCTTCCTATCTTTTTTATTATACCATGATATCATAAATAAATACCACTAAAGAGTCATCAATATATTCCATGAAAATTCAATTGATTTGTTCCATTAAAATAGAGGGTGCATTAGTCGTCCAAAAGGCATTACTATAAACTCGTAGTGGTCGTACCTGGTTCAAAATTATGTTTTTTAGAATGTCTTCCTTCTTCACACACAACTGATGATATCCATATTTAAGGTCAATCTTTGAAAAATATTGATCTCTATGAATTTGTTGAAATAAATCATCAATGCTAGGTAGGGGATACTTGTTCTTTATTTTTATAGCATCGATCTCCCTATAGTCAATGCAAAACCTCATAGATCCATATTTCTTCTTAACAAAAAGAATAAGGGATCCCCATAGAGAAACACTATGGTGAATAAATACATCATTACTCAATTTCTATAGTTATTTCTTTAGTTACACTAATTACAGAGTGGAAATTTTATAAGTGAACTTTGATATGGTCCTTGAAACAGGAATTAAATCAACGGAAAACTAAATTTCTCATTCTGGAGGATGTCAAGGTAAATCCTCTGGAAACACATAAACATATTATTTCAAAATAAGTACATCCTCTATTTGACGATTATTTTCCTCACACATAGTTATTTTATTCTCTTCCTCCTGAAAAATTTAATTTAGCAGATCTATTGGGGGTGGATCTAAATAAGAATTAGGTGGTGACGTTTCTACTCTAAATATAAGGTACTCTTTATCATTATCAAAAAAATTAACCTCCTTCTTCTTAAAATAAATTTTTGCATCATAGTCCGAAATCCAATCCTTACCAAGGATTATATCAAATTCAATCATGGTTATGATGATGAGATTAGAATATAATGAACATTTATATTCTCTAATGAGAATTGATTCACAAAACTTGTTTTCAATGATACTTTGAAAAAATATTGACTGACAAATACCTTGTTAAATAAAATTTGAAATATCTAATTTTCTTAGCAAACTAGAAAGATATGAAAAAATGGGATGATACAAAATCCAATAAATCATTGGATAATCCTGAGGAAACCATTAAATTACCTGCCACCACGTCCTTCGGAGCTTCAACCTCAATAGTAGTGATCGTATAAGCATGGACTTGCTCCCTTGACCTTTTATAAGGTATGTATCCTGTGTTCCTAAGTCATTCATTTTCATAATGCCCAGTTTCTATACAATTGTTTCATTTAACATCAATAGAATCTTTCTTTCCCTTGCAATCATGAGCTTGGTGGCCTTTTTCACCACACATGTAACAGACTCCCATTCCCTTCAGGCAAGTACTGGGGTGTTTCTTCCCACATTTACCATAGGATGGAAAATATGTTTTTCTCTTCTTCCCCTTATTTCCATTTCCAGAGTGTTTATTAGAACTCTTCTTCTCTTTCTTTACTTTAAAGTCATAAGACATAAAGAATTCCTTTTCTATCTCGATAGAACATGAGAAAATATATTTGTATGATGAGAAGGATTGTGAGATTAATTCTCCGTGGATAAATGGTTTCAACCCATCAAAGAATCAATCAATCTTACACTTTTTGTTATGTATATAATCTGTTGCATGCGTTACTAACCATGTAAAGTTAGCCTCATACATTGCGAAATCCCCATTCTATTTTTTCCTCAGACTCAATAATTGTTTTTCCATATCTGCTCGATGGTCTCAAGGAAAGTACTTTTCTAAGAAAATCACTTCAAACTCCCTCCATTCCATATTTGATACTTCTTAATCCTTGTTTTTGTTTTGAATTAATGAAAACCATTGATCTGCAACTCATGTGAGGCGATAAACTTCTAGGAAATTTTTTTTCATTTCACTACTCCAAAAAACATGAAATATTTTCTCTAAGGAACTTATCTATTACTCAGCGACAAATGGATTTTTAGTCCCATTGAATGTTGCTGGTTATTTTCTCATGAAGCAGTCTAACATTGATCCTTCATGTTGTGGATTGGGGTGCTCTCTACAGGTAAGGATATTATTCATAACCTGAATGAGTTGTCCAAATATGGTGATAAGCTGATTAGCACCAGTTTCATCACCAGATACACTATAATTATATTGAGTATGAGGTAAATCTGTATATGGATTATGTGTGTTGATAGTATTTCCATTCCTTACACTATGAACCATTTCTAAATAATCGCATACACTACATTAGATTATGAATCGTATAGCATACTTCCAAACTTGTAAAATGAAAAACATAAATTGAATAGTTTATGGATATAATCCATATACATAAACATGTTTTCTTTTAATAGGTATATACTCATAAATCCATCATAATGATTTGTAAAGAACATTTGAATTATCCTAAACATATCACTCGAGAGTGTCGTAACCAAGAGTGCAGCAAACCTCGTTGCCATGTACCAAGATACCTCGGGTTATGCCCAAAACTCCTTGTTATAGTTTTCACTCCTATGTACATATATTATAGATCCTCCTCTACCTGCTCATATCTAGAACGTGATTTTTTCTTAAAAATCTCACAAAATAAATACATTACCAAAAATCTCCGAAGTTATTTTATTCTAATACTCAATGTTTGTCTTAGGGTAATGTTCTCTAATCAGAGTTTTTTTAAATCTACCTTCCAAGGTTTGTACTAAAATTCCTCTGATACCAAATGTAACACCCTAACGATATTTACCTAGTATCGGTTCATTATTTAAACACCTTGGCATGATCACAAGGGATCAAATCCCAAATTATCAATTAGTTTAGTAGCCTTGGAAGTACTAGATAAAAACATAATTTTTACATTACATCTTGAGATAAAAACAAAAACAACATTTTGTTCCCTTTTGAACACAATTAAATCACTTAGATTATCCCTATAGGTAAATCATAAAATACTTCTTCACATCTAGGAAAAAATATAACATAGAAATGTCTGAGTTCAGATGCTCGTTAAGGATAACAATATAGTAGAAACACTCATAAATAAGAATAAACATTTAAGACAATGCATAAGACTAAAAAATAAGCATTTTAAACTTAAATTTCATCATAATATGGAAGATATAAATCAAATAATTCCATTTACTTATTCACATGGATATTCTACTCGTCGAATAATCACATGCAATAGCAATAGACAATTTCTTAATGATGGAATGCATTATTCCAGACTTCATAACCAAAGAGTCAAGGAATCGTGCCAAGACTTCAAATAAGATTTTTTTAAGGCCTAGTTCCAAGACACTAGATTGTCTCATGTGACCTACCAATGAAACGAAGAGCTATAGCAGGCTCCACTCGTCACTTACTATGTCCAATGCATTCCTCATAAAAAAAGATTGAAACATAACATTAACATTCATATTAAAAATAGCATTCTAAATGTTAATACATTAACCATAAACCATGAATGGTATAAAAATAACACATCCACGGCAAAAAAAAATCAAAAAACCATTAATATAATATGGAAATTATATCATAATAAATAAACTTCAAACAGGTGTAAAATCTATCAATGGATGTTGACATAGATGAAATCAAAACTACTAGAGAGAAATATCTCTTTTTATTTTAAAATCATTTAAAAGACACATAATTATAAAAGAAAATAGTTATTTTTAATATATTATTATAATATTTTAAGGGAATCTTCGAAGGTGATATAATGGAGGAAAATAACCCCAACCTCCGTATATGATAGAAAAACATTCTTTTCATAATTTTGTCGAAAAGGTCGTAAAGTACAATATTTGGAAAATAATGGAAAGATTCCCCAAAAAACATTTTTAAAAAATTCGAATAATGGTATAAATTACTTTAACACATAGTCTAGGAAAAAGTAATTTTTTTTTGAAATACATTTTTAAGAAACAAGGATGTGGATGATAAAGAAGTCCCAATAGATACTCACATATAAACAACCTTGGAAAGTGAAGAGACTGTAGAATTTACCCTTAACTTATATTTTTCCTTGATCGAGGGTAGGTTAAATTCATATATAATAGTTAAATAGTGGATTTTAAATTATACAAGACCCAAATACATAAATATGATATCATATATGATCTTATAATATTTCTTTGTTAATAATATTTTTGTAGTATCATTGTTTCAGGTGTTAACTAATTCATTTTACTTTATATGCCTTGTTATGTAATTCATGTTTGTTATGGAAAGTATGTATTTGATTTTTATCAAGAATTTTATTATGTTTATAAACATAATTTTTAATCATAAAATTAAAATTATACACGTATGGTAATGATGGGGAAAGAATTTTCATCGCATTCGTGGAGACGGTAATCTGTACGTACACACGAGCAACAATATAATTCTATTGATAGAGAAATCATATGTAATTGGATGGTATATCATATATATTGAATTATTAATATGATATATTTATTATTTACATCAGTTATTCTCGTTATTATACACATCCAAATAATGATGTGTTTTAATAAAAAACTACACCACGACGTGGAGATGGTAAGTCGTACGTACGCACGTGTTGTGGCCTGTAATTCATGGGATGGATAGTATAATGAATATGGTTGCACCATATATATAATAAAATAACAGTATATATAAGGTATTATTGTTATTATTTTGCTATGGAAACAACAAAAGATATTGTAATTGGAAGATGAAAATATCTTTGAAAGAGGTGGTGAAATTATTACCTCTTCTTCAGGTGTTTCCTTTTGAGTTGATCAAAAGGGCTCCTACGGTTGTCTTTATAATAAAATTAAGGTTTCTAGTTCAAAGTGAGGGTAGTTGGGAGGATATTTTAGTAGGGTTTGGCCGAGCCAAATGGCTTTGGAGGTGTGGTTTTGAGAGAAGGGTAAGTACCTTTTTATAAGAATGATGAGGGTCACTTTATGAAAAGCATGAAATATAATTTTAGTATACAATCATATTTGGTTTATAGTGGCTCAAAAATAAATTATTTCTAATTTAAGGTGGGGATGCGATGTAAAACTTTCAACCAATAGGTTTTATACAGGTTTAGGTTACCATATTAAACTTATATTTTATATTTAACTCTAAGTTAAATAGTTTAACTTCTACCATGTATTATTGTAATTTTAAAATAAATGGTTAATAAACATACTATAAAATGCCAAGAGAACCCTAAGTGAACCATTAATGGAATATATGTTATTATATAAGACTTTATTCCTAAACTTAGAGTTTTAGGAGAATAGTATATCATTTAATAAAATTGTATTTATTTTCAAAACTCATTTATTTCAATTTGGACACTATTTGGTATTTTGTTTTTGTGAAAGTTATGAAATCATGATTACATCGAAAAAATTCATTGAATCAACCCTAAAACTTCATATAAATATATAAAATTAGTGTAATGCATCAAAAGATTCAATTTACATTTGTCTTGATATTTTTAATTACAATTATTTTAATCTTTCTTTAATAAGATAATTACTACATCATCAATATGTTGTAAATAAATTTAATTATTTAAAGTTTAAAAATTATAAATAAAATACCATTGTGTAGGAAATATATTTATATTTCTAATGAATATTTGAAGTCAAATTTATTTAATGTATAATCCTATATAAAAAATGGTTTAGTTATTAAACTTTGAATTTAATACTTTTAACTCTTCTTTAAATAAATTAATAGTAAATATCCTAATCTAAACCAAGTAGACCTAAAGGATTGTATTTTATTCCTAAGGTTTTTTTGGTAGAAAAACACTTATACAATAGAATTATTATATGTGTTAGGGTAATTATAATATCATTTTGTACCTTTAAATACCCTATTTACTTATCATTGTGGTAAGTAAAAGTCAAAAGTTACTATTCATAAAAAAATATTTTCATCTTATTGAACTAAATTTTACATACTAATGTCAACCATGTCCCTTGTATTTTTGAAATTCGATTCATATAAGAGGTAAAATTAGGTTTTATACAAATTTGGAAACGTTCCTAGAAGGTCAGCAAAACATGGTAAAAAGTTCAATAAAATTTTATATATCTAATAATATTATAAAGTGAGTCAAATGAATTATATTGAAAAATTATAGGTATTATTTATCTATTTTTACCTAAAAATAATTTTAAAAAAATAATTAAATATTTAAATAAAAATTCAGAATTAAATAATCGTGCAATGTTTTCATTATTCATCAAAAATTGAATGTTTTCAGAAAATACAAAAAGTTCACTTTATGCTAATTTTGATATTCTGAATCCTGAAATGAATTCCATTATGAAAAATAGATTTTATAAACTTTCAAAAATTGTGTATTATTATTCATAACAGCTAGTATGGTTGGTCGTGGTGTATTGAAACTCCGAGTTGCATACAAAGAAAGATATTGTATTATTCAAAGGGAAACATAACGTTGAAGCAAGGGGTGTTAAAAGTATTTTTATGGTCATAAAGTGATGAAAAAATTCTTTTAATTTTTATTTCCTGATATTTTTCAGAACATCTTCAATAAGGATTGAATTTTCCAATTTAATATCATACTTTTGATGAAGTTAAATGGTGTGATCATCTATGAAATTGGAATTCTTAACATGATATTTTAATAATTTTGTGATGTTATTCAACCTCCGTTAAAAAATATATGTTTCTTATCTAAAATCATATAAATAAATTATAACTGTTTCTATAGAATATATTTACTGACTTCAAGCCTTAGTATCATGAATATGAATAAACTTCATTCCAATGATTATAACTCTTTAAATGAGTTTAGGCATTATTTTAATGTTATGATTCACCCTTAATTTCATGATTATAATAACATCAATAATAATGTACAAAATATAAAACTATTAATTAAGGTATATATTGTGTAAATCATTCCATTTTATTCATCTAATCTATTGAAACAATCAGATTCTGAAATTATCTTTTGATATTTTTAAGGTGAATTCCTTAATGTGAAATTGATCATTTATAACAATATTTCCCTTCAATATAGTTATCTTAAAAGGACAAGATGCATAATAGGTCAATATTGAACATTAATCTGATGAATCTGGGGTTGTAAGGTCCTTCATGGAGGTGAATATGTAACTATATAACATATGTGAACTAATGTTTCAAGTAGAGATAAACCTTATTCAGAAATTATCATCAATAAGAAAACAATTTTTTAACATATTATTCAATAACATATTTCAATAAAAATACTACATTTGTATCTTATACATCATCATAAGGAAGAAAAAGTTTTACTTAATATGGTTAAACATATATTGGATAAACTTTTCATGCTTGTAAGACTGGACATCAATTTAATCGATGAGGAGTGGATAAATATAGTTAATTTTAAAAAATATATGTAGGAAAATATTTCCCTTTCCATTAATATAATAATTGTATTGTCAATATTATTTTTGTAATAATTTGTTCCTTTATGATTAGACCTAATAATATTTATTTTCCAATTTGGGATTGTTATAAATCAGGGCATACTTCTTTTTTTTATCTTCAACATTGTTTTCGATAACATATTTCATGTCTATTGACTAAGTTTTTTTATGTTGAAAGGTGTTTTTTGTATTACACTTTATTCTTTCTTATTTCCTTCTTCATATATTTCTTTCAAGAAAATTATATGGGTGCTGATTAATTTATTAATATAATAATTTTATAAATTTATTTTCTTTTTCTATGATACGTCCTTTATATGAACATCATAATAAACTAATTATTCTTTTACTTATCTAGAGGCATGGTTTCTTTATTATTTTTAACATCGTCAAAAAAATTAACCTTCTTTTCCTCATGAGAATTAAATTAAGTATGGTCTCTTTTTTTGTCTAATTATCTGAAATTTGAACCCCTTAGTTATGGATATCTCCTATACTTATTTTTTGATTTTAGTTTGATGTAACACCTGATTATTTCAAAAAAAACTATTTTAACTTTGGCATCATATATTAATATCACTCTTGATATTTTCCCAAAATCATTAATATTTTATTTTTCCCTTTTTGGATGTTCTTCATTTTCAACATCTTATTCCTTCAACAACATCACTGTAATTTTGTACATAATTCATCCATACAATAATATATTCATTTTAATAGTAGAAATTCTATTTTATTTAATATAATAGTAGGTTAAATTTTCATGAATTACTTTCCAATAATCACTAGATGAACTAAAATATAAAAAAATAATCTCTAATGTGTATTTTTCAACCTTTCCCATTATATGATGTAGTAAAATATACTAGAAAAAATACTTACTTCATGTAACATGTGCCCTATTTTAGGAATATTTTTTATCATAACAAAATTCTATTCTACATATTTATTGAAAATAATTATATATACATCATAGAATTTGTGGGATACAACCAAGTACTATACTTCCCAATAAAAATCTAAATGTTATACAAACATATCTATGGTAAAAGTGAACTTGTGGATAATATGTATATAACATAAATTAATAGTTAATTATTTAAAAAATAGTCAATCTATATAACTCACAAACATGAAAATGACAGTACAACTCACATTCTTCTTCTATAGAAACCAGTTTTCTCAATCCTTCAATAGTCTTGATGCCCATCATCATGAATTAAAATTTTCAAACTATTTTGAATCTATAAAACACTCTTGTGTTTTCTCATTATTTTATGAATCCCCTAATGAGACCATTATCCTATCAGATGATATGAAAACACATCATAATATGGATAAAAACATTATGAAATAAAATAAAATATTCACTTATTATATAATTGAATGTGTCCAACAAATATTGTTACCACCACATTAAAAAATAAAACTAAAAAGGTAAGGATTCACGGTCGATTTTATAGATCAAATAACTTATATCATAACCAACCAAAACACATGACGTAATTATTTTTAATAAATTATTTATTTTAATTAATAATATTATTTAATATTTAAGAGTTTATAAATAATTTTTAGAAACCAAGTAAATAATAAATATTTCAAATATCAGATAGAAAAAAATGGATAAATGAAAAATATTATGATTTTATGATTAGAATAAAATACATATTAATTCCTAATAAATTAAAAACCATGAAATTAAATAAAACATTATAAAAAATGAAGAAAAAAATTCTCTAAACATGTTCTCAATTTATCATCCATTTATAATGGGATTGATCATATTCTTTATAAGAAGGTTCCATAAATTTTATAACATATTATTTGAGTTCATTGGAAAATTGAAATTTTTATAATTAAGCTACAATAATTTAATAGTTATTTCCACAAAATGAAAGGAGTAAATACAATGTATTAAAAAACATAAACTAATATTTTTACATAAATGAAAGTATTAAATACGGGTTTTATATTGTCTTAATAAATATATATAATAAATTCCCAAATGAATCGTTGATAAGGATATAGACAATAGTTAAAATAAATTTAACCCATATGAATTATAATTTGAGTTGATATACCTCACTGGGTCTCAATGTATTTTCAAATAAAATATATCTAACCCGTATTTTGGTAGATCATTTATATTCCTTAGAAGTAATATATGATTATATAAAATCTTTGGGTTTTCCAAAAGACTAAAATCAATTGAGTTAGGAATTTATCTTCCAATATTTACTTTGTTGTAATTGGATGTATATGTGTGATTTTATTAAAACAAAATAGATTTTTTAAATAAAAAATTTCTCTTAAGTTTACTTCCAAATCCAAATTTTGATATTTTTTATCTCATCTTGATATACTTCTTTTTAAATTCCTTTACTATCTTTGTAAACATTGTTAACAGATTAATTTAGATATTTATCTCAAAATATAGTTATATAATCTCATTATCATGTAATGAAACGTTAATACATGTAGAAATTTCCATCTTATTTATTAAATCATATATTTGTGTATCTTCAGATTCCTAAAAATTACTTTTTTCTATTTAGGTCAATAGTATGTTTTTAAGTTGTTTCAGTTGATTTTTCCAATTTGAAAACAAAATTTCCATTATCCTATATAATTTTTTATATATTAACCTTAAATTTTATATATATGGATTTCAATTCAGTATATTTTTCTTTATTATTTTTAAATTTATTGTACATATTCTAGTATATACCTTTACATTCAAAAATATAGTCTCTCTTTACTTCAAAGGTGATAGTATTTCTTTTATTATCTGGGCTACATTAATTTTCATCATCAAAATCAATTTTAGATGTGTAATAAAATTTAGAATCTTTAGGTATATTTGTGATGGAATTACCAGTAGATCATTCCATGAATAATTTTTTCTATTTTTTTCAATATTTTTATAAAATCCATTGATTTTTCTATTCTATTATCTCTCTTTAGATAAACTCTCTTAATTATAATAACATTCACATTAACTCTATCTATCAATTTATTTTATATTTTTATTACTTACATTATTATATTATTTTATAAATTATTTCCATTCATCCTAAATTAATGTCAAATATGACCTTTCATTTGGCATTCATATGAAATAATTTTATATGTATCAGTATTCCCTTTTCAAAACATTGATTAATTCCTTGTGAAGTTATTATTTTTAGACTTCTTCTACCTAGTTTAGTAAGATCACTATCAAAATAAACATAATCCATAAAAATTATATATAAACCATTAATACATGAATATCATTAACAATTCCTCAAAACATAGATCGATAAAACCGCAATAAGAAAATAGAAACATGATAAAAAACTTGACTAAAACCATCAAATAACTGAAATCATAAAACATGATGACTAATCAATAAAATCTTGACCATATACACAAATCCTAAATACCTAATCCGTAATCATCAAAAAAACATAAGAAACACTTCAAAACCCTAAAAACATTTAAAAATATAAATTTTCATAAAAATATAATACCTAAAAAATATTATAACTACACTAGAAAATGTATCATATAAAAAACATAAATTTATAAGCATTCATTAACACCTATTAAAAACTATAAAAAACCATTAAATATAATTAAACTCCTCTACATATTAAACTATAAAAATTAATCCATAAACATAAAATCCAACACTCTATATGAGAAACCAAAAAATAAAAACTAAAAATATAAACCCAAAAATCAAATTCTTAAAACATGAACCCTAAACATTAAACATAAATATAAAACCCTAAACCTTAATCCCTAAACAATAAACCCTTAATAATATACCCTACACCAAAAAAATTAAATCATAATTGAAAACACATATAAAACCTCTCAAATTGATAATAAGTATTCATTAAATAAAAAATAATATAAAAAATAATTAAATCATAAATAATAACTTCTAAGAAAATACTAATAGAAGCCAAAATAAAGAAAGAAAACAAAACTACCCTTTTATCCTTAAAACAAACATATAAAATTTCCTCGATAATGAAAAAAACTAAACACCCATTAATCCATAAAAGATAAGACATCAATCCAAAACCTCAAACCAAAATCCCAAAAACCACATAAAAAATTTTAAAACCTTAAAAATATTTAAAACACCAATAAATATATAAAAACTATAAAAACCATAATCTTAGTATAAACAAAACAACCCTATAATATTTAACCCAATAGAAAATGATAGAAAACATAGCCCGAGAGAATTCTTAACAAATAAGCATGAAGAACCATAAATATTTAAAAAACCTTCAAAATTCTAAACCTAAAGCCCTTAAATACAAATACAAATCTAAAAACATTGAACTCTAAAATCTTAACTGTATACCCTTATACCTAAAACCAAAACACTATATTTTGAACCCAAAACACCAAATACTAAACCTTATACCCTAAAATGTATTCATGGAATTTAAAATAATAACAACATGAAAAACAATAAAAATCCAAAATAACCAAAAAAGAATACTCCCCAAAAACCTAAAAACAACCCTAACATAATATAATAAATAGAATAAAACTTAAGATAGAAAATCATAAATAATAATTACAAACATTAAATGAATCCTAATATTTATAAAAACTACAAAATTGTAAACAAATCAAATTGTAAAACACGATGTTGTCTTTGGAAATAACCTCATTATTTTAATGATCCCAAATCATGTTTACAAAGTTATTAATGAATTTCTTGTTTTCTATTTCTAAATTATTCTCTTTCCAATACTCAAAAATGGATATGCATAGAACTTATCGACACAACCTACCACATGTGAATGTTTTTTCTATGTGAACACATTCAAATGACCATAGAGGTCATGTAACCTTATGAAACCAACCAAAAATTATACTCTAATTGACCATATGATCAAACTAATGATCATGTGTCAGATGATAAAATTATATCTATATAATTCAAATCTTATTCATTAATTATAAACATACCAGGTATTGTGAATTAATTGGTTGTATGGAAAATAAACTTACCATGTGACAAGTAACAGAAATTTCATTATGTGTTATACTAACTATGTTTTTTTATTTTTAGTTACTATACGACAAGATGTACCATCCATTAGAACAAAATAAAAGACCACATAAAGAAAAGAAGTTACTCAATAAAGTCATGAACTTGCTACAAACTGAAATAAATTGACCATGAAATGATATTAATGTTATAAGTATTCATGAAATCTTACAATTCTAGCTGACTGTAAGATCAAATAACCCTGATTTATGTGAATACCACCTTAATATGTATTTTATAAGTTAATTCATTTTCAAATATACAACATCTAGTTTTTAATAATTTATTGATGTGGTAGTTTTTTAGGAAAAATTGGTTTTTCTCCAATGGATAATTTTTTGTGAAATTATGTTTAAATAATGAGAAATCATCTTCCAAAACATATAAATATATGATTTTATAAGTAAAGAAGAATCCTAAATGTGATATTGTTTCCCATAAAAGAGTCAATCAGAACACTCCATGACACTCTGTTTTCAAAAACCTCGTATGAGACATGTTTGAGCTCTTTTTTATGTAAAACTAAATTACTCATGGACAACTATATCATATTCCATTGAGCTAATCCTCATTTTATCATCTATAATATATTTATTTTAATTTTTATTCTTTAAATATGATCTATGTTTGTATTATCATATTTTTTTTTAGATAATTATCTCCTATGCTAAACTGGAGAGTTCTGGACACATACTACATATTTTGTTAAATTATATTCCCATTAAAAACTATGGAATATATCATTTGTTATTTAAAACAATTTTATACCATTAAGAAATAAGTAACTTATTTTACCCTATAAATTCTTCAGATAATTGTTTTAAAATCCAAACAAGGTTTTGGATCATTTTATTAATTAATAAAATGATTCAGAAATGGTTATTTTCAAGTAGGAGGATTATGTCTCCCCATAAAACCAGGAACCCTTTTTACAATTCCTCTATGTCTTATTTTCTATATTTTGTTTCACTATTTTTAAATAATTATATATTGACAATTTTAATTTTTTAGAAAAATTGTCCTGATATTTTCTATCCACATTTGTATTATATATAGGGTTTTATTAATTGAAATTAATTTCAAAAAATATATTTAGTTGTTAAACATATTTTTATTTGTTATTTTATCAAACTTTTGAAAACCAATTTTTAAGAAAAAAATAAATAATTATACTATTTTTGTAAACGTTCCATATTTTATAAATTGGGTAACATAAGAATTAAAATTGGTTTTAAAAAAATTATTGGAAACTAAATTCATCCCCCTCTTCAGTTTTTTACTAGGACCGACATTTGATGTTATTTCCATCCAAATAAATTCAACATGTTTTTTATGTTAATTTATTCATATTAGTTTTTAAATTTTTTTATCATAGAATAATAATAGATAAAAAAATAGACACCACACTCTGTATATTAATGAAACAAATTGTGATTAATGGGGAATAAAATAGAAATTCATTTAGGAAACAAGGGATTTTATAGCTAGACTATTATTGAAAAAAAATATGAATAACTTTAAAATACTGAAAATTAGTCAATAAGTGGCACTAAACAATCATGTTATTGTAAATATAATCCTATTAATTACTTGTCTTGTGATTTAAGAAAAAAAGAATTAGAATATCTATCTATGAAATTTCTATTTATATTTTATATACGAATTCTATATATAATGAATGAACATAAAAGGTTAAAGAAATTAATTTAACTACCTAAAATATCAAATATGATACTTTCTTGATGAATCCAATTTAGATTTATATCATTGGTTCAAATAGTTTATTAGAACAAGTCCTACATTGGGAAAACATATCGTTGATATATATCCAGTCATGTGACCACTCAAATGATTTCCCGACATATAGAGAGGATCACATGTGTCCATTATAGATTCTTATGAGATAGTAAGGACTCTGTAAGTGCATTCGAAAGACCCAGGATCAAATCAAGGTGGATAAATTATTTCTGGCACTGTAATAGTGATGTAGCGGTACTGTAGTAGTACTGTAGCAGGCACTATAGAGGGAACTGTGCAATACTGTAGCAGGTTCTGTACCAGGAACTATAGCAGGTATTATTTGGCACTGCAGCAGCTGGTAATATGCCCCTATTTGGGCCTTCGGGCCACTGATTTGGTCCATGAGTCCTTTAAGGCCTTCGGGCCACCCAGGTCTTCAGGTCAGTAAGGTCTTCGGGACACCTCAAGGCCTTCAGGCCACCTTCAGTGCAGATGCAAACTATACGACCTATGAGGAACAAGCTCCACAAAGAGGATGAGCAAGGAGCATTCACCAAAGGAGAAGCTAAAACAGATTGCAAGAATGAGAGGGTATGGAACCTACCATCGGTACAAGACTATGCATGCATGGAAAGGCCTAGCGGTACAGCCATGCGAAGGTAGAGAGCTGATTTCGCGATGAAGATTATGGGTGTAAGGACCCGACCCCAGTTACTTGGATTCAGTGCCTTATTTGATAACGTTGGCATACATACAAGGAAAATTAATCCCCAAGGACCATGTAGTTTAGTATTATTGGAAACAAGATACATACATAAGTTCATCATTACAACTTGAAATGAAAAACAACATAGGAACTCCATAGAAAACTTCCATAACTCCTAGGTTATTTCAGCATGTCATTCATAATTGAATTCCTCTTACTCGAGAAAATGAAACATAATAAAGGGTGATCTCAAACACTCAGTAAGAGTAAGCAATACATTGGAAGATTATGTAAACATTAGACATGGTGAATAATTTAAAACACATGCCTTTAATAATAAACAAGAACACATTATGGCAGCAATATGAGTTGAGTAAATAATTCCATAATAAAACATAATAACGGGTACTCTACTAGTAGAAAAACCACATGAACTTTCAATTACTAGCTTCATAATGAGGGAAGAGCATATGCTAGACATTCTAAATCATTTTTTCATGGCCTCATCCCTGACATCTAGTGATTAAGGCCTCGGCCAAAATCCATATCACATTGGGAAAGGCATCGGCCAATTCTGCGTCTAGTTGTCTCAAGAGACCTACCGATGCATAGAGGGGATATAGTGGGCCCCACACATCACATAATAAATGCAATGAATTCCTCATATGAGTGGCGATTAATATAAACAACATATTCATTCTTTTTGAAACTACCATATGAAATGTAACTAACTTTCCCCAATAATTAAACATAAAACACTAACCAATCGGAATAATATGGTGAATTTTTTTAGGATATATAATCCACAATAATTTTAGTCATAAACCATTCAATTAAATATTGTATATGAAATCATAAATTATTAACCCCAAAAATACATATGAATCAACAAGAGTGATGAATCAAAAAAGAATAATCTTCTAAAATCATTAAGCAATTCTTGTGATAAATACTCTATTATTTTGAAAAGATGAGTTATTTTCGAAAAATATTTATATAAAAACACAAGTAAAGTAAGATAGTATTTCATGATAAAATTAGTGTTTTTATATGGATAATGGTTTTCAGAATTAGATTATATCTTGCCCTTGAAAATAGATCTGAATTTGAGAAATTACCTTGTATCGGGCTCGTATTTTTTGAAACAGTTTTGAGAGCTTCATTTAAAACATGTAACTATCCTAAAAATAGGGATGGATTCTGGTTGGTGTACATATATATAATACTCAGACAGAATTTATGATTAGTACATAAAAATACATAAGAATTTTATCTAGGTAATTAGACAATGAAAGTATCTCAAATGAAAATGGAAGTTCGGGTGGAAAACCCTTACCTTAACTCCAAACATGTTCCGCTCATGTACTTAGGATCCTAGAATATGAAATTATACTTTTTAATAACATATTTCAGAACCTATTATATATGTTTTTAGTTTTTCATAACTCTGGTTAGTTCATTTATGTCTTTATTGATTAGTTATTGTATTGACTTTCGTCGTTCCGGAGTGTTCGTTTCTCTTATTTTCATATTCGTTTCACTTGTTTTTAAGTAATGGAGTGGAATGGATGTAAATCTCTAGAATTAAAATTTTATATTATTTATGAACATAAATAGGTGTTATTGTTCATTTGTGTAACTTGGTTACATGTAAAAAGGATGAATTATCATATAGAACATTAATGATAATTGATTTGGTTAATTTGTGGGTTTTGATTACAACGAACTCATTTTTATTTATAACCTAATACCATTTGAACAAAGGGATTACAGAATCTTAAATAGGTTATATTATATATAATAATATGGTTTAACCATAACATTAATGGTTTTATGACCAGAATTTAGAATGATAAAATAAATTGAATGTCCATCGTCCTTGAATATGTCAAATTGACACATCTCAGATGGTGTTCTTGCTACTAGTATAAAATAATATTAAAATGGGAAGATGATGATAACTTATTCCAAAATCACGAGAAACTTCCAGTACATATAAGTCACTGGAGTCATAAAAATTTTTGGATATAGATAGGTAAGGAAACAAATGATCTTGAAAGGAAAGACAAAGAATTGAAAAGAGGAATTTACCTCTTGAACCAAAATTCCTTGAGAACCTCCTTAAGGGAGAGGTTTTGGTCTTTAAATGAGACCAAATCTTGATAGACGTGGGAGAGGAGGTTGGAAGGGTATTTGGCCAGAATTTGGAGAAGGAACAAGTCTTGAGGGGAGTGAAGAGAAGAGGTACCGGTGGGGGGGTTTTTATAGTGGAGGAGAGGGGTAATTTTTGAATATTTAAATAATTAATTTATTATTTCTCTCAAGACAACAAATTGTTTTGTTTCATGTGACCCCTAATAGTAATAATTGCTTTTGATTTTGAAACAAGTGGGCTTAGATCATCCTTGCATTACCTATGATGTAGTAAATCAAGTATATTGCATTTATCGATTTTTATCGAATTTTACTATTCATCAAAAATACTAGAATTTCAAAAAAATACAAAAAAATCACCCCTATAATTTTTTGACGTGTATAATTAAAAAGTGAAGTCCATTTTTGAAAAATAATTTTCTAAATATTATAAATTTAACTTTTAAATAAAATCATACTTAATTCAAAAATTAACAGTTCTAATTCTACAACTACTTCTTTATCACAATGAAAAATTAACCAAGTGGTTATTATCATCTAGACATAAGAAAATAAAATAATAATGAAATTTACTATTCATTAGGGTCATATTACTATATATATTACTATTCATAATGGTATGTTACTATTTACTAAAAAAGTCAAGATTGTTCTATCGGACTCCAAATGACTTACTGAACACAACTCTATATGGCCATTTTTCAAAATTAAAATCATAGAAGATGAAAAGATGTGTTTTAATGGATATATTACAAAGTTTTATTCTATATTTATTTTCAAAACCTTGGGGTGTTACATTCACCCCCCCTTACGAAAATTAATCCTTGAAATTCACAGAATATTACCTAAAAAGATTCGGGTATGTCTTTAACATAAGATCCTCAGGCACCCATGTTGATTCCTCTATCTTGTGATTCCTCCATAGAACCTTTACCAGTCGAGTCATTCAATTTCTCAATACTTGTTCCCTAGTATTACGAATCTTGATAGGCTCTTCACAATAAGATAGATTGGGCTCAATTTGTACTTCATTATAAGTGAGTACATGTGTTGGGTTTGGAATTTACTTTCTTAACATTGACACGTGGAACACATTGTGATCCATGGAGAGACTTGGCGGAATTGCCAATATGTAATCTACGGCTCCATTTCGGTCCAGATTTTCAAAAGTATTTATGTTTCTGGGACATCATTTTCCCTTTTTACCGAATCGTATAATACCCTTCAATGGAGATACCTTTATGAAAATATGATCACCTTCTTGAAACTCTAAATCCTTCCTTTGGTTATCTACATAGCTCTTTTTCCTACTTTGAACTATTTTTATATGGTTCTAGATAATCTTCACCTTCTCCATTGTTTCTTCAACAAGTTCTAGGCCCATGAGCTTTCATTCACCAACATCAACCCAGGAAGTTGGTGTATGAAATCTCCTCCCATATTAAACTTCATAGGGTGCCATATGAATACTTTAATGAAAGCTATTATTATAGGAAAATTCTACGAGAGGTAAATAATGATCCCACATGTCTTGAAAATCATGTGAACAAGACCTAAACATGTCTTCCAATGTTTGAATTGTTCGTTCTGATTGTCCATCAGTTTGTGGGTGGTAGGCAGTGCTCGAACAAAGATCAATATCTAGGTCCTTCTGAAGACTTATACAGAATCTTGATGAAAAACGTGTATCACGATCAGAAACAATCGATAAGGGTACTCCATGAAGTCTCGCAACTTCAAAAATATATAGTATTTCTAGAAGTTCAAGTGGTAGATCATATATTATAGTAAAAAAATTTCTAACTTGGTAAGACGATCAACAATGACCCATATTGCATCATTCCTTCTAGGATTCTTTGGTTGTCCCATCAAAAAGTCCATCGTGATATTATACCATTTCTACTTAGGTATGCGAAGAGGTTGCAATACTCCTCCAGGTTGTTGCCTTCCAGTTTTCACTTGTTGACAAACCATACATCTTGACACAAAATCAAAAAAATCTCTCTTTATGTTGTCCCACCAAAAATGTTCCTTCAAATCTCTATACATCTTAGTACTTCCAGAATGTATAGAGAAATTAGAACTATGAGCATCATCCAACAATTTCATTTTTAGATCATGTATATCGGGAACAAAAAGTCACTTTCCAAATTTCAAAATTCCATCTTTATATATGAATTCAATCAATCTCCCATCATTCACATCTTTAATCGTCTTTTGAAACTCCTCATCATCTATCTTAAAACTTTTAATCTTTTCTTATAAAGAATGTTTGGAAACCATTTGAAAAATCATTGATGTTTCACCTTCCATGGTTGTTCTCATATCCATCTTTACTATATCCATGAAAATAGGATCCCTTTAAACTATCATCTTTCTCAAAACTCAATGATCCTTTCTGCTCAAAGAATCTTCCACTTTATTTGCCTTCCATGGGTGGTAGTGTATCGTGCAATCATAATCCTTGAGTAGTTCAAGCCATCTCCTTTGCCTCATGTTGAGTTCTTTATATGATAAAATATACTTCAAACTCTTTTGATCTATATAAATCTCACATTTTTTACCATAGAGATAATGTCTCCATATCATCAAAGAAAATATTACAGTATCTAACTCAAGATAATCAGTAGGATAGTTTTGATCATGAATTTTTAGCTGTCGTGATGCATAAGCAATAACCCTATCATTTTGAATAAGGACACAACCAAGTACTTTTTTTGAAGCATCACAAAAAATAACAAACCATTAATGACTCGATGGTATAGTCAAAATAAGAGCATTGAATAATCTTATATTCAGTTCTTCGTAACAATATTAACAATATTCTTTCCAAACAAATTTAACCCCTTTATGTGTGAGCTTCGTGAGCGGGTTATCCAGTCAGGAAAATTTCTTACAAAACATCGATAATAACTTGCTAAGCTAATAAAATTATGTACCTTAGTTATGTTTGTTAGCGTGGGACAATCTTTGAATGCCTTTGTATTTCCAGGATCAACTAGGATTCCATCCTTAGAAACAATATGGCCAAGAAAAGAAATCTCCTGAAGCCAGAATTCACACTTGATAAACTTCCCATATAATTCATGTCTTCCCACAGTCTTCAAGATAATGCACAAGTAATTTTCATGATCTTCGTAGATTTTTCAGTATACCAAGATATCATTAATAAATAC
Organism: Viscum album; assembly: GCA_963277665.1. Taxonomy (NCBI): domain Eukaryota; kingdom Viridiplantae; phylum Streptophyta; class Magnoliopsida; order Santalales; family Viscaceae; genus Viscum; species Viscum album. Next base: position 283,209,987 of record OY728141.1, read on the forward strand.
CACTACAAATTCATCGAGATATTCCTTGAAAACTCTATTCATTGGATCCATGAAGACAGTGGGGGCATTAATCAATCCAAATGGCATTACTGTAAACTCATAATGCATGTACCTGGTTCGAAACGTTGTTTTCAAAATGTCTTCCTTCTTCAGAGTCAACTGATGATATCTAGATCGAAGGTCAATCTTTGAATATTATTGAGCCCCATGCAGTTGGTTAAATATATCATCAATGCTAGGTAAGGGATACATGTTCTTTATTTTTATAGCATTGATCTCCCTATAGTCGATACACAACCTCATGGATCAATCTTTCTTCTTAGCAAAAAGGACTGGGGCTCCCCATGGAGAAACACTAGGGAGAATAAATCCCTTATTACTCAATTAATCTAGTTGTTTCTTTAATTCCACTAATTCCATAGTGTCCATTTTATAAGGGGTCTTCGATATGGGCCTTAAACGAGGAATTAAATCAATGTAAAACTCAATTTATCATTCTGGAGGATGTCTAGGTAAATATTTGAGAAACACGTCAACATATTCTCTCACAATAGGAACATCCTATATTTGAACATTCATTTTCTATCCCAAAGTTATTTCATTCCCTTCCTCCCAAAAAATTGAAATTAGATGAGCTATTGGGGGTAGATCTAGATAAGAATCAGTATATGATGATTCTTCTTTAAAGATAAGGTGTTCTTTATCATCGTCATAAAAAATCATAACCTCATTCTTGTTACAATAAATGTTTGCATCATTGTCTGAGAGCCAATCCATATCAAGGATTATATCAAATTAAATCATGGGTATAACAATGAGATCAGAAGATAAAGAACATTTATATGCCCTAATGGTAACTGATTCATTGATATTTGTAGCAATGATACATCCCTTATGAGTTTTACTGACTACTCCCTTGTTAAATCAAATTGTAAATATCTAATTTTCTTAGAAAACTGGGAAGATATGAAACAATGCGATGATCCAGAATCAAATAAAGCATTTTCTATGTTTGATGAAACGATCAAAGTACCTGCCACCATGTCACACGGAACTTCATCCTTTGCAGTTGTGATTGCATATGATTGTCCATGGTCCCTTGTCCATTTATGTTGCATATTTAATTTATGTTTTGGACAGTCATTAGCATAGTGTCCTATCTCCTAATAACTATATCATTGAACATCATTGGATTCTTTCATTCCTTTGCAGTCACCAGCAAGATTTCCTTTCTGACCACATTTGTTGAACACACCTTTTGCTTTTAATCATGCTCCCAGGAGTTTATTTCCACAATTTTCACATGGTGGAAAATCAATGCTTCCCTTCTTCCCTATTTCCTTATTTCGTTTCCCAGGGTTTTCAGAAACCCTTTTCTTTTCTAGCATTCCCTTAAAGTAATAAGACTTAGAGAATTATTTTTCTGTCTTGATGGCACATGAAATTATATCCTCATATGATGAAAAACCTTGGGAGACTAGTACCCTCTAGAGGAATGGCTTTAGGCCATCAAATAATCGATCAATTTTTCTCCTTGGATTTCTTATGTAGTCTACAACATGTCCTTCTAATCTCGTAAAGTTAGCTTCATACCATGAAATATTATCATCTTCCTTCTGCCTCAGATTCAAGAATTGTCTCTCCATATCTGCTCGCTGCCCATGAGAGAAATATTTTTCAAATAAGATTTCCTTAAAATCCCTCCAGTGCATCTCTTCTATCTCTTCCTCCTCCTTTGTGTTTGGGATTAATAACCACCACTGATCTGCATCTCCAGATAGACAATATACATCCATGACAACCTTCTCTCTTTCATTAAATCCCAAAGCGATTAATATCTTCTCAAGGGAACATATCCACTGCTCTGCTACAAACGGGTTTGTACTCTTGTGGAATGATGGAGGCTATTTTCGAATAAAGAAATCTAGCATGGCTCTTCCACGTGTTGGATTTGGATGCTCCATATGGGTAAGGATATTATTCATAACCCGAGTAAGTTTTCCTAGTAGAGTTATAAGTTGCTCAGCACCAGTCACAGCACCAGAGCCAACATCATTATCTTGTATCAGAGGAAAATTCATATAGGGGACACGTCTATTCGTGTGATTTACATTCTGTCCACTAGGTGCCATATCTAGATAATGTCATACACTAGATTAGGTTATGAATCATAATGTATAATCCTAACATAACAAAATACAAAGAAAAAAATTGAGATCCTACAAACGGCTAATCCCATATTCACAAATATGGTTTCTTTGAGAAATATTTTACATTTGAATCCTTTATAATGGATTGTAAAAAAATATTAATTATACTAAGCATATCCCTTAGGAGTGTCATAACCAAGAGTAAAGCAAGGCCCATTGTCATGCACCAGTTTCCGTTCGAGTCTAGATCAAAGCGGTGTTTTAGGGTTTTACCCCTCGATACATTTCTGCCCAGGACGCCTCTACCTGCTCGTATCCAGATAGGGATGTATTGCTTGAAATATCCACATAATATATTCCCTACCAAAATACCAGGACGTTATTGTATGTATATCCTCAAATACTTACTTAGGGACTCTTCCCTAATTCTATGTTTTCTAAATCTAGTTTCTAAGAATTCTGCTAAACTTCCTCAGATACCAAATATAAGGACCCAGCCCTAGTTACCCAGAGCTGGTGCCTTATTTGATTACGTTGGCATACATACAAGGAAAACGAATCCCAAAGGACCAAATAGTTTATTATTATTGGAAACAAGATATATACATAAGTTCATCATTACAACTTGAAATGAAAAACAACATAGAAACTCGTTAGACAACTTCCATAACTCCTAGGTTATTTCATCATGTCGTTCATAATTGAATTCCTCTTGCCCTGAGAAAATTAAACATAATAAAGGGTGAGATCAAATGCTCAGTAAGAGTAAGTAATACATTGAAAGATAATATAAACATTAGACATGGTGAATAATTGAAAACACATGCCTTTAATTATAAACTTGAACACATTATGGCAAGAATATGAGCTGAGTAAATAATGTCATAATAAAACATAATCATGGGTATTCTACTAGTAGAATAACCACATGAACATTCAATTACTAGCTTCATAATTATGGATGTGCATATGCTATAACACCCAAAGCTTCCATGGTACGCTTCTCTTTGAATAATATAGTAGCATGTGTTTTACGCAACTTCGAGTTCTAACACACACCACATCCAATCAAACTAGTTGTTATGAATAGTAATACCCACTATTTGATATGTAATAAATTTTATCATTCAAAATGGACTTCATTTTTAGATTCGGAATATCGAAATTATCTTATGGTGAATTTTTGATATTTTTCTGAAATCATTCAATTTTTGATGAATAGTTAAAAAAACACTGAGTTATAGTTTAAAATCTACTTTTTATTCAAATAATTATTTATTTTATTTAAATTTAATTAAGGTTAAAATGGATACATAATACCTATATTATTTAAATTCAATTCATTGGAGTTAGTTTAGAATAATTTTTTATAAATAAAAATTTTATGGAACATTTCACCATCTTTTACCCACCTCCTAGGAGAATTTGGAAATTCACATAAAACTTAATTTTACCACTTCTATTAGTGGAATTTAGAAATTTTGAGAGACGCAGTTAATATCAAGGAGTAAAATGTGGTTCAATAAGATAAAAATAATTTTTGGTGAATAGCAACTTTTTCCTTTTATTTACCAAGGTTAAAAGTAAATAGGGTAATTAAGGGTAAAAATGATATTAATATTACACTAACACATGTCCTAATTCTATTTTACAAGTGTATCTCGACCAAAAATAACCTTAGGAATAAAATATTATCATTTAGGTCCACATGGATTTCATTAGGACAAATATTATTATTTAATTCCAAGAATAGTTAAAAGAGTTGAAATCACAGTTTAATTACAAAACCATTTTTAATATAGGGTTATACATAAGATAAATTCAATTATAAATATAAATTAGAAAGATAAAAAAATTCTATATAATGGTATTTTTATTATAATTTTTATAAATTAAATAATTTAATTTATTTATGACACAAGGGTGATGTAGTAATTACCTGATTAATGAAATATTAAAATAATTGATATTATAAATATAAAAATAAATGTAATCTGAGACTTTTTATGAATTATACAAATTTTCTAGGTTAATATGACATTTTATTATTCGTTATATAAATTTCTTTCGATGTAATAAAGCTGTTATGAAATTATCAAAAACAAAATACCCAATAGTGTCAAAATTGACATAAAAGAGTTTTTAAAAAATATATTATATTATTAATTGATATTCTAATTATAAAAAACTATGGTTTGACCAAATGACTTATATAATTATATGTGTATCATTAATGGACCACTTGGGGGTCTCTTGGAGGTATATAATATGTTTATTAATAATATAATATAAAAACCGAAAGAGGCATGGTTAATGTCAAACTATTTAACTAAGAGTTAAATATAAATTATAAGTTTAATATATTGAACCAAACCTATCTAAAATCTATTGGTTGAAAGGATTTCAACCCATCCACACCTAAAACTTTAAATAATTTACTTTTGAGCCATTTGAAACTGAATATGATTTTATTATAAAATAATATTTCTAACATTTCCAAAGGTTCCCCTCACCCCTCTTATAAAAGGGCACCCCCACTTCTCTCTAATTCACACCATAAATGCATCTTGGATCGGCCAAACCCTGCCCAAATATCCTTTCAACATCCCTAAATTCATCTTAGAGGCCTTAGTTTGATCAGAAAGCCAACCTAAGGATCCCTTTTGATCAAATCCAAAGGAAGAACACAAAGAAGAGGTAATGTTTTCACCACCCTCTTTCAAGTACCTTTGTTCTTCAACCTCTTCTTTCACTGTTATTCCCATTATAAAATAATAACTCTAGTATATTCTATATACTATGATGTTATTATAAATATGGTACAACCATATTCAGTATTCTATCCATCCTTTGAATGACATGTCAGCATACGTGTGTACGTACGGCTTACCGTCTCCACGTCGTGGTGTAATTGTTATTCAAAACATTGTTATTTGGATGGGTATAATAATGATGTCTAATTCATGTAAATAATCAATATAACATTATAATTATTTTTTATATATGATATAATATCCAATTATATATTATTTTAATATAAAAATAGTGATATTGTCGCTTGTGCACACGTACGGACTACCATCTCCATGAACACGATGAGATTCATTGCACATCATATCCATTCAAGTTGAATTCTCATTTGATGATTAAAAATAAGTTTTAAGGACTTTATATCATTCTAGATATGAATAAGATACAACATATCCATAACAAACGTGTCTTCTGTAACAAAACATATAAAAGAAAATGAGTAAGTTAACACCTGAAACGACGATAATACTAAGATATTATTAACAAAGCAATGTTAAAAGACAATATATGATATCATATTAATGTATAAGATTCTTGTATAATTTAATAACAATTATTTCACCATTATACAGGAGGTTAACCTACCCTCAACCCAGGAAAAGTACAAGGTAAGGGTTTATTTCAAAATCTCTTCATTATCTGAGGTTGTTTATACGTAATTATCCACTAAGACCTCTTTATCATCCACATCCAAGTTTCTTAAAAATGTATTTCAAATAATTCTTAATTTTTTGAAGACTATGGGTTAAAGTCATTTATACACTTTTTTTTATAAGAAGTTTATAATGGAATCATTCCGTCTTTTTCGAAACAAGGTCTTTTTTAACCTTTTCGACAGAATCAAGGTAAGAATGTGTTTTTAAACTTATACAGAGGGTGCGGATATTTTCCGCCGTTATATAATCTTATAATATTCCCTTACAAGCTTATAAGTATATTTTCAAAGTAAATGTTCTCTTTTATAATTATGTGACTTCTAAATGATTTCAAAAAAAGATATATTTCTCTCAAATAGTTTTGATTTCATCTATGTCAACATCCTTTGATGGATTTTAAGATTATTTGAAGTTTATTTATTATGATACAAAACTTCCATATTGTATTTAAGGTTTTGTGATATTTTTTATTGTGGATGTGTTATTTTTGTACCATTCATGGTTTATGGAGAATGTATTGACATTTTGTATGCTAGTTTTAATACGGATGTTTATGTTTTGTTTAAACCTGTTCATATGAAGAATGAATTAGACTTCATAAGTGAAGGGTGGAGACCGCTATAGATCGTTGATGCATCGGTAGGTCTCATGAGACAAACTAGTTTCTTGTAACGAGGCCTTGACAAAAAATTATTTGTAGTTTTGGCACGAGGCCTTGGCTACGTGGTTAGGATAGACTAGCATTATGCATTCCATTATTATAAAAGTTTTTATTGATATTGCATGTGATTATTCGACTAGTAGAATATCAATGTCAATAATTAAATGGAATTATTTCATTTTATCTTTCCCATATTATACTGATGTTCAATTTTAAAAGGATTTTGTTTTAGTTATACATTGCCTTAAATGTTTATGATTATTTATGAATGTTTTTGCTAAATTGTTATCCTTACTGGGCATTTGAACTCACCCCTTTCTATGTTTTATTTTTCCCATGATATGAAGAAGTATTTTATGAATGAACAGCAGGGATAGTATAAGGGGATATGAGTGTGGTGACAAGATATTGTTGTAGTTTTCACTTTATGATGTAATGTAAACTTTATGAATGTATCTAGTGTTTCCAAGGCTACTAAACTAATGAGTCTTTCAATATTTGATCTTTTGTGATCATGCCAATGTTTTGTAACAATTCACCCACTCTGGGTAACTGGGGTTGCGGAATTACAGTTGGTATCAGAGGAAGATTAATACAACCCATGGAAACTAGATTTAGATAAACTCTGATTAGAGCACATTGACCTAAGATAGACTTTGAGGATTAGTATAGAAGAACATCGTAGAATTTTGGTATTATAGAGATTTTGTGAGTTTTCAAAGCAATACATCCTTGTCTGGAAACGATCAGGTAGAGGTGGCTCTGGCACAGATGTACGTAGGGGTAAAACCCGAAAACACCGATTTGAGCTGGACTCGAATGGGAACTGATGCACGACAACTTTCCTTGATGAACTCTTTTTTACGACATTCCCGGGGGATATGCTTAGGATAATTCTCATTTTATTTAAAAACCATTATGAAGGGTTTATGAATATATACTTCCTCAAAGAACACATTTTTACGATTATGGATTATATCCATAAATAGTTCAGTTTATGTTAAGTGTTTTACAAGAATGGAATTATGTATTTTGATTCATAAACTGATCTAGTTTATGCCATTGTTTAGAAATGAAGCCTAGTGGAAGATATGGAAACCATATCAATGCATGCACTCCATGTAGGGATTTCCCTCCTGCTCAAGATAATTATAGTAGAGCTGGTGATACAACTGGTGTAGATCATCTAATCACCATACTGTGAAAACTCACTCAGGTTATGAATAATAACATTTCTAGTATAGAGCACACTGATCCGAAACGTGGAGGATAAATGTTAGATCACTTCATGAGGCAACAGCCACCAACATTCAATGGGAGTACAAATTCATTGGTAGCTGAAAAATAGAAAAGTTCCCTAGAGAAAATATTTCTAGCATTGGGGAGTAGTGAAAAGGAAAAAGTTATCATGGCTATTTACCACCTCACTAGAGATGCTGGTCAATGGTGGTCATTGATTCAAAACACGAAGGAAGATGATGAAATATCAAATATAGAATGCAGGGAGTTCAAATATATGTTTTTAAAAAAATACTTTCCTCATGACCATCGAGCAAATATTGAAAGGAAATTTTTATGTCTGAGACAAAAGGAGGATGAAAATATCAAAAAGTATGAGGCTAAATTTACAAGGTTAGCAAGGTATACTGAAGATTATATATGTAACCCAAGAAGTAATATTGATCATTTCTTTGATGGGTTAAAACCGTTTCTCATTTGAGCATTTGATCGTACCACGATTCACTGTTTTATTCCACCCTTACACCGCAGTTTTAAACTAGTTTTGTAATGAATATTACAAATATAATAATAAATTGCACTTCATGTTTGAATAAATCAATTAATTTTAATAAATATTATAATGGACAATGTTACTTGTTTTTATTGTTTCAGTGTAGGTGGAGGTGATTTGGAGGGCCTTTGATGAAGTGGAAGAAAAATGGGCCAAAGTTGCATGGATCCATGGATATATGTCCACTGTTTTGCATAGTACACGAAATCCGTGCATCCAAATGGTATGAAATTTTGCGGCCCTGTCCAAAACATAATAGGATACATTGCATATTATGGAACCCAATGCTGATTTGGCTTCTATGGGGCCCATCCGAACTGATCTGTCCAAGTCGCCGAATTTGGACCAAGTCAAATGTGGTGTTCTGTATCTTATCAATATCTTGAGCTATAGTTGTCCAAAGGGTTCCAAACATTCGATGGAGATATTAAAGAGGTAGGGATACAACTTTTATATTTTCTCCAAAGCGAGATAAGACGATCTGAAGTCCGAAACGCATGGTACAAGTGGAATGAAGAAATCTGTGTGCCTAAACCACCTTCCAATTTTCCTATAAAATGGCACCTTGGGCTCCCCATTTGAAAGTTTGGCCAAGAGGCAAGGTGCTTCCATTTTGGAGTCCCCAAGGAGTCTTCTCAACATCCCTAGAGGTTCTGGAGGCTATGGGATGTTCTACCCCAACATCTTTCTCTTCCCCCTCTCCCATGGGTTTCTAAACCCCTTGTGATCACCCGGGGAGGAATGTGATGTACATCCCGAGCGTCATGTTTGTAATATTTGAATGATCTTTTAAATTCCGGATTGTTGTGTTGTTTTTCATCATCCTCTATTCTTATTTTATTGAGTTCTGTACTGGTATGTCATGATCAACTCATATGATCATGTTTGGGGGTACCAATTCATGTGATCTTTCACACACCGTTCACCACTTTCTTTCCCCCTTTCAATTGCGGTGTTTCTGTGGTTTATATTGGTAAATTGAACTCACAGAAGTAATTTCAAGGCCATGTACATTTATGTCATGGTATCAAAAAGAAATAACATACAAATATTGATAGTGCATCGAGTTTTTCGTGTGTTGCCTTGGTGAGTTTTGGTTATGAAGTCAAACACAATTCATTCAATCATCGGCGGTGTCCGGTGAATCATTGTGTGTTTTTGACTGAACCCTAGGAGGTATCCTAGTATAAACTCAATAACATTATAGTTCTAGGTGTTACAAACCAGGTATTGAAAGATCATAACCTTATATCATGAAGCGATGAAGGATAAACATCATACGAGTACCCCGGGTTGATCATGCATAATTAATTCTGTTAATCTCTACTTTGTTTTATAGCTTCTATTTTCTATTTTCATCTTTAATCATCAAACCCAATTATTATAAAACCCCATTTCCCTTTTTAATTTCATAATCAGAACCACATTTGAGAATTAATGATCTAAGGATCCATCAAGAGACGACCTAGGGTTGCTGCTATACTACAGAAATCCTAGTCAAAATTAAACAACTAATTTGACATGTTCGATAACGCTGTAAAATTTTGGCGTCGTTGCAGGGGAGCCAAGATCATTTTTTTTCTTTATTTATTTTTATTGGGTTATTTTACTTTTTTATTAGTACTCCTCTAAATACCCCACCCCCATTTGATTGTTTATTTTTGGGTTTTGTCTTTATTTTTTGTTGTTTTTGGTGTGTTCTTTCTCTCTCTCTCTCTCTCTCTCTTCTTCTCAATCTCCCTCTCTAATTTTATAGTATAAAATTATATTCTTCTTTCACCCTTATTTATTTTCTTTTATCCATATCAAATAAAAAACAAAACAAACAATCAATCAATCAAACTGGACATCATTGTTGCATGACAAGATCTGGTAAGGGAGCACTACTTGAATTTGACCATGAAATTGAAAAGTCACTTCACACACAAATCAAGGAATCTAGAGAAGGTCAATCAATTAACATTTTGGAACCCCATTTAGAACCTCAAGTTGTTCTAAACCAACCCAAAATTGAACCCAATCAAACCCAAGAAAACATTGCTGCAAATAATCGAACTTTAAAAGAACTTACTACCCCTGATGTGGAGTACCAACCTGCGTACATCCAATATCCGGAGGAAGCAGCCAACTTTGATCTTAGATCAGGTCTCATCCACCTTCTTCCAAAATTCCACAGTCTTCCCAGAGAGTACCCTCACAAACATCTAAAAGAGTTTCACATAGTGTGCTCCACCATGAAACCCCAAAATGTGTCTGAGGACCTCATTAAGTTTAGGGCCTTCCCTTTCTCGCTTGATGGTGTAGCCAAAGATTGGATATACTATTTCCCTTCCACAATTGGGGGCGGGAATGATCTAAAAAGACTTTTTCTAGAGAATTTCTTCCCTGCCTCCTGACCTGCATCAATTAGGAAAGAAATCTATGGAATTAGGCAATCGCAAGGAGAGACCCTTCATGAATACTAGGAGAGATTCAAAAGAATTTGCTCAAGCTGCCCCCACCACCAGATTAGTGAACAACTTTTAATTCAATACTTCTATGAGGGACTTATCCCCATGGATCGTGGAATGATTGATGCTGTGGCTAGTGGTGCCCTAGTTGACAAAACGCCTTCTTCCGCTCGTGACTTAATAGCCAACAAGGCTCAAAATGCACAACAATTTGGTACATGAGCTATTGCACCAACCCGAGGAGTTCATGAGGTAAGTCATTCAGCCCTAGAACAAAAGGAAGATACTAAACTTGATGAGATGCATACCCTTCTAAGGCAATTAGCTCAGGAACTAGGTAACTCACTCTCTACTTCTATTCTATTATATTTCCGGATTTGTTTTGATAACACTCATTTTTCTGACTAGTTCCCACAACTTCAAGATTCATCTGAGTCCTGTGCAGCTGTGTTCCCAGGGCGTCCATTCCAACAAGCGCCTCCCTTCAAGAAAGAACAATTCATGAAAAATCCAAATCCAGGGTGGCAAGCACAACCCCAATACCAACAAGGAGGAAACTCAAGCTACCCAAAGCAGAATTGGTATCAATAAGGCCAAGGTATGAAACCTTATTATCCTTCAACTTCTCAAAACAATCATCCTCCTCCTCCTCCCAAATCTGAACCAAGCCTCGAGGACATGGTGAAACAAATGAAAACCTAGAACCTTCAGTTCCAAAAGACCACACAATCATCTATTCACAACCTACGAACCCAAGTGGGCAATTGGAAAACACCATCGGTGAGCTTAAGATGCAAGGTTCTGGACAACTACCATCCCAACCCATTGCCAATCCAAAGGACAAAGGTAATGTATATGCAGTTACACTTCGTGTGGTAATGAAGTTTCTCTTTCCACTGATTCTACATAGCAGGTATGTCCCCCTCATGAAAAATCTCTTTCCCAAACCTCAGAAACTTCATGTAAAGAAAAACAAGACAAAAATGGTAATTGAATAGTCATTGATGATTCAAATGAACAATCCATTCCTCTTCATTTCCCTCAAAGACTTTCTAAATATAAGAAAAACATTAATAATGAGATTGACAATGAAATAATGGATAAATTTAAAAAAGTTCAAGTTAATATTCCATTGTTGGATGCAGTCAAGCAAATTCCCCGTTATGTCAAATTTCTTAAAGAGCTTTGCACCCATCGACGAAGGCTGAAGGGGAATGAGAGAGTCAACCTGGGAAGGAATGTCTTGTCCTTGATTCAACCAGAAATTCCAACCAAAAGCAAGGATCCCGACACATTCACCATACCTTGTACCCTAGGGGATACCTTCTTTTCTGATGCTATGCTAGATTTAGGTGCTTCCATTAATGTCATGCCTCACTCCGTGTATACTTCTCTACAGGTTGGAGAGCTTCAACCAACAGGAATTGTTGTACAACTTGCCAACCGGAGTACAACACATCAAGAAGGAGTGATTGAGGATGTCCTTGTTAGAGTGAAGAATCTCATCTTCCCCACTGATTTCTACATTCTTGAGATGGAAGATACCCGAACCCAAGGACATGCCCCTCTCATACATGGGAGGCCATTCCTAAAAACAGCAAAGACGATCATCAACGTTCACAATGGTACGCTTTCCATGGAATTCGGAGGACAAAAGGTATGTTTTAACATCCTTGAGGTTATGAAACACCCCGTTTAAGAGCACTCCACTCTTCCTGTCTATTCTATGGAAGTGCTCTCAAACGATGCACACACACACAATTCTCTCCTCAACCCAAACTCTGATTCTTTTTTGTTTTCTTCACCCTTGGATGATTTGAGATTTGGTTCTTCTTTTGAATGTTGTGTGGGTTCAGAAAAATGTTAATTTTGTGATTTAATTGATGAGTGTGTTTATTCGAAGGTACCCATGACTATCGATGATTCTGCAAATCTCATTTCAATAGATTCTCTTTCCTTTGAGAATAAACATGAGCAGATAGATAGTTTCATGGACCTCACTCCCCCTAAATCCCCTCCCTCAATCCAGAAACAACCGGTGTTTGAACTTAAACAACTTCCTTCTAATTTAAAATATGCATATATTGAGGGTATTGACCAATTGCCTGTCATTATTGCCAATATCCTCTCTCCACAACAAAAATTGAAACTGCTCAAACTTTTGAGAGAGTGTAAAAAGGCAATAGGATGGACATTGGCTGATATTCCCGGGATTATCCCATCTATTTGTATGCACCATATACTTTTGGATGATGAGGCTAAGCCCGTAAGACAATCTCAACGCTGGTTGAATCCCACTCTCCTTGAAGTGGTAAAATTGGAAGTCAGTAAATTACTTGCTGCAGAGATCATTTATCCTATATCTGATAGAAAATGGGTTAGTACAGTACAAATTGTGCCTAAAAAAGTAATAACAATTTTTTCAAATGAAAGTAATGAATTGGTTCCAATGTGCGTGCAAAACAGTTGGCGAGTCAGTATTGACTACCGTCGACTGAATCAAGCCACGCGGAAGGACCACTTTCCTATACCTTTCATTGAAAAAATGTTAGAACGATTGGCTGGTAAGTCCCATTATTGTTTCCTTGATGGCTATTCGGGTTATTTCCAAATTCATATTGCCCCTGAGGATCAATAAAAGACAACATTTACCTATCCATTTGTCACATTATTATACAGAAGGATTTCATTCGGTCTATGTAATGCTCCTGGTACTTTTCAGCAATGTATGTTGAGTATTTTTTCTGAGTACCTTGAGAGTTGTATGGAAGTATTTATGGATGATTTCACGGTTTATGGTTCTTCTTTTGATGATTGTTTGGAAAACCTAGGTTTTGTCCTCCACAACTGCATTTAAAAAGATCTTTTTTTAAATTATGAAAAATGTCATTTTATGGTTGAGCGGGGGATAGTTCATGGGAATATCATTTCAAATAAGGGAATTCAGGTTGATAAATCTAAAATTTAATTAATTTCATCCCTTCCACATACAAAATGTGTTCATGAGGTGCGGTCTTTCTTGGGTCATGCTGGTTTTTATAGCCGATTCATTAAAGACTTTAGTAAGATCGCACTTCCCTTATCGCGGTTGTTACAAAAGGATTCAGAATTTTTTTTGATTAAAATTTTTAGGATGCATTTAATTCACTAAAAAAGAGTCTCACATCACCTCCCATAATCCAACCACCAATATGGGATCTCCCCTTCGACCTTATGTGTGATGCCTCTAACTTTGCAGTTGGGGAAGTTTTATCACAAAGGGTTGAAAAGGCTCCTCATGTCATTACGTATTCCTCGCGTACCCTTGACCCTGCCCAGGTAAACTACACAACCATAGAAAAAGAACTCCTTTCTATTGTGTTCTCCTTGGAAAAATTCCTTTCATATCTTCTTGGGTAAAAAGTGATTGTGTTTTCTGACAATGATGCCCTTCGTTTCCTCATAAAGAAACCTGAAGCCAAGCCCCGCCTCATTCGGTGGATGCTCCTCCTCCATGATTTTGACCTTGAGATTAGAGATAAGAGAGGAGTGGAGAATGTTGTAGATGACCACATAAGTAGGATTTCCCCAACATTGGACCATCATGTTGACTCACCCCTACCCATTGGAGAATTCTTCCCTCATGAGAACCTTTGTGATGTTGTGGACCTTACCCCCTAGTATGCAGACATTGTGAATTTTCTAGCAACATCTATGTTCCCCCCTGATTTTAGCACTTCACAATCCCAGATACTTAAGCATGATTCTTGTTGGTACATTTGGGATGACCCATACTTTTGGAGAGTTTGTAGTGACCAAGTAGTTCGTTGGTGTGTCCCTGACCCTGAGTTCACCTCTGTTTTGACCTTCTGCCACACTTTGGCCTGTGGGGGCCACATTATCTCTCAACATACAGCTCTAAAGGTCCTTGACTCAGGATTATATTGGCCAACATTGTATAGAGATTCCCATAGGTTTTGCAAATCATATACTCGATTTCAATTCACAGGGAATATCTCCAAGAGGAATGAAATGCCCCCAACAACCCATGTTATTTTGTGAGATCTTTGATGCATGGGGCATTGACTTCATGGGGCCTTTTCCAAATTCATTTGGCTTTGTGTACATCTTATTGGTTGTTGACTATGTATCAAAATGGGTGAAAGAAAAGGCCGCTAGGACCGATGACTCTCGAGTGGTTGTTGATTTTGTGAGGTCCCGGATTTTCAGTAGGTTTGGTCTACCAAGATTCATCATTAGTGATCAGGGTTCACATTTTTGCAATCGTAACATGGAAAACATGCTTCGTAAGTATGGGGTTGTTCATAAATACTCAACTTCATATCATCCCCAAACTAATGGACAAGAAGAAAATTCAAATCGGGAAGTTAAGCAAATCGTGGAGAAAACGGTACAACCCAATAGGAAAGATTGGATTTTGCGCTTGGATGATGTACTTTGGGCGTACCATACTTCTTTTAAAACACCGATCAAAATGTCACCATATAGGATTGTGTTTGCAAAATCTTGTCACCTCCCAGTGGATGTAGAACACCGTGCATATTGGGCTGTTAAACAATGTAATATGAACCTTTCAGATGCAGGTGAGGAAAGAAAGCTGCAGATTCAAGAGTTGGAAGAAATTCGACGTGATGCATATGACAACTCCCGAATCTATAAAGAGAAGTCAACGGCTATTCATGATATCATGATTCACCAGTGGAAGTTCCATATTGGTGAGAAGGTCTTCATGTACAATTTCAGGCTTAAGCTCCACCCAGGTAAGCTTCGTTCCCGATGGCTCGGTCCTTATACTGTTACTAATGTTTACCCTTTTGGTGCAATACAGGTTTTGCATGAGCAGAGTGGAAGAAGTCTTACCGTCAATGGGTACTGACTTAAACACTTCTATGAGGATTTTCCAAAGAATCCGGTGGAGTAAATCCACCTTCTCGACACATCATACCAATAAAACACACGAGGTTTTATCCTTCCTTCTCACATTTTCAATTATTTCAGTGAGGACACTGCACATTCTAGGTGTGGGGGGTGGATACATTCCTGGGTTATTTAGGATTTTTCATCTTTTTCTCCTTTTGTTTTTTATTTTTGGCCTTCTTTATGGTATTTTTATTTTTCCCCATCATCATTTTTGAAATTCCATGATGGGGTGACCATAAAGTGGGGAAAGTAAAAATACCATAACGAAGACTAAAAAGAGATTCTGTATGAGTTTACCATCAAGGAGTGATTTTTACTGAATTGGTTTTCTGTCAATGATATAAATGGTTGTATCTATGTGAAACCATTGAGATGATTGTTGCCCTTTGTGTGAGTAGTTTCTTGGAAAACCGTGTCACTAATATCTCCACAAATTTTTGCACCAAACCACAAAGTGTGATTATTTCTCACTTAATATAAGGTAAATATATGTTGGGTTAATATTTTCCAGCTTTAAATGATATTTCCATACAGTCGTTCCTTATCTGATCTGTTTCATTACTGTACCAGATTGACCTATGCGTGTGTACCTAATGTCCGACTGTTGTACGCCCTCAAAAAAATGTTCTGTCTTGGGCAGGTCAAAAACCACTCTTCCTCAACCTTTGATCTTGTTATAACTATTTCAATCAGTGTCGTGAGGAGATCAAACAAGGGTTGAGAGATGAGTGTGATATTTTTTCCAAATGCAACTTCAACGAAAAATATAATAAATGAGGGGAGTGATGAAATGTGCAACATATGGGGATATATAGGTCGGGAGCTTATGGTTTGACTTCTGGGAATTCTTAAATGAGTGGGTCTTGAAATATGATTGCAAAGGATGAAGGACAGGTTCGGTGACAAAATCATTTGAGCTGAAAAATGTTAAAATAACATATATTTATTGGATAGAAAGTGGAAAGAATAGCATGGAATGGTTTTCACACACACACGTGGAGATTTAGTGTCATTTTTTACTTCTGAATTCCTTTCTCAATTGGGTATTATGAATCTTTTTGAATTTCTCTATGATATGATTTATGAGATATCTTTTTCTATTTTCACTAGGAAGAACTCCTTGGTGTGGTTCATGCATTGATAACTTTACTTTAAATAAAATTTCCTCAAATGATAAATCTTCAAGATGATGGAAATATATATATATATATGAATCATTGTATTTGGATATGTGGCTTTGCCCAGGAGTGCAAATGTTTAGGCGTGGGGGTGTGATCGTACCACGATTCACTGTTTTATTCCACCCTTACACCGTAGTTTTAAACTAGTTTTTTAATGAATATTCTAAATATAATAATAAATTTCACTTCATGTTTGAATAAATCAATTAATGTTAATACATATTATAATGGTAAATGTTACTTGTTTTTATTGTTTCAATGTAGGTGGAGGTTATTTGGAGGGCCTTTGATGAAGTGGAAGAAAAATTGGCCAAAGTTGCATGGATCCATTGACATTTGTCCACTGTTTTTCATAGTACACGAAATCCGTGCATCCAAATGGGATGATATTTTGTGGGCCTGTCCAAAACTTAATAGGCTACATTTCATATTGAGTAACCCAATGCTGATTCGGCTTTTATGGGGCCCATCCGAACTGATCTGTCCAAGCCACCGAATTTGGACCAAGTAAATGTGGTGTTCTGAATTTTATCAATATCATGAGTTGTAGTTGTCCAAAGGGTTCCAAACCTTCAGTGGAGATATTCAGGAGGTAGGGCTAAAACTTTTATATTTTCTCCAAATCGGGATAAGACTGTCTGAAGGCCGAAACGCATGGTACAATTGGATTGATGAAATCTCTGTG
Organism: Viscum album; assembly: GCA_963277665.1. NCBI lineage: Eukaryota > Viridiplantae > Streptophyta > Magnoliopsida > Santalales > Viscaceae > Viscum > Viscum album. Next base: position 283,227,293 of record OY728141.1, read on the forward strand.
CCTAAACCACCTTCCAATTTTCCTATAAAATGGCACCTTGGGCTCCCCATTTGCAAGTTCGGCCAAGAGGAAAGGTGATGCCATTTTGGATTCCCCAAGGAGTCTTCTCAACATACCTAGAGGTTCTAGAGGATATGGTAAGTTCTACCGCAACATCTTTCTCTTCATCCTCTCCCATTGGTTTCTAAACCCCTTGTGATCACCCGGGGAGGAATGTGATGTACTTCCCGAGCTTCATGTTTGTAATATTTGAATGATCTTTTAATTTCCAGATTGTTGTGTTGTTTTTCATCATCCTATATTCTTATTTTATTGATTTATGTACTGGTATGTCATGCTCAACTCATATGATCATGTTTGGGGTACCCATTCATGTGATGTTTCACACACTGTTCACCACTTTCTTTCCCCCTTTCAATTGCGGTGTTTGTGTTGGTTTATATTTGTAAATTGAACTCACAAAAGTACTGTAAAGGCCATGTACATTTATGTCATGGTATCACAAAGAAATAACATACAAATCTGGACAGTGCATCGAGTTTTTCGTGTGTTGCCTTGGTGATTTTTGGTTATGAAGTCAAACACAATTCATTCAACCATCGGCGGTGTCCGGTGAATCATTGTGTGTTTTTGACTGAACCCTAGGAGGTATCCTAGTATAAACTCAGTAAAATTATAGTTCTTGGTGTTACAATCCAAGGATTAAAAGATCATAACCTTATATCATGAAGTGATGAAGGATAAACATCATACGAGTACCCCAGGTTGATCACGCTTAATTAATTCTGTTAATATCTACTTTGTTTTATAGCTTCTATTTTCTATTTTCATCTTTAATCATCAAACACAAGTATTATAAAACCCCATTTACCTTTTTTTAATTTCATAATCAGAACCACATTTTAGAATTAATGATCTAAGGCTCCGTCGAGACACGACCTAGGGTTGCTGCTATACTGCAGAAATTCTAGTCAAAATTAAACAACTAATTTGATGCGTTCGAAAACGCGGTCAGCATTGGTCTCACAATCCTTCTCATCATATGAAGATATTGTTTCGTGTGCTATCAAGATAGAAAAATAATTCTCTAATTATTGTGACTTTAATGAAAATAAAGAGAAGAAGAGATCTACTGATCACTTTGGAAATGGAAATAAGGGGAAGAAGGGAAAAGTTGAATATCCATCCTGTAGGAAATGTGGGAAGAAACACCACGGTACTTATTTGAAGGGAATCGGAGTCTGTTATAGGTGTGGTGAAAAAGGCCACCATGCTCGTGATTTCAAGGGGAATAATGAAGCTACCAATGTTCAATGCTATAACTGCAAGGATATGGTCCATTATGCAAATCAATGTCCAAAGCGTCAGAGGAACTTACCTCAGAAAAGGACAAGGGAACAAGGCCCAGCTTATGTTATCACTACAGCTGAGGTAGAATCTCTGAAATATGTGGTGGAAAGTAATTTAATGGTTTACACATGTTTAGAAAAATCATTATTTGATTCTGGATCATCACATTGTTTCATATCTTCTTAGTTTTCTAAGAAAATTGGATATTTCCAATTTGATTTAACAATGGAGTTTTCAGTCAAAACTCCTAGGGAAAGTATCATTGCAAAAAAAATTTGTGAATAAGTCCCCATTAGAGCATATATATGTTCTTTATCTTCAGATCTCATCATCATACCTATGATTGAATTTCATATAATCCTCGGTATGGATTGTCTTTCGGACCATGATGCAAAAATTTATTGTAAGAGGAATTAGGTTACTATTTTTTATGATGATGATAGGGAACACCTTATCATTAGAGCAGATTCATCACTACCTAATTATTACCTAGATCAACCCCCAGTAGCTCAAATAAATTCAATTATTGGTGAGGAAGAGAATGAAATGACTGTGGGTGAGGAAAGGAATGTTCAAATAAAGGATGTACCAATTTTGAGAGAATATGTTGATGTGTTTCTAAAAGATTTACCTGGACATCCTCTAGAATGAGAAATTGAGTTTCCCATTGATTTAATTCCTGGTTCAAGGCCTATATCGAAGACCCCTTATAGAATGGCCACTGTGGAACTAGTTGAACTAAAGAAACAACTAGAGGAATTGAGTAATAATGGATTTATTCTCCCTAGTGTTTCTCCATGGGGAGCCCCTGTCCTTTTTGTTAAGAAGAAAGATGGATCTATGAGGTTATGTATCAACTACAGGGAAATCAATGCTATGACAATAAAAAACAAGTATCCCCTACCTTTCATTGATGATTTATTTTACCAACTACATGGAGCTAAATACTTTTCAAAGATTGAACTTTGATTTGGATACCATAACTTGTGTCTGAAGAAGGAATATATTCCAAAGACAGTATTTTGAAAAAGTTACGGGCATTACGAGATTACAGTAATTCCTTCTGGATTGACTAATTCACCCTCTGTATTCATGGATCTAATGAATAGAGTTTTCAAGGAATATCACAATGATTTTGTGGTGGTATTTATTGATGATATCTTGGTATACTCCAAAAGCTATGAAGATCATGAAAATCACATGCACATTATCCTAAAGACTCTTAGAAGACATGAATTATATTGGAAGTTTAGTAAGTGTGGATTTTGGTTTTAGGAGATTTCTTTTCTTGGCCATATTGTCTCTAAATATAGAATCTCTATTGATCCTTCCAAGACCAAGGCAATCCACGAATGTCCTGCACCGATGAGTATAACTGAGGTATATAGTTTTACTGGTTTAGTAGGTCATTATCGACGTTTCTTCCATAACTTTTCCCAATTGGCTAACCCATTAACGAAGCTCACAGGTAAAGGGGTTAATTTTTTTTTAGACAAAAGAGTGTGAAGAATGTTTTGAAGAACTGATGAGAAGATTAGTCAATGCTCCTATATTGACTCTACCATCGGGGAATGATGGGTTCGTTATGTATAGTGATGCATCGAAGAAAGTAATTGGTTGTGTCCTTATACATAATGATAGGGTTATTTCCTATGAATCATGACGGCTAAAAATTCATGAGAAAAACTATCCTACTCATGATCTTGAGTTATCTGCTGTAATCATTGCTTTGATGATATGGATACATTATCTCTATGGTGAAAAAATGTGATATATATACCGATCACAAGAGTTTGAAGTACATTTTCTCACAAAAGGAAATCAACATAAGGAAAAGGTAATGGCTTTAACTACTCAAGGATTATGATTGCACGATACACTACCACCCGGGGAAGGAAAATAAGGTGGAAGATGCTTTGATCAGAAAGGATCATTGGGGTTTTTAACAAGATGATAGTTGAAAGGGATCCTATTTTCATGGATTTAGTAAAGATGGATATGGGAATCACCATGGAAGGTGAAACATCAATGCTCTTTCAAATGGATGCCAAACCATCTTTACTTGAAAGGATTAAGAGTTCTCAGACTGATAATGAAGAATTTCAAAAGAAGATTAAAGCTGTGAATGATGGGAGATTGATAGACATTGTGTATGAAGAAGGAATTTTGAAATTTGGGAAGAGACTTTGGGTTCCTGATATACCTGATCTGAAAAGGGAATTGTTAGATGATTCTCATAGCTCCAATTTCTCTATACACCCTGGGAGAACCAAAATGTATAGAGATTTGAAGGAACATTTTTGGTGGGACAACTTGAAGAGGGAGATTGCTGATTTTGTGTCAAGATGTATTGTTTGTCAACAAGTGAAAGCTGGAAGGCAACATCCTGGAGGAGTCATGCTACCTCTTCCATTACCGAAGTGGAAGTGGGACAATATTACAATGGACTTTGTCATGGGGCTACCAAAGACTCCTAGAAGGAATGATGCAATATGGGCTGCTGTTGATCGTCTTACCAATTCAGCACATTTTCGTGCAATAAGAGAAGATCTACCACTGTAACGTCTAGAAAGACTATATATTAATGAAGTTGTGAGACTTTATGGAGTACCCCTATCGATTGTTTCGGATCGTGATCCTTGTTTTACTTCATGATTCTGGAAGAGTCTTCAGAAGGCCTTAGATACTGAACTTCGTTTGAGCACTGCCTACCACCCTCATACAGATGGACAATCCGAACAGACTATTCAAACCTTAGAAGTCATGTTGTGATCATGCTCACTTTACTTTCAAGTATGTGGGATCAATATTTACCTCTGGTGGAATTTTCCTATAACAATAGCTTCCTTTCAAGTATTCGGATGGCACCATATAAAGCATTGTACGGAAAGAGATGTCGCACACCAACCTATTGGAATGACATTGGTGAAAGAAAAATCATTGGCCCAGAACCAGTGGAGGAAACGATGGAAAAGGTAAAGGTAATCCAAAACCACATCAAATTAGCTCAAAGTAGGTAGAAGAGCTATGACGATAATCGAAGGAAGGATTTGGAATTTCAGGTAGGATATCATGTTTTAATGAAGGTATCAGTATGGAAGGGAGTTATACGTTTCGGTAAGAAAGGTAAATTGAGTCCCCGGTACATCGGACCTTTCGAAATTCTAGAACGAATTGGTGTTGTAGCTTACCATTTGGCAATGCCACCAAAACTCTCCAATGTTCACGATATGTTCCACGTATCACTGTTGAGAAAATACATGCCTGACCCAATGCATGTACTCAACTATGAATAATTAGAACTAGAAATTGATCTGTCTTATTGCGAAGAGCCCATCAGGATTCTTGATACCAGAGAACAAGTGCTGAGAAACCGGATGACTCGTCTGGTAAAAGTTCTATGGAGAAACCATAAGATGGAAGAGGCAACGTGGGAATCTAAGGAACTTATGATGAAGAATAACCTGAGTCTTTTCATGAGGTAGTATTCTAGAAATTTTGAGGACGAAATTGTTTAATGGAGGAAAGAATGTAACACCCCAAGCTTCCATGGTATGCTTCTCTTTGAATAATACAGTAGCGTGTGTTATACGCAACTTCGAGTTCTAAAACACACCACAACCAATAAAACTAGCCGTTATGAATAGTAATACCCAATTTTTGAATTTTTATAAATTTTATCATTCAAAATGGACTTCATTTTTGGATTCAGAATATCGAAATTTGCTTGGGCTGAATTTTTGGTATTTTTCAGAAAACATTCAATTTTCGATTAATAGTGAAAAAAACTGAGTTACAGTTTAAAACAGATTTTTTATTTGAATAATTATTTATTTTATTTAAATTTAATTAAGGTCAAAATTGATACATAATACCTATATAATTTCAATGTAATTTATTGATCTTACTTTATAATAATTTTAGATATATAAAAATTTTATGGAAATTTTCACCGTCTTTTACCCACCTCCTAGGAGAATTTGGAAATTCACATAAAACTTAATTTTACGGCTTCTCTGAGTGGAATTTCAAAAATATGAGAGACATGGTTAAAATCAAGGAGTAAAATGTGGTTCGACAAGATACAAATAATTTTTGGTGAATAGTAACTTTTGCTTTTATTTACCACGGTTAAAAGTAAATAGGGTAATTAAGGGTAAAAATGATATTAATATTACCCTAACACATGTCCTAATTCTATTGGACAAGTGTATCTTGACCAAAAACAGCCTAATGAATAAAATATTATCATTTAGGTCCACTTGGATTATATTAGGACATTTATTATTGTTTAATTCAAAGAAGATTTAAAAGAGTTAAAATCAATGTTTAATTACAAAACCATTTTTAATATAGGGTTATACATAAGATAATTAAGATTATAAAATTTCATTAGAAAGATAAAAATATTTCCTACATAATGGTATTTTATTTATAATTTTTAGACATTAAATAATTTAAGTTATTTATGGCAGAGTGGTGATACAGTAATTACCTAATTAATGGAATATTAAACTAATTGATAATATAAATATCAAAAAATATTAAATTTGAGGCTTTTTATGAATTCCAATAATTTGATATTTTAATATTACATATTATGATTGGTTATAAAAATTTTGTTCGAAGTAATAATGCTGTTATGAAATTATCAAAAACAAAATACCCAATAGTGTCAAAACTGACATAAAAGAGTTTTTAAAACAAATATTATATTATCAATTGATATTATATTCCTAAAAATCTAACATTCGGACAAAGGGCTTATATAATGATATTTGTATCATTAATGGACCACTTGGGGTTCATTTAGAGGTATATAGTAAGTTTATTAACTATATAATTTTAAATTACAAAGAGACATGGTAAATGTCAAACTATCTAACTAAGAGTTAAATATAAATGATAAGGTTAATATAGTGACCCAAACCTGTCTAAAATATATTGGTTGAATGGATTTCTGCACATCACCACCTTAACCTTTATATAATCCACTTTGGAGCCATTTGAAACCGAATATGAATTTATTATAAAATAATGTTTCTAGCTTTTCCAAAGGTGCCCCTCACCCCTCTTATAAAAGGACACTCCCCCATCTCTCTAATTCACACCTTCAAAGCCTCTTGGATCGGGCAAAAACTACAAAAAATATCCTCTCAACTTCCCTTAATTCAACCTAGAGGCATTAGTTTGATCATAAATCCAACCTATGGAGCTTTTTTAATCAAATCAAAAGGAAGAACCCGAAAAAGAAGTAATGTTTTCACCACCATCTTTCAAGTTCCTTTTTTCTTCAACTTCTTATTTATTTGGTATTATAATTCTAAAATAATAAATCTAGTGTCTTCTATATACTGTGATGTTATTATAAATATGGTACATCCATATTCAGTATTTTATCCATCCTTTGAATGACATGTCACCATACGTGTGTACGTACGGCTTATCGTCTCCACATCATGGTGTAATTGTTATTCAAAACATTATTATTCAGATGGGTATAATAATGATGTGTAATTCATGTAAATATTAAATATAAAATGATAATTATTCTGTATATATGATATTATATCCTATTATTTAATATTTTAATATCAAAAGAGTGATATTGTCGCTCGTGTGTACGTACGGACTACCGCCTCCACGAACGCGATGAGATTCATTCCCCATCGTATCCATTCAAGTTTAATTATCATTTGATGATTAAAAATAATGTTTAAGGACTTGATATCGTTCTGGATATTAATAAGATACAACCTATCCATAACAAACACATCTTATGTAACAAAACAAATAAATAAATGAGTAATTTAACACCCGAAACGACGATAATACTTAGATATTATTGAAAAAGAAATGTTAAAAGATCATATGTCATATCATATTAATGTATATAATTCTTGTATAATTTAAAAACAATTATTTCACCATTATACATGAGGTTAACCTATCCTTAATCAAGGAAAAGTACAAGTTAGGGGTTTATTTCACAATCTCTTCATTATCCGAGGTTGTTTATACGTAATTATCTACTGGGACCTCTTTATCATCCACATCCATGTTTCTTAAATATGTATTTCAAATAATTCTTAATATTTTACATACTATGGGTTAATTTAATTTATACCCTTTTTTACTTTTTATAATAATTTTATAGAGGAATCTTTCTGTCGTTTTCCAAACAATGTCATTTTTAACCTTTTCAACAGAATCAAGGTAAGAATGTATTTTTTAACTTCTAAGGTGGGTGTAGCTATTTTCCACCATTATATAATCTTCTAATATTCCCTTTCAATATTATAAGAATATTTTCAATGTAAATGTTTTCTTTTATAATTTTGTGACTTTTAAATGATTTCAAAAAAAGAGTTATTTCTCTCAAATAGTTTTGATTTCATCTATGTCAACATCCTTTGATGGATTTTAAGCTTATTTGAAGTTTATTTATTATGATACAAAACTTCAATATTTTATTGAAGGTTTTGTGATATTTTTGACTATGGATGTGTTAATTTTAAACCATTTATTGTTTATAGAGAATGTGTTGACATTTCGTATGCTAGTTTTCATACGGATGAATATTTTATGTTTAAACCTGCTCATATGAGGAATGCATTGGACATAATAAGTGACGGGTGGATCCCTATATATCTCCTTGATGCATAGGTAGGTCTCATTAGACAACTAGTGTTTTGGAACAAGGCCTTGACAAAATCTTATTTGTAGTCTTGGCATGAGGCCTTTGGCTATGTGGTTATGATAGTCTGGTATTATGCATTCCATCATTATGAAAGTAGATATTGATATTGCATGTGATTATTCTACTAGTAGAATATCCATGTGAATAAGTAAATGGAATTATTTAATTTTACCTTTTCCAAATTATACTTAAGTTCACATTTAAAAGGCATTTGTTTTACTTATACATTTCCTTAAATGTTAATGCTTATTTATGAAAGTTTCACTAAATTGTTATCTTTACTGGGCATTTGAGCTCACCCCTTTCTAGGTTTTTTTCCAGGATGTAAAGAAGTATATTATGAATTAATTTCAAGGATAGTATAAGGGTATATGACTGTGGAGGCAAGATTTTGTTGTATTTTTCACTTTATTATGTAATGTAAACTTTATAGAATGTATCTAGTGTTTTCAAGGCTATTATACTAATCGGTCTTTCGAGATTTCATCTTTTGTGATCATGATAATGTTTTGTAATAATTCATCGAGTCTAGGAAACTAGGGTCGGGGAATTACATATGCCGGACATTCTGAATCATTTTTTCATGGCCTCTGCCAAGACATCTACTGAATAAGGGCTTGGCCAAAATCCATATCACATTGGGAAAGGCGTCGACCAATTCCGCGTCTAGTTGTCTTATGAGACCTACCGATGCATTGAGGGGCTATTGTGGGCCCCACCCATAACATAATTAGTCCAATGCATTCCTAATATGAGTGGGGATCAACATAAACAACATATACATTCTTATTGAAACTATCATATGAAATGTAACTAACTTTCCCCAATTATTAAACATAAAACACTAACCATTCAGAATAATATGGTGAATGGTTTTAGGATAGATCATCCATAATAAAGATAGTCATAATCAATTAAATAAAATATTCTATATGACATAATAAATGATTTACCACAACAATACATAATAATCAACAAGAGTGTTGAATCAAACGAGAATAATCATCTAAAATCATTAAGAAATTCTTGTGATAAATACTCTTTTATTTTGAAAAGAGGGGTTCTTTTGGAAAAATATTTTTATAAAACTAGAAGTAAAGTAAGATAATATTTCATGATAAAATCAGAATTTTTAGATGGATAATGGTTTCCAAAAATAGATTATAGCTTTCCCTTGAAAATAGATCTGAATTTGATAAGTTCCTTTGTATAAGGCCCGTATTTTTTGAAACAGTTCTGAGAGCTTCATTTAAAACATGTAACTATCCTAAATATTGGGAAGGATTAAGGTTGGTGTAAATATATTTAATAATAACACATAATTTAATAGTAGTAAATAACAATACATAAGAATTTCATCGAGGTAATTACATAATGAATGTATCCCGAATGAAAATGGAAGTTCAGGTGGAAAATCCCTTACCTTAACTCCAAACGTGTACCACTCTTGTACATAAGCTCCTGGAATATGAAATTATACATGTTAATAACTTATTTAAGAACCTATTATATATGTATATATTTTATCATAATTCCGGTTAGTTCATTTTTGTATTTATTAATTAGTTATGGTATTGACTTTCGTCGTTCCGGAGTGTCCGTTTCTTTTCTTTTCATATTCGGTTCACTTGTTTTTATGTAATGAAGTGTAATGGATGTAAATATCCAAAATTTAAATTATATATTATTTATGAACATAAATATTTGTTATTGTTCATTTATATAACTTGGTTACATGGAACGAAGTTGAATTATCATATAGAACTTTAATGATAATTATTTTGGTTAATTTGTTGGTTTTGATTACAAGGAACTCATTTTTATTTATAACCTAATACCATTTGAAAAAAGGGATTACAGAATCTTAAATAGGTTATATTATATATAATAATATGGTTCAACCATAATAATAATGGTTTCATGTCCAAAATTTATAATGATAAAAGAAATTGAATGTCCATCATCCTTGAATGTGTTAAATGGACACATCTCAGATGGTGTTCCTGCTACTAGTATAAAAGAATGTAAAAAGGGGAAGATGATGATAACATATTCCACTAGAATGAGAACATTACATTACATATAAGGTAATATGGTCAGCACAAAATTTCGATAAAGATAGGTAAGGAATCAAATGAACTTGAAAGGAAAGACAAAGAATTGAAAAGAGGAATTTACCTCTTGAACTAAACTTCCTTGAGAACCTCATTAAGGGAGTGGTATTGGTATTTTAATGAGAGAAAAGATTTTTGGACTTGGGAGAGGAGGTTGAGAGGGTATTTTTCTAGAATTTGGAGAATGCACAAGGCTTTAGAGGAGTGAAGAGAAGAGGTAGTGGTGGGGGGTTTTATAGTGGAGGAGAGGGGTAAATATTGAATATTTAATTCATTTTTGTATTATTTCTCTCAAGAAAACCAATAGCATTGTTTCATGTGACCTCTAATAGTAATAATGGAATGTTATTTCGAACCAAGTGGCCTAACATCATCCTTTCATCGCCTATTATGTAGTAAATCCTGTATTTAGAATTTATCGTATTTTACTATTCATCAAAAATTCTAGAATTTCAGAAAAATCTGAAAAATTCACCCCTACCATTTTTCGACATTTAGGATTCAAAAGTTAAGTCCATTTTTTGAAAAATAATTTTCTAAATATTATTAAATTAACTTTTAAGTAAAATAATACTTGATTCAAAGATTAACAGTTCTAATTCTACAACTACTTCTTTATCACAATGAAAAATTATCCAAGATGTTATTATCTTCTAGCCTTATGAAAATAAAATAATAATAAAATTTACTATTCATTAGGGTCATATTACTATTCATATTACTATTCATAAGGGTATGTTACTATTTACTAAAAATGAAGTTTGTTATATCGGACTCCAAATGACTTACTGAACACAACTCTAGATGACCATTTTTTGAAATTCAAAACACAGAAGAGGAAAAGGTTTGTTTTAATGGATATATTATAAATTTTCATTCAATGTTTATTTTCAAAACCTTGTGATGTTACACTGGGGAGGAGTAGTTCCAAGTAGTTAGTCTAGGTTGTATGTAATGTTTGAAGCCTATGGGGAAATGAATTCCTCTAAGGCCTATGGTCTATATAATACTTATGCCTATTGGCCTTGTAAGGCTTCCACCTCACCCCTTCAAAGGTGGACTATCAAAAATCAATAAAATATGAAGGCCTTCGGGCCATTGGAGGAAATATATGAAAATATCATAATGTGTGAAGAAAAATTATAAGTGAAAAAATAGGATGTATACCAACAAATGAATATGTCATTAGCCTATTAGACTTTATACTTAAATATAAGAGATAAAATCAATGTTGAATATCCATGTGGTGAAGAATCGCCATCTGAAAATGATGAAAAATGTCTCAATAATCTTGTTGATTCCTAAAATTATATATGAATGAAAATTTATTCAATAGATCATACTATAAATGTAACTATGATATAAAAGGTAATTCAAGAAAATAGTTGAAAATGATGATACCACCAATGAAATAATTTTCTATAAATATAAAAGAAAAAGACACATATGTGATGATTTTTTCAAGTTTAAGTATAAGAAGAAGTATGAGGACAATGTAAAATAGTATAAAAAATGCATGAATTCTATTTGGAGTGACTCTAATGATAGATCAAAAGATTTATACTAGACTATCAAATATATAAATGAAAAATATAATATGTTTGTCATGACAAAAGACTTCTAAGGTATTAATTATTTTTCTTGAATTTCATGAATATATTTCCAATCCTTGTGATATAAAAGACAATATTAAAAATTAGTCTTGTGATAAATTTTCAAAATACAATAATATGTTATAATATACAATTAATTAATTTAAGGATAAATATAAAAGTTTAATGAAGCCGCATGCTATGTCTTTTCACATTAAATTCACTCATACTGTAGATATGGACAAAAATTCACAAATTCATAGAGAAAATAATGAGGTAAAATTGAAATTTTTTTAATAAATGAACTATTTGGAGAAGTTAAGCAATAGAATAAAAACTCTTACCTATATTATTTGAAAATATATAAACCTAAATAGAGTACATGAATTTGGTAGAATCCTTGATAGAGGAAAATACATATAAACAAATATATACCGAGTTCTAGCTTAATTTTTTTTTATAATAATTCTTATTATAATGGACTTGATAATATTTTTATATCTATAATTCAATGTTAAAATTATAGGAAACCAATAAAATAGGTATGAATTAAATGATCTTATATTAATAACATATCTGAACCCAAGAAAATATGGGTACCAAAATCATTTAGAACCTACTTATATTTTATAGGAAACCTAATTCAAAAGTTCAAGTAAAAAATAATGATATATAGATATTATTTATTCCCAACATATGACTGGGTACAAATCAATCATCAAGGACCTAATAAAATTTAATGGTGTACATGTTGAATTGGGTTACAATTCTAATGTAAGAACAATAATGCTCAAAAAATTGGTAACTCAAGTATAGTTCTAATTTGTAAAGTTATATTCATAGATAGATTAATGTATAATCTTTTATAATTTAAAACAGTTTTTTATGATGTATTTCATGTTATATTTTAAAAGATATATGTATTTTCAATTAAATTTATGTCCTAATTTTTATTTCTATGAGAAATAATAAGGTTTATACTTTTGATTTGTATTATTTTTTCTCTAAAAAAAGAGATATATGTTAAAAGAAAAATGAATAATGGATTTGGAATAGTATACTAGGTCATTCAAATATACACACATTTTGATAGCTTTCTAAGAATGTATTAGTTAATTATCTATCTAAATTAGAATTACCAATAAATAAATACTCAATTTTTTCAAAATGGAAGACAACCCAAAAATAATTTAGACCCAAAGAAAAAACATTAAAACATATCATCCTTTACATTATGATTACATGATACTTTTTAGACCTTATATAGTTTATAGATTATAAGGAAAATTTTATGCCAATGTTATTTTGTGTGATTATTGAATATATGCATTTGTGTTTTTCATTGCTCCAAAAATTGATTCTCTTTTCTATTTTTCTAAATATGTTAAATATGTATAAAAAATTACTAGATATAGAATTAATAACTTATAATGTGTTCATGGTTGCGAGTTTGAAAAAAAAATTAAATTGATTATGACTGTATAATGGCTATAATAATAACATACATTCTCTAAGTATCCCACTATTCAATGGTGTTGTATATAGAAGCAATAAAACACTCAAAAAAATATCTCTGACCATGCTCAATGACTATAATTTAACCATTTATTCTTTTGGGAAGAATCTGTGAAAATAGATTTCAATATAATTAATATATTTTTTTGACCACTTTTATGGAAAACACCCCATAAATTATGTAAATGTAGAAAAAAGTAAATTATATTATATTTTTTGGTTCTAAAGTATTTATACTCGATAAAAAATAAAATTTAGACAAGTCTACATCTGAATGTAATAATTTAATTTTCCATGGATATTCTACAAACCATATTTAATATTGTGTATTTGATAAAACTAACATGATTGTGGAAGAATATGACCATTTAAAGTATTACAAAATAGTTCCACATGAGTCTAAGACATGTTTAGAAAATCTCTTGGATGATATTTCCAACATAGATTTAATTTCATAAACTAGTGTAATTTCTAGGAAACATGTAGAACAACCACCCAACATATATCACCATGAACTATAACTTGTAGATGAAAAAAAACATACAACACATCTATCAACAGAGCTATTATGAATAAAACATATCACTAATTTTATGTTTATGTTGTAGAAATTTATGAAAGGACATGGAATAGAGTTTCTCCTAGAAACTAGGTTGAAGATAATGATTTCATGAAATAGCGTGAACCCAAGAACATAAAAGAGTAAATTGATCGTTAATAATAGGGAATGAAAATTAATGAAAATTTAATCTGTTTAAAATAAATACAATTTGGCAAGTAATTGACATGACCAATAACCACCTAACTATTGGACCTAATTTTTTTTATAAACAATGTTAATAAGTCAGGTACTATTGATAGAAATAAATGTGGCCTTTTTTAAAATGACATTGTCATCAAGATGGTGTTGACTATGATGAATCCTTTTCATCGGTTTCTATACATGAATCAATCAAAATTTTCCTTCCTTGGTAGAAAATGTGGATCATAAATTTTATAAAAATGATATTAATAGTGAATTTATAAATGTTTATATAGTTGATGATTTTTTTAACAACCTCTAGATTCCAAAATACTCAGTTTATAAAATCATGTTCTTAAATTAACAAAATCATTATATGGTTTGAAATATTATCGTAGAGCTTTGTATGATAGAATAATATCTCGTTTTATTTCAAAAGATTTTACAAAAAGATAAATAAACCTACTTTATTAAATAAATAAATATCATATGATGCTTTAGTAGTAAAATTATATATTGAGGATGTCATCTTTGGATCTTCAAAAAAATTTCAGTGTACTTAATTTTAAAAAATTAATGAAAGTTTATCTGAATTTTTTGATGTGTGAACATATAATATTTCTTGAATTTATTATTTATAAAAATAAGGAATGAATAATATTAAATCAAATAAATTACACTAAAGATATCTTGAAATGTTTTGGTATGAATTGTACTAAGGGTAGTGATACTCCCTTGAGTGCATGTTTAATGTTCGACCATAATGAAACTAGGAATCATGATTATAAATCCAGTTATTTGGGTATGATTGGAAGCTTACTATACTTTCCTACAATCTTAAATGATATAATGTAAAGTGTGTTAATGTGTGTTAATTTTTAATTTTATAAAAATGAGTCACATTTTATTTAAGAGAAATAATTGTAAAACACGTCAAAAATACAACCAAATTAGTATTTTTTTTCTTCCAAAGGACAAGGAATTTATTTAGTATTTATTCAAATAATAATTCTATTTTTTTCAGTTTGATTGAAATAGAAATTCTGTAACTTGTACCCTTATTGTAATGTCTCTAGTTTCATAGTGTTGTAGGAAAAAACACTATTTCATTATTCACTACTAAACCAAAGTACAAAGCTGTAGCAATTTGTTGTTCATAAAATTTTTTTATGAAACATACATTACTAGTCTATAGATATCAATTTTGAAATTTCCTTATAAAATTTAGTTATAAAACTGTGAAAAATATTTCTTTGAATCTTATATCACATTATATAATAAATAATATTGATAAAATACATCACTTTATGATAGATAAATTTCAAAAAGGTTATATAACTCTTAAATTCATTGGTACAAAACATCAACATGCTAATATAATTGCAAAAAAAAAACAATGAGAGAAAAAATTATATCATCCATGATATGGTTACAATATATTATATCTAATTTTTTTAATTTATCTTTATTTTTAATTTATTTTTTAAACAGTTTTTCATTAGATACATTATGGAAGAATCCAAGAAGTATGGTTTACATATTCAGTATACGAATCGTGATTTTTTTTCATACGGTCGGTATACCTTCTATGACGAGTTGTTCATGCAGTTTTCATATTTACTATGTCCACATACCCATGTGGTCCCTATACCTACCATGATTATTCATACACATTGTCACTTATACCAACTATTAAAATTTCATTCATGTGGTCATTAGACCTAACATGAATTCATAGGCTGTATTCCTCCATATTTATATTACAATAAATCCATGGTCTACAAACTAGCTGTGTATGTTTTAATTCATGTAAATATATTTTTTGGAAACCTTTTGGTCGTATTTAACTTATGTTTAATTGTTTTTTATTTCATAAATGAATAAAGTTGATAGATAATCAAAAAAATTAGTCCATCTAAATATTTTCCTCAAAATATCTCCAAATATTTTGAATCCTTTCATTCAATTGAAGACATGGTTTCTTTATCTCTCATGTTATCTCTCTCTCTCTTCAACACGAACCATCTAGTTTCAAACCACTCTCATGAACATGAATCTTTTTAGAAAAAAA
The DNA here is from genome assembly GCA_963277665.1 of Viscum album. Classification (NCBI taxonomy): domain Eukaryota; kingdom Viridiplantae; phylum Streptophyta; class Magnoliopsida; order Santalales; family Viscaceae; genus Viscum; species Viscum album. Next base: position 283,243,377 of record OY728141.1, read on the forward strand.
ACCACATTGAAAATTATAAGGTTGAATCAGGTGTTGGAATATGTATTCCATGTTCACTCACCTCCTTGGAAGAAGTTGACGAATTCAAAACCCATATCAAGTTAAGTGGTGGAGTTGATAAATCGGTATTTGGTTGATCATTTGGTATCTTATAAAAAGAATATTTATTTTTAGTGGTTTCAATCGAGAAAATCACTTATCATAGATGTGATTTTATGTTCATGGATGGAGAACATTTTTAAAATATATTTCTTATCAATTCTACCCAAATATTATAGAGTTTTTTTATGAACTACTATAATTTTTTCCTACAGAGAAAATGGGAATTTGTATGACAAAAACTATTAGAAAAATACTATAATTCACTTATAAGGAATATGAAAATTTATTTAATTCTTTTATAATGATTAATATGAGGATTAATAGAGTTCATATCAAATCAATCATAATCTATTTTAGTTTTCTAGTAACATAGAACATAAAATTGTAAATGGAACCCCCATGAGAAAACTAGCTGTTGAGGAAGGTGGTGAATGACAATTGATTCTAATGTTTATCAAATTGTCGATTTTTCTATGTAAAGATGATTTCAGAATCCTGATGCATGAGTATATATTTTTATTATTTTTAATGACAAAAGTTTTTCATATTAATATGTTCAAATATATCATGAGACATAATTTTTGTGGTTTAATCCTACGTCATAGTTTATTTCTTTATCATACCCTATACTTATTTCATCCATGTAAGATTTTAATGAGTTAATTATTCAAGGATGGGAATGGATATCTTCAACATATGTTTTCTTCCTTACATAGAATAACTAAAAGTAAATTAATGTTAATTAGAACACTATGTAAAAGTAATGGGTAGCTAACTCGGGAAATATGTATGAAAATTTTTATCCACTAAAGAGTCTTGTTAGACCAAGGGGTCTTGTGGATCCATGTATTGGACCTGATGATGTGGCTTATTATTTTGAGCAGGATGTGGTTTTGGGTATATAAGAATTGGAATTAGAGGGAGATTAATAATAATATTATAAAGGAGATGAGGATGAGATATTTGATTTAGATGAGAAAGAAAGATTCACTCATGATGGTAGTAAGGAAACCTCGCGATCAATATCCTTTGGACCTCCTACTTATCATCTTCCATCCCTATTTCATGTAGAAGTACATTTCATAGATGATCGAGTTGGCACATATATATCTATTAGTGGATATATGATAGAGTTGGATGAATTTTTTGTCTCTAATGATGGTATTTTATGTGGTTCCCTTGTATTTTAATGTAAATCTAATAATCCAATAATATAAGCATCTTATAAGAGAGATAATTCTTCTGGATCTATTTTTATGGGATAGATAATTAAAATATTGATGATGAAAATCTAGGAAGTTCACTAGGATATGGTTGAACTACCATCCCTTTATCATCAAGAGTATTGGAATCATCTCTCATTTCTTATATAGATATTCAATAGAATCATGAGTTATCAAATTTTATACCTTTAATTGACCATATAATGCATGATATCATTATTATAACATCAACCAAGGAAGGTGAAGATATTGAGCATATAAATTCTCATGTTGAGGATGTTGAATGTGGTGATCCTACTATTCATGTGGAAGAATTGTATGTTGGTACTATAATTTTACATCATTAATATACAGATAAATAAGTAGAGGTTATAATAGAGATAGATCATAGGCATCAGTATTATGATACATCTACCTCTATCTCTATTACATAATATGTTAAAAATAATGATCTTAATTAATTCAATTTTGATAATGTGGTTATTCTAAATGAAGCATTTTTTATTTTTGTTAATTATATAGAGACTTCTAGTGAAGAGAATACTAGAAGTTATGTTATGCTAATGATTTATTGACATATGCAAAACTTTAATCTTGAGAAGAATTTTATAAAATACTAGATTAATGATCATAAACAATATTTGGTTCTCTATAGGCTAACTATTCTAATATGATGTCACATCGAGTCCAAAGGGTTTTGAGTTTAGTCTTTTTTACTCCATTTATGGATCCTTTTAATCAATTCTTTGTTTATGAGAAAGTTATAAAACATATATGGGATGAGTTAAAGGTTATGTTGGATGAGTTTATAAGGACTAAGGGGATATGTTTGTTATGGTTTTTGAACACATTATTGAAAAACTATGGTATCTGTTAGAGAATATTCTATGACTTTTTTTCAATACTGAGAAACAATTAATATTCATATAGGTATCTAACTTAGATGAATTGTCACAAAATCAAACTAAAAGGTGTTTCCTAGAACTATTTCCTTGGATCTAAATATTCCATATTTGACCAAAAATTTCATGTTACATGTTAAAAGGCTCATGTCTTTGACTCTAGCTTTGGAAGAATTCTTAGAGAAGATAGGTTATTTTATTCTGGCTTTGGATTATGGTTATCTAGTTTTGATTTACTTGACCAGGTTGGTAGATTTTTTCCTATAAACATCTCATAATTTTTTCAATGCTCCACAATCATTCCCTATATCTACATCTCAATATTATACATCATGTAACATTAATTATTTTCGCTAATGTTCTTAGAAATATCTCAATCACATTGCTCCAATGTATATTTCTGTAGTCAATGGTGACCCTACATCCACCTATGCACCTCAAACTATGTCTACCCATACATATAAATACAAAGGAAAGGATCATATCCTACCTTTATAGATGTGGGATGTACCAAACATGGATTCTTCCTATAATTTCTATTTGGGAAATTTTATAAACCTTTTCGTAACTCAATTACGATATATCAATAAAATATATTCTTTTATTCTCATTTTTCATTTATCACATTTCTTGTAATTTTCTTTTTTTCTCACTATTTCATTATCCAACATGGGGTAGTAAATGATAAATTAAAATAAACTAAATTCATTGTCAAATCAATATTTTAGGGACTTACTATACTACTACTTCAGTTCTCTACTAATATAAGTTTTTTATTAAAATGATTTCATTTTATATGTCATGATTTTTTATCATCAAATGGGGTGAGATTGTTGGATTAGACAATATAATTCTTATTTTTATAATCCAAAATCATTTTATAATGTTTTTTATAAATTTCATGTCTTCTGTTAGTAAATGATTTCTAGATATACCTTCATTAATGGATAAGTGTATAACATTACATGACAAACTACCTTATGTGTAATGTGCACACTGTGTATTGAATATGAACATATCATTATAAAGAATCAACTAACAGTAGGGATAATCAACCTACTATGTGAAAAGGAAAAAATTATCTAAATCTTATACTTAGTATATTTGTTTTTTTATTTACCACATAATTATATGTACTTATATTGAGATAAATGAAAAGTATTATGATGAAAATAAGTTATAGTATGATATCATGAACCTACAACATGTCCAAATGGACTGACTGCATGAAAAAATAAAGTAACCATGACATATTTTCATTCCAACTTACCATGCTAATTGACCACGAGCTCAACTAAGTGAGTTTTATGTTATGATATACTTATATATCTATTTTATAAGTGGAATCATTTTTAAATCTCCAAAATCCAATTTTGAAACATTTATTGAATTTTTAGTTCATTTAAGTATTCATTAATGATTCCCCAAAGGATAATTAATGTTGAAGTTATTTTTAGAATTGAAAATATATTGTGTGAAACATATATATATATATATATATTTATATATAATAAAAAAATGAACCTGTAAGTGATATCTTGCCACATAGAGGATTCATTCAGAACAATTCATGACACTCTATTTTCCAAAAGATTATTTGTGTCTTATTCAACCTCCATTGAAAGAAAAATACAAGTAATCTTGGAAAACAATTCCTATATTTTTATGCACCTCATATTCTCATCTCTAATACATTTCTATTTTAGTTTTTTCTTCACATTCAAGTTGTGTTATGTATTATAATGTTTATTTATAAAACACTATTTATTTTGATTAATTGAATAGTTCTTGACACACTCTCTCAATATTAATCAATCGTTTCCCCAAAACTACTATGGAAGAGGTTTTCTGTGTCCTTTAATATTTTTTTCCATTTTAATAACTATAGATTAAGATTTAATACCAGACTATCCGAGAACAGTTTTTTGTAAAATCATATCAAGGTTATGGATTAGTTTATTTTATAATAAACACATAGTAGTGGATTATTTCCAAGTTGAGGAGAGTTATTCATGGATTTAGACTAAAAAACTTTTTTAAAATAAAAATGTTTGGTATTTGCTAGTTTTTTAGATGTTTTTAAAATCAGACTAGATTTAGTTATATAATTTATTAAAAAAACATTAAACTATTAGTTTTTTTAACTTGTGTTATATATATTGTTTTCTTATAAGTAAATAAGTTTCAATAGTTAGAATAAATTTTGAAAATTATTTTTAGCTAAGTTTCGATGGAGCTGTTGAGAACATTTTTGAATGGAATAATTATATAATTATACTTTTTTAGTAAACATTCCATATTTTATAAACTAGTTAATTTATGATATAAAATATTTTTTTAACTCATATATAATAGAACCTATATTCACACCCTCATAATTTTTCCATCGATACCAACACACAAAAAACCAAAAACAGCTAAAACCATTACAAACAAAAAATCAAAGAAAGATACAAAAATATAATCCATAAAAATTATTAAACAACCCAATAATATAGTTAAAAACTATAAGAAATCTATAAAAATACATTCATTATTTATATAACAAATAAAAAATCACAAACAACTACCAAAAATAGAAAAAAAACATTAAAATATGAAAAACCTAAACCTTAGCCAAAAACATGAATCCCTAAAAACCCTTAAGAACTTATAAACCATCAAAAAACTAAAAAAACATATAAAAAATTAAAATAAATTAAAAAATACAGAAAAGAAATTTCCAAACACAATCTGTAACAAATAATAAAACACCCTTAATATCATAAACTCACAAGAAAGCCATAGAAATTACAAATAAAAAATAAAAAAATTATAAAATATATTTAAAAAAACAGATAATCTCTAAAACCTAAACCATAATCCCTAAACCTTAATCCTTATACCCTAAAACATAATACTTAAACCCTGAACACTAAATCCTAAATCCTTAATCTGAGAAACCTAAAAAAACATTAAACCCACATAAAACATTAAAAAATCGTTAAACCCCCTAAAACCTATAAAATATTCTTAAAAATCCATAAAAAATAATCAAACTATACTTAATATAATAAATATTTAAATCTAGAGGTTCAAAATGTAAAACCGATAAAAACACTAAAAATTTGAAAAATGATGGATGTTGAACTGTATACCCAAAATAATACACACTATGCCCTGAATACTAATCCTTAGATATATAATCATAAATGGTAACAACAAAAAATTAACCACTAAACCCTAAAAAATGAAAATAAACATCAAAAACCATAAAAATATGAATAAATAACTTTAAAAGCCTTTCAAACCATCAAGATCCTAAAAACCATTAAGAACATAAACTCTAAATAGCTAATAGATCTCTAAAAACCATAAATCCCTATGAAAACATATGAAAACCTAAACCTAAAAAATACCAATTAAAATAAAAGATAATTATTAAAACACTAAATACCCTCTAAAATCAATAGCCGATAACCCTAATCCCTAATCCCTATATCATAAACTATAAACACTATATTTAAAAAAAATAATCAAAAAAAAATATAATTAAAAACAATAAACAATTTCAATAATTAAATCATAATACTAAAAAAATATTATAACAGCCTTAATAAAGACATTAATAAAACATGAAACCCAAAAAACCATACAAAAACCATAAATACCAATATAAATATTAAGGTATTTTTGATAACCTAATATCACAAACCCCAAAACACTATACCAAAAATATTAAACCTGATAATCTAAACACCAAACCCTATTCCATAATTCCAATACATAACAACTAAAACAATAAACCCTAATAACAAAAAAATAAATTGAAACAAAACCAATAACTCAATTATAAGTCCAAAATCATTAAAAAACATAAAAACATAGTATTTATAATATATAATAACAATATAAAAAAATAAAAACCTTTTGAAAACATTAAAATCATAATTCATGAAAAAATAACACAGGACCATAAGAAGAACTAAATAATCCAAAAACCCAATATCCCTAAACCGATCCTTGAACCCAAAACCCAAATTTACTAAAAACCCCATCAAAACCTTAACAAATAGTAAAACAGTAAAAACCCTTAAAAATTCATTAAAAACAGAATCACTAGAACATTCTAAAATAACCCTTAAATGGAAAATAAACACATAAGAAAAAATGAAAAACATTTTCCCAAAAAAAAAGCATAAAGAACAATAAAATGACTAAAACCAACACAAAAAAATTAAACCATAATCCATAGACCAATTACATAAGCAATAAACCCTAAACCCTAACTCTTTTTGAAAAATTTTAACAAATATTAGAACATCAATTTCCTAAAAACCATTGTAATAATGAAAAAAAAATTACCCATAAAACCCTTGAAAAGATAATCTATAAAAAATAAAATACTAACCATAATAACAAAGACACCCTATGAAAGCATTGAAAAACATAAAAAAATTACACTAAGCACCCATTAACAAATTCAAAATAGGATTTAAAACCATAAAACCACTACATTATAAACCATGAACCCCAAACCCAAATCCTTAAACCATAATCCATTAAAACTAAACCCTATAAATTCATAGAAAACCATAAATATCATTTAAATCATTATAATAAAATGAAACAATTAAAACCCTCAAAACCATTTAAACACCATCCCAAAATAATTCTTAAACAACTATAAAACCCTAAAAAACATTAAGAATATAAATAAATATAATCCTTGATAAACATAATAAAAATATAAATAAACATGAAATGGGAAAATGAGCCTTAAAACATATAAATACCAAACCTTAAACCAAGAACACTAACCCCTTCATATACTATTAAAATAATAAAAACTTCAAAAACACAAATACCATTAAAACCCAAAAAAACCATAAAAATACAAAAAAATTACGTTAAAATGAAAATAAATAAATAAAAATACAACATCAACCTCAAAATAAATAGAACCCAAATAAATAAATTAAATTATTACCATTTAAAAAGGTTATAAAATCAAAAATAATAATATAAATTATATAATATCTCAAATACCTTAAATCATATACCATATAATGAAAACCCTAAACCAAAAAACCCTTAACCCTTAACCCAAATAATTAAACTTTATACCCTAAAATCAAAAATCATAAAACCATAAAAATAATAAATTACCATAAATCCCTAAAAATAAATTTTAAAAACATCAATAAATTATTAAAACACATTCATTTAAAATTACTTAAAAACATTAAAAAAATTAAAAACAAAAATCCATAACATAAAAACCCTAAACAAAATATATTCAATGTATGAATAAATATAAAGAATGCTAAACAGGAAAAAAACCCTAAACCATAAACCATATATGCTAAACTAGAAATTAAAAAACCAAAAAACCATCATGTTTCTAAAAATATTTATAGAACTGAAAAGAAGCACTTAAAACCTAAAAAATAAAAAATATTGACCCAATATAATTATTTAATTGACTTTAAAACCATAAAACCACATAAATACTATAATAAGGATTTACATGAAATCCATCATAAAATTCATAATTAACAAAACAAAATCTCAAAAAACTAAAAACCACAAATCTACAAACTCTAAAATCTATAACCTAATACCTAATTATTCCATATAAATCAACAAGGAAAACATAATCCCAAAAAAATAACGAAAATATACCAAAATCCCATAAACAAATTTATAGAACCACTGAAAAATAAACCATAATGAAATCCAAAAAATATATAAATATTAATATAATGGTAAATAACCTAAAAAATATTTATGATTAAATATAATCATGTGACCCTAAATCATAAAAATAATAAAAACATAAAAAATCATATAATCCTTAAAAAATATTAGAATCCTTAAATTAATAGAATAAAATCAAAACAATTAAAAATATTTTACATAAAAATCTTATATAATAATCCTTAAAATGAAAATAAACTCAAAAATCATAAAAACATACAAATAAAAAGAATCCCCAAAATAACAATAAGTATCCAAAATAACAAAACAAAAAACTCTAAATCCTAAACCCCTTTACTATAAACCATAAAAACAATATATTAAATCGTAAACCATTAACCATAAAAACCTAAAACCATTCAAAATATTCAAAAACCCAAAAAAATACATTATAACCACAAAATACACTATATTGACTCCTGCTAAATGAGCATCGGAAAATATATAATTTAATAAACTCATGAATAATGGATATTATAATATCTATAAAAAATTAAGGGAATGTGGTAGAATCATTAGGATTGTGCAACCTTTATAATGACACACTATTGTGTAACATTTGAATGATCAAGTGAACAGATCATGCATTGCGCATGATCTACTTATAATCCCATGAATTTCGTTGGATAAGATCTTTTATTACTGAAAATATCTCCATATATGTTCTTAAGGGAATCTGTAGGATTCCATATCCCATTCTAAAATAAAGGTACAGTAAATTTGGAATACTCATTTGATGGTGAGTTTTGTTGATATTCATGTGATATAATCATGCAAAGCACAAGACCTTGCAGATCCCTAGGTACCATTCCCCCTAGTCATCCAATAACATGTTGGAGTGTCACATTAATCTTGTGATGTAACTAATACACGTTTAGTTAATAATATTATTCCCCTTTTACTCCAAAATGTTTCTTTATATGGAAATGTTCAAAAATCGTAGTGATATTTAGAATTGATCATGGGATGAATCATAGACAATAAGAGATATTTTCCCAAACAACTCTCGAATAATGTCACAAGATCATCTTTCCATATAAAATAAGGAAGGGAAATGTTGGTAAAACTTGGAAGCCTCTCATGATGTTAAGGTGATTTTATATTTATAATATATGGGTTTATGTGCCTTGGGTGATCACCATTGATCATGTGAACACCATTTGAAAATCCATCACCTTCTCATGAAGACCGTCATCAAGATATCCATATATCACATGAGGAATCTATAAATATGTCTTGATCTCATGAAGAACCAATAGAACTTTTTATTGACCACATTAAAGCCCTTAGATTAGCATCCTTGTCTCACTAAGACTCATATACATGTTATATTGAACTTGTGAGGGATCTTTAACATTTTAACATGGTAAGATAAATCCAATTGATTGAATACAGTTCAATAAAAATAGTGATCATGGAATGTTATCGTGATCACTATTATCATTTCATGTCATGGATAATTCATGGAAGGATCATGTGAAGAATGTGATTCATAAATCCATCAACTAACTCCATCTAAAGTTTTCATGTTATGTCTGGTGAAAGGATGTGTATTATTAGGGTGGATAAAACTATAAATCCCTTCACTCACCATAAAATGCGCACACAATGAAAACAACAACATAATTCACATGAGAATAATTCTAAAATATGAAATTAACATGATTGAAAGGGTATTATTCTAGGTAAAATCTATTGAAATACCAATTTGATCACAATAAATATGTGATTTGTTTAATCACATTATAGATCAAGGGATGTTCTTTTGGCGGTTCATCCAGATCATGTGACAGAGTTAATTTATGTCGAATAGGTCACACAAAACCTAAAATATATAAAGCTTGATAAAAACAGGGTGCATATGCAATAAATACTAAAAAATACAGATTACCTATGTGAATATAGATATTGTAATATTCATGTGCCTTTGATGACCTACCAAGATCATGAAACATCACCAGGTAAAGTCACCCAAGTCTCGTAGAGTCCATTAAAAATATCTCCGAAGTCTTGTGATGTCCTCCAGATATGTCATTCAAATCATGTGATTCTCTCTATATGTTCCATAGAGATCGTGTGACATGCTTCAAACCTGCCATCATTGATAATGTATAATCTTTGAGACAATCCATCCATGTCATGTGATTTCCTTTTGAAAAGTCAACTAGATCATGAGGTTTTATTCATACACATCATCTAGGAAACCAGAAGATGTTTTGAAGATATAACACATGTCATAAAAACACCATAGAAAATTTAGAAATAAAATTATTACATGTCTGTAATATGTCCCAGTAAACAATAACATGGTCCAATAGAATTATTTGGGTATACCACTAACTAAACTACGAGAACTCGGATCCTTCTCAAAATAGGGTATGTATGAATGCTTCCTATGTCCTGAGATCTAATGGTAATCCTCCTCAGTTCAATCCCCTTTATGTATTCATCCTTCAAAACCATGGGACCCAAAATCTTCAATGGGTTCATCTCCTAGCCTCCTCTACAAGCAGATTGTGATCTCAAATGAAATATGAGAACTCTAATAATGATATATATTTGAAATGTATAACTACTTACTATGAATAGAGATCTATTTCAAACAGCCAAAATGTGTTTCCCCAATTCAAAATTCCCAAATCCATATGTAGTGAAGCTGATCAATTTCAATCCCTTGTTTCTCACACTGATCAAGGATCACGTGGCCATAGGGAGTTGAAATGATCGTATCATTTCATTTATAAATCTTCCCCATTCATGGAAACCTTATTATATAATCCTTGATTAGTGAAATGATATTTCTACCCCCATAAACGGGTATCCACCATGGGGTATGTATCAAAAGAATGATCAAACTATGGTGACTTTAATTCTTACTACAAATATGATATATAGGATGCCTCCCTAAGCATAGATCTTAATACCCAGAGCCTATGATTCCTTATATATTTCCCTAATAAATGATGTTAGACTTCATGGATTGAAAAAATTATGTGGTTTTTGATTCCTGTTATAAAAATGTTACGTGAGATTCATCATAAAGGTTCAATCCCATCCTTGAAATATCAATCACCTCCCTAGATGGACTTAAAATATAGAGTGTATTGTTATATGGCTTCAAAATATAAAAAACCAACTTTTGATATGAAATAATGTGAAATGGATGAAGAAACATAGATACATATAGATGGTATCGTTAATAAATCCATATTTACACATGGAAGGATTCAACACGAGCTCATTTTGATAGTGTAACTAGTCATGTATCAGGATTAGGAATAGATTTTTGAACATATCATAAATCTATAATAGAGTCCTAATATAGGTAATAATTCCCCCAAAATGGATTGATGGGAAAAACCTCTCATAATCTCTGCTAATGTGAGTTCCTAAGCATCGTTGGGTCTGAAACCTCAATAGACTGTCTTCCTTGAGAAAAAAGGACTGTAAGCAGTTATGGATGTTGGATCAATTGAGAGATTCTATTGAATGTGTAAATGGTTCAATAATCATGAAATCATTTTTTATGAATCCCCCTTCATGGGTCAAAAATATATAGATTTTGAAAATCCCATTAAACAATTTCACTCCTACCATTTTTTATCTTTCTAGAAAAAAAAATGGTTACCTCAATGTGAAATCATGTACTGATAGAAAAAATGATTCATTATAGGCATTGGGAATTTTAACTCATAATCCTCGGGGATATCATCCACCATCATTCCTTGAAACAAAACTGGTGAAACTATTGATAATATCTCAAATAATAAAAAGGATTGGTGTGTCATGCTTTAGGACATTGTGTTTAGCACCTCTTATAAAGAGAGAATAGTTACACCTAACATGAAATCCAACAAAATTAAGGTTCCCATGAGATAAGAAATTTCACTTTGTGAAAATTCCACACAAGAAGAATTTAGAAACCATTAATCAGAAAGTTAGATTGATATACTTGTTAAAATTTGATTCACCAGGTATCATTCATGTGATGTTACACTAATAAGTAACCATGTTCTGTGTTTTCTTAATTACTATAGATAATACACTCAAAAACAACATCCTGATGAAAGATCATGTCTTCATCCAGATACTATTTTAGAACCTCATATGTGCCAATAACCTCTACAAGTCATAAAACCTCCTCACCCACCTGACACCTCCATCATCAGGTATAAAATGAAATATTTTGGGAATACCACCAAAATGGTAAAATATAGACCCTCAAAGATGAATGAAAGTTCCCCATATAGAATGGTCAATGAGTCCACCTTGTCTAAAAAAAGATGTAATGAAACTAGTTTAACTCATTTCCATTACAAAAAATTAAGAATATTACACTTACTGTTTGATAATAATCAACATCTATATTTGAGAAAATTGAATCAATGAGATAACTATGAATCAATTCATGTTTAGGATATTCCAAGGATGTCACCTATCAACTATCATCAACATCACTATCTTGTTAATTTCATTCATTCAACTAATGAGGGAACCACCTAACACATTTCCTCCCATGATAGTCATGCATGGGTACCAAGGAATTAATGATGGGAATGGAGATATATGGAAAACTAGGATTGGACTCATATACCTACATCTTTTTATGAAGCTCGTCGGTATATCCCGAGGGAAGCATGGGAGAAGTCTCATGCCCCTACTGACTCAGATCAAGTCTATGGGAATCTTTCACAAACAAGTCTATGGGAGGCGCATATCCCTAAACACACACATGATTCCCATCAACATATTCTTATCAGACATTGAGGATATCTATGTGATTATATCCCAAGTTCAATAGAATATATCGTCTAGTACATATTGGAGATATAAAACATGCATGCCTAAATTCCTAAAAAGACTCTTCTTAAAATTCATTATATTATTACAACATTTAGAAAACGTTTTTGGAATATTTCATAATTGGTATAGAGTCAAGGACAAGATCATATTCCTATTTCAATAGCTTGATCATAACAATAATTTTATCAGTATAAATAAGTGGAAACTCTGGGGAAAGAACACATTATAGATCCTAGCAAGGAATATTTTCAGTATATTTTGAAAAAGCTTGATTCATCGAACCAGGTTTAAATTACCATTATAATCGAGGATCACTATTTGAGATAGCCACAAACCTCAAGACAGAAGCAGATACCTATCAAAAAATGTCTTTCATAAAACTCCAAATGCATCAGACCGAGCTCAAATTCTTGTTCTAATAGTGGATCTCCATGGGATAGTAACACATTCCTTGGTAAAGTCACATATTCCAATCAAAAAATACCAAAAACATACTATAAAAGCATATATTTAAGATGATTTCCATTGAGGTGTGATTGCATCGTAGTTCGCTTGATGGAATGGCTATATTGTTTCCACACATTCATTCTTTCCAATAGTTGGTTTATTTCATCACTTCTTTAGTGTTGTCATCTCCTTGATTGAAGTGGAATGATGAGATGTAGGTCCCTCCTTCCATGGATTCCACCATCAAATTTTTCTACTAACCCAGGTATCCGTTATTGATTAGGATGTTTTTCATGAAACTCTTTCTAGGTTACATATATTAAAGGATGTTGGTTTATTACACTACTTTTTTCTAGACATTCTAAGAGTTTCAGCCAGGAGAACAACCTTATTACCAGGAAGTAGCCACGTTGGGCATCACTAAGCATGTATGGATGTTGGAAAATTGGATCACCTGTATTGTTTTTCATAATATGGATTATTAAGGGCATTGAAACCCAAGTAATACCATGTCAATTTTGGGGTATTCTATTCCATATGCATATGTTTTCAAGTTTTCCTTGGAACCCCATGTTTAACATGTCGTATGCTATGAGTATAATGTCTAAGAGAGATGGCTACAATGAAAGAGTGACTTCCAAGGTTTTCCTGAAGCATTTCATCCTTAATATGAGTTAGGCTGCGAGTTTAACATCATGTGATGATGGGATGAGGTTTATCATAATATCCCATGGATATGGATTAGAGAGGTGGATTCCTAAGAGGGAGAACTTGGAATGATTACTGGATGTATGGATCTGAATTCCTTACTTAGTAGGACCCTAGGTGGTGTGTCTCATAAAGAGAAGGATTCACACCATGAATGGTGATCTAGATGACAATGAGGGAGTGTATTGGAGGTGGACCCTAATGATGGGGTCACCAAGGTTTTATATTGGATGTGATTAAACCTTATGAAGGCTTCTTATGTACCATGTTTACAAGATACGGATCAAAACCCACATAGTTCAAAGATGTTATTTGAGGCATATACATGACTATCTTCCTATAAAAAGAGGATTTCTCTTCATTGGATGAATATAGATTGTGTGTGGATTACATATGGTTTTCTAGCTGGGTTCTCTAGGAGCAGTATTGATTTGAATGGAATTATTTCACCAGGATGTGCTATCCTGATTAAAAATCGGGATGGGAATAGAAGAAGATATGATGGAATAGATTGAGTGTGGATGGTGATGGTCTTTAACCTCATGGAGGATTCATACATATCCTAGGGGATGGGAATCAATGTCTACGTAGTTCAGGAATGGGGTAGTGAGACACCTAAGTAGGCGGCCTGTGAGAATGGAGCACATGGATAGTGACCTAAAGGAAGCTTAATTTTGTGGTTGGTAATTCTTGTCCTAAGACATATTGGCCTAGGGGAATGACTTGGTATATATATGGATGATGGTCTTGAACCTTGGGGTAGTTTTCTATTTGCCCTGTTTAAAAGTCATGGATCAATGTCTATGTAGTTCAGGTGACATCAAGACATGAACATTGTTAGCTTCCCTTTGACATGATGGGGAATAAGCAAGGTTAGCGGTCCAAATATGGAACTTTCCTAGGAGTTATAATGATGGGTATTACGCATGGTTAGAAGCCCAAATAGGGGACATCCCCAAGAGGGAGAACCATAGTTCACCATTTATTAGATTTGAATCTCAACGAGGCTACCTATGTACTTTTTATAGATAAAATAGATCAAAACCAATGTTGTTTGGATGGTAATGAGGTTTAATAACATACTTTGTAGATGAAAATGAACCAACATGAAACAGATAGAATGGTTGGATTATTAGGCTTGAACCTTGGGGAGGCTTCTTACATAACATATGTGGAAGGCATGGATCTAAACCTGCATAATTTGTAAGTGAGCGGGATATATATTATGCATTTATAGAAACTCATGATGGAGTTACATGGTTACAATTAATCAATAATGCCATGTGATTCATACTCAGTGTGAGAAACAAGATTTTGTCGTACAACTCATGGTCGTGCTGCAAATGGTGAAACCAAAAAATATAATGTGCGTCTTACACATGGATATTAGACTAAGGATATGGATATTTGGGATTACAAAAGGGGTGATTCCACGGTGTATCTCATTACACGTGAGGAGGATGTCATTATATGCTAGAAGGGATAGGAAGATCTCACTCCCATGGAGACAACTAATCTTGGAGAATTCCCGAAGTGTGACACCCCATGTACATTGCATGGGGTGAGACTATATTTCAACATCGTGTGATGATGACAATGGGGCTTGTAATTTTAATGTGTTGAATCTTGGATGGGGATCACTCACTCCTCATCCCATGGACATGCCTAATTGATACCCACCCTCACTTGGGGAAGCAAAGGCATCAACAATTCTGGACATGAACAGGGTAGAGGAGTGGTCTAATGTGAGGTCCATGTTAGTGTGTCTCTTCTAAAAAACAAGAAACATTAAAGTACCTAAAAAATAAAGATGTGGGGAATCACAACACAATACATCAAACAAGGAACTATTAAGTCACTATATACTATCTTGGGGGCCGCATGGAGGTGGGGAATGAAGGATGTGGGAGTTTCACACTTGAAGGTCTCAAACATGTTTTTTTATGTTAAATACAATCCATGGAACCCTCAGAATGAGTTCGGTGTAGGATTTGGATCATGAATAAAAAAACGAGGTAAATGGGTAAAATATGGATGTGAATAAGGTAATTTGGTGTTTTTAAAAAGGTTTTTTTTCATGAACATTTTTTATGTGATAGATTCATGCAATAATAGTATTTTCCTACACCTACCATATGCCAAAATGTGAATGGGAGAGGTTTAAGAACTTATCGGCCTTCCTGAGGGGGGACTCATGGGGGAACTTCCATATAATATCCTATATGTTGAATCCATGACTTTCAAATAGTCATGGAAGGGTTAGTCTTGTACATGTGGGAGAAACAATTCAAATTTCAATGTTAATCTAAAATTGGAGGGTTACCTTATTTTTATAGGTGAAATTCTTTGTGGGAGCATGTAAGAAGGGCATCGTGAAATGGGGTGTTTGGCATCCCATTAGGCGTGTAAGATCCTTGCATGTAGGCTATCCATTTGTATGAAAATATCTCCATTTATGTGCATATTCATTGGCTATTTTCAGGGGACTGGGGTGAAATAATTCCTTTGAAATTTCATTAAGTGCCTAAGGACCTCCCATACAGATTTCAATCTTGTGCATAGGTATCTAAACATATGTGTGCCTCTCTTCAATTTCCAAGAATGTTCTATTCAATCAAATGGGATCTATAGTGTGCTCAACAATTATCACTTGTGGCCCTAAGAATTATATGGTGCCAAAAAAATTATCTCTTTGAATATGAGTTGAAAGGGGACTAGAAGGTCAGGTTTCAAAGGAAGCACTGAAAAGAACAATGCAATACTGGATATGAGTGAAAAAATTTTGGATCGTTATGTAAGGTGCCTTGTGGGTGCACAAAGGACCTGAATTACACATATAAATATATAGGGGGTCTTCATTGTACATTAACTTTATGTGTGTAAATAAATTCCAATCTCATATGCATAATTTTTTGACATTTTCATAGAAGACCTAAATTTAGTTGGTGCTTTACATGCAAAATGTATATCTTGTGTGCATCAATTATGGATAGATTTTTCCATGACGGTGGCTGATCAGACACATGACTAGTTACTTTTCATGAAATACAGTAATCTTTTGCACAACTTCTTTAGTACTATTAAAACTTGACTAACATGGAAAGCGAATAGATTACTGTTGAGAGGGAGGCTGCTGAGAGGGAGGCTTCCATTTCTGCAAGGAGGGTCATGATGATTGTGAATCCCAAAATACTATATTCTATAAGGGTGGTTTTAGACAACCAGATGCTCCATGGACTGATGACACAATACACGGTGGACAATATTTTAGGTGAAAGTATCCCACTATATAACCTAGGGATACTAAACGAATTCGGCATCCTGAGCATTGAGACTGACTCACCACAGTAGTGGGTCACACGTGAAGAAAAACTTCAACGGTTAAATATAATAAACCACAGTCATCCTTATATTTACACTGAATGTACATCAATATAAATTTTGAATCCAAATACCGTGACAATATTGTGGTGAAATTTAGTGACCAAACAATTCCCCACCCACTATGAAAGCAACTTCCAAAGTAGGATAAAGAACAAAAGTGTGGGATGGAAACAATATTGTGTTCTAATGGTTGAGAATAATTTTACTCAAAAATGGTCATGGTATTTATAGGTATGCACCACTTGTGAAGTGTTTGGGGAAGGCGTGTGGAATAAATTGATTTTGGAAGCTTAATAGAGGTCGAAATTCCAGTTCTAATGCCCGTGAAAACTGGTGTCAGTGTGATTCAGTTAGTGGTCCCCTGACAAAGACAATTTCCACCTCCACCATGGGAAGGTCAGTAAAAGCCTTTAAGACATTCATTATATTGGGGTAATCCCTATGGATGGACACTAATATGATGAATACCTTCTGAAAATAAATATCTTGGAGGACATGTCGTTAACCCTCATATTTAAAAGGCATCTACTATACTTGGAGAATGATAGGATTAGAATCACGCGCATTCTAAAGGAATATCCTATCTTACATGGTTCAGCCTATAAATTATGAGGGGTGAGTGTGCGAGGATTCCAAATTGAGGGAGGTAGTTACTGAAGACATAAAAAAGTAGCAAAGACATATCATACTGAGTGATTTTGGATGTAGAAAAATATCATTTTTGGGGATTCGGTACAAATGGGAGCCATGATTCGTATGCGTGATATGTCACTTTCCATGCTTCCTTCCTAAGTAGTTGGCTACTTTCAGTGAGGCACACAAGGATGGGGGTTTTTCCATGGAAAATAGTAATGGCTGGGATCATGACTACCTAAACAAGTTAATATTTGAGTAGTAGTAATGGAAAGGTCGTATATTGTTACAGGGCATATCTCAAGGGGAGGAATTCCCATGAGAATTTACAGATTGTTCTAAATATTCCTCTTCTTGAACGCATCTCATTTTTGCATATATGAAATCTTAAAAACCATCTATTATACCATAAATGGATTACTACCATCTATGTTGATCATTGATAGAGTCTGGTCACAAACACTCAATGAATAAGGGATCATGATCAATATTGGAAATAATAAAAACATAAAATTCAACCCATTAAACACCCTGGTTAATCATATACTAGATATCCAGTGAGGTCTATAAGAGAAATGGGAATATCTGTAGATTATAATGAGTGGTCTCTTAGTAAACCAAATTGATGGAATTATATTTCATGATCTATATGTTCCATCAAGCTTTAATCGATGGTTTGGGTGGATATAGTGAACGCTGAAGAAAGTTTATATAGATATACAAGATGATAAACACCCTTGTATAATTTGACTATTTTGATTCATTTTTGAAACTATTGGATTTGGTAAAATAATAACACTTCCCCCACTGATGTTGATGTTGCCTTGTCAATAGAATATGATGAACACTGGGTGGTGGTATATCCTAAACAAATTATACAAAAGTGCATTAATCATATCAAAGTGGAATGTGTGGAGTATGGGTGGTGAGAAAGCAGGCGAGCTGGGATAGAAAGGGGTAGAAACACAATGACTATGACATCAGATGTTGTAGTCGTACCTCCGCCTTATGATGAGGGGTGGTCTTGAAGTAATATTCGGGGAATAATTAGAGAATTACCTAGATGAAAAGTAAGGTATCTCCTAAAACTGATTAATGATTCCAGTTTTTCAACCCCACGGTCTTCTTAGAGGACATTTTGATAATCACTGCCAACTGAGGACCTATAGAGAAGACTGACACACACCTTGATTGATCATCTAAAAGTTAGGCGCATTCAGATAGCAGACACAGTGGTCTTCCATCACCGGTATTCAAATCTAATAGCCGTGGATGTCTATGCTTGCTAATGGGGTAGTATGAATAACCAAATCTCCTAGAAAAAGTGATTCCGGGGTAAGAGCATGATCCAATGTAGATTCCACCCAAGGATGATATTGAAGAAGAATAAGATGAAGAATAACAAAATGAAGACGATATGGGAGAGGAGGTGGAGGACGAAGAATAAGAAGCAGAAGAAGAAGAAGAAGAAGAATGAGAGGCTAAGGAAAAAGACCCCGGGGGAGTGAAGCCCAGGGATAATAACTCATTATTGGAGTTTATGGGAGAGTGAAGAAATCATAGTCTCTAATTAGGAACTTGTTGAAAATCATGAAGTAATTCTTGACTAGTATCACTCATAATCCCTTCTCATTCCATAACTCAGTTCCCATAACCAATATTTTTTCTATTCAAGAACACATCATTAATGATTGGAAAACCCCCACTGCTAGGTATGATAATGTGTTGATGGAAATAGGGGGACATTACCCTAGGCCTACACACTGAGCTGAACTAAAAAAGGAGACAATTGTGGTCGAAGGTGAGCCTGCTAATATTGGTGAAGGAACAACCATAGAATCACGGGTTCTTGCCATTGTCTATAAGAATATAGTGCCAATAATTTAGCTAGAAAGCACTGAGGGATATATCATGGTGTAAGATATTACAGTGACCCCGAAACTTGATCCGTCTGCACACTACTCTCGTAATTGTTTATCTTCTTAGACCCATACGTATCACCTAAGGATATATTTGGATATGGTGTATTTTCCGAGAAATTATCATAAGACTACCACACTGTAAAACATAAAAATATGGGACATATTTAGAAGATCTCCTGATGACTATACCTATCCATGAGGAGATGGTCACTCGATTTGATCCATCCTTAGAGCCCAGTATTCAAGATGTTTTGGCTATGGGTGAGACCACCACTAGGGTAGGACATGAATCTGGTGAAGTCGATGGTGCTGAGGAAAAAATGTGCGATGAGGGTTTCTTGTATGTCATAGATTCTAGTCCCTCATAATGAATAGTAGAAGAGTATCATTCTACTATGCTTCTAGCTATCATTCAGCAATAAGAAACTTTAGACCCTAATAAGCTAGATGATTTGGATCTGGAAGTGGAGAAGGAGAATTGTGTGACTTGGTGTAGGGTATGTAAATGCATCACAAATTTCCTTAACGCCCCGAAGGCATAATAGATAATCCGATTAGGGTCCCTCTACTCCTTCATGCACTATATGTATATGGGAGGGGTGGATTCTAACCATGTTCATATGAAAATATTAGATTACCATACCAAAAAGTTGCATGGATGTAGTCAGCACATATATGATGTCTTCTACCTAAAAATTATAACAACATGCAAAAGCTCCAGGAAGTCGAACAAGAGATCCAGTGCCTAAAATCATAAGCAAGAAAGAATTACACATTTTTCACCAACAAATTGGAATTCAATGAATGATTGTAGGTCCCACTAGCATAGTACCAAGAGTAGCTAAATCAGGCTCGTGACCAAGTAGCTGACCTTCAATATGAACATTACTGGGCTCAAATTAGGTCTAATGAGATTCACTCTATATATGTAGATAAGGATAGGGAGCCCACGAACTGACATGATTTTGTAGAAGACACATGAAAATTAAATTATTTTGTTAAAGTGTTCTATTGTCGGGGTAGATCTATAAGGGTTGTGTTTTGGCCAAACATATAAAACATAATTTCCTTCTTCCTTACTTGTTTTTAACTGCATGTTTGGAAATATTTCTTACTTTCTTTAACTACAACTCCCTGATCATATTTGTGAAGAAACTAATGATCAACCCCTATGCTCATGTGGGTATTTCCTGGTGTGAGAAAAAAGGAATGAACACATAATCATTCACATTTATTGAGAGTTCTAGTTAATCATTAAAAACATAGGGTCTTCAATTTTTTACTTGCCACCCAGAGTGTTATATCTGAGAGAGGCTATGACTGGATAAAATTATTCATGAAATAGAAAACATTTCATTCCTGACATGCTCTAGTGCATGAGGGGGATAAGGCCAAGGGAATTGGAATCAATCCAAAAAAGGGGAAATGGTAAGTGTGAATCATGATGCCCAGTATTCATAATAATAGAGATAATGAAATGATTATACGAGAGAAATGATGACCATATTAGAGACCCATTATTCTTAACGTTATCATGAAATGGGGAAAAAATGACGGTCCACTTCTGGCCATATTTAAATCATGGGACCTAATTTGAAATATTATTTCATATCTTCTAGGGCACTGGCCCAGTGGGGTAGGTGAGCCAAATTATCATATCCAAACAATTAGGGGTTCCATTCAGACATAAAACTGGATCAAGATCCAAGTTAGTGGAAATAAATGTGTACAGTGGCGTGATGAGTTGTTCAAATGAATTCCAATACTCTTGAAACTATTCCACCCAGACTGAGAGAACACTAGTTTATGTGTATCTATCAAAATAGATATCAAACATCTTTCATAGGGAGTATTATATCAGATGTGGAACGATAGTTGCAGATAATAACAATTTTCTAGATGACCATGACTATGGGAGAGGGAATCTAATTTGTGTTCATGGGACGATTCGAAGTTTCACATCATACAAGTGAAGATGGTGAACAAGTAGTTTATCATCTTATGATGAGGACTATGTATGGAATATAATTACATAATATGACTGGGTCATTCCACATTTTTTATGTTCATACATCTTGGACCCTAGCCAATGGTCTAGATTTGTGTTGCACGGTCAATGGAAACATCTATTCCGAGAACATCTCCAAGAAAAGGAGGAAATAATTTTGAAATTAATGATGAAAAAAGTGAACCACACAAGTATTAGGGGACATATGGGAAGGAATAACATGTGATACCATAAGGGGTAAAATAACATAGAATCATTTAGATTAAGTTCATAAATATTGGATCATAAATAGGGACTAGGGACTGAAAAATGATAATGAACCTATGGTTGGGCCCAATAAAAAATGTCAGGTTTTTCTAAATATCATATAAAGATGGGAATCAGTACATGCTTTCTTCTTAAGCATAGTGTAGTTGGAGACCAATAGTGGAATGGGGTTTCCTCTCTATAAAGGAATATGAATCATCTCATATGTATCATGGGGAATCTTGAACATTCCCAAGGTGTGGTTCTAACTTTTCATCATTGATATTGTTCATTATGAAAAATGGTATCATAGTTTAATGTCATAGAATTTGGACCATAACTAATGGTATCTCAAATGGGTATCAATACTATGGTGTAATGATAAACTCAACAAGAATGAGGGATTAAGAGGCCCTCTTCCACACACCACACCCTATAAGAGAACAATTTCCATCAGATCTTTATTTATGGTCATAGTAATTTGACTGTGGGGGTGATCTGAGAGGAATATGTGTAATGTGGTGGAATAACATACCTGATATGAATGAGGTCCATGGAGTCCCACATGTGCCATATATGCATTCATAAGAAAGATTTCATACAGTTTAATGTCATATATCTTCAAATATAAATGGGAATGCTCATCCTAAGGGTACATGGGTGACACACAAGAGATGAAACCTGAGGTGAATGAAGGACAAGATATCCATCATGTTAAACCGATGTCATGAGACTAAATTCATAAAATTTATAGTCATAGGTCTTGGACCAATGACTCAATAGATGAAGCCAAAGAAAATTTTTCTAAGACTCACTGTGTATCCTATATGTATGGGAATAAAACCATGTGTAGTTTTTGAGTGGAAATTGTTCCATAATAGTTTCACTTATACACTAAGTGAAGAGGAATTAAGTAATTATTGTTTTTTCTTCTTTTTTTAGTAGTTAGATCAGGATGGATTGTTCGGGTGTTGCTATGGGAAACAATCCAATTGTTGGTCTCTACATGTTGCATTGTGGATGACCAGTGCTAATCTTGATTTCTTATCAAACTCGATTACAACAATGTTGTGTCATTCTTCATTGTGAGGATGGGATGATGATCCCACATTTTAAAGTCATCTGACTGGACTGGACCATGAATTTTAACTTAACTTGTTAAGGATGAGAGGATCTTATTTTAAGGTCATACAATTTGGACCATATAGATCATATTGTAATGTCATAGTTTTTTGTGACATAGTTTTTCATATGTTTCCCATGTGGGAACAACCCCCCCCCCCCCCCCCAAAAAAAAACTCTTAAGACCACATGAGACATGATTGGTGTTAAAAACATGGAGTGATGTTAGGCTTTCCTCATAACATTTTAAAGTGTACAACATGAGATATTCTCACTCAACATGCACAGATTCATGGAGGATCAACACAAAGGATATTGGAGTTCCACTAGAACATAGTGATGTAGAATGAATGTAAATTTATTCTTCTATGGTCAATATTTTGGAAGTGGATTCTAATTAGTAGGATAACATTTTACCAAATTATCATCATAGGATCTAATGATTTACCAATCAAATATAGGTCACATAAACACAAAATTGAATTTTTATCGAATTCAAAACACGGGAATTGATGTATTTTGTCAAAAATTTATTAATCCATTGGCCCAGAATGGGACGTGAGACAAATATCCATGGGGCCTTTTTTGGGGGGACCATTTAGATGTGAATGATGGTGGAAATACTATCATCGACATATTCAATGTATGGATCCTATTCGAGATGATATTTCTATAGAAATCGACACTTTTGGTCTCATGATCTATTGCATTAGGGAATCTCTATGGTTGGAACCAACTGAACCAAGGATAGAAAATAGTTTTTGGACATATTTCCTTCACCATGGATTACCATTTTAATATCATGTCCATGGGACGTATCCGTACAATTTGACATCAAGTGGTAAGGATGCAAATTTCATGCAGTTTATCTTTATGTGACTAGGAAATATTCATCCCATGGGAGAGATGACTGTCATGAAACATAACCTAACATGAATGTAGACCGAAGATATCCAAACCACCCCAGACATTCTGAATGGGGATGCCACGACAAAGGTCCAAAAAGGTAAAAAAAAATTATCTATGGCTGGGCCCAGGGACAATATGTCTAGGCGTCACTACATATCCTATAAGGATAAGAATAATTCCACACATTGTTCTAAAAATCTATTCATATTATCATCATATTGTAAAAATAAATATAGAAGGTTTTATTTGAAAATAAAATGCACGGAACAACTACAATAAACTGAGATAAATGAGGACCAAAGAGATCCTCACCACACCACACATTCATGTGGATGGAACCTAGGACAATAGGTGGTAAAAAGGATCATGATTCTATGGTTGGGCTTGGGAACAAGATGTCCAAGCATCTCTAAAGATCCCATATGGATGGGAATCAAGCCAAACTTAGTTATAGAAGGATTCATATAATATTGAAATTCCACCAAGCAGTGATATATTCTCTCAAACGAGAATATAATGGTTTTTATGAAGTTTATTTTCAAGTGAATAAGACATAGAAAAATATTACATTATGGTCAGTGAATTTGGACCCATTAAACTGGATATGTGTAGTACAAGTATATGAGGCATTCCGGTGTGAATAAGGCCCATGGAGTCCCAACACCACACCACGCATTCCAAGTTGATACCTAGTCCAATGGGCCATGGGGATCAATTTGTAACTCTATGGATGGGGGTAGGGAAAATATGTCTTGGCATCACTATGTATCCCATATGTATGGGAATCAATCCACACATATTTATTTAATGTATTATGGTAGGGTACTAATTCCTGGTGTAATGTATTCTTAGAATAAGACATCAAATCATTGTAAATTTTATTGTCATATAACAAGGATGATGGGGATATTAATTTTAGTACATCGGTCTCGGACCAAAGGTTGATGCTTATAAAATGAAAATTTGTAGTCTAGTTCAATGAAGTATCCTGATGTTAATGATGACCACAGAGATCCACACCACACCACACATTCCTAATAAAAATACACACAACATTTAATGTCATGGGGGATTAGAAAAAATGATTGTGAGAGTTTTTGGTCAGCCCCAATAATTATGTGTTGGCAGTCACTACATATCTCATAATGATTGGAATCAATCCATACATAGTTCTTAAATCATGTTCAGTTTATCCTCGTCTATAAATGAAGAATATGGGGAATAGTTTAATTACATATAGGATAGACCCGTTTTTCATCATGTTGAAAATTATCAATTTCCTTTGAAATTTCATGTAGAAAAGACCATAAATGCTATGTGGATTAACATATTTCAAACAGGACGTAGCAGATTAACATCACGTAGGGTGATCGATATCTTAGTTTAAGGTCATAGAGCTCGGACCAATGGGATAACTACATAATTTATCATCATGAATCTAGGACACTAACTTGTTTCAAATTGTAACATCATACACAAGGATGAAATAGATTATTATCATCATATATGATGTGGAATAATAGTTTCACTTCATGATTATTGAATGAAATTGATCTTATTTTAAGGCTGTAGAGCTTTTACTGTTGAGAGTGGTTTATCATCATGTAGGATGAGGACCTCATTCTTGAATATTAATTTATAAGGATCTTAGTATTTGTGGGAGATATGATTTATTTACCATCCAAAGTGACCAATGATTATTCACTGTTAGGATAGACATTGTGAATGATGAAATGTCCTTCCCATTTGAGCTCTAACTTCTGTGGTTTTCTACTGTGTTTCATTGGTGCTCATAGATTCAAAATCATGTCACAATGAAGGAAAGAGTAAATATTATCTCTAAAATTGAAAGCTCAATATATATTATTTTGGTGCCTCTCTAGATTATGGAAGGCTTGAAGCCTATTCTCATTGAAAGATTCCAGTTCATCAAGACATAATCCTGCTACTCTGCTTGATGTTTTCTAATCATATAAAATTGCAGGGATTAATGGAAACTAAATCTCAATTAGGGAGGATTACATCTATTCTATATACCAAGGAATATGGATTTTCCTAGTGGAATTACAAGTCATCTTATGGAAAGCCTAGAGGGTATTAGATATCATTTAAGGAAAAATTATTTTGTTTTGACCCACCATCATTTACAAAAAAATTAGAAGGTCATATTTAATTCCTTGATCTATTCATTTTCTTATACATGGTAGAGAGTTATGTGATTGGACTAGATATTGTACTTAGTGTACAAATTCCTCTAATCATATTCCCATATGCTGGTGTCATTATTAGTGAGACAAATGTGAAGGATGATGAATTGGTATATGATGATGGAGATTATGAATTCAAAAATAGACCAAGACTTGAAATCCTTGATAGTAATAGTCTCCTCTCACTTCTAAATGAAATCTGTTGTAGTCATAATGAACTTGTACTAGCGAGCTATCACTTGTTGATATGGTCGCATTACATCGAGTCCCTAACCCATAAAGGGCCAATCATACTTTTTAGTGTGTAGGGGTTCCAGTAGTTGATGCAATGATATGGAATGGATCTCTCATGTGTGGAACATTTTGGTATACTCAATATTGTTAGGGACCATAGTAGGTCAAAATTATCCCATTAACTAAATCTGGTTGGAAAGCCTCATCTATACCTGATGAGCACTGGAAGACCTAGCATGGGCGTCCTTCATGACCTAGAGAATATCATCAACGTGAATTATATGTAGGATATTTCTATCAAACCTACATCTTTAGAGAGGTTGGTCCAGGATGTGACCACTCTAGAGGGTGAATTGAACTGCATGGTGAAATATTCACTCGTGTTTGGCTATTTCCAATGAGATATTTTCATTCTAGAGATACTTAATGAAAGGAGTTCACCAATCATAGCTTTAATAAGCAGTAGGTGGATCTGGATGTCCCATTATGGAGGAATTGGAGTTAAGGCAGTTTACGTTCTGGTTGACAACATCATCCCAACTGATATGGGTGATGAAATTTTGATGCAGCATGTGAATGAATAGATCCTCATAGGAAGAATCTATGAGGGATGTGGCTAGACTGACTGGGTAATCTACTGGACCATTCTGAAATAATGGAACATGATGCACCTCTAACTAAGAGGGGAACTAGGTCATTAGATGGAAACCATTATTAATAAATGGAACGAGCACAGGCTTCCTAACGATATAGTCCTCATTGATATGATTGATGACTAACTCAGAGAATTCCATCACATGCAATTGGGGAATATAAATCTAGAAATCCAACTCCAGACCATTTACGAGAATAAGATACTCTACCACATTTTTAGTGCATCCTTCCAATAATAAGAAAACATAAGGAAAGACATCTATTATAGGTGTGATGAAGACAATACCAAGATCTACTATTTTGAGTCGAGGATAATTCATCCTTATACTAGTGGGACTCCATGAGGGACCGTTGAAGTCAATATTCCAACATGTAATAGCCTTATCCACTAAGAGAATGGACTCATTAGGAAAATAATGTTGCAAGGACAACTCTGCGAGGTCTAAATGAGTGGCAAGAAAATCCAAAAATGCTTGATCCTTGATGTCCTTCTGTGAAAATAATCTAATGTCATGATCTGGAAGAATCACCGCTCAACATGATAGTCAGCCTTTCAACATGGGGAAATTTAGTATGTACTTTAGTGGATCTACATAGGAAACCAGTTTCACCTCATGCTGTTATAGGTACTATCACAATATCTTCACTATGAAAATTAGCATGATACATTGCTTATAAATAGGAGAATATTTGGTCTCTATTTCATGGACCATGTGATTGAGATAGTGCCAAATATTCTTTGACCATTATTTTTTATTTTCGGTGAGAAGGGATCTAAGGGATCATTATAAGGAAGTCACATAAAGGACCAGTGGATTCTTGGAGATGGGTGGAATCAAAATGGTAGGCTAGAAAAGCTACTTCTCGATCTCCTTAATAGCAGTATGGAAGTCCTCAGGCTATTGGTACAAATTTCATTATGATTTTGTAAAATGTATTACAATTTCTGGATAGTTTCATGATGAATTAAAACATAAAGGATATGTGCCCTTGAAAAACTTGAAACTTCTATAGATTTCTCAGAGGGGGGATCTGAATAATAGAATTTATTGTATCTTGAATGATCTTGATTCCACTGTATTTAAAAATTAAACCAAGTGACTTTTCCAAAGTCACCTCAAAAGAAAATTTCATGAAGATCATCATCAAATGGATGGAGTGAAAAAGTCTAAACACTATCTTGAGATAATTGAGATGGTCCTAATGTTGGAATTATCTAACCACCATGCCAACCACATAATATTTTACTTCCTTCATTAGGATAAATTTTAATATGAGGTACATGTCATGATGATAGGTAGCTCCTAAATTCTTCAACCAAATAGAATTACATGATAACAGAAGGTACCCTAGGTAGTAATAAGTTAGTATATTCCTCATCTTCAGGGTCCATTCATATATAATTAAACCCATAATACCCATCAATGAAGGAGAGAGCCTAGAATCTAGTGGTAGCATCAATTAGCAACTCTATCACTAGAAGGGGAAAATCTTCCTTCAGGTAGTGGTTGTTGAGTTCCCAGAAGCCATTGTAGAATTTTATTTTCCAATTTTTCATACTACTAGGAACAATATTAGAAAACCATGTGAGGTACTAAAATTCATTCATGACTTTGGCCTTGATGATATTTCCAGCTTCATCCTTCAAAATAGAACTGTGAGATGGGTGTAACTTCTTGAGAGGCTACAAGAACCAACGATGAATCACCAAGAGTCCAAGACTATGGGAGGATACTTGTGGGTATAGCCCTATAATTTCATTTTAACACCAAGAAAACATGTCACGATGTGTCTTTGAGAATTCCACATACTAGTTTTTTCTCTATAGGCATGGATGCACCGATCAGTTTCAACCTCAAGTCAATCTCAGTTCCAAGATTCACTTGTACCATCTTATAAATTGTGGTGGAGACTCCCTATTTGAATGTGGTAGGATCATCTTATGAATCCTCATAATCGAATGAGAATATATGATCATCAGAAGGATTCAATTATTTTTATTTAACTTACCCTAGAGGAACACTGGTGCTTTGTTGGGAAGTGGTAGAATCTCTATCAAGAGACTTATACACTGTTGAAATAATGGCGACAAAAGATGTAAAACTAATTCCACTACGACATTGAATGATGGGTCCATTATTTATGATGTCAATATAGTGTTGGATGGTTGGTCTGTGTCAGCTTAGCCTAGAAAAGAAAAAAAGTAGTTATGGAATACTATTGTAGCCATAGGGAAAACATCCCTACACCTCGTAGGGCAAAAAGGCACTGGTATCACTCTAGCCTATACTGTATAAGAGTATGGGGTAATATTCTGAAATTTCTCACCTAAGAATATATCTTACCCTCATCTCATAGATGATGAATCATTGTCCATGTTCTATAATTACAGCCTCCAACTGGTGAATCAAGATAATGAAAGCATTATCCAATTCCATCCAGGGTAATCTACAATAGTTGTGTGCTCAACCTCAATGGACTGAACCTATTTTTCATTTCTCTTGTAATAATAGAAATCCATATAGAGGGATTCACAAGAGGAAAAGGAGAAATAAATCCATGAATAATTCACACTTAATCATTGAGGGAGTACTTGTGTAACTGGTGATATTAGTATGGAACTTGTACATGCCGATTGAGTCAGTGTCTACCCATCAGCACATAATATATGGTGTCATGTGAGAACACCAAAAATTCAGTTCTTTAAAACATCCCATCAAACTGAGTATTTAGGTGGATTTTGTCTCATATTCTCTACTCAGTCCTATCATATCCTTGAATTTTTCTGTTAGAGTGGCTTAGATATTCTTCAGTCAGGTCTAGCCTATAGAGCATTCAGTTATGGATGAGATTGATCCCAAAAACTATTTCAATGAGATAATGGAATAATTCCATGCCAAAAAGTTATCCTATAATTTATTATATGTGAATGTCCCCATTCACAAGAGAACCATCATCTTCTCTTGAGAATGAGATGATGGCAAGGAATTGTGACTTCTAGAAGTCCTTGTCATAGAAGGCCTCTATAGCCACTACCTCTATCTCAAACAATAGGGGGTTTTTAAAGCCACTTTAAGGTATCCACACATCTTATATAACATGTGTAAGGCCTTTATAATCGAGATATTTTTTGGAATTATAGTACGATTCCTATGAACCTCAAATTTTTTTGAGTAGCGCACATTTTTTTCCCTAAGTTTGATACACTTTGGCAAGAGGTATGACATTCATTTCTATTTGAACTGATAGATTCTAGCTGGGGTTGTAAATATCCCATTTCTCAATAGCTAAACCAAAAAAAATTACTATCGTATGATTATCGGATGACTGAGGTCAAGACATAGTGAATCATGGCAGATCATGATGCGGGCGTAGTTTCTCTTCATAGTTAGGTAGCATGACAGGCGGCGGTAGTGAATCTAAAGAAAAAGGTTAAAAGGATGATGCCTAACAGGGTCTATACTAAGCCCACTTTTTGGCCTTGGAATCATGCATGGTTTGTCTTCAAGCACAAAACTGGTTATTCCGATCATTCACATAGCCATGACCACATAAATGATGGCATCAACCATGGGTTATAGGAGGAATGACTCGATACTCTACATCGTTGGGAACCATGTAAGGGTCCACCAGCTTGATGGTATTCATGGAGGCATACTAATTTTTATCGTTTGAGGAATATTCCAATACTAGCCAAATTCCAGGTGATTCCCATTTTTGGATACATGAAATCTCTGAGTGTGCGATATGGGATAGGCACCAGTTTGGAACATTTATTCCCCTTGAGGTGTTGTTTCCTTCTCTTTTGAGAAGTAGAAGGCTGACATATCGATACAGAAGTTGTTTCTAGATGAGATATGGGAACTTCAAGAGGCTTGGACCAATTCAAATGAGAATGAATTATACCATGGGTGCGATAAAATACCTTTTCAGCAAGGCAATCATCATATATCTACATCCCACAGCTGGAGACCCTCTTCCACTCATCCACACAGTCACTGTTATGATTTTTATAAATGAACTCTACCTATGTCAGGGTAGGTCCCAACATGATGATATTGTAATCAAACTTTTCCTTGATCTAGTTCATGAATATGTTGCACAACATGATGGTATTTCCAATGAACATGTTATAGGTGTTGTAGTCAGGGTGATCAATGATATCAGCCTCTTCTGGTCTCATTGAATCTTCCATCATTAGAAATCATTGATACAATTCACTATATAAATATCATGGAACCTAAACAACATTGAATGAATATGATTGGTTTCTTTTTTTTTGGAAAGGGATCTTTGGGCTCCTGACCCTAACGAGGGGCTGGATACAGAAGAGGGACTAGAGCATGATTATCTATCATGGGTGGAAACAGTGCATTGGGGGTCAATGGATGTCTATTCTATACTTGGATATATCGAGCATGAGTTTGGACCTTAGGCTGATGACCTCAATGAGGTTTTGGAGGATTATTTACTGGTAACAAATATAGCATTCTAGGGGCCTTTATATGAGGGAATGCGGTAGTCCCAGTATTAGTGTCTCTTCATGCAGGAGCTGGAAGAGGAAATGGATGCACCTTCTTAGCACACTGTAAGGATTCAATTATGCACTGAGACTTGTTATAAATGTTTGGAAAGCCACCACAAAAATTATATGTGATGATTGAGGGAACTAATTCAGTCTTAACATTTCCCATTCACATCATCATATTCTTCTCGAAAGTAATTCTCCTAGAGAGTGAATACATGAGACGCTTCCACCAGGCAACAAATTCTATGAATCACTCATCTGAACATTGTTTTCACTTGAATATGGTGGAAATGATTTTCTTGTTAGTGGTGGATCTGAATAGATAAATAAATTTACTTTTGATATCATTCCGACCACAAATGGACCCAATGGGTAACTAGATGTACCAGATGAATGTAGGAACTTCCAATGTATGTACGAAACACCATATATTTGTAGCCTCCTATTATGCTGGTGTTCTAAACATGGTTCCACACCACTATATGAATTCATCTAGATATTTTAGTTAGTATTTCATCCTATTGAAGGGGGAGAATATAAGAATATTGAAATCCAATGGTTTTTACATGACATATACTCGTGTAAGATATGGATTTACATCAAGTTGTATCACCAAATATTGTTTCTCAAGGTCCTGGAGGTGGGTGATGAGAGCATCCATCATTACTCCTGACAAGGATTTATTTCACCGAAATTATCCCTGTCCACCAATGCATTGGAAGGATCATCAACATTTTATGAAGGATTATTAGCTCATGGAGCGACTGGTAGAACAACAACAAGAATATCGTAGGATGCTTCTAGAGGAGCTACTAGACCTGGGTCTGATGGAGGATTCTCATGCAACATAGGCGATTTGGGAGACACATAAAATTGTTGATTGTTTTAGGATTTTATCTCTACAATATTGAAATTAATGTGATTTTAGTGATTGAATAGAGCTATCTGGAAAATGACGAGTTATGGATACCCTTTTTTCCCTAGCGGAGAAGGGGAAAGATTATACTGAGGATCAGTTTATTCTGGACTCTGTTTTTCAAAGAACTCAATAAGAAGTTCATAATTGAATCTCTTCTGGTCTATTAACTAGTGGAGTAAGGTGGTCATAGAGATCTCAAACTATATCTCTTGAAAACCATCGTGCGAGTTAGATGAAGTTACAATAATATACTTACCTTTTTTTAATTTATACATGTGGTAAATGAGACGAAAGGGTCCCCAACACCACACACCTATCTCTACAAGCGAGTATGGATACTGGTACATGTTTCCTTTTAATCCCGCACTACTCCAAGGGGTGGGTCCTCTTCCTCAAAACCCACTTTAGTGTATTTATACATAAGTTTGTTGAGCTCATCCATATTCATCATGACTATGTCCAAAATTATATCTATGATGTCAGTATATAAACTTGGTTGTTGTATGATTGGATTGAAGTGAAGAGCATCATACTACCCCCAACCATGGATATGCATGTGTGATGATGCTTCCACAATAATTCTGCATAGACTAGTGATGATTTGAACACATCATTACTGAAGGGTCTGGTGGTAGTCAAGTGATGCAAGGTGATTGGCCATAGGGACCATAGCTAACTCAACCATGTGACATTATAGGATAATGTCATCAAAATGATCTTTTCTCTTTGTAAAATCAAATTGCAGAACTCCATAGTGGAAATGTGTGTCCCGAAGGGTTTAAAAGTAGCACAAAATGTAATCCCAGGTGACTAACCCTATAATTTCAATGTTGGGAGGAGTGATCAGCCAGAACATCTTAGAAAACTGATCAGAGGCTAGAGTGTCACTCAAGTTTCACTACGGAAAATCGGATTCTGCCTGTAGGTTTCCCCACTTTTCTATCAAGGCCATCTAAGGAATGGACAAAAACACAGATGTGAACCGTAGTTTTGGTGGACTAGCTAGCGGGGAAAATAGTGTATGATCTGACTAGCCTCCACTCATTGGGTCGTCTCTTGGAGACAGTACCGACCAAATCAGCATTACTATGTATGAAGGATTATTTTACACTCCTTAATGTGCAAAGGAAGAAACTTTCAGTTGTGAGTATGGTGGGTGCTCACCGGTTATCATGCCCCAGAATAACTCTTTGTGATCTCGTGCTAAGGATGAGAATGAAACTGGAGATGATAGAGATGTATTTATAGTGATACTCTATAAGGGATCCAAATATTCCCCCACAAGAATATAACTGAAACATGATTTAGGGATCTGGCACATCTCACCTTATAAAATGAGGAAACTCATAGGTCATGTTCCTACCCTATACTCTTATATAGAGGATCGAGGTGAAGTCCCCATCAATGCAACCCACTCATTATCAAAATCATAGAATCGAATGGGATTAACAAAATTTGGTAGCCTCTGGGAGCTATTCCTTCAATGATGATGGTTCTCCCTTAAACCATGGGATGTTTCATCATGATAAAGAAAATTTTCAACTAGAGGGCCTTTGTGCTACTAGTTGATTGTGTAGGTAGGACCTCCACTTTGATTTTTTGGGATACGGGGAGGAACTATGTTCTTGTTGTTGTCAAAGGAAGGATGACAATCACTGGGACTGCTATTGGAGTGTAAAGAACCTACAATTTGATTATATTAGGTGTGAGGAGCTCCTAGACATATGTTGAATGATATACTAGGAGGACCATCATATTTATAGTTGGATGCGTGGAGAGTACATCTATGGTGGTGGATACTGGAGTGGGGAGGACCTGCACAGAAGTTGGTGAGAACACGAGGAGGACCACTGTGTTCACCACCTTTGACAAGGGGAGGAAGTTAGTGGATGTTAGAAGTGGTAGAAATATGAGGACTTTTTATTGTTCAAACTAGGCATGGGGAGGACCTACGTGTTGACTGTTTATAAAGTGGGGAGGACCTCCACATTGATCATTGTTAGAGAGGGGAGGACCTCTGCTTAATATAGATTTTTTACAAGGAGGACCTTTTCATTGATGATCCATCATACAGGGAGGTCCTCCATTTTGAGAATTTCATGAGTGGGGAGGACCTTAGTAATGGATGTCAAAAAATGGGGAGAACATCTGCTTGGACTGATGCACGATGAATGGGGAATTCCATAATGTTGATGAATTCTGAAGTAGGGTGGACCTTTTAAAAGGCTATCGATGGTATGGGGAGGTCCTATGTACTAGATATCTCCATAATGAGTTGGCCCGAGATTGTTCTTAGATGTAGAGGTTAATGAAAGAGTAAAGCTAGCATTCCCATGGAATGAATGAAGTCTCAATTCTGATCAAACACTAATGATCCCCTTCTCTATAGTTTTAGGGATCTGGTGGAATTAATTGAGGGTGGAATAGGCTAGAGGAGCAGTTCAATATAATTTCCCCTAACATACATCTTCTTGAGGATGATCATGATGTTGGCTCCAAGTTATCAAGACTAGGGCTGACATAGAAGGGGTGAATACCACCTATTCATTTCCCATTAGGATCAATTTTTGCCATTGATGTGGCGTAGTGGAGCCCTCTGTGGTAGCACATGAGCAGTTTTTATATCTGGGCTGAATCAAATATCCCTTACCTCATCGGAAAAAGGGAGTGAGTCAGAGGTTCACACTAGACAGAGGCTCTTGAAGTAGTTAAATGTTGGATTGTGGGATATTGTATACCAATATAGTTCATGGGATTATTAGAAATGAAGAGCTGCAAAAGCCTCCAAAATCCTAGCGGGCCATTTCCCTCCTGAGAATGACCCCCTCCTACTAATATCAATGAACATGTTTTTTATCACCCTTCTTTGGATGCATTCAGAGGGTGATATGGGGTGTGTTCACAAAATAATAGTGGCCATGGATGAAGTCGTGGTGGAATTAAGTTCATGTGGATTTCTTCATTGGAATTCCTTCTTCCCCTACATCTACCGGGAGGTGGAAAATTCTTTTTTATTATGCATGATCCTTCAAAGCATGAAGACTCAGTAGTCAATATAGATATATGGAATGAAATTCCCAATGCCTCAACACTATCGAATAAACCATTGATGGATATAGAGATTCATTCTTACAATGTCATAGTCCAAAATTCCCAATGATTAACTACCATAAATTCTTTGATTTTCACACCATGACCACTATTTTTTTAGTAGAACATGGTACTGGATAGCTGGATTTGGTGACACTCTTTTCTATTAATGTCATGAATGATATTATTATTGTATTTAGTAGAAGAGTTTAGGTAATTTTCACCATTTATATTTGTGGCTCGATGTCGGTACCATCCAAGTATACTATTTTTTATGATTCAAAAGATTCCTAGTTCCCTTGGTTGAATGAGAACATCATTCACATCGAGTTCACCACTCTCTTTTTTTGATGCTTTCCACCGGGGAGCTCTTGCATCATCGCTCTCTCGAAGGACAAGGTGTATTGTTCCCCTGAATTCCCGCTTTCCAAAGACTAGTGACATTCATCACTTCTTTGATGATGTCTACTCCTTGATCATAACAAGATAATCAGATATCATTCCTTCCTTATATGGATTACTCCGCGGAATTCATCACCTAGTATGTGTCTCCCATATATATTAAGATGCCATTCATGAAACTCTTTATCGGTACCATATCATTGTGGATTCCAGTTAATTATTTTGCTTCTAAATTGACATTACACAGGGTCTATTCAGGGATTCAACCTTCGGTTATGGAAGCAGTCATGTTGGGAATCACTAAGCATGTACAGACGCTGGAACATTAGAGAACCTATATTCTTCCTCATAATAGGGCTTCTCATGGTCATGAATACATGAAGTATTCTATATAAATATCATGTTATCCTATTCTAGAGGAATATACTCTGAGGTTTTCATAGGCATCCCATTTTTAACATGGGGTATGCCATGATTTTAACTTTTGAGGATATAGTTACACTAAAGGTAGGACATAGAAGGTTTCCTTTACACATTTCATGCTTAACAGAAGGTTGGTTGTGATTTTAAGATACCATAGACACGGGGTGATGTTAGTCAAAACATCCATGGAGATAGATCAGAGAGGTGTATCCCTAGGGTGTAGCACCTGAAAGGATTTTCATATGAATAGATCATAATTCCCCCATTATGGCAGACCTGAGGTTGTGCATCTCATAAAAATAATGTTCCACACGATAAAGTCTTATTTGTACACCATTGAGGGAGAATCAGGTAGGTGTACCCCATTGAGGGGAACTCCAAGGTTTACCATTGGCTGGGATTCAACCTCTTGGAAGATTCCTATGTACCCTACATACAATAACAGGATCAAAACATACATAGTTTTAAGGGGTAGTTTGGGGATAACACATGGATATATCTCATAATAGTGGGATTTCTCTGGGTTAGATGAATATGGATTGCATGGGGACTACGCTTGGTAAAATTCATGTGTGTTTCTAGGAGTGGAGATAATATGAATGGCCTGATCCCACTAGGATGTGGTGGATATGTTAAAAATATGGATGGGAAAGGGGGTATTGATGATGGAATGGATGGAGTGTTGAGGGAGATGTTATTTTACATCATGAAGTCGTTTTACGTATCCTATGAGTTGGGAATAAAAGTTCAAATAGTTAAGGACTAGGGTGGTGGGACACCTAAGTATGTGCACCATGAAAATAGAGTGTGTGGATAGGGAATTGAAAGAAGGGTATCCTTGGTTTAGGGAATAATCCCCCAAGAAATAGTGATGCAGGTGAAATACTAGGATGGGTCCTGGGTTATGTTCTTGAACCCGAGGGAGGTTTAATATGTACCCTATTTTAAAGATAGATATCAAAGTCTTTGTAGTTTAGATAACATTGGGTCTTACACATGGTTAGATGCCCGATGAAAAATTGGGGCTTACGCATGGTTAGCGGCTAAAAGAGTGAACATACCTTGGAGGTATAATGTTGGGGAATATTCATGGATAGCAGCTCAAATAGGTTATATCCATTGGAAGGAGTAATAGAGTTTTCCACTGGTTGGGGTTGATCCTCAATGAGTTTTACTATATACCCTTTATAGATGAAAAGGATCAAAACCCTCATAGTTTTGTGGGGTATGTAGTTTAACATCATGCATCAAGGACAATAGTGAAATGATACAGAAACATCATTAATGATGGATTAGGGTGCTTTAAGAGTGGGGAGAATACCTACATACCATTTTTTAAAGATATAGATCAAAAACCACATGTTTTAGATTTGAGGGGAATGGGGATTACGGATCACTAGAGGACCAGGATGGAGTGCCTTGGTCACTGTTAAATTCTAAGCTCGTTTGAATAATGCTCAGTGTGAGAAACAAGAGGTAGAAGTAGACCTAATGATCAGGTCTGAAAGAAAGATACCAGAAGGGATAATTTTAGGATTATTCCTGGCTAGAGGCCAAATTATATAGATATTGGGGCTTCCTCCATGAGGGATTCTTAGATGAATCTCATTCCATGTGAGAAGGATGTTATTCCATGTCAAGAGGCAGAGGAATATCTCACTCATATAGAAACTAGTGGGTGTGTAGATTTCCTGAGGTGTGACAACCAATGTTCCTGGTATGGGGAGAGAATAAAACATAACAACGTGTGCTAAGGGAAATGGGGCTTAGCAGTTTAATGTCATGAAGCTCGATGGTGAGGGCTCTCTTCTCCCCCCATGGACAAACATAATTGAAACCCACCCAAACATGGGGAGGGGAAGGATTTACCAATTACCGATAGGATAGGGGTGGAGGAGTGGTTGATAGTGGGGTCCTAATTTTCATGGCTATGATGAAATCATAGAGATATTAGTGTACCTATTACAAAAATCAAGAGGTAGGGAATCACAACACATGCAACCGCATAATGACCATGAAAATCACTATGTATTTCTTTGGAGGGCCACATGAAGGAGTTTCACACAAGATGTGGGATTTTTGTGCAAGAAGGGCTCAAACATGGTGATTTATGGTAATGAAGATTTATGGAGGTCTATAGAGTATGTTCTCACATGATTGAGAACTTGCACTCAAAAAGAAAGGAACTGAAAAAAAAATGGATGTGAAAAAAAGAATGTGGTGTGAAAAAGAAGGGTATTTTGTGCACACCTACCTTAGGTGATTGATTCCTGCAAGAAGTGTCTTTTTTGTTCACCTACCGTAGGTCAAAAATGAAATGGGTATGGTTTAATCCCTTTTGGGTCCACCAAAGGGGGGCATGGGGGACCAGTCATGAAATATTTTATACCTTGAATCTATAAAATTCACTTGGTAAAGGAAGGGTCCATAATTCACTTCTAGGATTGTTGGTTTGACATCTACTGTTACCCTGAAAAGGATGGTGTGGCCTTCAGTTTATGGGTCTATTAATCTTTTGGATCTCGTAAAAAGACCTATGTGAAAGAGGGAGTTTGGTGTAACATTGGGCATGTAGGATCCCTACACACAACCTGGCCTTTTTCCTGAAAATATCCATGCATCAGTGCATCTTCCTTGGTTATTTTCTGAAGTCCATGCTGAATGAATTACTTTGACATTGAATTGGGAATATAAGGACCTTGCATGTGTATTTTTTTCCTTTCATACAGGTCTCCAAACATATGTGTTCCACCCTTCGCATTCATAGAATCGTATCTTTAGTCAAATGGGGTCTTTTGGGTGCTCAAAGATGCTCACTTGAAGCCTCAAGTAAAATTTTGTTCAAATAGAATTCATTCAGGCTCATATATCAACTCCAATCAGGGATCACTATGTGATAGAGGGATATTTCTAAGGTAATGTTCATATTCTAATTAGTAAATTTTCTTGGCATGTTCCAAAATCTCATGGAAGCCATGCTGATACCCCTACTTTTTCCGATGAATGAATTCACCAGAATCCTTAGTAATATATAAAGGAGGATGCTCGTATGCATTCTACGATTACCTAGGTCCTTCTCCAAATTCTAATGGGGAATGAATATTCAAACCATGATTCCATCTCCACATAATACATGGATGACGAACATATATTGGTAATCACCCACAGGTCTGATCAAATTCCGCCTAACAATATAGAAGCTCACCAGAAAACTTCAGTACGTACATAACTATAGGATCATATTCCTGTAGAACATGAAGGTTATCAAATTATTCTTGTATCCATAATACATAAGGCTCATATCACTACACAATCTGAAAAGGTAGGTAATCATATTGTGACCATGAAGAGGAATTAGGTTTATATCTATGGTCTACTTAGTGACGGCACCCTTGAGGTCGTTCAATGAAAATCCTCCACACCTCAAGTGTTTATTGACTCTTCAATATAAGTATTATGTGGTTAATACTATGATAGAACTCTTAATAGTAGTGTGTACATGCATCATTGGGACACTAATCTTCACAAACACCTTGGTCAACCTCCCCAAAGTGATATCGCCCTTAGAAAATAAAATCCATCCCCATACTTGAACCATATGTAAATAATGGTTTTAAAAAATCAGGTACATTTTTATAGATAGGTTATCAAAACCTCAGGGTGAACCATATATTTTTCCCCATTAACTACTAGTATACTTTCACCACATTTAGTAGGTGAACCATAGAAGTAACCTATGAGGTATAACCAATTGGAGGTGTGTAACTATGATAAAGAGGATGCTAACAAATAAATGTGGAGAGAGTTAACTATAAACAACCTTCCCACCATGATCTGTATGCTCACCAATTCTGAGTATGAGATCCCAAATGAGCTATATAATGAGTGAATTCCATACATATTCTAAAATATGTTGGAATCTCTTCAGTGATTGAAGGATAGACACCTCTCATATCCAAGATACAAGGGTCACCATCATAAAATAAATATACATTATTTTTAAATGTAAATGTAAGCTATCTCCATAGGTCGAGACAAAAAATTGGGATATCATATTATAAATCTACAATATTTTGTCATCATTGCACCACAACTCTTTGGAAACGAATTGTTGTAGCCTCTTTGGGTATTTGTGTAAACAGATGGGTATTGATTGGATTGTTTCACTACACCTCACCCGAATAATATAATAACTCCCTAGATACGATGTTGTCTAATTCCATGTCCCCTAGAAAAATTTAGGAACCTGGTAATTCAAAATACTATTTCTAAATACAAAAAAAACCACTACTTTTAATATGTAATGAGATTACAAACTAAAAAAGTGGAATTCCAACATATTTCTATGTCAGTCCCCTTGGAATAACATGATTTGATTTTAGGGACAAAATAAAAAGTTTCATCCAACCAAAAACCTTATCTTATAAGGTTACTCCCATTATGGAATTCCATTGTACCAATCTCATACATGAGAGAAATTGCACCAAATAAAATGGGTCTCAAGATAAGTGGTCATTACAGTCATCTGGGAGTTACCCAATCCATAGAGCTAGGGGAATATTTTACACTACCTATACCCTTCAAATCGTCAATCCTTAAAAGTATTTAGTAAATATCAATATTTTCTACAATACAACCTCATCCCACATGGATGTGGAATTTTTTATCTCAATCAAAATCCTTAGGATCATCACACTTTGGTAGGGTACTATTGAAATTATCATTGATTCTAGATGAACCCCATCCCACATGTATGGTGGTATTTTTATATCAATCATCATCACAAGGTTCATATAACCCTGAGAGGGTCTAGGAGAAATTATTGGTGGTTCTTGATCAACCCCAATCTGTCTATAAGGGAGAATTTATATCTCAATAAATGTCCAATGAGTTATCAAATCCTATGCCAAATTCATGAAATCCTTAATAATAGGATAAACACATTACAATGGTTTCCCTGAATAGTTTCCATCACACATGGATAGGGTATATTTCATTATTATCAATAATGTGGAGGAAATAATTCATTTATAGGTTGGGAGTTAAATACTGATTGATGGAATATCATCCATTCCACTTGTGATAAGACAATCCATTACTATTTGATCCCATTTGGTGAACATGAATGTAAAATACATCATGTTCACCAGTTATAGACCAAGACGTGGGGAAATTGTGGTGAAGG
This sequence comes from Viscum album, assembly GCA_963277665.1. Classification (NCBI taxonomy): domain Eukaryota; kingdom Viridiplantae; phylum Streptophyta; class Magnoliopsida; order Santalales; family Viscaceae; genus Viscum; species Viscum album. The sequence continues at coordinate 283,285,167 of OY728141.1, forward strand.
AAATCAAACCATATATCATTCTTAATCCAAAAAGGTCCAATAAAGACAAGGGTTCGAGAAATGACCGACAAAAAAACAGTACAGAATCACTCTATTTCATCAAAATTAATTGGATAAATACAATTTCTCGATAAAACTTAGTGAATTTTTTCTACTTAAATTCAACATATTATCACGTTCAATATTCAAATATTGTGGGACATAATATAGATAACAATAATATAGTGTACGGTGGTATGGATACACAAATTGAGGCATCACGAATGTGGAACCAGAAAAGAATCCAAAACCCGGAACCTCTGAATATTTAATTTCCACTATTATAGAGGAACAAATTCAAGGATGATGGGAGTTAATTTTTTATATAAAAATATGCCACCAATAGACATGAAATTTCTTTCATGGAGGAGTAGTTTTCATAATAAGTGAATGAGATTAAAAATATTAGACAACTCATTGAAGAGATACTCAAGGAAAAATTCCCACTGGGTATCATCTCCAAGAAGAGATGAATATACGTCCTCGCACACAGTTGGAAAGATTTGATCTTCCTGTAATTATGGTATCTGAGAATCAGGATAGTTATGTATCTAGTAATCTAGTCTACATCCATGAGGTAGTTAAAGATGATCATGAATTCCCACAATTATGGAAATAGCCCCACCTCTACTAGGGTAACCATTTAGTCATTGCATAGATCAAGAATCATTTATATATGATAATGGGGTCACCTCATCAAGACCAACCTTCTCCCTATAGATGTCAGGGGGCCAAAAATTAGTACCTAGGGAATGGATTAATGTGATTGAATCCAGAGTTACTCGAATAGAATCATGAAAGGGCAATGTGCACCCATGTATCCCAAGAAGAATCCATATCATGACTGGGTGGATGAAACTTATCCCCCACCCAATTTTAATAATGGTATATTATCCACCTTTTATTGTGTGGGATTTTAAGAATATAATCTTACACACTCCATGTCTCAGTGCGGTCCATTGATGGGCCCTCTTGACCAGAAAGAGGAAACCAGGCTGAGATATTTTGTTCTTACTCTGATATGTCCTGCCATCATTTATATAGAATCCTTCCAATAGGATACATTACAGTATGGGAAGACCTTCATCATAAATTATATTATCATTTAATCTCTATGATAATGAAAACAACATTTTCCAACATGAATAACTAAAAAATCATGAAAGGGATAAGGAATATGACTTCATTGCTTGATGGAAAGTGTTAAAATATTGACTCAACATCACTCTCTCATAAAAAATAGTGTCTCTAAAACTGTTAAAAAAATCAGAAGGATGAGCTATAAAAACCTATGATCTCAATGAATTATCTATTAAGATTTCATGTGTTTTTAGAGATTTACAAATGGATTGATGATTTCATGTAGCGAATAGAATCAAAAAAATTCACATCCCTCAATATAGGGAAAATGTCTTTAAAAGGAATAGATTAATATTATTACCCTAAAACAAGTAAAATTCTCAATTCAAGAACCAAGAATTCCATAAATCACCCATCACCTCCTATAGAGTGTAAAGAACCACAAAAAATCCCTCGTCTAAAATCATAAATGATAACATGGTCACAAGGTATTTGAGAAATGGGTGAATAAATCATACAAATTATAAAATGAAATGATATCTTGTTATTTTCTTAGAGTTATTGAAAATCACTGACTCGGGATTCTCATTCCCAGGAAAACAAATGAGGTCAACCTCACTGATCATCCAAACTACTACCCTTTTCATAGGATGTTGGGTCACATTATCCTAGATTGTTTTATCTTTAATTACATTCTCGAAATCATTTTCCATTTCATATAGGTGATTCTTCGAAACTCCCCAGTATAGGTGACTTGGGTAAACATCACCCAATAGGAATAAGAGGGTGATTTGAATTACATTATTGCAATGCACAGGCATATTTTCGATAAATACATAAATCGAAAGTTATTTGACTGGGCTTATGCCACCTTGAGGGACCAACTTCACACACCTTTAAAGATATTTTCACCTTGGTTGGTTACATCAAATATGCATCCTAGAGGTGGATGTAAACATCAGACATAGGAAGAGACAAAAGGGGAAGATTCAAATTCCACTCCTATGCAAGCTCTTACTCTTACCGACTTCTTTCCTAAAATGGCTGAAAAATAGAAAAATTCCCCACCAAATAGAAACATGATCGGATGAGAAAATCATCTTAGTTTATTTCTGCATAATAATCTTGGTATACCCCTTCTATGATGATTAATATACCTCAAATTATGAGTTCCATATACCTGACCTATGAATTAGAGGCCAAAGGCGCAAGAGATGAGGATATATGGTGCAACGTTGGTGTGGTAAGACTGAATATCTTAGTCACATCCCCACATAGGACATATCTGGAGCTATGACTCATGGGATAAAAACCCATTATCCTAAACATAATCACATAGGTGTCCCTAAGATCTCAAAATTTCACCCCTATCCAATCATCTTACACCGCTAACTAGTGGTTGTAAAATTATCTAATCATCCCAAATAAAAGGAAGGTCAGCATGAACTATACCACTGTTAGAAGATTAGCCTTCGACCACTTCATAAGAACCAGTCCCATCCACCTCAAATATCTCTTCTCTTGATCTACATAATTGAGAGAAACAAAATATTTGGATGATCCAGCCTTTCGAACAAAATTATTTCATTTTGAAATAATTAAAGGTTTCCCCATCCAAACATCCAATTATATATGTCATTTGTCTTTACAAATAACACTAAGAGGCACTTATCATATCACTCTGGAGTCTATAGGAATTCAAGACAAAAGTTTCTATAATAATTGTTTATCAATTGGAGACAATTCCATCATAATACCATGTCTCTATCTCATTCACATAGAATGATCTGGAAAAATTTTTCCATAGACATATCATACCCATATATGATTTGGTAAATCATGACAAATTCGAAATCCAATGAGCTTTGGTTCACAGTGTCTTATAGATCAACATCATCCTAGTTTAAACCCATCAATGTTTGAGATATAGTGACGGATATATCCCTCCTTCTAAGACAAAATTCAAAGGTGTTATAAGAGTGAGAGAAGACTTCTCAATAAGAAAAATCTCAATGATCGGTTAGGGGATCTCACATCTAACACTGATTTCAAGGTTATCTAGCAAGACATAGTATATATGTATTTCCCAAAATACCATGCGCTAACAGCCACAATGTGGTACCTTTAACATTTCATCTATGTTTGAAATACCCAATCTAATGGAATTTTGTAATACTACATGGTGTTAGTGCTACATTAGAGTATTGTGAAGCTTTATTTTCCCATGAGTTTTTTAAAAAAATTGAGTTAAAATACCAAATGGTGGATGAAAATATGAAGTTTTATGCCCCCAGAGGCTAGGGGACCACCCCTACAAATCCCTAGAGTATGATCGAAAATGAATATGTGCTACACATAAGCATGATTTAGGAAATAGACCTAATCCAAGATGTATAGGATCCTCCTCTGTAAAAAAATATTCATATCAAGAATCTCTCTACAACTACTTTTCCAATTATAGATTATAATTCTTCATAACATGGCCTCTCCTACCTCAAAATGATATAGATTCCCCTAAAATATCATTTTAATATTAAAATTTATCCATATGCTCATACATGTAAGAAAACGACTATGGCCTCAAGAACCACCCTCCAGCCTTTGATGAAGGCTTTTCCACCACTATCATTGATCAAAGGCATTTCAATCATGGAGAAACAGAAGACTCATGAACCACATTGATTAGTGACTCTAAGACTCTCAAGGAGAAATATATGTACATTTAATTTCTAATGAAATATTGATAAATTTTTATTGGTAATTATATTGAAATTTCTTGAGTAAACCTCGATGTGGTTACGTGCTAAATAGGCTTATATGATGAACATCATGGATTCAAGAAGTAATCCAAGGGGTTGTACCCCTCTCATGTTGCTAATGTAGACTTGAATATTGAAAAATTGATTTAATAAAAAAAATTCATGAATTGAAATACAAAACATCACTCACTAATATCATCCCTATAATGAAAATTAATAGGAATATTAGGTTTTACATTGATTTAAAAAGAAATTAATCGACACTTCACAAAAGATGAATTCCCATTTTTATCATAGAAATATTGAATGAGGCCACTAATGGATTCCAAGACTTTTAAGATAAGGATTGGTATTCAGGGTTTGAAATTATTAAAACATCCACTAAATACAATAAATCTCCTACCATTAGAGAACCTTAGAGGATATTTTTTCTATCAGATTATACACATAAGATTAAAGAAATTTTTCACTGCTTGTTAGCATTCCATGAATAATATCATTAATCCCTTCCTAGTATTTATATCAAAATGTTATGTTAGTGATCTAGTGATCAATTATAGAAAATGATATGGTCACCTCACAGATATTCAAACAATATTCGACATGTTGTGGAAGAAGAGTATGAAGATTAATCCACTAATGTGTGATTTATAGTTAAAATTATGGAAGTTAATTGGATTTATGGTATAACACTACAGAATTGAAGTCGACCCCAAAAAGTATAGTGAAAATCTCACAATGTCACCCCTCAAAATATCAAATATATGGGGGGGCTCTAAGGTTTTCCTACATATGCTTTTCATTTCATAGCTTACATTTCTAGGAAATCACTCCCTTTAACAATGTTAATGATTAATGGAGTCTCTTACTGATGGGATGAGTACTTAAAACAATCCTTTAATATTCTTAGGAAATGATTTATACACCATCCATTCTTTATTACATCTGTTTATGGAAACCCACTCATATTATATGTGGCCTTTACGAAATGGTCAGTTAGTTCTCCACTCATAATGAAAAATGATTTTAGAAATTAGAAGAGTCTTGGATAGTATAGTTGAATAATTCTAGGTACTAAGACCTAATATTTTCATATAGTGAAAAAGTATCTTAGAGTAATATTTTTAGTGAAATACCGAGGCATTACATGAAGCACCACAATGTCTACTTAGTATATTGTATCAATCATCTCAATTATATCCCTGGATATAATATGATGACTAGTTGTTTATCCTGATGGGAAGTCAATCTACAATAATATAATATCCAGTTCATGTCACAAAATTCAGTCAAATTTTATGACCTTGTTGGTTTCCTTACAGTGAATCCCACTCAATAATGAACACTGATTGAAACAAAACTTCTAGGCGAAGAGGTTTTCTATTCCCCTGACAATCCAAAGACATGGGAGATGTATTTTGATAGTGCCTCCCAAATCCCTATAATTAAGAGGATGGAAAATATGCAGATCAATTGGGATGGTCATCAGATTATATTTTTTTCTCTAGATAATGAAATAAAACCTTAAACTTTACCACCATCCTAAAACTACACTAATAATGAGTTTGAATAACAATTCATTGTTATAAGATTGGAACTAGCTCTTCATCTTTAGTTATTCTACATGAACATCAGAGGGGATTTAAATCTTGTCATAAAATAGACTGAAAATTAATAATCCATTAAATGTTAGAATTGGACCCTCTCACATTCTATGTCAGGGTACTGATGGAAGATTTCCCTTTTGATCCAAAATTTCATCATGCCTCTCGATCAAAAAATACTTCTACCAATGCAACGACTAATGTATCTAAAATCCTCACTAAACCTGATAAGGAGGAAGTGATGTTATGTATCACACACCAACGTATGGTCCCATCTATCCTCATTTGTGACATTGAATAAATAAATCATATCAACATCTCCATGTAGCATGATGAATCGATATCAACCCATAACTAAACAGATCTAATAATTGATTTTAACAAAAATTAGAATCTACCGATGGACTGAGTTGGTATGGAATTAACTCTATGAATTGTGAAATTTGACATTTAGTATAGGAAAAATAATAAAAATGAAGTCGAAGAAAAAGGCATCAATAGGATCCTCCTCAAATTTATAGGATAATGAGAGATTCCCACCATCATGGAAGAATTCAACACATTCTCTGGTGGAACTCAAAAATCAAGGACTAGGCTCTCCCACCAAAATTGTAGTTTTGGTTACTATGAGAAAATAATGAAATTGGAATTCATGGAATTCACCAAGAAATTCCATGAATGAGAGATTCATGTAAAATTCATCCATAAACCCCCATAATTACGATATACCGATAAATATTACAATCCATATATGGTTTGGGTAATGGATGTTGTCAGGACAAATCCCCATCCACTACTTAGCAGTTTATGTATATCCTTACTATTACCAACTTTATTTGAAAATAGGTTAAGGTAATACCGATCACAGAATTCTAGATGAAGAATATCATTAACATAATGAATTCTAATATGCTGACCATATTTGTAGTCCCTAATATTATATTGATATAAAATGGCTCCACATTCTGTTTTTTTAGTGTTTATGAAATTGTATGATGGATGATACATTGATCTTAACTATTTACATAACTTTCATGTTGTGGAAAATAGAAAAAATATAATCCTTCAATGAGAATTTTTCAAATATAATCTATACAATACTGAGTAAGGAAAATACTTCATGTCTGGACAAGATCCTCCATTATTTGTGGTCCGACCGTACCACCAAACATACTACTACAAAAGAAACATTGTATTTATTTATTCATGGAACCAAAGAATCTTTTCAGATATAAGTCTTGTTTCCATCAATTCAAATAGATATCCATGAAAAAAAACTCATATGATTAGATATCATAAAATAGATTGGATGAGTTGAGATTTCATGATGAAAGAAGGTTGTGTACAACACAAATACTTGAACTCCATCATAATTGTACCACCTATGGATATAATAAAAAGGTTATTATATATTCAATTATTCAAGGAGAAGTGGTATTGGCTCCCAGAACCCCAATGATACACCACAAATAACATCATATTAGAAGTCACTTTTATAGGGGGTTATGAAAAACCCCTTCTAAATTAATTTTATAGAGGGTTCACAGTACCCTATATATTTTTTATCTATTTTTATTTGTTATATTTGGTTGGATTTTATAGGAAGTTGTGTCAATAACCCTGCTAATTTAATAATTAGTATCCCTATATGTTCTAATATATTTTAGAGGAACGATATATTTAAAATATTCATTTGGATGTTATATAACACACATATATATATAATTTAAATGTTTTTTAAAGAAAATAGTTTGTGTTCACAACCCCCTCTAATTTCATAAATTAAAGGGGGTTAATGAATTATCGTTAATCTATTATATTAGAGTGGGTTTTGAAGCCCTTCTAATTTAATACATTATAGAGGCTTTGAATCCCCTATAATATATTACTTTAGAGGGTGTTTTGAACCCCAATAATATCTGACATTAGAGTTGATTTTGAACCCCATCTAATTTATGACATTAGAGGGGGTTTATGAACTACCATTAATCCCTTTAATTAGTGATGTTTTTTTAAGCCCCTCTAAATTTTTATTTATTTTTAAAAATAAATATCATATAAATTAAAATTTTATAATATATGTGTGTGGGTGTGCATGTGTGCATGTAAAAACAAACACACACACACACACAAATATATATATATATATATATATTACACAAACATTATATAAATGTACTTAAATGCATTATCAAAACATATATTGAAAGACATTGTATAAATACGATAAATAAATACTTATACATATAAAAAAATGCATACATATATAAATATTAGTATACATAATATAAATATAATTATAAATATACTTATACAAGTATATAAAATTTATATATGGTTTTATAAATACTATACATTTATATTATGATTTATATTATTCATATGTTATATTAATTAAATTTTTATTGTATATTTATATATACCTACATTTATACTATATTATCTATGAAAATAAATATAATATAGAAAAAATTAAAAATTTACATTTATATTATGTATTATATATTTATATTGTGTATATTGCATTATAAATATTTAATTATATATATCTTTATAAGTATTATATAATTATTGTATATATATTTTAGTATACCATATTAATTATAATTTAATTTACCAAATATATATATATATATATATATCATTTAATTATATAATATATTTTCAATTATATGATTGTTTTTAATTTTTTTATATGTATACATAAATATAATTGCATAATTTTATGTACATTTATAAATATTTATTTCTATAAATTGTATTTCATATAATATTAATTATATACATCATAAAAGAATAAACATATTATAAGGATAGATAAATATTTTAACACCCCAAGATTTTATAGTACGTTATCTCTTCAAAGTAATTCAATAACTTGAGTTACACGCAACACCAAGTTCGAGCACACCACGACATACCAAACTAGTCGTTCAAAAAGAGGATATGAATAGTATTAACATGAATTTTGAATTTTAAATACTCTATATAATTTTATAATCTATATTATGTGTTTCCCAGATATAATATATGAACAAATTCATTTTTTAGATAAAAGAATTATTTTTCAAAAAATGAAATTTCACGGCCTTTTAATAGTGAACTTTAATTAAAATAAATATTTAACACTTTTATATATTCAATATAATGAAATTAATTTACTATTTAGAAGTGGGACATATAAATTTAGATTGGATAAATTTTTGGTACTCTTCTGAAAGCTTTCAATTTTTGATAAATAGTGGAAAATACTAACGTTTAATTGAAATCATCTTTTTTAATCAGAATAATTTATATTGTTAAATTATACATTTGAGTGGTTTTAAATTATCATGAAATTATTTTTATCACGTAATATAATTTTGGTCATTGGATGTAATTTCACACTTAAACTGGATAAAAACTAGTGTCAATCTTTTGATAGTAATTATTTCTTAAAAACATGCTTTTGTTTTGACAACGAGAATTAATTTTAAATTAATTTCTGCCACTTCTAGGTTTTGAATTTGGAAAAATGGATTCTATATTTGGTAAATTTTATTTTTTCAACTATAAATATTCATTTTAAATCCAATTAGTTTTCCTATATGATTATATTATATTTATATTTTGTAGACATAAAATTTATTTATTTATTTATGACCTAATAATGATGCAATATTTTCCTTATTAATTAAGGAATCAAATAAAGTATATTTTAAATATTAAAATAAATATAAGATGAATGTTTTGATGCCATCCAAAAATTTTCTAGGTGAATATGACATGTTAGTATTAATTTAATGTATCTTTTTCAAAGTAATAAATTTTTTTGACTTTCACAAAAAACCAAATAGTGTCAAAATTGACATAAATGAGTTTTTAAAACAAATACTATATTATTAATTGATTAAATATTGCTAAAAATATATTTTTTAGCTAAAAACTTATATAATAATAGATATTCCATTAATAAACCACTTTGAGTTCTCTTTTCATTTTATAGTATTTTTATTAACCATTTATTATAGTAATAGAAGAGGACGTTGTAAAAGTTAAACTTTTTAACATAGAGATAAATCTAAAAGATATGGTTAATATGGTAACCTAAACATGTCTAAAACCTATTGGTTGAGAGGATTTCGACATATAGCCACCTTATCCAATAAATAAATATTTTTTAGCCATTAGAAACTGAAAATGATTTTATTATAAAATAATATTTCTATATTTTCCTAAGGTGACCATCACCTCTCTTATAAATGGGCACTTCCCCTTATCTTAATTTCACACCTAAAAAGCCATTTGGTCAGCCAAAACCTGCCTGAATACCTTCCCAACTTCCCTTAAATCAACCTAGTGTCCTTACTTTGATCAGAAATCCATCCTAAGGAGCCCTTTTTATCAACTCAAAAGAAAACACCCAAAGAAGATGTAATAATTTCACAACCCTCTTTCATGTTCTTTTCTTCATACACATCCTATTTATTTTTTGTTTCTATTCCAAAATAATAACTCTAGAAACCCCTACAGACAGTGATTTTATTATAAATATGGTACAACCATTTTTTTTATTCTATCTTTACAATAAATGACAAAGTCGACATACATGTGTACGTACGACTTACTGTCTTCACATCGTGTTGTAGTTTTTTATTCAAACACTTCATTATTTTGGTGGGTATAATAATGAGTATAACTGATGTAAATAAAAAATATAACATGTTAATTATTCTATTTATATATGATATACCATCCAATTACATACAATTTCACCATCAATATAATGATACTGTCACTCGTGCGTACGTACGGATTACCGCCTCCACGACACGATGAGATTCCTTCCCACGTTCATCATTCAATGATGATTATAGAAATATATATTATTAATAAGTATTTAATATATGAAATAATAATTCTACTAGATATGTATATATAAATATATATATTTATGTGTGTACTTACATATATCTTATTCAATTACTTCTGTTCAATATGATATGAAAACGAAAATAGCGTTTATGCGTATGTATGACCTACCGTCTCCGTAAACTGTGCTTTCTATTTCACATATCTATCTATTATAAATATTTATATTATAAATATATATGATATATAAATCAAGGATTATATTCTGTATGTTTTTAAATCATGTTATGAATGATACGATCAAGAATAACAAGTTTAAACACGTACGATAAAGAAAGCAATTATTGCCCAAAATGTTGATTTAATAGGGAAATCATTATTTAATGGGTAGTATAAAGTCATAAAAGAATAATGTATGATATAATAAATATGAATATGGTTCAGTTATAATTTAATAATAGACTATGGTCTTTATACTGAATGTTAAACATACCCTTGACTAAAGGATAGTTCAAGGTAAGGGTTAATTTCACAATCTCTTTATTATCCAAGGTTTGTTTTACGTGAGTATCTGCTGGGACCTCTTTATCATCCACCTCCGTGGTAAAATATTTTCAAAATTAAAATTTTAATGATTTATGGTTGGGAATATTTAATTATATCTTCATTTTAAATTCTTTAAATATTTGTTCTTCAAAATATTCCCATTACTGTCCATGTTTTCAAAATGGTTTTATGGATTTATTTATATGGACTGGAATGATTTTAAAATTTTAATTCTTTTCTAAAGTTTCAAAGTGTTATCGAACACTTTGATTCAAAAATTTATTTAAATTTATTCCTTTTTAAATTGTGTGGCTTTTAAATGTTGTTACAAAATGTGATATTTCTCTCAATGAGTTTTACAAATCATTTTCATTTATATCCACATTCTTTGATGGATTTTAAACTTGTTTGAAGTTTATTTATTATGATAAAAATATTCAATATTGTATTGAAGTTTTTGTGATATGTTTTACTATGGATGTATTATTTGTATACCATTCATGGTTTATGGATAATGTATTGAGATTTTGTATTCTATTTTTAATACGAATGTTTATGTTGTGATTAAACCTTTTAATATGAGGAATGCATTGGACTTAGTTAGTGATGGGTGGAGCCCCCTATAACTCCTCGATGTATCGGTAGGTCTCATGAGACAAAATAGTGTCTTGGCACAATGTCTTTACAAAATCATAATTGTAGTCTTCGCACAAGGCCTTGACTATTTAGTTATGATGTCTGGCATTACACATTCCATCATTATGAAATTAGCTATTGATATTACATGTGATTATTAGACTAGTAGAATATCCATGTGAATAATTAAATTGAATTATTTTAATTATTTTTTCCATATTATGCTTAAATTTATGTTGTAAAGGATTTTTTTTTTAGTTTTATATATTGCCTTAAATGTTTTTGTTTATTTATTAAATTTTATACTAAATTATTATCCTTACAGAGCAACTGAGCTCACCCATTTCGATGTCTTATTTTTCTCAGGATGCGAAGAAGTTTATTATGACTTACCTGTAGGGATAGTCTATGGGATATAAATATGGTCATTGGGGACAATTTTGTTTTTTTTTTCATTTCATAATGTAATGTAATGTTCATGTATGTAATATATTTTCCAAGACAGCTAAACTAATCGGTCCATTGGGATTTTATTCCTTGTATTCATGCCAATGTAATAAAATAATGCATTGACTATGGGTAACTGGGGTCGGGGAATTATAGCTGGTATTAGAGGAAGTTTATAAACAACCTTGGAAATATATATAGATAAACTATGATTAGAGAACATTACCCTAAGATAGACTGTGAGGATTAGTATAGAAGAATTTCTTAGAATTTTGGTAAGTAGAGATTTTGTGTATTTTCCAAGATATATATCCCTATCTGGATATGAGCAGGTAGAGGAGGCTCAGGCACAGATGTACCTTGGAGTGAAAACTCTGACAAGGAGTTCTGGGCTTGATCTAGGGTATCCTGTTACACAACAACGGGCCTTGCTGCACTCTTGGTTACGAGAATCCCAGGGGTTATTCTTAAGATAATTCACATTTTCTTTACAAGCCAGTATGAGGATTTAGGGCTAAATAAATCATCAAAGAAAACATTTTTATGATTAAAGACTATATGAATAATCTTTTCAATTTACATTAGGTATTTTACATGTTTTTAATTATGCATTGTGACTCATAAACTAACCTTGTGTATTCCATTGTTTAGAAATGGTGCCTGGTAGACTAAATGAGAAATCCATCAATGCGCATGATCCAAATAGTAAGAAGGATCTCCCAAATAGTATCATCCTATGAGGAAATATTATCATGTGTTAATAATATATGTAAAGATTTTTCTGAGTGCAATGACTTTGAAAGGATTCCAGAGAAGAAAAGGATGGTAGAGACAAAGATGGATAAAGTGAATAAGGGAATGAATGATTTTCCCATATGCGATAACTGTGGAAAGAATCACCATGGTAAATTCTTGAAGGGAATGGGTGTTTTTTATATGTGTGGAGAAAAAGGGCACCGAGTACATGATTGCAATGGTAAGAAAAAGGTTTAAAAGTACAATGATTCAACTGCAGGGAGTTGGGACACTACGCGAATCAATGTTCAAATCATCAGATTATACCACAAATGATGTTGTTGAATAATAATCAATTTATGATATTACCACAGATGAAGAATAATGACTAGTGTTCTTATGTTGATATTAAATAATTATGTCATTTCAGTATTGTATCAATGATGTACTGGTTATACTAATTATGGAGTATATAATGATTGTACTGAAATACTATTTCATTAAGGATTTGTGATATTGTGGTACCATGAAATGTGACTTCATAGCAAGTTAAACTTTTTGGAAAATACATGGTTTAAGGAAAGATAACAATTTAATATGATCTTGATACTAAGGTTTTGATTTTGGAATAAGAGATGATTGATTCTGATAAATTATATTCGATATTATTGACATCCTTGAAACTGATTAATGGTTTTTTTGTTCCATAATTATTGGAGTTTACAACATCATTGTATATAAAGAGTATATTCAGTATTATATAAGTAATAAGGGAGAATTTATGTAATCAATATGGTTTTATGGTAACTCATGGTGTTACCGTGTTTTAAAAGAATGCATGATGAAGGTATCCACATGTTGTTACATGGAAAAAAAATATCTTCATTGTGTTTACCTTCCTTATAAATTTAGGACTATAAGTTTGGACAGAAGAATTTTGGATAAGTCTGTGGTTTGGAATTGATTAATATTTACATTGGATGCGATTGTTAGGGTAAAATCATTTCTTGATATTATTTTGGGATTGTCATAAAAAATGACAACGCAGAGGTCGGGCGATAACCCATCACATCCGGCAAGTCCGCGAGACTTGAACCCGCAACCGAAGGGCGACATGGGTACATCACATGCCACTGACCTATGTGATGTCCTAGTTTGTATAATGTTGTTTTTATAAATAGTCTGACAGTTGAATTATAAATTCATTATTTTTGGAACCCTGTACGGTTTGGATAAATCAAATATTTTTGAATTCTATTGTTCTTTGGAGTGAAAGATGAGTTTTTGGTAGGAATTAGTTGAAAGATTAAACTCAACATGTCAAGTATATTTTCTACCTTGTATTATTTGAATAAATTAATTCTTAAATATTAGGGAAGGGATCTTAAAATAAAAAATGTGTTATCATAATAACTTATGTTCTGTTGAACCGATGATATTTTAAATCATCAAAGATTGATAGATTTGAGGCCCTCAATTTTACAGTTGTTTGTGATTGATAACCTCAATCACTCCATATAAATATTTACGTTTTCCTCCAATTATGTGTCTCCAGTTTCCAACAATGTTCTTCTAATAGAGGTCATAATTTGGTGGTGACTTTTTCATTTCATTATCCCTCTTATTAAGATTATATTTAATTAACCCAATTTCCAATGTGGGTTTTCCACATATGTATTTTTCTATTTCAAACATTTTATTTTAGAACAAAATTTTCAAATTGTGAGGATGCATTTTATTGAAGGAGGGAATAATGTAATGCCCCATGATTTCACAGTACGTTATCTCTTCAATGTAATTTAATAACTTTTGCTACATGCAACATCGAGTCTGAGCACACCACGACATATCAAACATGCCATTAAAAAGGTGGTTATGAATAGTATTAACTAAATTTTAAATTTAAAACACTACATATAATTTTATAATCCATATTATGTGTTTATTAGACATAATATAGGAACAAATTCATTTTTCAAATAAAAGTAGTATTTTTCAAAATATGCAATTTTACCGCCTTTTAATGGAGAACTTTTATTAAAATCCATATTTGACACTGTTATATATTAAATTTAAATAAATTAAATTATTATTTATAAGTGATACATAAAAAGTTAGTTTGGATAAATTATTGGTATTCTTCTAAAAACATTCTATTTTTGATGAATAGTGGAAAATACTAAATTTTAATTAAAAACAACTTTTTTAATCAAAATAATTTCTATTGTTAAATTTTAGATTTGAGTGGTTTTAAATTATAATTAGATTATATTTTTATCATTTAATATAATTTTGGTCATTGGATGTAATTTAATTATTAAACTGGACATAAACATGTGTCAATATTTTGATAGTTATTAATCCTTAAAAACACGCTTTTTGTTTTGACAACGAGAATCAATTTTAAATTAATTTATTCCACTTCTATGTATTTAATTAGAAAAAATGGATTCAATATATGGAATCAGGAGGTCCAAATATTTTAAATATTTATCTTTTATTTTTAATCATTATGAATATTTACATCAGTAAATATTTTATTTACCATGGATAAAGTGTAAATCTGGTAAATAGGGGTAAACAGATATTATTATAATAATATTAAATTACCCTAAAATGTGTCTTGTTACTATTGGATGATACACATTCGACCATGGTCATCCTTGGGTCTATTTTGGGACCCCATTGAGACACATGATATTGATAATGACAATTTATATTAATTAATTTAAAGTAAAGACAAAAATGGCATAAACATATATCTTTTAGTAAAACATTTTTCATTGGGTTTTATAATTGATATATTTCAATATAAATATTAATTTAAAATATTAAAATATTTCTTAAATGATGATATTTTATTTATAATTTTTAAACATAAAATATATATATTTATTTATGACACAATAATGGTGCAATATTTACCTTATTAATAAAAGAATCAAATTAATGATATTTTAAATATTAAAATAACTATAATTTGAAATTTTTTATTCCATAAATGAATTTTATAGGTGAATATGACATGTTAATATTTATTTAATGTATTTTTTTTGAAGTAATAATGTTTTTTTGACTTTCACAAAAAACCAAATAGCAAAGTGTCAAAATTGACATAAATGAGTTTTTAAAACAAATACTATATTATTAATTGATATAATATTCCTAAAAATCAAATGTTCAGAAAAAGGTCTTATATAATAATATATATGTCAATAATTTCCCACATTGATTTCTCTTGTTATTTTATAGTAAGTTTATTAACCATTTATTATAGTAATACAGGAGAACGTTGTAAAATTCAAACATTTTAAGTTAGAGATAAATCTGAAAGATAGGGTTAATATGGTGACATAAACATGTTTAAAACCTATTGGTTGAGAGGATTTAGACCCATACCCACCTTATCCTAGAAATAACTCCCTTTTTAGATTTTAGAAACCAAATATGATTTTATTATAAAATAAAATTTTAATCTTTTCCTAAGGTTCCCCTCACATCTCTTACAAAAGGGAACTTCTCCTTATCTTATTTTCACACCTCTAAAGTCATTTGGATCAGAAAAACCCTACCCAAATACCATAACAACTTCCCTAAAATAATCATAGAGTCCTCAATTTGATCAGAAAGCCAACCTAAAGACCCCTTTTGATCAAATCAAAAGAAAACACCCAAAGAAGAGGTAATAATTTTACCACCCTCTTCCAAGTTATTTTCTTCTTCAACTTCCTCTTTCTATGTTGTTTCCGTAAAA
Organism: Viscum album; assembly: GCA_963277665.1. NCBI lineage: Eukaryota > Viridiplantae > Streptophyta > Magnoliopsida > Santalales > Viscaceae > Viscum > Viscum album. The sequence continues at coordinate 283,301,618 of OY728141.1, forward strand.
AATAATAACTCCAGTACCTCCTACATACTTTAAGGTTATTATAAATATGGTTCAACCATATTTTTTATTCTATCCATCCTACAAATTGCAAATTCACTATACGTGCATACATACAGCTTACCGTCTCCACGTCGTGGTGTAGTTTGTTTTTCAAACACTTCATTATTTGGATGGGTATAATAATGAGTATAAATGATGTAAATAATTAATATAAAATGTTAATTATTCTGTATATATGTTATACTATCCAATTAAATATGACTTCACCATCATTATAATGATATTGTCGCTTGTGCGTACATACAGATTACCATCTCCATAAAGTGTTGAGATTCATTCCCACGTTCAACATTCAATGATGATTATAATAATATATATTATTGATAAATATGTAATATATTACATAATAATTCTAATGGATGTGTGTGTGTGTGTGTGTCTGTATGTACTTACATATATATTATTCACTTACTTCTGTTCGATACGATATGAAAATAGAAACATCATTTATGCGTACGTACGGCCTACCATCTCCATAAACGGTGCCATAAATTTCATATATCTATCTATTATAAATATTTATAATCTAAATATATATGATATATAAATAAAAGTTTATATTCTAGAAGTATTTATATCATGATCTAAATGATATGATCAAACATAACAAGTTAAAACACCTATGATAAAGAAAGAGATTGTTACCCAAAATGTTAATTTAACATGGAAATCATTATTAAATGGGTAGTATAAAGTCATAAATGAATCATTTATGATATAATAAATATTAATATGGTTCAGGTATAATTTAATAACATACTTTGGTCATTATACATAATTTTAAATGTACCCTCAACCAAAGGAAAGTGCAAGGTCAGGGTTAATTTCATAATCTCTTTATTATCCAAGATTGTTTTTATATGTGTATCTACTGGGACCACTTTATCAACCATGTCCATGTTTCATAAAAAAATTCAAAAGGAATATTTTATGGTTTCATGTAAGTTATTTTTAACTTGATCTTCATTTTAAATGTTTTAATTATTTATTCTTCTAAATCATTCTCATTAATGCCCATGTTTTCAAAATGGTTTTTAAGGATTTATTTATATGGACATGAATTTTATTAAAATGTAAATTCCTTTAGAAAAATTTAAAGTAGTATGGGAGAATTTCATTGAAAAATGTTTTAAATTTCTTCTTTTCTAAATTTTCTGACTTTTAAATGTTTTCATGAAAAAGGGATATTTCTCTCAAAGAGTTTTACAAATAATTTTCATCTATGTCAACATCCTTTGATGGATTTTAAACTAGTTTGATGTTTATTTATTATGATAAAAATATTATATATTGTATTGGAGTTTTTTTGAGATTTTTGACTGTGGATGTGTTAGTTTTATACCATTCATGGTTTAAGGATAAAATATTGACATTTCGTATGCTATTTTTAATATGAATGTTTATATTATTTTTAATCGTTTTCATATGAGGATTGCATTGGAATTACTAAGTGATGGGTAGAGTCTGATGTAGCTCCTCAATGCATTGGTTGGCCTCATGAGACAAACTAGTGTCTTGGCACAAGGGCATTGCAAAATCTTATTTTTAATCTGGGGACAAAGCCTTGACTATGTGGTTATGAAGTCTGGCATTATGTATTTCATCATTATGAAATTAACTATTGATATTACATGTTATTATTAGACTAGTAGAATATCCATTTGAATATGCAAATGGAATTATTTGATTTATCTTTTCTATATTATGCTGATGTTTAAATTTAAAAGGATTTTGTTTTAGTTTTATTCATTGCCTTAAATGTTTATGTTTATTTCTAAAAGTTTCCTCAATATTGTTATCCTTGCTGAGCATCTATGCTCTCCCTTTTCAATGTTTTATTTTTTCCAGGATTGAAGAAGTATATTATGACATACCTATAGGGACAGTCTAAGGGATATGAATTTGGTCATAAGATACTATGTTGTTGTTGTTTTTCATTTCAAAATGTAATGTAATGTTCATGTATGTAATCTATTTTCCAAGATAGCTAAAATGATCGGTCCTTTTGGACTTGATTCCTTGTAATAATGCCAATTTATTAAAATAATGCACCAACTCTAGGTAACTGGGGTCAGGGCTTTACAAATATAATTTAATTAAAAAGTATATAATATAAAAACCGATGCTTCTAGATTTTATAATGTATATTATAATAAAAATAAATATATTTTTAAATAATATGATTATGGTTTTATATTATATATAATTAATATTATATGATATAGAATTTATACAAATAAATATACATTAATATGCATAATGTTATAAAATAATATTTATTTAAATACATATATATCAATGTGGATAATAATAAATATATGTATTGAAATACTTTATATAAATATTTCTATAACTTTTATTTTATATATATTTAATTAAATATTTTTATGGATTTATTTCATAAATATTATTACAATGAATTAAATTTCAAATAATATAAATTATATATTATATAAATATTTTTATATATTTTAGTTCACATATATTTGTATTATATAATATTCATTATATATAATATTATACATTTTATACAAATAAATATATATTAATGTTCATAAAAGTAAATATATGTATTTAAATGCATTATATGAAAATAATTTTAAGGAAAATATAAAAATATATTAAATGAATACTTATATATATTTTATATAAATAAACATGTACATATATAAATATGAGTTTAAGTATATAAATAATTACAAAAATATATTTACAAATAAATATTTATATTTGTATATACATAACCTAAACAGAATTATAAAATACATTTAGATAAATGTATTTAAATACACATCTAAAACATATAATTTATATAAATGTATAAATTCAATATAATATAAATACATAATCACATAATATAAATATATTTATACAATTTAATTTATATAAATTTATGTGTAGGTTATTTATTTATATGTATATAAATATGTACTCAATGAATTTTAATTTGGATTATCACACTAATATATATATATATATGAATTGTTGTGTATACAGAACAAAAAAAGGAATTTACCATGGTGGAAGAGGCACTTAGATCTCTGGTCGAGGTGCGGGTTGAAAACCTGATGGCTACATTTTACGAGCGGGTTGCGACGCTTCACGGACAGGGAGGGAATCTTGATAGCAGATGCATGGGGAATTGTGGAATTGGACATACAGAACATGTTATAAAGGGGTTCGACGTATGTTGGAGCACACGGGAACTAGACGTGAGGAAAACAGGGTAAGGGAATCGGAGGGGAGGGAGGGGACCTAATGTAAGGGAAACTGAGTGGAGGGTGGGGCCATAGGGGAAGGTAACTGTAGGGTGGGTGGGGTGGGGTGGGGGTGGGGGATTGGACATGTGGAAGGGGAAGGGAACAATATATTGGGAGTTTAATATAAAAAAAAATATTTGGAGGCAGTTGATTGCAACTGCCTCTAAATATTCTTCTAATTGGGACTTAAATACATGTGCTTCTAACAACCACCCCTAATTTTTTATATATCACTCACATAGTCACGGATTGAAACATATTCTAAGTCGAATTATACATTAGAGGGGGTTTAAATCCCCTCTAAAATTATATTTTCTAGTAAAATTATAGGGAGTTTTAACTGCCTCTAATGAAACTACCATTAAATTTGGACACGGGGCACATGTCCTAAGGGAACCGGGGTTAGGGTGGGGCAGAGGGGAATTGTATGTGAGACACATAGGTTAAGGGATATGGAGGGGAGGGTGGGTCCATAGGGGAAGGGAACAGAAGCACAAGGGGGTATTGGATGCAAGGTTGGAGAAGGGAACCAGATGGTGGGAGATTAATAAAAAAGAAAAAAAATTATTGGTGGTTGATTGCGACCGCCTCAAAATATGGCTCAAATTTTCCCAATAAAAGGATATAAAAACCCCTTCTATGTGGGAATTAAATACAATAAGTTTTAAAAATCGTCCCTAATATATGATATATCACTCATTTAGCAGCAGTAGGAAACAACCGCTAATCCAGATTATACATCAAAGGGGGTTAAACACCCTCTAAAACAAGATTATATGGTGAAATTATAAGGGGGGTCTAATAGCCTCTAATCAAACTGCCACTAAATTTGGCATTACATTACCATCGGTTCCTCAAACCCTCCTCTAACAACCGTAAGCAGACACATTAAGAGTGGTTCCTCCTAACCCCTACTAATGTATTTAGAAGGGATGATCTGATAAATTTTTTTTAATCATACAATGAAATAATCCTCCAAATATGGAACAAAATTGGGTAGGGACTTACATTATACATAATTTCTATTCCAATAGAGCATACATGTTATCCACATGGTTTCTGAATGCATCACTCCCCACTCCAATGAAGGATTTCACAAAAAAATACTTTTTATAGATATCATTAATAATCCATTGTCCTGGTCACATAATGTTAAACTAAACAATATGTATAGGTAAAATAATGTGAAACTGAATAATACGTACCGGTCTCATGATGTTAAACTACACGATGCATCATGACCGCAAGATATTTGAAAATAAGGATGTATTCCCATTTGAATCAATATGTACTAAAAAGATGATGTTATAATTCATGGTGGAAGTCCTGGTACCTAATCATTAAACTACATATGAATTATATCCTTATATAATGACATTAAACTACATTGAAAATGTTTCTTCATAGATGACCTGCTGCATATGAACAAAATCAATATATAAGTGTAATAAATTTCTCTCATCCTTGTGATCCAATCTGATCTACATAAGGAATACCCCATTCAATAACTATGACTATCTTGATTCCATCCATTGTTGGATATGTAGTGATGACCAGATCTCCCACTGTGGGTAGAGCTATAATATTTTATTAAAATTGATTCATCTTCATCCTTATCAAATGATGATAAACAACATGGCTGACATCCTTAATGTATGATAATATATTATATGGATGACATGTTTCTGCATGAGGTCAAACTATATGGTCTTCTAGAACTATGTACAACATGATTCTCAGTCCAATGAGACATTTAGTAATTCATAGATCCTATATATTAGCCCAACCACCACCTAATACAATGTTCAAATATCCTTTCATTTATTTCCTTTGTGTGGTGATCTAAACCTTCTACATTCCCTGTTTCCCAGACTAATCATAACAGATTTCTGATTAGGAATCTTTTTAAATTTCTTACCCACATGATCTAGGCATATCAGTTCATGATATGGTTTGCATGGTCCTTGATATAGGACCTTAAAATGAACAGCATGATTTTTTGTTCAATGATGTTAAACAAAATGGTTGATTCCTCTTGAATTATATAATATTATTCATTACTATGGATCTATTCTAATAGTCCCAGTGTCCATAATGTTGGTCTCCCACCTCACCTATGTTCATGAACATTGTGTTCCATGATTCTTTTTATCACATGATATATACTGACTCTTGAATATCTAATCCTAGGTCCTATTGCAACAATTAGTAGGAGAGATTCACCCATCTATGTATGGGTCATAAATTCATGGAGATCATCCCTTTCAAGAACAATGTGTGGCTTTATTCCAATTATCTTAGTATACATAGTGATCCTTGTATATCTAATCATGGGTCTAACAACAATAATAAATTCGAACAATTCTTCCCTCTATGTATAGGTCACAACTCTATATAGATTTTATTCACATAGAAGTACTTTGTGTGGCTTCATTACTATCATCGTAGGATATATAGTGATTTTTGGATATCTGATCCCAGTTCTATCCACAATATAATAAAAAGAATCCCCCTCCCTATGTACAGGCAATTCCTATGTAGAGAACTTTTATGAATAATCTATTTGTGTCTAAAAACCTATAATAAAAAAAATACTGTGACACATGTTCCTCCAATACGATGCCTAGATTCATTTATAAGGGAGATAAATTCCTCCATCTTCATATGGGGTAGACTTGTGTGGAGATTTTCCCATTCTATAAAAATGTTTTCCTTGATTCTGGTCATCATAGGATATATAGTGATGATTTGGTCTTTAATCATATGTCCATCATTATCATTTAAATTTTTGGACGCTCGTAACTGAACTGAATGTCAAGAGTTCCTAAAATTGAATAGATCATGTTATTGAAAAGTACACATGTCATAAGATGTATGATTCATATAATCTTATTCTTACCATGTATGATTCAGATCTATGTATTCCTCTCTTTCCCACAAGATTAATCTATGCATGAAAGAGTAAATCATGTATCAACCCATGAATAGTCATGTGCACATATAAAAGATACATCCTCCATAAAAATGACCCCATCCTATGAAAAGTGTCCCAAAGGATATCATGAAAAAATTTCAAATTATTTTCCACATCCTAACGACATGATGTTAATACGTAAGTAAAGAAAAACATCCTTACCACATGACATTAAACATCGGGGAATGTTTTATTTTTTCATGAAATTAATGTACATGATATATACATCCCAATTAACTAACATTATAATATGCATACCATCACCCATCATCATTCCCTATCCAAGGACCATGAGAGGCTTACCGTTTTCAACTATATAATGGGGTGATTTCATTTTTTTTAGCACCTCACCCCATAAATCAAAAATCATGACCTGAGCGCCTAAAGTTTCCAAAAATACTCCATGTTCCTTGGAAATAAAACATGTTCTCTCTATTTCACAATGATATTGATGCATAACAGATATGAAAAACCATTCATAGATGTATTTTACTTATATGAAGGCATTTCAGATCCTTGTAAAACCGCCATCACCATGGAAGAGCTCATCAATTTTGGGTGTTCTGGGTCATTCTCAGTATGATTATCCTATATCATTACTCATGTCATGAGATCCTTGGTCCATGATATACAAAATGGTCATATCCCTCTAAAAATAATTTTTTATAACTCTTGACTTGGTGTATCCTAATTAGGATATTATGCCATATTCCCCTCATAGGAGGTCAATACACTTCATCACCATAAATTTGGTTCAGATTTTTCAATTTTGTACGACCATAAAATTTATCCTTTGATAGTCAAATTCACATGACCCTTAAATGATAGTGGAAGATATGCATATCTTTTTAGGATGGAAATGTGTAATGGGAGGCCTGAGAAAAATTCATGTCTCCACACTCTAAACTCATTATCTTTATAGAACAATTAAAATTTATAGAATAAATTAATAATTCATAAAATCTTCTAGGGCCCACTATATATCCCTATTTGAAGAACATCTATACTCATTGGATCCCCTAGTCCAATAAAAACATAGATTAACAGATTAAAAATATCCTCCTTGTGATAAAGTGTTCAATTGGTAGTGACACAACTTTTAGGGTTCTTGAACCCTTCTTAAATATTTCATTTTCCATAACCAACCTTCGTTCCATTATTGTCAGAAACGACACAATCAGTACCTTGAGTTAGTATCCATCTCTTTGAATCTATGGTAAATTTCATTGATTTCTCAAATAAATTTTCCATAGAAGGATGTTAATTGGTATTGAATAATCTAAACAGACCCTTGTATCCCTATAATGGCCCCCTTAAACATATGAGTTATTTTTTGGACTGTGTGAAACATTACAGGCTCCTTCCATCCTTGATGGTGGACCTGTATCCACCATTTCTATCATATGTTCATTGAAAATTATTTAAAATCCACATAACTATACTATTAAAGAGGATTCAACATATTTGATGTTATGGTACTATTTTTTCGTACCATTTCTCAAATAATGAATGCAATATTCTATGGAAAAAGATAAACTACCATAGGGTGGTGAACCCTACCTTGATGTCCTTTAATACGTGTCAAACTTCATCGTACAGAATTTTTTATTTTCTCAAATCATTCATGTCCCACATAAATGATTTTTGATCCCATTTACTTGACCATGTATATATGCCCTATGCGATCATGCATAATGATTCCACCATTCTAACTAGAGGTATCTCCTCCTTACATGTAAGGAACTCTGGTCCACATGATCCCCATCAACTTTATAGAAAAACTCAACACCTTAGGTTTTTTTCTCCCATCCTTGGTATGTCTTCCCCAGACCATATTCATCAATTCGATCTTTTTGTTTATGAATTACATCTCCTTTATTCCAACTATTCATGTAGACTCAACTTTACTAATATATTACCATCAACCAATACTATATCCAAGATATTTCATGGACCTTTGAATAGTATGGGGACACATCTTTTTTACCATGTTATTGATTAATAATGGATTTTACCAAGGAACTATAGGAATCTACTACTTGTAGTAAAATAACTCATATCCTTGTGATCCCTAGAAACACCATGGTAGAACTAATCAACTATGGGTTCTTTGGGTCATCATTGGAATGTCATCCCAATTCAATATATTCATAAATAATGTCCATGAAAAAAGAATTCAAACTAAATATCCTATTTTCATCCTTACTAAATAAAGTCAAACTATACGTAAGACACCATTTCCACATGATGTTAAACTACAATGAATACATCCTTACAGGATGATGCTAAATTGTAATAAATACATCTTTACCACATGATGTTAAACTTTATATCACCTATCCTCACAGAGTGACATTATATATCATGAAGATAGTTTCTTTATGCATGAAATATTACCAGCAACATAAGGTTTGACCTGGAAAATCATAAACTACAACACAATATGGTTTAGTTTTCAAGACCCTAAAACAACCAATTAGAAGATACACAATGATCAACATGTTGAAAACATGAAAAATTAATCTTGAGAATAAGTTGATTGTCTGCTCATTGTTAATTCACTTTTTGTTCTCCTGAAAATATTGAGCACTCATAAAATGGAAAATGCACACAACTGATCATTCTTAAAATCCATGAGAGGGCACTATAATTAGAATCCAAGTCCACTCATTCTATGCCTTCTCTTATATGGATCATAAAAAATAGAAGGGAAATATAAAAATAAAATGATATAAATCTTATATGGATCATAATTTTTACCAAGAAAAAAACAACATATTCTCAACAAATCAATTTACTCCATAAAGTTGTAAATTATTCATCCTCTAGTACATATATTTTACACCAATTATCCTTTTGAATGTTTTATTGCCATGGAATTTTTAATAGGCACATCAATGGGGAAACTCATGTTCATGGGGTTTAATGATCATTTCTTAATTAAAATCTATAGTGAATTAAAAATTAAATTGAATAATTTGGGTTTACATAATATTATATAAAGGAATGGTTTCATTAATGACATATGCATCCTCAAATCACTGAAATTTCATGTACATAATGAATAATAGAAAATTAGAAAATGGCATATAAATTTAAGAAGATATATTCTTTGATATAATGCTGGAGGAAGAATATCCTCATATCATAGTTTCTCCTCCAAATAAATATATAAATGAAGTGTCAATAAATTAAAATACTTTCATGGAATGCATTCAAAGGATTCCTTGTGCTCTGTATAATTTTTCTCCATGGATCCATGGTATTTTTTTAATATATTAAATGAATCAGTTTTCTCCTCCATAGCTTACAATAAATCCTCTATCCTATAAATAGGATCAATCATTCCCTTCCCTCTAGGTATAGGTACCTTGGTTGGTCTAACACAATATTCTATTATATTTTAATCGAATTATAAAATCAAGACAACTCTTCAGGAATACTACTAATTTTAGTTTATAAATGGCTGAGTTCAACCTTCTTAGTGGACCATATCTTGGTTAGCTTCCACCTCCATGGATCACTGGGAAGTTTAATTCATGGCCTCATTCCAACATTTTTTTTCTGAAGGTGAATCCTCATCTACTACTACCCTTGATTAAGGGGAACTCATTTTCTATACCGTAGAGATCTCTTCCTTCACCTGGGTGTGAAGAGAAGTATAATAGAAACGCCCTTAAACATGGTTGGTTAACATGAACCAAAGATGACCCAGCTATTCCTTTAAACCTTCTAAACCAGCCACTAAAATTGAGGTCCAAATCTCACTTCTCATTTTCCACTAATGCAGTTGATAAATTGATATAGACTCTATAACTTGAGTCAATCCCATCATGGTAACAAGAATATATTTTGGGAATATTTCATTGAGTTTTGGGGTAATTTTCATTGTCTTCAATGTAATGGATATAGGTCTATCCTTCGAATTGGTTGACTCTGTTAGAGAAATCCTAGAGGAAGAAGGGATATGATCTTCTAAGACCCCATGTAAAGGCACTGCAACAAGCAGTGAAAGTGTTTATCAATGCTACCATATGTCTTATGATGTCATTAGGTATATAATAGATATATCTAGTGTATGAAACAAACCGTTCTCTATTTAATCATGGGAAATGTATGTCTCTCAAACTCCATCCTCTAGAAATGATGAAATACCCATTTACATTGAGAAACCTAGTGAAACAACAGGCGCTTTCTCTATGGTCATAAATTTCTCACCTACATTGAGGGATGTAATAGGATAATTGATTTTAGAATTCATGAATTAAATTTAACCTGGATTTTATTATTCAAAAAATATTTGAGATTCTTTTAAATTTGGAAACATTAATTCTAAATAAGTAACATGTTTTCTATATACATTAGTTTCATCTATGATTGAATTATTCCATGTCGTGTTGAATGGAATGACCACTAAGATATCATAATATAGAAGTAAGACTAATTGATTCATAAATCTGAACACCACTTCATATTGATATTAAAAATACATATTTACGGTTCTACTAAAGAAATTGACCACTCACTTGTATTCTTAGGAAATAAAGCATGTTCATTCATGTGGGATCAACAGGGACCTATGTATTTTTGACACAGAACAATGACTTCGTATATTTTTTAAAATAGGTGATGTGTAAATTGAAACACTATATTTAAGTTTCTATGGGTGAGGGATCGGATAGTTTGAAGTGATTCATTTTCAATTTCTTGTCTATGGAAGAATCCTCAGTAGGATCTGACGCAAATGGTTTTGATGATGGAACTATAGAATATGATTCCCTTGGGATAGCAATCACCGCCCTCATCTAATAAAGTTGACCTAGGGAGACTTGGCCAGTGTACCCCTAGTCCCTGTTCAATTTTTCTCAACGGTCAATGCCCCAAGAATTAATTACAGGTGATTCCAAAAGTATATGATCATCAACATAATCCTTCAATATCATTAAAAATTCAAAATATTTCCTCATAGTGTAAACATCACTATGGGCATTTGAATATGGTGGAAATCTCATCCTTACCTCTACCTCGATGATGGTATAACTTTGTTTATACATTCGAATATTCAAAATACAATAAAAACTCATTTACTATACCCATAGATAACAATGGAACCAACCCTTCACTCCCTCTATAATTTCATAATGGTCTCAATGAAATCCCTTGAACTCAATGTGTTGTTTTGAAAGTGACACCGTTGGGAGTAATCATATGAGAAAATTCATCTAATTATATATCTTCTTATTGTAGTAATCCTCTCAACTCATAAACATAATTATTAATCATCCATGTCATACATCAATGAAAAGAAGTTGGAAATAATAGTGAAGTCATTTATTCACTCAAAGTAATTGTTCTCACTACATCAATGCCAGTATGTGTTTCTATTGGAAGAAAAACTGGTAGTAAATTTTTTACTTCCTTAAAATGCATAGTGGGGGATATTTTTATACTTGAAAAAAATAATTTTTTCATGAATCAATTAATATATTGAAATTATTGTGAACTTTTTATCCTCACATAATGATTTAAATAATTCCCCAATTAGATATGTTCAGACCCAAATATCGGCAAAATATCTAGTTAAACTAATCTTGACATTGCTGGAAGGAAATTCTACTTGAACCTAATTCTAATCCTTTATGAACATCATCTAGAACTTGAAATACATCAAAAAAAATATTCATATATCTAATGTTAATTGAGGTAGGACATTTCTTTTGAATACATTAAAACTAATGAAAAAACTAACAAGTTTCATAAAAATCATTGCGAAAATTATTTTTAATGCAAACATAAAGGGTTCCTTCATGATGTGACATCGTGTACGATCTCGCCTCAATGATTCCAAGATAGTTGTTTAAAATACAACTATTGGTAACTATTCCATAGGGTTTGTATGAGAAGATTTTAGGATGGATTAGGGAGGCCCAGATCTACTAATCTATTAGGCTTACAACCCTAACCCCACTTATGCACTGCAAAAAAGGTTTCAAACAAATGTCGAGGATTTTTGAGATCCTTAGGTTCTCATAACCACTTAGATGAGCTCACATAAAACCCCATAATACTTTCAAGGGACTACAGATTTTGGGTTGGGATATCGTCCTATAAAATTGGTGTAGGGGTGACATTATTTTTTCAACACTAAAATGGAAAACACAATGCACTACACTTGTGAAATATAGGTCACTATCAAAAAGTAATAGAATCTCAGGCCACCACATTCCTTTAATAGGAGTAGGTTCTCGCTTGGGTAAATGAAGAGAAAATTGGAAAATTGAATTGTCCAGTCAATGATAGAAATAACCTCTATTACCTAGTTAGTGTATGATCCTTCTTCAACTATGGTCTAATATGCACCATTAGAGATCCAATGATGATTTTTAGGGATGTCTTTTGGATTACAGGATTCTTGATCAGAATAGACTCTCTTGTTGAAATATAGGGCCATTTTTCTAAATGGGATATCTTCCCCATGTAGACGGTCCTTATTAAGGACATTTTAGGCCATCCTGATTAACTCACTAGCGATATGATAAGTCCACTTTAAATTATACCATAAATAATATGGGGGAAAACATATCATACAACTATCCTAAAATTGGAGCACTGAAAATTTTATTGACATCATAGAGACATATACACACCTCACCATGTGCCAAGTGGAATTTTTTTGTATATAGACATAAAGACTGAATTATTCCAGCATCCAAAACATGTTTTAGTAGGATAGGCTTTTTGATGTAAATATGGACCTATAGATCAAAATCTATTTCAGCTTTGAAATTTTCAGATGCAATATACTAAACCTAGAAGGGAAACCCCAAATTGATTCTGAATCTCCCTTTCGATCAAAAGTCATTATTAAGAAACCACCATAACCATAGGCTTTTGATATATTTACATATCATCAAGTCGTAAATGTGTATTTTGGAATTAGGTTTATAATGATTCTCTCCATAGTCCATGAGAATAAATTTTTCTATATACTTGTATGTTTGTTTATCCTCTAAAACGGAATGTCCTATATGGGAGATGTTTTTTTGGTCAGTATTATGGGTTTACAAAATCCATGTGGTGTCACAATTGTCGAATGTGGTTGAATAATGTAAGTTTCATTGGTAAGAAAAGACTAGTAGAGAGTTATGAATTCTGAGATAGGATATTACCTTTGGTTCAGTCCAATAAATTCTACCATACTTCTCATTGATGACTCGAACACATGTGCACATATAGAATCAAAATATATAAAAATGATGTTATAATGAGCCACAACAACTATATAATCTTTCTTTGACAACATATGACAACAATAATCCATCTAAAAAACAAATAAAGCATATCGGATGAGTGGAAAACTCTTATCAAAAGTGGCGCATAACTCTAACAGCCTCATGAGAATCACATAATCCATAAATTTATTTATAATCGCATGACCAAATATATTTCTTACGAATCATGTGGCCTATGGAGACCTCTAAAGTAACATGACCCATAGGGAATCTCATATCCACTTGATCATTCATAAGACTTTTGATTATGTGTTCGTGAGTTGTTCATTCGAACTGTATGATGATCAAGTGGTCCTACGACCAAGATAGTGGATCATGCGAGGCCTATAAGACATCCATAAAGTCAATGATTTAGTTTGAGGATAAAGTAATAACTAAAAAATTGTTTTTTAACACGTTCTAATACATGGAAGTCATGTGGTGAAAAAACATGTTCAATCATAATGATTCTTTCTTTAAAATTTGGTCTCATGATCAGTTCTTGTAGAGAGTTCTTGTGAAAGGGATATTCTAATGTGATCTTGGAAAGGATTCATTCAATGGGAATAATAATAAGAGATTGGTAGTCAATGTCAATGGTGTAATGATTCACCCCTTTGTATATTATTTTGTAGGGTTATTCATGGAATACTAATGGTCTCTTGGATTACAAAATGTTACCCATGACTCCAATTAGTGCTACCTTCAAAGACACAAGTGTGAATTTCCTCTCCTCTGAATTAAGTCCTTGACCATATGGATATCACTCCAAATGTAAATTCATTTGTTTATTCCCACTAAATGAGTATCAAAATATATATAATTGATGTAATATTTGATTCATGCGTATTATTTTCTCTATAAAACAATTGAAGGAAAGGTGTACAAATAACATGGATTATGTAACCATCTAAAGAACATGCAATCATGTAACATTTAGAAGTTTATGTGAATGGATCATGTATTTTTCAGGATCATATTATGATCACCTGAATCTCCTTTGACAATACCTCTAATTCATATAAGGGAATACATAGAAGCACTGATGAGCATGTGGAGTCTTCTAGATGAGTTCCTCTAATCCTGTGACTTTTTAATCAATATATTCTTATCTGTCACCCAAACTATTTTGAAAATAAAAGTGGAAAAAATTTGGAAGCCTCATTAAGGTGAAATTTATGGTGATATTTATGAAAAGTACTCATGTGGTTTTATTGACAATGTATATCCCTTTGGGACAAGTTCCCCTTATCATGAGAGATCATGTTGGCATGTTACCATCATCATGAGAAGGAACTTGAACACCTTAATATAATCAAATGATTCCCTTTTGACTCCATAGAGAAGATGATGTATTTCTTTACAATTTATACACTTCATGACAATATTTATCATTGGTCACATGAAGAATCATAGAAAGAATAGTGATTTTCCATACCTCTTTCACAACATCATGAAATCTCTTACCTTATAGAATAATTAAATAAAACCATAAAAGGAAGAATCTTCTTGTGAAGGGTAGATATGGTGAAATTCAAATAAAATTGGGTTATACACCCTAGGGATTACTATATATCATGAAGAGAAACATTAACAATCCATATCAGTCTCATAAAGACAACTTGAAAAAGAATGTTGATCTTGTAAGAGGCCCCTGACATACTGTCTTGATCTCATGTCAAACCCATGATATGTTCTCATCAATCATGATAAAGCCTTTAAATGGGTATCCAAATATAGAAGTAACTCATAGACATGTCATACTATCCTTGTGACAGATCTTTACCATGTCAACATGGTTAGGATAAATCTCATTGATCAGCCAAAGCCCAATTAACATGGGGATATCCGAATGTTCAGATTCTTACTCTTATCATGAAACACCATGGATGAAACACATAAGGATCATGCAAGGCCGAAGATACAAAAATACCAACACCAACACCAAATCATATTTTTGATATATGTTCCACACAAGGTATTGTATAACTACTATGGACTTGCCTATAAATCCCTCCCCCCTCAATATAAATAACAATCGTGACTATGAGAGAGACAAGAAGCATGGGAGTAGACTTCTTGGAGTGTAATTTAGTGTGATCACAAGGGTCTTTCCACCAAGTAAAATATAGGGAATGACCTAAGGTATCACAAGGAATGAACATTTAATTTGTGTGATCACTCTATAGATCATATGAGTGATTTTCATTAGGTCATCCAGATCTTTTGGAGGAGATCCTTCATGTATACTCGGTCATAAAAACCTACCTATGATAATTATTGACATACCATGTGGAAAATATGCAATAAATAATTGAAAGGAATAAAAAAGTTTAAAATTATAAAAATACAGATACAATAATATTCATGCATATTACATGACCTACCCAGATCATTAGAAATCCCCAAGGCATATAACCGAAGTCTCACGAAGTCCATTGGAAATATATCAAAGGCCTTATGAAATCCTCCAGAAATGTCATCCAAATAATGTTATTCCCTCCATACATGTATTCCATATCATGTGACACCCTCAAAACATGTCATTGTTGATTATGTGATGTATTCTAAACATCCCTTTCAGATCATGCGACATCGTTTGGAAACGTCAATGGGGTCATGTGGTTGTCTTTGTAAATGTCTTCTAGGAAACAAAGAAATATCCAAACATACATAAAAATTACATAGACGCTCCATACATGTCATCTTGTTAATCAGGACATGTCTGGAAGTTGTCTTAGAACATGGTATCCTTGTCCAGTAGTCATATTTTGGTCATTCCCCAACAGAACATCATAAAAACTAATTCATATCCAATTAGTATATTTATGACACCTTCATAATATTCAATTTACAATATACAACCAACTTAGTTTAATCCATGTATGTCATTGAAATTCAATCAATGGGACCCAAACATTCCAACGGGTTCATCTCCTGACCCCATCCACCATTATATTTAGAAGTGTATTGAACAATGAGAAATATGATTCTTACTATAAGATGTTTTTATAGGATACAATAACAAGTCCCAACCTCTATATTAAACACCTTATAAATAATTCATCAATGCCTAATTTTTAAGTCAATATGAAATTGAACTAATCACATTCCATCCAGTGTTCATCATACTGAGCATGGCACCCATTGTCATATAGATTTGCAATGAAATATCATTCACATTTTGAATCTTCCGCATCCATGGAAACCTATGATTATAATCATCAATTTCTATCTAGAAATGAATTCCCTTATTTTATGGCATCCATCTAAGAGTAAATCCAGAGGGTGAGATTGAACTACAATGACTCTAAATCATGTTATAAATATGATATGTATGATTCCTCCCATAGGATTGATCTTAATACCTGGTGCATAAGTTTCCTCATATATTTTATTTTCAAATGAAGTTAATGTTCACATATTGAATGAACATTGTGAGTTTTGATTCTTATTATAAACAGGATTCATAGGATGCCTCAAAATATCAATCTACTACCTGGATGATAGTATACTCTTTATTTCCAAATTACATGCCTTCGAAATATAATATGTCATGTTTTGATATGTAATGAAGGAATATGGGTGAATAACCTGAGATAAAACAATATGATCTCATAAATATAACCCATGTTACACTTGGAATGTTTTATAAATTGGTAATTTTTTAGGGTAATCAAACTCATATCGAGTATACGAAGAGACTATAGAAAATATATTAAATCTATAAGAGGTTCCCATAGTCGGTTATAATTCCCCCCAAAGTGTGTAATGATACCGACCTACCAAAGTGAGTTCCTAAGCGATGTTCTATCTGTAACCCACATATCTTCCTATTATGTGAAAGAAGGTTTGTACCCAGTTATGGATGTGGGAATCGTTGTGAGTTTCTATGAATGGTAGAAATGGAGAATTCTTTGTGAAATCATTTAGTTATGCCACCCCCTACAAGAGTTAAAATAGATATATTTCCCTATACCCATCAAACGATTTCATTCCTACCATTCATAATATTTCTATGACAAAAATTTTAGATCCTTATGTGGTAGAATCTAATGATAGTATAACATAGCCATTATAGTCACTCAACATCATATCTCTTAAACCTTAGAGATACCATCCATCATCATTACAAAAAAAACATCCTTTAAAACCCTTATGAACATAGTCTCTAAAAATTAATACAATATCCCTTAAAATGAAAAAAAAACCTCTAATAAAAATTTAATAAATAATAAACCAAATATAAACTATAAAAAAATTGAAAATTTTAAAAATAATAATAATAAACAAAAGAACCCAAAACTAAAAACCCAAATTCTTAAATAATAAACCTATAACCCAAAACCCATAACTCTGAATAATAATAAATAAACCTATAACCAAAAATCAAAAATCAAAAACCCAAAAGGCTAATCTATAAACCCCAGTACCTAAACCACATACCCATAAAATTTTTAAAAACATTAGCAATTCCCAAAACCATTAAAAAACCCTTAAAATCCTAAAATTACAAAATTTCATAAAATAATAAAATCCCCAAAAATAATTATTACCTATGTATAACATAGAATCAAGAAATAATTATTAAAAATACAAAAGAAACATAAAAACCCTAATCCCAAAACCCTTAACCATAAACCCAAAACCATAAACCCTAAATGCAATGGAAAAACCCAAAACCATAAAACCTAATCCTTAAAGTGTTGACTTGAAACAGAAAAACCTAATCCCTAATCCGTAAAACCTAAACCCTAAACCCTACACCTAAAAAAACCCAAAAAATAATCTCTCAACCATATACCCTATACCGTATTATATATTCCCTAAATCGAAAATAATAAACCCTGTACCCAATAACCCTTAAACCCTTTATAACCAAAAAATCCATAAAAACTATTAAAAATAAAAAAAATTATTTAAAAAATACCTAACAAATATGTATACTACCATAAAAACTCTAGAAACCCCTAAAAAGTATTTATAATGAGAAAACCTACATACAAAATTATTAAACCCATTAAAATAATAAAATCCTCAAAAATGATAAACCCTAATCCCTAAAATATAAACCTTAATCCCAATGCCCTAAACCATAAACTATAAACCATAAATTTAAAATCCTACACCCTAAACTCAAAACCCTAAACCCTAAACAAGAAAACACCAAAACATAAACTCTAAACTCTAACCCTAACCAAAAAAGTTATTTAGAAACACAAAAAACCTGATACTTAAAACCTAAACCCTAATCCAAAAACACCCAAATCTAAATCTTAAACCATAATCCTATGTAAATAAATCCTAACAACATTAAAAAAATTAAAAACCCATTTTAACCCTATAAAATAATTAAATATTCTTATAAAATTATAAAATAGAAAAATATATATAAAATAGTGCGTAAAAATAAATAATAACCGTTAAACTGAAAAAAGAAAGAAAAATTTGAAAACTATTAATCATTAAAAATATTACTAAAAATATTATGAAACGCCAAAAAATATTAAATAAGCCCTAAACCATTAACTATAACCTTGATACATTAGAGAAAAATAAATAAACATTCAATACGCTTCATAAATTTCATGATATAAAAAATTATTAAAACCCTGATATACTGAAAAATATTATCCAAAATATCTATTAAACTAGCCTAAACTCTCATAAAAATACAACTAATGTAATAAAAAATATAAACACTTAAATCTCTTTAATCAAAATGATTTTTTTTAAATATACAAAACATAAACCCCCATGACCAAAACCATAAATCCAAATCCCTGAACCATGAATCCTAGACAATAATCCCTAAAAACCCTAAAGAGTATTTGAAAATTTCAACCCCATTAAAATCATCATGCCCATTAAAACTATATAAACCAGGGAGAAATAATAAATAAAACATTCATAAAAATTAATTAAGAAACCCGAAAACCAACAAAACCATTAAAAACGTACATGAATACCCTTATAAAAATTACCAAAACCTATAATAAACAATAAAAATTACTAAATACATAAAAATTACAACATAATAAACCCAAAAACCAATACATTGAACCATTTTTCCTAATACCTCATCCATAAACATTATATATGAAAAACTATATTGTAAACCCTAAACTATAAACCCTAAAATTTACTGAATACATAAAAACTAATGAATACAAAAAACCTTCAAAACCCATAAAAAAATAAATACCCAAAAATTCAATATATAAATTAACTCATCAAAGAATAATAATACCACACTAATCCTATAAAAACTAATTAAACCATAAAACCTGATCATATCTTGTAAAAATTATAATAACTATATCAAACACTAAAAACACATAAAACATCAAAACCTAACCCAAAATAAAAAACCAAAAAAAAACTAAACCAAAAACCCTAATACCAAAACCCTAATACCTCAACATTAATCTCTCAAATCTAATCACTAAAAAACATTTAAATCATAACAACCATACAACCACTTTAAATCCCACACACACCATAAACATTATAGGAAATAATCACTTAAATAATAAAAAAATTACCTTATTAACAATAAAAACACCTAATAATACAATAAAATTAGACTCTCAAAAAAATAAAAAAATACACCATAAAATATTGTAAAACACCTCCAAAACAAAAACCCTACAACCCAAAACCATAACCCTCAAAAATTACCAAAAATCCCCAAACAAACTAACAAAAACGTTAAAATCATTAAAACCTTAAATAAGGAGACATAATTAATATAATATTTTACAATAATAATAGATGAACATAAAACTCTTAGAAAACAATAAAAACCTAAATTTTGAAAACCCAACAAAAGAAAAAATAGTTTAAAATTTATAAAAACACAAAATTGAAAACCCAAATCACTAAAAACATACCCCTATTCCAAAAACCATGGACCATAAACATTGAACCATAAACCATAAAAAACAACCACTAAAATCTTAAAAATATTCAAAACCATTAAAATAATTAAAACAATAAAACCATTAAAATAATAGAAGAAATAAAAACGAAATACCTTAAAATTATGAAACATACCAAAAAACAAACCATAAGAAAAAAATTATAATCCTTGAGCCTAAAAACACAAAAAAAAACTAAAACATGATAAAACCCTCAAAAACACAATATCTTAAACCATAATCTCTCTCCCAAAACCTGGAGCAAATCATTTAAACATAAATCATATAACATAAACCATAAAACATAAACCATAAAACCTCAGAATCATAAAACCAATAAAAACCCTAACAAAAACCATTAAATCCAATTAAAAAACCAAAAATGAAATAAAAATATGAAATTAAACATAAATATTTCCACAACCCATAAGAAATCTATAAAAATAAAAAACACTGAAAATAATAAAGAAAAAATAAAATGAAATAAGATATTTTAAAAACTACAAAAACCATGATAATATATCCCTAAACAAAAACCTCCAAACCATTAACTAGTAACCAGAAACCCCAAACAATAATGTTTAAGCCCAAACCATAATTCATAAATTCTAAAACATAGAATATCGTAAAAATCATCAGAATCCTTAAAAAAAGTTTAAACCACAAAAAATTATCAAAATTCCTAAAAACCATAAAATCATTATCCTTAAAAATTACTAAAAAACATTAAATATATTAAAAGAACCCCAAAGAAAACAATAATAACCATGTCTCTTAAAAACCATAATAAATAATAAATAAATACAATAATAATAATCCAAAATCCCTAAACTATTAACCATTAATCATAATTACGCATAAATACCATAAAAACAACAAAAACATAATGTTCCATTAAAAACCATAAATACCATAAAAAAATTTAAAAAAATTAATAATAAACTATGAAAACATTAAAATTCATTGAAACCCTAAGAAAACCTCAACAACCATAAACCTTCAAAATAACCTAAAAACATAATAATATATAATAAATAAGATAAAAAAGGTATCAAGAACCCAATTCACCACACCCGATACACAAAAACTAATTAAAACCATAAAACACTATAAAATTGTATTAACCATTAAATACATAAAAACTATAAAAACGCTTAAAATAAAAAAAAAATCATATCCCTATAACAAAAAATACTATAAAAAACTATAAAACAATTAGATGATCTTGAAGAGAATAAACCAAAAGAAAATAAGAAAAAAACATAAAGATAAATAAAGAATTGTTAAAAACCACCAAACTCTTAAAATAGACCTCACACACAAAACACTAAAAAAATAATCCCTATAAAACCCATTATAAATATAAAACAATAAAAACTAAGGAATTACCTTAAAAAGATACTGCAAAAGACTATCTAAATAAACCTAAAACCTTAATACAACAATAAAACTAAAAAACCCTAAAAACATGAGAAACTATTAAAACATATTCAAAAAAATAAAGGAAACCTTAAATTGAAAAAAAAACCTATAATATAATCATAAAAGACATTGATGATATAAAAATTCCAAAAAACAATAAAAAACAAAAAAAAATCTAAAATACCTAAAAACATACACCCGTCACCCAAAATACAGGATAATAAATAATAAAACCTAAATTTTAAACCATAAACATTAACTCCCATAAATAAAACCATAAAATCTAAATCCTAAAAACAAAACTCTAAACCATAAATCATAAACCCGAACCCCACAACTAAAAAAATCTAAAAAAACCATAAAACAAAAAATAATCATCAAACCACTAAAAAAATTAATAACCATAAATTCATTTAAATTTATAAAATCATATCCTCATAATACTAAAACAATAATGAAAACCATAAATCCAAATAAAAAATAAAAAATAGAAACCCTCTAAAAATAAAAAAGATCTATAAAATTATGAAAGGGCCTCAAAATACTAAACTATAAACCCTAAACTGTAACTCCTACATCCATTACATTAACCACTAAATCATGAATTTGAAACCCAAAAAACACCAAAAAACTGTTGGAAATTACCAAAAACATACAAAATATTTATAATGCCTAAAAACATTATCACTGAAAAAATAAAATATATAATCTATAAAAAATAAAAAATAATCCAATAAACAATAAATATAATATGAAATGATTAATATACATAAAAGTTGAAGAAAACCTATAATAAAAAAAATATAACAAAAAAAAATGATTCAAAAATAACAAAATCCCTAGAAAAATAATTGTAAATCCCAAACTATAATCCATACACCCTAGACCTGAAACCATAATCCCTTCTCATTACAATATAAGTCATAAACCCAATAAATTCCCTAAAAACATTACAACCCATTGAAACAATTAAAAATTATAAAAATCATCATGAAATAATCCTTAAAAACTAACATAATTTACATTAAAATAATAATAAAATTTTAAAGACATAATCCCTCATGAAACTAAATAATAAAAACAAAGAGGTGTAAAAACAGTTTTAAATCCATCAAATATCCTAAACCCTAAAACCTAAAATATATACCCTAATCCATAATAACATAAAACAATTATAAAATACCTAAAAACAAAAAATATAAAAAAAAACTGAAATCAATCTTAAAATATTTAAAAATGTATTAACATGACCCCTAAAAATTACTATAGAAATACATAAGACCCTTAAAAACATAACAAATATACAAAAACATAATCCATAAAAAGTTAATATAAATAACCATAATTAACTACATAATGGTTAAACACCTTAAAAATTCTTATACCCCAAACCCAAAACCCAATACTATAAAAAAATTATAATTCTTTTTAATATAATAAAATAGAAAAAACCATCAAAATACCTAAAAAGTTGAAAATACCTAAAAAAATTAAAATATAATCCAAAAAAATAATAACAAATCCAAAAATGAAAACATAAAACCCTTAAGTTCATGTTAAGAAAATAAACTCAAATAGACTATATGAAAAATAAACAACCATAAAAATACATAAAATTTAAAAATAAAAATAAACCCACTATATCAATGATAAAAATACACTAAAATACCAATGAAATATGAACCTCAAATAAACCATATAAATATTCATAAAGGACTAAAAAATAAAAAACTCACTCCCATAAACACCCAAAACCTCTAACCCACATTGATAAAACCTAACCACTAAACCCTAAACCATAAAAACTAAATCCTAAATCTTGTACTTGATTATTAAACAATAAAAAATGAAACTTAAACCCTAAACCCTAAGGCTTAAAAACCTGTAATTAAAAATAATAAAAACCCAAAATTGATAAAAAAAAATAAAAAATATTATTTTTAAAAATACTAAAATATCCATTAAACCATATAAAAGTATAATAAATCTATAAAAAATATAAAACATTGAAAAATATTTTGAAACACCTAAAACAACAAAAACACACAAGGTCTTAGAAAGCCATAAAATCCCCACCAAAAAACTGAAATCACATACCATAAATACCATAAAAGGATGATAATATTCATCAAATCACTATGAAAACCATTTAAAAACATAAAAACCCATACAATGATTACTATTCAAAATCATTATAAAAACTAAAACAACCCTTATAAATATAAAATCTTTACAAAAACCATAAAAATATAAATTAATAAGACAATATATAAATATATATTAAATCATAAAAAGACTAAAAATATATCAAATAACCTAACATTAAAACCATAAAAAATTAAACCATTATAATCATCAATACAAAAAAATTTAAAACACTAAATATGATAAAAAAATAAACAAACAAAAAATATAATGAATAATGAATCTAGCTTAACAACTCTAATAAATCCTTTATAAACAATGACCCCTAGAACCTATAATGAACATTAAAAGGAATAAAAGCCACAATACTCGAAAACCTAAATCCAAATACCTACACCCTAATTGAATTTGAAAACCATTAATCTCATTAAAACCCTGTAAAATATTTTTACCCATTAAATATCCTAAAAACTATAAAAAATTTAAAAATTTACAAAAAATAATAAAACAACCATAAAAACCTTTTGAAAATCTTAAAAACGTGAAACCTAAAAAACACAAAATCCATAATGAACCCAAATGATACTAAAGAAACCAACAAACCAAAACATTAAACCGTAAAGCATAAACCCTAAATTTTATAGTCGAAACCAAGTACACTATACATGTATTTGTATGGCTATGAATAGACTTATTATTAATTTATATTTTTTCAAGGATTTTTAAGAATAATAGAGAACATCCTTGCTGGTATAGTCTATGAATATTCTGTTAATATTCTTCTAGATTGACTTATATATCATATATTGTTGAATATACTTTTTGAATTCATATATGGATATAAAGGATTTAGTTATCCATGATTTATTTGTTAGCTATACCTAAACCATATAGTTTCATACAATACATAGTTATTTCCATGGTACATCAACACATACAAGGTGTATGGTCCAGTGGTTTAACCTTAGTGATGAACCAATTGAAATTGTTATTTCCCTACATATATATTTCATTTTTTTCATAGCCTAACCACTCTGAAACCGTACCTATTCTAATAGTTTATATTTGTGTGGCCATAAATCCCGCTTCAAATATACCATGGATTTCAGTTATAAATCATAGGAATAAAATATTATGTCTCCAAAAAAATTTATAATAAAAAACTATAAAATCATGTGATGAGTGTAATATCATACATAAAATAAAATCTCTAAATAAATATCCAAAATGAATAACTCTTTTGGTAATGACTCTTCAATCACCACCCAACTTCATGTGATGTGCTATTAATTCACATACTGATCTCCAACTATAACATGAAAATAAAAAAATATGACATATACTATAGTAGTGAGAATATAATTACAACATATTTCATCCTCTCCAAGATCTCATGCCAAATTTTATAATAATTATCCTAAATATGAAGGTAATAAATAGACAAACCAATACACCTCCTATACCTGGTCCACAATCCACATATCCTCCTCGATGATCACTCACAAAATTTTCAAAAAAACATAGTAACACGTTATTAATATAATATAATGATGGTGACACCTTATATCACTTCAAAACTAAACTAGCTTCTTACACACCCTAACAAAATTCATACCAATGCTCTTATCCCATCCATATCAACAATGAAACACACCAAATAACAAAATAACTATTTTAAATAGTATAGCATAGTTATTTTACCACATCACAATATCACTATCATATATCCACTACACCCTCTTATCAGCATCCCGTCACCCAGAAAACAAAACAGTAGCCTATCATGACCAATTCACCAAAACAACATGTCATAAGAACATATACTACATCTATAATTGAAAACTAAGAATGAAAAGTAGTCATATATCCATTCTCCACCATCCAAAGTATTAGGTAAAACTTATGAACTCCAAAACCACAAATGGGTGTTTGTTTTATTATAGAATATGATGGTTTTGTGTATGAAATAACTAGAACTAAAATTAATATAAAAATATAACATGAAATCATAACTTATGGGTTAACTTTCCAATACAACATTATGAGTACCTACTACTTCAGACCACTAATCGGTTCCCAAACTATTACTTTCCGCATGAATATAGGTGTTCCCACCATAATTAAAGTGGAATCCTGCTAGAAAAAAGGGCCCATGAGGTAATAATATAAGAATATTACCTTATAATCATTGTCTAAAACATGACACAAAATAATTAAGATATCATCCATCCATATATTAATAAATAATGTAATCTATAAGGCTAGTAAATGGTTAACATATAACCATAGTTCTATCTATGTAAAATCATTGTGTATTAGAGATCCATAAAGGTTATAAGATCATATAAACAAGTTTAAAATATTCAAAATAAATAAATGGTAAAATATTGAGAAGCACCCTTGATATATTCAAGTACCAAACTATTCCCATCTCTAATATCCATTTAGCTAAAATATCAAATTTGTCTTAGTTCACCTGTCATTTTACAAACCCGCATCCCTAAAAAATCCTAGGTACCATCTAGTGGCATAATTACGGTGTATGTATAACTTAGTAGGCCACTAAAAATAGTGTGTAAAAATATATCCATTCTAGTAAGATATATTTTATTCCAATATATGTAATAAAATAACTAATTGAGGTATTTAAATTAATATATATATATATATACCCTCTATCCTCAGGCTCTATGATGTCACCTAGGTCAAACAAACATACTGCATCCAGTTCTATAATAATTTGAGGAAGTATTGATGACTATACTGACCACATTCACTATATTGAAACCATGGTCTCTTCAAATAATTATAAAATATTTTGTAATATGTGGAATCCAAATAGATATCCTAAATACCCAAGAATTTTATATCATGTAGAATCCATGGAGATCTTCTTAGATTTACTAACTCATGTGTCGTATAGAATCTGAGAATATCACCTTTGAATTACCACGGATGTATAATTGTATGTCATACTAAATCAAAGAATAACATCCAATAATTCCCATTAGTTTAGAATCGGGTGTCATACAGAATCCAAAGAGCCCATTTCAGAATTTTCATTCATTTAACATCACGTGTCATGAAATATCTAAGGATCTTATCATTGTGTTCCCATGTGTTCAACATCATGAATAAATGATGAATCTAAGGATCTCATCCTGTTATTCCCATGTGTTAATAATTAATTTATCATTTTAAATATTTCGATTGACCATTGAATAACATGTACTTTATTTTAATCTTCATTATCACTATCTGAATACCAAATTAAGATATTTTACAATTCCTTATAATTAATATGTAACATAATTAATTTTACCATAAATGTTGGGATCTCAAGAATCCCATTTAACCATTTCTTATATCAAGGCCATGCTGATTTACAAATTTATAGAATTCATACGGGTTTTTTACTTTTAACAATGGTAAAGGATTCTTAAATAACTTCCTAGGCACCTTAATATTATATCCCTAAAAGATTATCAAGTCTATAACACCCCTTGGGAGTTTGTTTAGTATAAATGAAACATTACATAAACTATGATATCCTTAAATTGGGGGAAAATGTTTTGATCTAAAATGTAAAATGGATGATTCTATTTGTTTAAAGTTAAAAGTATTAATATAATAAATAAACTAATTTCATTTATCTTCTTCATCAAATTCATTGAAAACTGACACTAAAAAAATTTTCAAACACTACAAAATAATAAAAAAATGTATGTGATAGGTCAAAGACCACCTACCTTATAAGCAAAGATATCTTCTTTTCTAGTATTAAACATTTATTTTGGGCTAATCAAGTATATATCTAAGAAGAAATTAAATACTAAAAAAAGGAAAAAACACACATAAATGGAAATAAATTTCTTGATAGAGAAAAAAATTAATAAGAGAAGAAGTATAAATATTAGACATACCAGTAGAATTCTAATGTGATTAAAAATGGGAAAATCCATTAAAAAAGAACTAATACCTATCATATTAAAGGAAAAGTCAACCATGAACAAGGAGGGATTCATGAAATTATTGGGGGGAGAACTCTCTATAAATTTAAACCTCCACCCTTAACTAAAATAATTAAATTTTTATTTAAAAAAAATTCTAGTGTCACAGTGTAGCACATAAATTCATACAGCGACCTTTCAATGAAAGGCGATCATTCCCCTTATTTTCTACATTCATGGTGTGAAACTAATAATCAAATCAGAAAAATTATAGCCTATAATTTTTCAAATTTAGGATCACCTTTCATTTATAAACGTATACCTAGGTCAGCCTTATCACATAAAACTTTTTAATTTAGTAAATTACTTGTTTTTGGAAAAAAATTATAATTGTTTTAAACAATATTGTTGGGTCAGGGTTTTATAAACTCCTTGCATTAAAGAATTTTTTCCTCGAGATTATCTTCTCAAACATTATCATACCTCATATTTATTGAACACCAGACACAAGTTCTATATTCCAAACTCTTCTTGTCATGTATCCACCAAGACATGCCCATTCAACTTTATCATTCCCTCGTGTGGAACTTTACATTCACATGGAGCATTTTCTCTATGTTTAAACAAACCAACCTGATGATCTTCAGAGTATATATCTTTCTACTACTGAAAAAATCAATAAATATCATACACACAGGGTCCCACATATACCCATGTTTATTGAAAACAATTTACTATTTTCCTTGATCATTGATTCCCCAATATAGAAATTCACTTGGTGTAATCAAATGATTTTCGCCTGAATCAAGTCATGAAATTGGTTTTCTAATAAATCATTTAATGAAAATTTTCTCACTCTGAATCCACCTTTGAAACTATGTTGAACCCCTAAATAAATTCATGAAATAATATTTCTCCACTACCCCCCCCCCCCACACCTTAATCACACTATGAAATGTCTCTCCCCACATGATTAACATTAAAATCTGATCTAAGAAATATTTAACCATATATGGATCAACTAAATATATTCTAAATTCTTCAACATACTACTCATCCTGACCAACTCTAATTCACCAACCCCCAGTAAATACAAATTTGAACATCAAAAAATCCATTTATTTATCCTAGTGACATCCATAATTCAGAATGTGTTCTCTCAAAATTCTATATATGATCTCAAACACCCTCTTAGACTATTCGTCCACTAATACCAATACATGGATTAAACTGCATGCCTCTCGTTAGTTGTCTTCTAGAAAACATTACACCCAAACCATATTCACTAATCAAGACCTCATTATCCCATATATCATTTTTTCTATTTTCATAAATAACTACATATTCATTCTATAATCAATGGAATTAATGAATTTTGAAAAAATCAATACCAAACTTCATTGGTTAAATCCATCGATCAGCACCATTCCTTTTCTCTACAGATTAATATTATTGGAAACAATAATTGCATTATCGAGTCCATTATAACACTACACCTTTAATTATCATTCATTTTGGTAATTCATATATTAATGATGAGGTTCCACATATATTTCCATTAACCATCCCATTTTTTGATAATTACATCATGTCATTCAACCAAGCCTGTATCACGTATCTACATGTTTTTAGAAAACGAAAAATATCAACACCATAAAAATGTAATTAGTTGATAGTCATACATGGGTTAATTCTATTTCTACATCCCAAATTTTAATTTACACCCAAGAGGTGTCAGAAAACCAATAACCAATTACAATTTGGTTAATCAACACACCACTTCTAACATCCATTAAAAATAACTCAAAATGAGCATCACTTGATCATACATTCTGAACTGTGATCCCCATTATAGGACTACCTTATTATCAATCAAGAAGATTTATCCTACCCTATATCCATCATTGATTATACATTTAAATCCTCCCCCCCCCCCCCGCTCATATTACATGATAATGTTCGTAACGTGATCATTTATTGAGTATTTTCTAACATGGAGTTGGCCCATAAAATAATATTCCACTTTTATCCATAACTCTCTCTATACCCTCGACCAGGATGGATCTAAATCATGTTCAATGATCATTCTCATCACGATGTGAATCATGTGTTAAGCCTCTTTCATTCTATACTAGGACTCACTCATAGCTCATTACCAATTCGATGCCCAACTAAATCCAATTGAGGCACTCTTTGATCTTGCAGTCATCACATTGAGTAACTCAACCCCTCAAGATTTCACAGATTCTATATTCACCACACAGTAGACTACACATATTAATAAATGTAACAAACTATTCCCTATAAGATTTTACCATCTCAATGACATGAAAAACCTCATTAACCCTTATTCATTTCATTATTTATTTATACCTCATCTCACACACCGATCCTACAATAATTCATCCTTTACAATAAAATTAAACACATTATCAAACACTGTAGAAACTCTATGTCTAGAAAACATAGTACATAGGTTCAAGGTTCTAAACCATCTTCTTACTCATTATCAAAAAAATATCCTCATACCTTCAAAGAATCATTCTATAGTATAT
Organism: Viscum album; assembly: GCA_963277665.1. NCBI lineage: Eukaryota > Viridiplantae > Streptophyta > Magnoliopsida > Santalales > Viscaceae > Viscum > Viscum album. Next base: position 283,332,175 of record OY728141.1, read on the forward strand.
CTCCCACTGATCCCATCAATAAATAATGACCGCACTCCACAAGGTCAGGATGACTAAGGATTCATTCATCCCACCAAAATATACCATAACATCATCAGGTCCTAACCCCAGAAGTTTAATTTTTATATAAATCATACCCCAAAAATATACTCTATCAAAATTCTTGGAACATCAAATATAAAAACAAATAATTTTTTTCGATTATTTTGAGCATACCTTAAGAGTCTTGTAAAATTCCCAACTCAACTCTATACCACTTAGATTATTTGAAAACAACCCATTTACTTGTATAAAATTCCATTTAATTCAACAAAAATCAAGTCATACATCATGATTACCTCAATAAGAATAATACCAAGTTGAATCAAACCATAATCAACACCTGAAACTACCAACATGGACTACCTAGAAAATTTACAACCACATATCACATTTTTGTATTATCTGACTCAACCGGTATTCGTAATACCCAATGATCCCATTCACACACATTGAATAACCTAGCTTATTATGACCACTAAATTTAAACTCATAAATATAAAATTATTTAACTTGGAACATTATTTCCAAAAACTATATATGAAACTCATTGAAAGGCCACTACATTATCACACATAATCATCGAATCATGATGAAATGTGATGTTACTAAAGACACATTAACCATTTTTTGACCAAGCATATAATATCACCTAAAAAATAGGGTCATGCATCCAAATAATTATACACTTAAAATCATAACACAAACCAACACAGAGAGGCTGTGAATATTCTTCCATAACACATAACTATTCTACACACCTATACAGAGCACTTATATTCCCTTATCATACAGAAACCTCAACATAAACCATATTGTATTATTTTAATATCTTAGGAGTCCAAAATATTTGGTAATACCCTATATTAGGTTACCCTCATACATCAACTATAAATCTATAAAAGTTAGGAAAACATAATTTTATGAGTCACAACACTCCACTCCCAAGTCACTCGAGAAATATATAGAACTTATAAGGAAAATCACAGGCCGACAAACACATTCTAGGGTAGTCTTAACTTGAACAATCTCAATGGCCCCAAATACCCATACACATGGTAAATATCATCTAAATAACGGATACTCATAAACATGATCCCTATAGGTCATATAATTTATCATTCCCTTTTAATTAAAATCCTTAATTTAATACCTATCGATTCGAATTTTAATTTTTTTATTACCCATCATTTTAAAATTTCCATGATTTTTTAAATATGACATTCCATTGCTTGGGTAAATAAAATTCCATTCACATGTTATGAGAGAAAACACACTATTATCTTCTTACTAGAACATTATTTAACAAGAACCATCAAATTAGTGTTTATTTTAACATTCTTGTTAACTATAATTCACCCAAGGTATTGGTCAATTAAATTACATTATACATTTATATACAGAAGAAACCCTATTAATTGTTCCGATTACATTCAATAATAACCCATTTGAATTATTTAAAAAAATACGTAGATATAAATTACATGGTAATATTACCATTGAAAGTAAATAAAACTCCATTTTAATCATGGGTAGTTATCAATCATAGGAACCATTTTGGTGACATATAACACTAATGTCTCTATCAGGTTCCACGAACACACACACACATGTAGTACTATCCAGGAGTAGAAACCCTATGATTAAATAACATCATACCCTATTTCACTACACATGTTGGATAATACTCAATTATTAAAATTTAAACTAATAACAACAATCCACATCACTATAATCATGGATTTCCTCAGTATGTTGTTTTGAAACCCCAAACCCTGAGCAAATTGGAAAGATCTAACAATATCATATTATCCTACATAACACTAACAACTATTAAGAAGAAATAATAAACTCTACTAATATATTTTTACAACATGATGCATTGGGGCACAAACAGTAGACTAGAATGATGTTCGCTGCATGACCTTAGTCACAACTCTTTGTTTGTCTGTAGCTAAAAATAGTTGATAGGGACCATGAGGTTACTGTACAATTATTGTTCTCTCATTATCATATTGTGAAACATGGAACTAAATAAAGGACATATCATACTTTCATACATAAATAGATAACACAAGTCATAGTGAAGTTAATTGATAATCATATTATCCATGATATTAGAAAAATGCATTATACTCCCATATTTGAGTTAGAAATGTCATAGTACTGAATGTGAAAGTAAAAAATACTGAGAAAAACTAAAAGGCAATCCCAAGAATCTATATTAGTATATTTTTCCCTGTCTCCAAGCTCATTCCTAGCCCAAATCAAACATTTCTTATCAAAACCATTTTCTTTTCTAAACCATCATTCGTGAGTTTTTATTAGGTACCAACTAGTAACCAAAATTTTATAATTTATGAATTAGTATTCCACCACTGATGGTTTATATAAACAAATCCATTCTAATACATTATATCTAATTACAATTTATTTGATAAAATAACTGAGAAAATGTTGAAAATAAAAAAAAATACCCTTGACCCTTTAGAACCATGATGACACCCAAGTCAAACATACCTACATAATGTAGTATCATGTGTATATGAGAATTTTCTAATAACTATTGCAACTATAATCATCAAACAGATTATAGAAAGTATTCCTATAATTCCTAAATATCATATATCATGTGGAATCGACATACTCATCTCATCATTCCCAATAATCTTATATCATATAGAATCCACAGAGCTTGTCCATAAATCCTATGTCATGTATTGTATGGAATCAAAAGATATATCCCATAACTACCCACAATTTAGCACCATATTTCATAAAAGATCCAATGATTAAATCTTGTAATTCACATTCATTTAGGATCATGCTTCATACAAAATCCATGAATCTCATCCCACCATTTCAATTCATTAGCATTATTTGATATATAGAATTTGAGGAGATCATATTTTAATTCTCATGTGATCAATATAAATTATAAAATTTAAATATAAGTATATCATCCAATATTTCTAATGGATAAAGAATTAAATTATCATTTAAACTATATTGATTAATTAATTTGTATCAAAATAATTCATTCAATTTTACTCATGATTATTCCTAGAAAACATCATGCTATTTCCAAATGTCTTCCATTCAAAAAAAAATTAATATAAAAATTTATTGAGGGAGATCAAGTATCCAATGTAAGCATTTCATTTATCAAGGGAATTATAATTTACTCATTTAATGAATTTATAAGTGTTCTTTGTGATCACTTTTTGAAATCTAAAGGGATTTTGTTAGAATTTTTTATAATAAGACAAATTGGTCATTAAAATAACAAATTATATTGTTTGATTTTTTGATAATATCGTTTCTAACCACACATGATTAAAGATGGACAGAGTGATGAAGTGGGTCAGGGGAGATTGATTGATCCTATCAATTATGTCCAAGGTGAGTTGATTTGAAAAAAAAATCATGTTGGAATTTTTATCAAAAAGGGGATTGATCAAGTTGAAAATTATAGGGTAAAACCATAAGTGAAGCACCATCACTATTATTACCTAAGAGAGTAATACATACAATATAATAACTCCATAGATATGGTCGACGGAGTGCTGAGTTGAAGGGGATTAACCAAATAAATTCCATTCCCAAGTTAGTTGTTGTGGTTAAGGTGTTATAGAGGGTTATGTTTATCCATTAACATGGTTTAGGGAATGTTGAGAATAGAATATACATAATGAAAAAATTTAAAGTTATCATGCCATAGTGGTCCACATAGTGTCATTTTCAGTGCACCTTTCTGAAACAGGCAGATGTAGAAGACCACACCTATAATTTCCTAAATTTTTATGAATGAAATTCACCTTGTGATATAATTAGTTATATGGTTATGTATTGCGGTTATATAAAACAAATGAAATTATATGGTTTTATTATATACTATCAAATTTAAATGTCTATTATGTGTCATAACCATTGATAATATTGTTGTTGACTAGTGGTTATATGATTAGTATAAATATTGTGTTTTGAAAAATTCATTTAACATAGACAAAGACGGTGATGGCCAAATATAGTTGGATGGTACAATATGAATCCCATTTATTAGATATTTTTAGTGGGATAAATACAATTGGATTTTACCTTGGCCAATTCCAATCTGAGATCCAAAAACTAAATCATGAGGGAAGCTATATACATGGGATATTCAAGATCATCATGATCACAAACCAAACCATGTATGTCGAACCACCCCATGAATTTCTTATTGTCATGAACCTTAACCTTAGGAATACTACTAGTGTAATAATGGGATATGTATCAAGACCACATTAATATAAATATTTGTATTGTATATAATAATGGATATATTTTCACTTCATTGTTACTTAATAAATGATTTTCATGTTGATACAATAAAAAACAAATTGTATTTTTGGGTAATAGCCAATTTCAATTAATAAAATTTTTTAATGAATTAATTTATTTTAAAAATAAAAAACTATCAATAAAATATAAATATTTAATATTTTTTATTAAATATAAATTATCATATAATTTTTTTAAAGTTAAATGTAATATTTATAAGGGTTTGAGAATTATTAATTTCAAAATACATGAATTTATCAATAAATGATGATTCTATTATATAAGTGAAAATTCATATATTTATAATATATTTTTTATGAAATAAATAGTATTTTTGGAATCAGAACATATATATTGTCCAATGGTGAATGTTTCATAATCTTCTAAGTCAGTCAATTTTTCAGGAAACAATTAAATACAGTATAAATATGCAATGTGTATTATGACATCATAATGACCCAAAAGTTAGTTAATAAATGTTATAAGTTGTGTCCAATAAAAAATATATGTTCCCCCATTAAAGTAATGTTTTTAGTTAATTTTTTTGATTTTATAAATCCTGTATGGATCCTCCAAAACCTATATTATATATTATAGCTTTAAAATTATTTTTAAAGAACATCACTCACTTTTATATAAACATAGGTAATATTTTAATATATTTTTAATTGGACTTATAAAATAATTTTACCCCCCCCCCACCCCTTAATTTGTTATAAATAATGGGAAAAAACCTTGGGAAGTTTTGACGTCTTTATTATTTAGTTATATAGAGTTTCAAACCTTTATTTGGGAAATAATAAAGAACTACCCTCTCTTAACCTATATAAACCCATCCATTATCCCATTAATCATCACCCAAAAACCAGTTTTCTCATCCTTAAACATCCCTATCTTCTCTAGATTCCTCCTAATATTCCTGCAAGCTCTTAATAAGTTCTTCCCAAGCTTTTTATGTCACCCTTTCTAGGTAAGGGATCCTCTCCCTCTCCTCTTTATACATACATCTTAATTATCATATGTATTGTTTCTAAAATTCTTAATGTTAGGATATTTTATTACATATCCCCCTTACAGAAATTATTACCTATAAATTTTTTAGAGATCCCTTTCACTCTTATTAATCCCATCCACGAATAATTAATTTCCCCTGATTTGCGGCCAAAATTTCACTATGATTTTCTATGCCAAACAATTGCATGGTGACTACCCCGACCCATTTCCTATCAATGGTGTGAAGCCTTATGAAATTTTTCTTATTTTATTAAGGGATTACATTTGCATAATATTTATTCCATTATAATTGTATTATACATACTTTCATGTGATTGAGATTATTATGATTTGTTAACCCAGATTGTGTTACAATGTTACGTGTAATGTTTTAGTCTCATGATATTCCATGTAATGCGTGGTGGAGGTTATCCAATGTACATGATGTTATGTTTTCTTGTTGTTTAACCATTAATTATGATTATGATGAACTGATTAATGTTGTTTCCACATTCCCATGTTTCCATTATTTCATCATGGTTATATCATGCCTCTTTGTTCATGTTTATGATGATCACCCCTTTTGATGTCAAATAGATATTCCAATTATATAACATATAATACATTCATAAAGTTACTCCATGTTAATCCCCATAATAGTCATTATATATCACCACTTTCTTATGTTTGTCCCCTAGTTATACCATACAGTTTTATGTTTGATTGAATATTATGATCATTTTAAGGATGTTTTCAATAATGGTGATGTACAATTTTTTATGTTGTTTTGTAATGTACCTATTTATATAAATACTCTATACTTATTGATCCTTAATATTATACTATTTGTACCAATATGTAATAAATAGTTAATTAATATGTAATAATGATAACATTTTTCATAGTTTCTATCTAAATAAACAATAGTTATTATTCATATTATGATTAGAAAACTATAGTAAATGAATTAGAGACAATACTACACATAATAATATATCCATGAATTTGTTTAATGTATAGAGTATGAATATTCTAATAAAATACACCCCTATATGGATACTACAAATGGATGTGGCTCCAGCATAGATGTATCCGAGGGTAAAACATGAAATCCATGTATTAAGGTAGATAGGATCGGAAACTGGTGCATGAAAATGGTCATTGTTGGACACCTGGTTAGACACTGCCATTGGATATGCTTTGTTAAAACTCCAAGATCATTACAAAACATTATAAGTGTAACAAAAATTACTATATTTTTCTATGTAATCAAATAGATCATTGATAAAATATATTGAAGAAAAAAAATATTACATTAAGGGAAAAAATTAAATTTGAAATATTTGGATTCCCATTTATGTGTTTAATAATTAAAAAATACTTATACAAAATTTTATATTTATTAAAGAAAATGGCTCGAAATAGGATGGACCGAGTAAATAACTAATGTGAGGGGAAATTTTATGACTACACAAATGATATTCTCAATCTGATGGGAGTTGAAATCACAAATATTTTGATGATACTCTCTTAGTTGATTCAATTTCTAAAATGAAACCCGGATCATGAGGAATTCCCAAATCCTCCTAAGAAAGAACAATATAAAATGGTAACCTTAATTTGAAAAAGGAATATGACATTAAATATATTATCTTATCCCATAATCATTAATAAATGGATCCAATACACTAAAAATATATTATCCAAACTTCAGTGTTCTAAGAAGGCTATGTTTATAATGGATATATCGTATGAATAGAGAAGCTAGTTAATAGTAAAAATTGATCAAGAATATGAATATTTAAGAAGATATTGATGTAATGGGGTGGAATGAGTTCTAGAAAAAAATTGATAAATAATTTCACTTGACACTCTAAATTAAATTAGAATTGGGTTTCCATTCCCTTATGGATAAAATTGACAAATTCATCGGGGAATACAAGTAAAACATCACAAGACTTGCATGATATGCTTCCAAATTTATCATTATCCAAAAATATTAATATGAACACTTATTTAAGGGTATAAAACATTGTCTATAAATATTTCAAGTGATCCGAGAATTTGATAGAAAATAGGAAAATCCCATGTGTAACCTCAAATTCAAAATATATATTGAATAATTTCAATAGTATCGTAGTGATAATAAGATTATAGTGGAGTTTAATTATAGTAGTGTGATGTAGATATATAATGGTGGTATGAAATTTCAAAATTTCTCCTTTCAAAACTGTGGAAAGAATAACCCTCAAAATTTCCTATGAGGGATAAGGAATTACTTTAGGTATAGAAAATAAGGGCATATAGCTAATGGTTGTCGATGGGAAAACTCACCAATGTAATGGAAGAGATAAATTATCCCACCAACCCTTAGTCTATTGTAAAATGTTTAAAATTAAATAAATAGGGACAATATGTGAATAGATACCATAATATGAGGGTTGTTTGAGAAAAAAAAACAAAAATCTACAAGGTAGAAATGTAGAGCATATTCCATCATAATAGTCAAGGTGGATCATGAAGAGGATTTGGTGATCGATAAGCTAGTTATTCCTTCAATAATTGAAAAAATTATTTTTTTATTATAGTTAAACTCATTACTTCATATTATGCATGTTTAGTATAATTATACAAATACCGCCACAATTCATGGAAGTAGAATTTTCATTGAAAATTCCCAATGGAAAAATTATTGCATCCCAAGTATATACATAATAACCTATCAAATTTTGTGGGCTAAACTTAATATATATATATTACATAATCCTTTTAGTTTAATTAGTATAATTTATATGTATAGATTGGTCATATCTCTATAAATAATGAATAAATTTCTCTGAGATATAAATCAATCCTCGTATTGGGAACCATCCAATGATTCACTAGAAATTCAATGAGGTGGATAAATATTCTTTACAAACAAATTATCAAGTGTGGATATATCTTTAATATGATAAATAGTATTTTTATCAAATGATTAATTCTAAGTAAAACCATCCTTGAATACAATTCCATTGTGAGGGAACATGTTAATGTGTTTCCTGATGAATTTCATGGACTTATTTATATCTAAGATTTTGAATCTTCTATCGATCTTATACTGGGGTTGTTTCCATTTTCCAAGACTCCATATAAAATGGTTTTTTAGAACATTATAAGATAAAGAAACAATTATGTGAGATTCTGGATATATGGTTTATACACCCAAGTGCATCACCTTGGGGTTCACTATTCTTATTCATCAAGAAGAAGTATGTGTAAATGTGCATTTTCATTGATTATCATGATCTCCAAAAGATCATGATAAAGAACCAGAATAATCTTCCATGGATAGATGACATGTTCGATCTTCTTTGTGGATCCCAATACTTCTCAAAGGTGGATCTTAGGTTTTAGAATTTTAAAGTATGGGTATAGAAGTAGGATATACCCAGGAATTATATCCATACAATGTACATGATCTATGAGTTCGTAGAAATTTCATTCAGACTCATTAATTCTCAATAATTCAAAATGGATGTGATGAATATAGACTATATAATTCCTTGAAAAATATGTGTTGTTATTTATTAAGGATATTTAAATATAATCCAAATGTAAGGTAGAGCATGAGGAGAATCTGATTATTTTCATAAAGACCTTAAGATAGAAGAAGCTTTATGAAAATTACATCAAATGTGAGTTTTGTTTGAAGGATAACTCATTTTCAAAAAATAATATGAAAATAAATGGAACATATTTGAACTCTTTGAAGACAAAAGAAATTAAAGGATGTCCAAAACCAATATCTATGATAAAAATCAATAGTTTCCATCGATTATATGGGTTTTAGCATCGATTTGTGAGAAACTTCGTGTGATTATTAAACCCTCTAACTAAGGTAAATCAAAAGGGATTTCAATTTTTTTGGAACAATAAATTTGAATACATATTCATGGATGTAAAATGACACTTGTAACCAAACATATACTTATGCATACCACAAGTGACAAACTTTTCATGGTACACAACAATGCCTAAAAGAAGGGATTGGGTAGTTTGTTAATGCAGAATGAAAATGTTATAGCTTATGCCTTAAGGAAATTGAAAGATCATGAATAGAACTACCAATTGCATGATATGGAGTTTCCTATAGTGATCATCATTTAGAATTTTTTTCATAATTATCACTTTAGGGATAAGTGGGGGAAATATACGGATCACAAGATGTAATATCCTATAAATTCTTAACTTATTTTTTTATAAAAATATTTTATTAAATGGACTAATTTAAAATTAAAACAAATTAATAATATTTTTTAGACAAATTTTCATTTAAAATATTAATTTAAAAAAAGTGTTTTAATAAAAATACTTATTATTTATATTTTTTAAAATTATTTTTAATTGATAAATAAAATTTAAGAATATATTAATATAATAATAAAATTCATTTTTTATCAAATGGTTGTTTATGATAACATTTTAAATTATATAATAATGATTTATATTTTACTATAGATTTATTTGATTTTCATAATTCATTAACTTTTTTTACAAATGGAGTATAAACTTATAAAATAGTTATTAATATTGTTTTTGTTAATTATTAATGATTCTGGTTTATATAATATATATTTTTTAATATTTTAATAATAATAACAATAAATTTTAAAGTATTTTTTTAGATAACATATTTTATAAATATAAGAATTTATTTTATGTTTTTATTTTATAGAATTTTGATATTATAAATAGATATAATTGTATTAATATTTAACAAAAATTATATATAAATATATTTTAAATAAAAAATACGCATCACCTAATGTGATATACTTATATAAATACAATAATTGTATTTATATAAATATTGTATAACGTTTTTTCAATAAAGAACCAATAATTGGATAATTTATTTTAAAAAATGACACTACAAGTATTAAAAACAAATAGAATGTGTTCTAAAAAAACAAAAAATGAAAATTATGATAAAGTGATAATGATATGTAATGATTAAAAAAAAGAAAAAAATGTGATTTAAAATATAAGAATATAGTAGTAACGATTTCTTTCTATATGTATCTTAAGAACCAAAGTGGAAACATGGAGTGAATTGAAAAAAAACATGATGATAAGAAAATGCTAAAACCAAATAAAAAAAGTAATTAATAAAATAATAATAATTATTATAACATTACTAGAAAAATGGGGACATAGTTTATTGTTTTGAGTAAGTTTAGGGTTTTTTTGGGTATCTTTTTAAAACTCAACTTCCTTAAGAAGCTAAGCCACATACAATTTTTTATATAAATTTGTGAGACACTTAAAGAAGCCCACCTACCCCCTTGGCTTAGCTAGCGGCTTTCTCTCCATTCTAAAATTAGATATGGTATTTAATCCTTATTTTCAAATTCATTTAGTAAGGTAAATTTATTAATTTCAAGTTATAGTCTCTTTTTTCGGGTTTGGGTAAGGGGAATTAAATTTCAGTGGTTATTTGATTGGTTATTTTCAATACAACCAAAAATTATTTTTCAAAGATAATTTGTTAATTTTTTATAAAGGCTTTTCCTAATAGTATATAAGTGATTTAATTATTTTTCAATTGATATATATATATATATGTAATTTATATATGTATAATCATGTAAAGTCGTTTTTTCTAATTCGATTTACATTCCTAAAATGTTTATCTTGAGGCAAAGGGTCTAAAATATCATGGTTATAAGGGTGTATTTCTATGGCCTTTTTACAATACCATTTACATATATCTGTATATACATGTGTATATACACATATATTGGTTATATTTTTAGTGTATATATAAAAAGGGTTTCTTATGCCTTAAACCTTAAATATAATTTTATGTTGGCAAAGAAGTCCCCTCATTAAATTCAAACTTTTTTGGATGGATCTTAAAATAAATTACTAAAAAAATGATATATATATATATATATATATATGGATAAAAATGTTATTGTCATGTTTATAATTATTATTGTCAATTTATCATCATATTTCAAAAAAATGCGCAGAAAATATCGACATGTTATTTTAAACTTCAAGTCTTTATAAAGTCATGGCCATGAGAATATGCATATAATCAACTCTCATTGCATAATAATTAATTTACGGTATCAAATTTCAAGGTTTATATTATGTAAATAATAATTACATGGAATAAATTGAATATAATTTATTTTTATATTTTCCTTTACAATTTTATAATTATCTTCCATGATCATTTGTGATAAATAAATTTCAAGGAAATAAGAATAAATACCTTGAGAGTCCATGTAAAGCCTAAGTGGTAGATTTTTTAACCAAACATGATTTTGATTCAATAGATTTCTATGTATTTATATACATATAAATATATATATATATATAATCATGAATGTGCATTTTAAATCAGTGAATTTTTTTTCAAAATTGAAAACTCTATTGAAAATGTATATATATGTAAAGAATTCTGAAAAAAGTTTTTTTTTATAAGTCGGTGTTTGATCATTGTAAATATGGAAGGTCATTGGGGATTGAACTCATCCTTCGCTAAGTGGGTAGGGCCACAAAACCTTCAATGATACAAGTGACCACAGAATAGTGTTTTTTTTAGAATCATGTGTATTGTTTTCATAAATAACACTAGATTATGTTTAAATCAATTTTGAACTTATTTATAATCTAAAATGACATAGTATTTTGATCCATAACTAATTTCAAATAGTATTTTAAAAAGGGTATTTCATTATGTATTTGTTTAATTATATTCAAATAATATTCTAAAAAGGATTTATCAAATGTTTTTTAAACCCCATACTGGGAATATTAAATGCTCACAACTTGTTTGAAATTAATTTTTATATGTCCAATAGATTTTTCTGAAGGCATTTGATTTACTTGTCGATATAACGCACGTTGTGTCTTTGATCACTTTATTTTATTTTTTTAAACTATGATAATTGTTTGGATGTATCTAATTCTCCATAACGTAGACCGATAAAAGGTCCTCTACTATGTAATTTTTATGTTTGGATCCTTATAATTGGTATCAGAGGCATGGTTCTAGAAAACTCTGGAAATTAAATGTTTTCGTCTAAGTGGTATAGTTTAGAAGTCTAGCAGTCCTGGTCTTTGTAATTCTAAAGATGAAAATTCAGAATTGTTTCTAGCCTGATGAAATGAGTTATGAGGACGCAATTATTTTCAAGGGAGGAATAATGTAACAACCTAGAAATTCTAAAATTATCTTTATTAGAAAAATATTTTATTCGATGAATTAATTTATATTAAAACAAATTAATAATATTTTTGAGTGAAATTTTTATTGACAATAATAATTGAAAAATACTTGTTTTAATAATAATACTTATTATTTATAGTTTTCAAATTTATTTTAAATTGATACTTTTATTTTAAAAAAAATTAATATAATAATAACATTCGTTTTTCATCAAAAGGTTGTTTATTTAAATATTTTAAATTATATAATGGGTATTTATATTTTACTGCATATTTATTTGATTTTCATAATAAATTATGTTTTTAAAAAATAGATTATAAACTTATAAAATAGTTATTAATATTATATTGATTAATTATTAAAGATTTAGGATTATATAATATCTATTTTATAAATGATTTTAATAATAATAATAATGTATAAAACATTTTTTTAAGAAAATTTATTTTATAAATATAAGAAATTATTTTAGGTCTTTGTTTTAATGAATATTGATATTATAACTAGATATAATTATATTAATATTTTGAAAAAAGATTTATATATAAATATATGTTAAATAAAAAATTAATAGCCTAAAGTTATATAATTATATAAATACAATAACTATTTTTATATAAAAATGGTACAATGTTTTTTCTATAAAAACCAAGGATTTAATAATTAAAAATATGATACTATAAGTGTTAAAAAAAGATAACATGTATTTATAAAAAAATGAAAATGATGATAATGTGATAAAGATATGAAATTATTAAAAAAACAAAATAAATAAATGTGATTTCAAATATAATAATATAATAGTAATGATGGATTTCCAAAATAAATCTATGAACCAAAGTGGAAAAGTGGAGTAAATTGATAAAAAAACAAAACGATAAAAAAATACTAAAAACCAAATGAAATAAATTAATGAATATAAAAAAATAATAACAAAATGATTGGAAAAATGGAGATATAGTTTTTTGTTTTGATTAGGAATAGGTTTGTTTGTCTTTATTTTTTTTTTAAACTCAACTTCTCTTAGACTCTAAGCCACATACAATTTTTATTATATAAATATCTGAGACACTTAAAGAACCCCACCTCCCCCCTTGGCTTGGAGAGAAGTTGTCTCTCTATTCTAAAATCAAGTAAGGGATTTAATCCTTATTTTCAAATTCATTTTTTTATAGGAAATTTATTAATTTAATGTTACAGTCTCTTTTTTCTGGTTTGGATAAGGGAAATTAAATTTCTATGGTTAATTGATTTGTTGTTTTCATTTCCACCAAAAATTATTTTTCAAAGATAATTTTTTCATTTTCTATCAAGGATTTTTCTAATTGTAAGTAAGGGATGTAACTATTTTTCAATTGATATATATATATATGTGTGTGTGTGTGTGTGTGTAATTTAATAATTTATAATCATGTAAAATTATTATTTCTAATTTGATTTGCATACCTAAAATGATTATGTTGACGCAAAGGGTCTAAAATATCATGGTTGTAAGGGTGTATTTCTTTGGAAATTTCACAATAGAATTTACATATATCTATATATAAATGTGTATATAAATGTATATTGGTTATATTTTCAGTATATATATACAAAGGGTTTCTTATGCCTTAAACCGTATTTCATATTTTTTATTGGCAAAGAAGTCTGCTCTTTAAATTCAAACTTAGTTGGATGGATTTTAAAATAAATTACTCAACCCTTGATATGTATATATGGATAAAAACATTATTGTCATGTTTATAATTTTTATCATTGATTTATCATCATATTTCTAAAAAATGTGCATAATATATCGATGTGTTATTTTAAACATCACATCTGCATAAATTCATGGCCATGAGAATATGCATATCATCGACTCTCATTGCATAATAATAAATTTATGGTATCAAATTTCAATGACTAGATTCTTTAATTAATAAGTACAAGGAATAAATTAAATATAATGTATTATTAATTTTTTCTTTTAAGTTTTATAATTAACTTCCACGATCATTTGTGACAAATGTATCTCACAAAAAAATGATTAAATACCTAGAGAGTCCATGTAAAGCCTATGTGGTAGATGTTTTGACCTAACATGTATGTGATTCAATTGAAATCTGTGTATTTATATACATATAAATATATATATATATATATACATATATATAATCATGAATGTTCATTTTAAATTAGGGAACATGTTTGCAAAATTAAATAATCTAATGAAAATGTAAATATATGTAAATAAATCATAAAAAATATTTTTTAAAAAGTAATCGATTGATCTTTGTAAATATGGAAGGGTGTTGGGGAGTAAACCCATACTTCACTAAGTGGGTAGGCCCAGAAAAGCTTCAACGATTCAAGTGATCTCAGAATAGTGTTTTGTTTTTAGAAGCAAGTGTATTATTTTCATAAAAAACTCTAGATTATATTTAAAGCAATTTTAAACTTAGGTATTTTCTAAAATGACTTAGTATTCTAATCCATAATTAATTTCAAATAGTATTTTAAAAATGGTATTTCTTTATGTATTAATTGAATTATTTTCAAAGAATATTCTAAAATGGATATATTGAAGGTTTTTTAAACACCTTACTGGGCATAGTTAATGTTCACCCCATGTTTGATATTAATTTTCAAAGCTCTAATAGATTTTTCTGAAGTCCTTCGCTTCGCATATGAAGATAATACATGTCGTGTCATTGATCGCTTTATTTTTTTAACTCTTATAATTATAAGGTTGTATCTAATTCTCCAGAACGTAGACTGGTAAAAGTTCCTCTACTGTGTAATTTTTAAGGTTGGGTCCTTATAATTGGTATCAGAGGCACAGTTCTAGACAACTCTATAAATTAGACGTTTTGGTCTAAGCGGTAGAGTTTAGAAGTCTAGCAGTCCTAGTTTTCTTAATTCAAAAGATGAAAATTCAGAACTTTTTTTAGCCTGATGAAATTAATTGTTAGGACACAATTATTTTTAAGGGAGGAATAATGTAACAACCTAGAAATTCTAAACATATTTTTATTATAATAATATTTTATTCAATAGATTAATTTATATTAAAAATATTAATAATATTTTCGATAGAAATTTTTATTGACAATAATAATTGAAAACTAATTGTTTTAATAATAATACTTATTATTTATAGTTTTAAATTTTATTTTAAACTATTACTGCTATTTTGTTTAAAATAATATTTTAATATAATAATAAAAAATTATCATAAGGTTGTTTGTTTAAATATTTTAAATTATATAATGGGGATTTAAAGTTTACTACAGATTTATTTGATTTTCATAATGAATTAACTTTTTTTAAAAATGGATTAAAAACTTATAAATTAGTTATTAATATTATTTCTGTTAATTATTAAAGATTTAGGTTTATATAATATCTATTTTTTAATTTTTATTATTAATAATAATAATAAAGTGTAAAACATTTCTTTAAGAAAATATATTTTATAAGTATAAAAAATTATTTTATGTTATTGTTTTATATAATTTTGATATTATAAATAGATATAATTTTATTAATATTTTTAAAAATATTTATATATAAATATATGTTAAATAAAATAACATAACCTAAAGTTATATAATTATATAAATACAATAACTATTTTTGTATAAATATATTACAATGTTTTTTTATAAAAAACCAATGATTTGATAATTATAAAAACATAACTTGAAGTATTAAAAAAAGAGAATGTGTTTTGATAAAACAAAAAAAAAATTATGATAAAGTGATAATGATATGATATTATTAAAAAACAAAATAAATAAAGGTGATTTCAAATATAATAATATAATAGTAATGATGGTTTTCCAAAAGAAACCTAAAAACCGAAGTGGAAATGTGGAGTGAATTTATAAAAAATAGGTTGATAAATATATTCTAGAAACTAAATGACAAAAAATTAATATAAAAATAATAATAACAACATTATTGAAAAATGGGGACATAGTTTATTGTTTTTTTTAAGTGTAGGGTTTTATTGGTTCTTTATTTTTTTTAAAAAAATCTACATCCTTAAGAAGATAGGCTACATAAAAAAATTTATATAAAAATATGAGACACTTAAAGAACCCCCCAACCCACTTGGCTTGGCCAACAACTTTCTCTCCATTCTAAAATCAGGTAATGGATTTAATCATTATTTTCAAATTCATTTTGTATGGGAAATTTTTTAATTTCTAGTTATACTCTCTATTTTCTAATTTCTGTAAGGGTAATTTAATTTTAGTGGTTATTTGATTGGTTTTTTTCATTACAACCAAAAATGTTTTTTCAAAGATACTTTGTTCATTGTATATCAAATATTTTTATAATTTAAGGTTTGGGATTTAATGATTTTTCAATTGATATACTTGTATATATATGATATATATAGATATATATAATCATGTAAATCATTTTTTCCTAATTAGATTTCCATACCAGAAATTTTTATCTTCGCGTAATGGGTCCATAATCTCTTCGTTGTAAGGGTGTATTTATATGGTCTTTACAAAATAACAATTACATATATGTGTATATATATGCGTATATAGACATATATTGTTTATATTTTTAATATATATATACAAAGGGTTTCTTATGCATTAAATTTTATTTCTAATTTTATGATTGAAAAAAAGTCCCCTCTTTAAATTCTGTAACACCCCAAGCTTCCACGGTACACTTCTCTTTGAATAACACAATAGCATGTGTTGTACACAAAATCAAGTTCTAACACACCACAACCAACCAAACTAGCTGTTATAAATAGTAATACCCACTTTTTGAAATTTAATAAAATATTATCTTTTAAAATGGACTTCATTTTTGGATTTGGAATTTCAAAATTAGCTTAGGTTGAATTTTTGGTATTTTTCTGAAAACTCTCATTTTTTATGAATAGTCAAAAACACTAAGTTATAGTTTAAAACTAAATTTTTATTTAAATAATTATTTTTTTATTTAAATTTATTTTATGTCAAAATAGATACATAATACCTATATGAGTTCAATGTAATTTATTAGATTCACTTTATAATAATTCTAGATATATAAAAATTTTATTGAACCTTTTACAGTCTTTTACCCACCTCTTAAGAGAATTTTCAAATTTACATAAAACATAATTTTACCGCTTTTGTGAGTTGAATTTCAAAAATCTGAGAGAAATGGCTAATATGTGTAATTAAAATGTGGTTCAATAATATGAAAATAATTTTTGGTGAATAGTAACTTTTTACTTTTATTTACAACAGTTAAAAGTAAATAGGGTAATTAAGGGTAAAAATAATATTATTATTACCCTAACACACGTCCTAATTCTATTGGATAGTTATAAATCAACCAAAAACAACCTTTTGAATAAAATATGATCCTCTTTGGACAACTTGGATTAGATTAGGACCTTTATTATTATTTTATTTAAAGAAGAGTTAAAAGAGTTAAATTCAATATTTAATAACTAAACCATATTTAATATAGGTTTACATAGAATATAAAATAAACTATAAATATTCATTAGAAAAATAAAAAAAATATTCTACATAATGGTATTTTATTTATAATTTTTAGACATTAAAAAATTAATTTTATTTATGACACAATGTTGATGCAGTAATTACTGTATTAATGAAAGACTAAAATAATTGATAATATTAATATCCAAATAAATTTAATTTGATACTTTTAATGAATTAAACTAATTTTATAGGTTAATATGACATTTATTTTTGATTAAATTTATTTATTTTGAAGTAATAAAGTTATTAGGAGTTTAACAAAATTTAATTATTAAATAATGTCAAAATTGACATAAATAAGTTTTAAAAAAAATACAATATTATTGGTTGATATAGTAATCCAAAAAAATTTAAAGTTCAGCCAAAAGGCTTATATAATGATATTTTTATCATTAATCAACCACTTTGGGTTCTCTTGGAAGTTTATAGTAAGTTAATTAACCATATAATATAAAAATACAAAGAGGCTGGGTAAATGTCAATCTATTTACCTAAGAGTTAAATCTAAAAGATAAGGATAATATAGTGACCAAACCTATCTAAAACCTATTAATTGAGATGTTTTAGACCCATACCCACCTTATCCTTTGAATAATTACTTTTGGATACATTAGAAACCTAAAATTAATTTATTATAAAATAATATTTATAGCTTTTCCTAAGGTGCCCCTCACCCCTCTTATAAAATAGAACTTCCCCTTCTCTCTAATTAACACCTAAAAATCCATTTGACTCGGCCAAACCCTGACCAAATACCCTCTGAATTGTCCTCAATTAATCCTAGAGTGCTTAATTTAGTCAGAAATCCAGCCTAAAGAGCCATTTTGATCAAATCAAAAGGAAGAACCCGAAGAAGAGGTAAATATCTCACCACCTCTTTCATGTTTTTTCTTATTCCACTTCTTCTTTCCTTGTTGTTTCCATTATAAAATAATAACTCCAATATATTCTATATAATTAGATGTTATTATAAATATGGTACAACCATATTCATTATTCTATCAATCCTTTGAATGACATGTCACAATATGGGCTTACGTACGGCTTACCGTCTCCACATCGGGGTGTAGTTGTTACTCAGTACCTTACTATTCAGATGGGTATAATAATGATGTATAAATGATATAAATAATAAATATAACATTATAATGATTTTTTATATATGATATACCATCCAATTATATATTATTTTAATATAAAAATAATGATATTGTTGCTCGTGCGTCCGTACGGATTACTATCTCCACAAACATGACGATATTCATTCACCATCATATCCATTCTAGACTAAATTTCATTAGATGATTAAAAATATTTTTTAAGACTTAATATCATTCTGAATATGAATAAGATACATCTTATCCATAACAAACATTACTTAAATAACAAAACATATAAAGGAAAATTAATTAGTTAACAGCTGAAACAACGATAATACTAAAATATTATTAACAAAGCAATATTAAAAGATCATATATGATATCATATTAATGTATATGATTATTGTATAATTTAATAACAATTATTTCACCATTACATAGGAGTATAACCTACCCTCGACCAAGGAGTTGTACAAGGTAAGGGTTAATTTCACAATTTCTTTATTATCTGAGGTTGTTTTTACATAAGTATCTACTGGGACCTATTTATCATCCACATCCATGATTCTTAAAAATGTATTCCAAAACATTTTTACTATTTACTAGATTATGAGTTAAATTAATTTATACCCTTGTTTGACTTTTTATAATATGGTTTTAAAGGAATATTTATGTCATTTTCCAAACAAGGTCCCTTATTACCTTTTCGACAAAATTAATGTAAGAATTTTTTTTAACATATACGGTGGGTGTGGCTATTATCTGCTATTATATCATCGTCAAATATTCCCTTAAAATCTTATAAAAATATTTTCAAAATAAATGTTTTCTTTATAATTATGTGACTCTTAAATGATTTTAAAATAGAAAGAGATATTTCTCTAAAAACGTTTTGATTTCTTTTATGTCAACTACATTTAATGGATTTTAAGATTATTTGAAGTTGAGTTATTATGATACAAAACTTCCATATTGTATTGAATATTTTGTGATATGTTTGACTGTGGATGTTTTATTTTTATACCGATCATGGTTTATGGATAAAGTATTGAAATTTCGTATGTTAGTCTTAATATAATTGTTAATGTTATGTTTAGACCTTTTCATATGTGGAATACATTAGACTTAGTAAATTATGGGTGGAGCCCGCTATTACTCCTTGATGCATCAGTAGGTCTCATGAGACAAACTAGTGTCTTGGCACAAGGCCTAACAAAATCTTATTTGTAGTCTTGGCACAAGGCCTTGACTATGTGGTTATGAAGTATGGCATTATGCATTCCATCATTATTAATGTGGCTATTGATATTGAATGTGATTATTCGACTAGTAGAATATCCATGTGTGTAAGTAAATGGCATTATTTTGATGTATATTTTTCATATTATGATGAATTTTATGTCGAAAAGGCTTTTCTTTTAGTTCAATTCATTGCCTTAAATGTTTGTTCTAATTTATTAAAGTTTCTGGTATATTGTTATCCTTACTGAGCATCTGAGCTCACCCCTTTCTATGTTTTATTTTTCTCAGGATTAGAATAAGTATATTATGATTGATCTACATGGATAGTCTATGAGAACTAAATGTTGTCTATGGAAACAACATTGTTTTAGTTTTCCATTTTATGATGTAATGTAAACATTATGAATGTATATATTACTTCCAAGTATACTAAACTAATCAGTATTTCAAGACTTGATCTTTTGTGATCATGCCAATGATATGTAATAATTCACCGACTCTGGGCTTCTGGGGTTGGGGTGTTACAGTTGGTATCAGAGAAAGTTTAGTACAAACCTTGTAAACTATATTTAGATAAACTCTGATTAGAACACAGATCCCCAAGATAGACTTTGAGGATTAGTATAAAATAACTTCCTAAAATTTTGGTATTGTAGAGATTTTATGAGTTTTCTAATAAATACATCTCTATCTAGATATGAGAAGGTATAGGCAGCTTTGGAACAAATGTACCAAGGGGTAAAACCCAAAAACACTGCTTTGAGCTAGACTCAAATGGGAAATGGTGCATGACAACAGGCCTTGATGTACTCTTGGTTATGACACTCCCGGGGGATATGCTTAGGATAATTCTCATTTTCATTACAAACCATTATGAAGGGTTTATGAGTATATAATTCTTCAAGGAAAACATTTTTATGATTATGGATTATATCCATAAACTGTTAAGTTTATGTAAAGTGTTTCAAAAGTTTGGATTTATGTATTGTGATTCATAAACCAATCTAGTGTATTCTATTTTTTATAAATGGCGCCTAGTGGACATAATGGAAATAGTATCAATGCACGCACTCCATGTAGGTATTTATCTCCTACTCAAGATAATTATAGTGGAGTCAGTGATGCAATTGGTGCTGATCATCTAATCACCATACTGGGACAACTCACTCAGGTTATGAATAATAACCTTATTTGAATGGAGTACCCTGATCCAAAATGTGGAGGATCAAAGTTAGATCTCTTCATGAGAAAACAACCACCAACATTAAATGGGGGTTCAAATTCATTAGTAGCTGAGAAATGGATAAATTCCTTAGAGAAAATATTTCACGCCTTGGGGAGTAGCGAAATGGAAAAATTTGTCATGGTAGTTTACCACCTCACTAGAGATGCTGATCCATGGTGGTATTTGATTCAAAACACAAAGGAAGATGATGAATGACCAAATATGGAATGTATGGAGTTTAAGGAAATTTTCATAGAAAAATACTTTCCTCATGACCATCGAGCAGATTTGGAAAGACAACTTCTGAGTCTGAGGCAAAAGGTGGATGAGAATGTCACAAAGTATGAAGCTAACTTTATAAGGCTACCAAGGCGTGCTGCAGATTATATAGATAACCCAAGAAGTAAGATTGATCGTTTCTTTTATGGGATAAAACCATTTCCACGTCTAGCATTAGTCTCATAATCCTTCTCGTCATACGAATATATTTTCTCATGTGCTATCAAGGTAGAAAAAATTCTCTATGTATTAGGACTTTAAAGCAAAGCAAGAGAAGAAGATATCCGTTGAACACTATGGAAATGGAAATGAAGGTAAGAATAGAAAAGTTAAATATCCACCTTGTAGTAAATGTTGGAAGAAACACCCTAATACATGTCTAAAGGGAATGAGAGTTTGTTACAAGTGTGGTGAAAAAGGCCACTAAGCTCGTGATTGCAAGGGGAAGAGAGAGGTTGTTAATGTTGAATTACACAATGGTAATGAAAGGGGGCATTATGCAAATTAATGTCCTTCGCATCAGGGGAACTTACCTTAGAAAAGTACAAGGGATCAAATCCAAGCTTGTTATATCACTACTACTGAGGTTAAAGCTTCTAAAGACGTAGTGGAAGGTAATTTAATGGTTTCCTCAAGTTTGTCCAATGCATTATTGGATTCTGGATCATCACATTGTTTCATATCTTCCCTGTTTGCTAAGAAAATTAGATATTTCTAAAAAAAATTAACAACGGAGTTGTTAGTAAAAACTTATAAGGTAAGTATCACTATAACAATCTTTTGTGAATCAGTTCCGATTAAGTCATATAAACGTTATTTATTTTCTGAATTCATCATCCTACCCATGATTGAATTTGATATAATCCTTGGTATGGATTGGATTTTGGACCATGATGTGAAGATTTATTATAAGAATAAGAAGGTTACAATTTTTGATGATGATAAGGAGTACCTTATCTTTAGAGTAAAAATGTCACAGCCTAATTCTTATCTAGATCTACCCCCAGTAGCTAAACTAAATTCAATTATTTGGGAGGAAGAGAATGACATAATCGTGGGTGAGGAAAATAATGTTCAAATAGAGGATGTACCTATTGTGCAACAATATGTTGATGTGTTTCTAGAAGATTTACCTGGACATCCTCCAGAATGAGATATTGAGTTTTCCATTGACTTAATTCCCAGTTCAATGCCCATATCGATGACACCTTATAGAATGGCCACTGTGTAATTAGTGGAACTAAAGAACCAACTAGAGGAATTGAGTAATAAGGTATTTATTCTCCCTAGTGTTTCTCCATGGGGACCCCCTGTTCTTTTTTTAAGAAGAAAGATGTATCTATGAGGTTGTGAATTAACTACAGGGAGATCCATGCTATAACAATAATAAACAAGTATACCCTACCTTGCATTTATTATTTATTCGACCAAATTCATGGAGATCAATAATTTTCAATGATTGAACTTCGATATGGATATCATCAGTTGTGTGTGAAGAAGGAGTGCATTTCATAAACAGCATTTCGATCCTGGTACAGACATTACGAGTTTACAGTAATGCCTTTTGGATTGACTAATCCACCCTCTGTCTTCACAGATATAATGAATAGAGTTTTCAATGAATATCTTGATGACTTTTTAGTGGTGTTTATTGATTATGTCTTCGTATAGTCCAAAAGCTACGAAGATCATGAAAATCACTTGCGTATTATTCTGAAGACTCATAGAAGACATGAGTTATATGGGATGTTTAGAAAGTGTGAATTTTGGATTCAAGAGATGTCTTTTTATGGCCATATTGTCTCTAAGGATGGAATCTCTGTTGATCCTTCTTAGACCAAGGCAATCCAATAATGGCCAGCACCAATGAGTATAATCGAGGTACGTAGTTTTATTGGTTTAGCAGGTTATTATCGACATTTCGTCCAGAACTTTTCCCGGTTGGATAACCCATTAACAAAGATCACATGTAAAGGGGTTAAATTTGTTTGTAAAAAAAATGTGAAGAATGTTTTGAAGAATTGAAGAGAATATTAGTCAATGCTCCTATCTTGACTCGACCATCGGGGAATGATGGGTTTGTTATTTATAGTGATGCATCAAATAAAGGACTTGGTTGTGTTCTTTTGCAAAATGATAGAATTATTGACTATGTGTCACGA
The DNA here is from genome assembly GCA_963277665.1 of Viscum album. Lineage (NCBI taxonomy): Eukaryota > Viridiplantae > Streptophyta > Magnoliopsida > Santalales > Viscaceae > Viscum > Viscum album. Next base: position 283,356,279 of record OY728141.1, read on the forward strand.
CAGATAAAAATTCATGAAAAAAACTATCCCACTCATGATATTGAGTTAGCAGCTATAATATTTTCTTTGAAGATTTGGAGACACTATATCTGTGGTGAAAAATGTGATATATATACCAATCACAAGAGTTTGAAGTATATTTTCTCACATAAATAACTCAACATGAGGCAAAGATAATGGATTGAACTACTCATAGATTATGATTACACTATACACTACCACCCAGAGAAGGAAAATAAGGTGGAAGAAGCTTTGAGTATAAAGGATCATGGAGTTCTGAACAAGATAATAGTTGAAAAGGATCCTATATACAAGGATCTAGTAATGTTGGACATGGGTATAACCATGGAAGGTGAAACATCAAAACTTTTTCAAATGGTTGAAAAACCATAATTACTAGAAAGGATAAATAATTCTCAGACCGGTGAGGAAGAGTTTCAAAATAAGATTAAAGCCGTGAATGATGGGAGGTTGAGTGACTTTGTGTATGATGATGGAATTTTGAAATTTTGGAAGAGACTTTGTGTTCCCGATATACCTGATCTAAAAAGAGAATTGTTGGATGATGCTCATATTTCCAATTTCTCTATACACCATGGTAGCACCAAGATGTATAGTGATTTGAAGGAACATTTTTGGTGGGACAACATGAATAGGGAGATTGATGATTTTGTGTCAAGATGTATGGTTTTTCAATAAGTGATAGTTGGAAGGAAATATCCTAGAGGAGTCATGCAACCTTTTCCCATACCTGAGTGTAAATGGGATAATATTACTATGGAATTTTTAATGGGACTAAGAAAAAATCCTAGAAGGAACGATGCAATACGGGTCACTATTGATCATCTTACCAAGTCATCACATTTTCTTGCTATAAGAGAAGATTTACCAATTAAACGTCTATAAAGACTATACATTAATAATGTAGTGAGATTTCATGGAGTACCCCTATTGATTGATTATGATCATGATCCACATTTTACATCAAGATTCTAGAAAAGTCTTCAGAAAGCCATGGATACTGAACTTTGTTTGATCACTGCCTACCACCCCACAAACTAATGGACAATCAGAATGAACTATTCAAATGTTAGAAGACATGTTGAGATCATGCTCACTTGACTTTCAAGGTATGTGGGATCAATATTTACCTCTGGTGTAATTTTCATATAACAATAGATTCCATTAAAGTATTCATATGGTACCATATGAAGCATTATATAGAAATAGATGGCACACACCAACCTGTTGGGATGATATTGGTGAAAGAAGAGTCGTAGGCCCAAAACCATTGGAGGAAACGATGGAAAAGGTGGAGGTAATCCAAACCCACATCAAAGCATCTCAAAGTAGGCAGAAGAGCTATGCATATAACCAAAGGAAGGATTTAGAATTTCAAGTAGGAGATCATGTTTTCTTGAATGTATCTCCATGGAAGGGTGTTATACGTTTCAGTTAGAAGGGAAAATTAAGTTCAAGGTAGATCAAACCTTTCAAAATTCTAGAGCGAATTGGGGTTGTAGCTTACCATTTGGAAATGCCACCAAGTCTCTCCAAAGTTCACGATGTGTTCCACGTATCAGTATTGAGAAAATAAATTCTTGACCCAACATATGTACTGACCTATGAGGAATTAGAACTAGAACCTGATCAGTCTTATTGCGAAGAGCATGTCAAGGTTCTTGATACAAGAGAACAAGTGTTGAGAAACCGGACAACTCATCTGGTAAAAGTTCTATGGAGAAACTATAAGATGGAAGAGGGAACGTGGGAACCCGAGAAACTTATGATGAAGAACCATCTGAGTATTTTTATGTAGTAACATTCTAGTAATTTCAAGGATGAAATTATTTGAAGGAGGGGAGAATTTAACACCCCAAACTTCCACAATACACTTCTCTTTTAATAACACAATAGCGTGTGTTGTATGCAACTTCGAGTTCTAACACACCACAACCAATAAAACTAGTTGTTATGAATAGTAATACCCAATTTTTTAAATTTTATTAAATTTTATCTTTCAGAATGGACTTCATTTTTGGATTCGGAACACTGAAATTAGCTTAGGGTGAATTTTTGGTATTTTTCTGAATACTTTCAGTTTTTGATGAATAGTGAAAAACACACAGTTATAGTTTAAAACCGAATATGTATTTAAATAATTATTTATTTTATTTAAAAATATTTTATGACAAAATAGATACATAATACCTATATAATTTCAATGTAATTCATTGGAGTCAGTTTATAGAAGTTTTAGATATATAAATATTTTATTGAACTTTTTACCTCCATTTACCCACCTCCTAGGAGCATTTGCAAATTTGCATAAAACATAATTTTACCACTTCTGTGAGTTAAATTTCAAAAATATAAGAGACATATTTGATATCAGTAACTAAAAATTGGTTCAATAAGATGAAAATAATTTTTTGGTGAATAGTAACTTTTTACTTTTATTTACCACGGTTAAAAGACAATAGGGTAATTAAGGGTAAATTTGATATTATTATTACCCTAACACATGTCCTAATTCTATTGGATAAGTATAATTTGACCAAAAAAACCTTAAGAATAAAATATGAACCACTTTGGTCCACTTGGATTAGATTAGACATTTATTGTTATTTTATTTAAAGAAGAGTTAAAAGACTTAAATTCAATGATTAATAACTAAACCATTTTTAATATATCGTTACACACAATATAAATTAGACTATTAATATTCATTAGAAAAATAAATATATTTCCTAAATAATTGTATTTTATTTATTATTTTTAAAAATTAAATAATTAAATTTATTTAGGACAAAATGATGATGTAGTAATTACCGTATTAATGAAAGACTAAAATAATTGATATTATAAATATCCAAATAAATTTAATTTGAGTATTTTAATGAATTAAACTAATTTTATAGGTTTATATGACATGTTATGGTTGATTAAATGTATTTATTTCTAATTAATAATGTGGTTAGGACTTTAAAAAAATAAATTATTAAATAATGTCAAAATTGACATAAATGAGTTTCTTAAAACAAATACAATATTATTGGTTGATATTATAATCCTAAAAATATATGGTTCTTTAAAAAGACTTATATAATTATGGTTGTATCATTAATGAACGACTTGGGGTTTTCTTGGAAGTTTATAATATGTTTTATACCATATAATATAAAAATACAAAGAGACATGGTAAATGTCAAACTATTTAACTAAGAGTTAAATCTAAAAGATAAGGTTAATATAGTGACCCAAACCTGTCTAAAACCTATTGGTTGAGAGGTTTTAGACCCATCCCCACCTTATCCTTTGTATAATTTATTTTTGATCCATTGGAAACCGAAAAGGATTTTATTATAAAATAATATTTCTATCTTTTCCTAAGGTTCCCCTCACCCTTCTTATAAAAGGGAACTTCCCATTCTCTCTAATTCACACCTTCAAAGCCATTTGGCTCAGCCAAACCTAGCCCAAATACCCTCTCAACTTACCTCAATTCATCCTAGATGTAACATCCAGAGATTTTATGACAAATATTCTTTTAATTTCATTAATGTCTTGTGCTACACCAAGATTACCTTGCGTTATACGCAACACCGTATTAACTTGCAGTATACGCAACACTATTTTTTGGATCGTGTTACACACAATTTTGATAATAGTTATTCTACTCAACATTTATTGTATATATATATATATATATTCAATGTATAAATGAAATATGTTTGGATTCTGTTATACGAAACAACGAAGGATTCTTGCGCAATATGCAGCCCTGACTTCGCTTGCATTACACGCAATCGCGACCTTCCTCGATAGTGTGTTGTACACAATACTGGGTTTTACTAAACAATGATATATTATTATAACATTGTTATGAACTAGTCGTTATGAATAGTGTTAACTAAATTTTGAATTTTATAACATTAGTATTCATCTTACACATTTCTAGAACATGGTATAAGAACAAAATAAAATTTTCCAGTAAAATAAGTATTTTTCAAAAAATGCAGTTTTGCCGCCTTTTGATGGCGCACCAACTTTAAATCTAGTTTTTGAAATGTTTATAAGTTCAATTTGACAAAATAAAATTTTTCTTTTGAATCAGGATATAAAAATTTACATTAGATAAAGTTTTGATATTTTTCTGATAACTTTCATATTTTAATGAATAGTAAAAACACGATATATTTTAATTAAAAAGAACTTTTTTCATCGTAATATCTTATGTGGTTAAATTATAATATTTAATGGTTTTAAAGTATAAATAGAATATATTTTTACCATTTAATATAATGTATGTCATTAGCATTGATTTTACCTTGAATTCATAGGTTAAATCAATTCAATCTTTTGCAATGTTTTAATGAAAAACCTGTTTTCTTTCGACAACGGGATTAATTTAAATTTAATTTCTGCAACTTTTGTGTGTTGAATTTGGAAAAATTGATTCCATATTTGGAATCAGTGGATATAAATTATGTTAATAAGCTACTTTTTATTTTTGGTAATTATGAATATTAACTACGGTAAATTTTATTTACCAAAGTTAAAGGTAAATCGGGTAATTAAGGGTAAATATAATATTTTAAATTTACCCTAAATAATGTAAAAATTCTATTAGATGACTAAAGGTAGACCCATATCACCTAAGGGTCAGATTATATTAATTTATTCAAATTTTGTCAATGAAAATAATTTAATTATTATTAAAACCAATGAATGTTACAACATGTCACTTTCTTAAATCTTATAAGTATAATAATTTTAATCTAGTGATAAACTTAATGAAACATAGAAAATTAATAGTCTACAGAAATATAATACAATTATCTACATCATAGGAATTTATTTATAATTTTTAAGGATTAAATAATTATCATTTATTATGACACAAAGATGATGCAGTAATTGTCTTATTAATGAAATATTGACATAATTGATGTTATAAATGCCCAAATAAATGTAATTTGAGACTTTTTATGACTTACACTACTTTTCTAGGTTAATATGACATGTTATTGTTGATTTAAGTTACATGGTTCGATCTTATCATTCTGTTATGAATTTCATAAAAATCATGTACCAAATAGTTTCAAAATTGACGTAAATTAGTTTTTAAAACAAATATTATATTATTAATTGTTATTTTATTCCTAAAAATATAAGGTTAAGCAAAATGACTTATATAAGATTATATATATTGATAATAAACAACATGTGGTTGGTTTGGCTTGATATAGTAAGTTTATTAACCATATAGTGTAAGAAAACAAAAAGGCACGGTAAAAGATAAATTATTTAACTTATAGTTAAATCTAATTGATAAGGTTAAAATAATAACCTAAACTTGTCTAAATACTATTGGATGAGAGGATATCGACCCATCCCCACTTTATCTTCGAAATAAGACCCTTTGGAACCATTATAAACCGAATATGACCTTAAATATAAAATAATATTTTGAGATTTTTCTAAGTGCCCCTCTCCTCCCTTATAAAAGGGCACCTCCTCCCTCTCCTCCTCACACCAATTTGAGAATTCACGCTCGGACTCCCCCTGCCAAAATCTCTTCTCCACTTCCCTAGTATCATCCTAGAGGTCCTGGGTTTCTTCAAATACCATCCTTAGTTCTTTAAGTGGAGGTTAAGTGAAGGCCCGTCAAAAAGAGGTAATATCCATTACCAATATTTTTCAATTTCTTTCATCTTCTACTTCTTCTTATTTAGTTGTTTCATGATAAATTAATAACATCAGTATTTCTTATATATTTATATGTTATTATAAATATGAAACAACTATAATTAACCTACTATCCATCCTACAGAAAAAAGTAAATCACCGCGCATGCGTACGTACAGAATACCGTCTCCACGCCGTGGTGTAATCTATTTTCCGCCACCACCTTAATTGGATGGGTATAATGGTGTAATGAGTAACTATATATGATTATTATAAAGTGATATTGATACTGAAATATTATACATACACTTCAACAAAAGTTCATGATCATGAGAACGATATCATCACTCGTGCGTACGTACGGACTACCGTCTCCACGACGCGATGAGATTCATTCTCCACATTAACCATTCATGAATGATTATAAAGTATATATAATGAATAATAATGAAATATATGACATTTTAAATCTACTAGATTTATGTATATATATATATATGTATGTCATCTACTTACTTCCATTCGAGACAATAAGGAAAGGAAAACAGCGTTCATGCGTACGTACGGACTACCGTCTCCCTGAACGGTGTGTTTCATTTCATTTATCTATCTATTATATATATATATATACTGAATATATATGATATATAAATCATTTTTTATATTTTTTATGTAATTAAATCATTATATAAGTAATAATAATGTCAAGAACAACAAGTACAAACACCTATGATAAATGAAACAATTTTACCCAAAACGCTTCTTTAACATGGAATTTACAAAAGAACGGGTAATATAAAGTCATTAGTGAACCATATATGCTATCATAAAAATTAATATGATTTTTTAATAAGTTAATGACATTATTTAAATCATTATACAGGAGGTTCGGATACGTACAAAGCATATCGAACATAAGGTAAGGGAAATATCACAATCTCATTTTTATCTGAGATTGTTTATACTTTAGTATTTACTGGGTTGTATTTTATCATCTACAACCATGTTTCCTCAATATGTAATATTATTGAAATTCACCTAAAATTGTTTAAATACTATTTTACCCATCGGTGAGTTTTTAGTAAAAGATATTAAAGGAATCTTTTTTCGTTTTTCGTACGAGGTACTTTTTGACTTTTCTGGCAAAAGTACGAGAAGAATGTTTTTTTTAACTTATACGGCATGAATGGATTTTTAAAACATTATTTCCAAGAAGCTTCCTTTACAAGTTTTCTAGTTTATTTTTAATCAACTTATTTTAGTTTAAAATTGTATGACATGTTAAGAAAGGAAAAGTGTTTTTGAAGTGGAAAGGATATTTTCCTCAAGAATGAAGTTCAAGTGTTTTATCAAAATTATTTTCCATCTAAGATAATAAAGGGTTCTGTTTTTTTCCCTATTATTACATTGATTTGATTATGTTGTGATGGAATTATATTTTTATGAATTCCTTTATCTTATATGAATTGTTTTACGATGTCACGATGTTTATGATTCCCATTTTTATTACATGGGTTATGCAATTATGTATGGTTTATGATTTTGTGGCACACATAAGAATGGTATCATTATGAGATGGGTGGGACCTATATCTCCCTCCAATGCATTGGGTAAAGATTTTATATCTCATGAGATAGACATGGCTGGAACGGTAGGTTATACCGGTTCAGTGAAACAGGACTGAAACGAGGGTGACTCGGTTCAGAAATGGACTATGTCCACTAAGATAGTCTTGGCAATGAGTCTGGACTAATAAGATACGATTCTCTATGATTATGTGTGTATGCCAAAAAGTTTCATGTTTTAAGTTATTATTATTGGGATTTCATTTCACTACTATGATTTATCCCATGTTATGATATTATGATCTCTTTTGCAGGTTAAGATTTCCAAAATGTTATAATCTTATGAATATGAAGTGATTGATTTTTCTTTTTTTTACCCTTACTGAGCATTTGAGCTCACCCATTTATGTTTTCTTTTCCCAAGGATATAAATAAAGGTTTTAGGTAAGAAAAAAAGGGAAGATCTTTATGGGAGATGTTGAAGATATTTCACCATGATTAGAAGATTACGTTCTGAGTTTCCAAAGACACTAAACTATTATGGTCCTTGTGTGTGTGTTTTTGTTATGTAATAAGTATTCCACAAAAGTAATGTAATGTCCTTGTACGTTAAGCTTCAGGTCTCTACAGTTGGTATCAGAGTAAAGGTTTAGTCAACCTTTGGAAACTAGGATGTGAGAACGTTAGTGAGATCCCTAGAGATATTTCTAACGTATGTCTAGGGATGTCCCTAAGTATAAGTATATGTATAGGATATAGTCCTAGAACTATGGTAACGATCTTAGAATTTAACCTATGATGTTAGATATTGAAGTAACTCCCCCTTTATTATGATTTTTGCCTCTAACCCTATTCTTTTTGGGTTTTAGAAAATGGCTGGAAACAAGATGATTCACGATAATGGAGGATATTATAGACAATGGAATGATATTCTTCATGAGCAGCCAAATGAAATGGGATTTGGAAGGCCAAACATAATTATTATGCCAAATCAGCAATCTCATAATATGATCAATAATGTAAAATTGGGTAAGTTTCCTGACTCGGATAATAAGAGAAAGATGGAGTTTCATGATGATCATAGAGGAAAGAAAGTTCAATTTCCCTTATGTAAATCATGTTGGAAGAGGCATCAAGGAGAATGTTTCAAAGGAACTAGAAGATGCTTTGGGTGTGGAAAATAAGGACACAAAGCCAGTAAGTGAAAAGGAAAAGGTTCAGTTAACACCAGGGATGAGGATAATGGTATTGCTACGACATCAACAATGTTAAAATGTTTTAAATGTGGAATGTACGGGCATTATGCAAACCAATGCCCTAAGGGAAAGTATCATGAAGAGAAACAGTATGGTCGTATGGGTAGTATTTTTGTTGATGATGATGAAGAGACTACAAATGATATGTGAGATGAAAGAATTGTTGAAGCTCGGTCAATGGTTTAAGAATGTAGTGGAATGATTACATGTTTATCATGTATAATGTTGTATAAGTAATCTCATGGTACTATGGAATAAAGAGACATCTAAGGATTGTTACACTGTTGTCTTTCCATGAGTTTTGAAAGTTTATGATTAATGGTACCAGTATCCATGAAAGGTTATTCAGATATTTTTTGGAATGTAGATGATATACGCATAATGAAGGGATAAGGAGAAAATTAAATTTTTAATAGTATTCATGAGCTCATGACTGATATAAGAAGAAGGTTATATCATGGTTTGAGTATATAGAATTTTGGATTTTGGTATTTGGAAAGAGTTTACTTTTGACAGCATTCATTTTTTCACTATGGTTCAATGGGTATTCATTTTTTCAAAGAATACATAATTAAGGTATTCACATGATTGGAATGTGACCAACAATATATATATATGGGGGATAAATAATGGTACTCACATGCTTAGTTGATGACATTTCAAGTAATCGTTTTCTTTATACTATGATCTTGGACTGAAGTATTTTAGTTAATCCTAAATATTGGAATTTATTATGTTGGACATATGCTAAGTATTGTTTAAGGATAGAACTTTTTTTGATATTACGGATGGGATTTTATAGTAATGTAGTTTTAGAAAAAGGACAACCTGCAGGACGGGCGACAGCCCATCGCGTCGGACAAGGCTATGGGAATCGAACCCACAACCGAAGTGCGACTGGCCTTTATCACCTACCACTGGCCTATAGGAAGTCCCTGGTTAGTATAAACTAGTTTTATTTTATTAAGCGGTATGATATATGAAGTATAAGTTCATTTTTGGAACCATATACGATTAATCTAACCATAAGATGGACTTATAAATTTTGCTATCCTTTTGATTGAAAGAGATGGAATGACCCATCATTCTATCACATGATCTTCTAACACATCAAAAATAACAAATTCAACTTCATTTCTTTAAGGGATGAAGTGGAAATTGTTCAATTCACGAACGATAGTGATATTGTACCAAAATCATGCAAGTATTTCTTTTAATTCATCAACTTTAGGGAAATGATCATGAAAACCAAAAATGTTGTCCTAGTTCCCTTATATCCGATTAATCAGATGGTACCTTAGATCATCACAAATCAATAGATTTGTGATTGTTGGATTTTTCATAGCCATGTTCTCTACCACTCTCCATCAAAACATGATGGTTAGATTTTTCTTCCATATCCATATTTTCACCTATGTTCTCCTACGTGGAAACCCCATGATGAGTTAATTTGGGTAACCATTACATTTCATACTTTAGTTTTTAAAAGCCATGTTTTGGTATTCCTTTTTACGATATGGGTTTCTATTAAAAAAACATTCGAGTAGTAAACCATTTATAACCCCGACGAATTTTGACAGAGAAATTCATTTTAAGGGGGGTAGAATGTAACACCCTGAGATTTTATGAAAATATTCTTTTAATTTCATTAATGTCTTGTGCTACACCAAGATTACCTGGCGCTATACGCAACACCGTATTAGCTTGCAATATACGCAACACTATTCTTGGATCGTGTTACACACAATTTTGATAATAGTTATTCTACGAAACATTGAGTATATATATATATATATATTTATTAAATGTATAAATGAAATATGGTTGGATTCTGTTATACAAAACAATGAATGATTCTTGCGCAACACGCAACCCTGACTTGCCTTGCATTACACGCAATCGCGACCTTCCTCTATAGTGTGTGTTGTACGCAATACTGGGTTTTACTAAACAACGATATATTATTATAATATTGTTATAAACTAGCCTTTATGAATATTGTTAACTAAATTTTGAATTTTATAACATTATTATTCATCTTACACATTTCTAGAACATGGTATAAGGACAAAATAAATTTTTCGGGTAAAATAAGTATTTTTCAAAAAATGCAGTTTTGCCGCCTTTTGATGGCACACCCACATTAAATATAGTTTTTGACATGTTTATAAGTTAAATTTGACAAAATAAAATTCTTATTTTGAATCAGGATATAAAAATTTACATTAGATAAAGTTTTGATATTTTTTCGATAACTTTCATATTTTAATGAATAGTAAAAACACGCTATATTTTAATTAAAAACAACTTTTTTCATCGTAATATCTTATGTGGATAAATTTTAATATTGAATGGTTTTAAAGTATAAATAGAATATATTTTTACCATTTAATATAATGTATGTCATTAGAATTGATTTTACCTTGAATTCGTAGGTTAAATCAATTCAATCTTTTCCAATGTTTTAAAGAAAAACTCGTTTTCCTTCGACAACGAGATTAATTTTAATTTTATTTCTGCAAATTTTTTGTATTAAATTTGGAAAAATGGATTCCATATTTGGAATCAGTGGATCCAAATTATGTTAATAATCTACTTTTTATTTTTGGGAATTATGAATAGTAACTACGGTAAATTTTATTTACCATAGTTAAAGGTAAATCGGGTAATTAAGGGTAAATGTAATATTTCAAAATTACCCTAACAAATGTCAAAATCCTATTTGATGACTAAAAGTCGACCCAAATCACCTAAGGATCAGATTAGATTGATTTAATTAAATTTTTTCAATGAAAATAATTTAATTATTATTAAAACCAAAGAATGTGACAACATGTCACTTTCTTAAATCTTATAAGTATAATAATTTTAATCTAGTGATAAACATCATGAAACATCGAACATTTATAGACTCCAGAAAGATAATACAATTATCTACATCATAGGAATTTATTTAGAAGTTTTAGGGACTAAATAATTATCATTTATTATGACACAAATATGATGCAGTAATTGTCTTATTAATGAAATATTGACATAATTAATGTTATAAATGCCCAAATAAATGTAATTTGAGACTTTTTATGACTTACACTACTTTTATTGCTTAATATGACATGTTATTGTTGATTTAAGTAACTTGGTTCGAAGTTATCATTCTGTTATGAATTTCATAAAAATCATGTACCAAATAGTGTCAAAATTGACATAAATTAGTTTTTAAAACAAATATTATATTATTAATTGTTCTTTTATTCCTAAAAATCTATGGTTCAGAAATATGACTTAGATAATATTATATATATTAATAATAAACAACTTGGGGTTCGTTTTGCATGATATAGTAAGTTTATTAACCATATAGTGTAAGAAAACAAAAAGACACGGTAAAAGTTAAATTATTTAACTTAGAGTTAAATCTAATTGATAAGGTTAAAATAATAACCTAAACTTGTCTAAATCCTATTTTATGAGATTATTTCGACCCATACCCACTTTATCTTAGGAATAATACCCTTTGAAACCATTATAAACTGAATTTGACCTTAAATATAAAATAATATTTTGAGATTTTCCTATGGTGCCCCTCTCCTCCCTTATAAAAGGGCACCTCCTCCCTCTCCTCCTCACACCAATTTGAGAATTCAAGCTCGGCCAACCCCTGCCAAAATGTCTTCTCACTTCCCTAGTATCATCCTAGAGGTCCTGTTCTTCTTCAAAGACCATCCTTAGTTATTTAAGTGGAGGTTAAGTGAAGGTGCGTCAAAAAGAGGTAATATCCATTACCAATCTTTTTCAATTTCTTTCTTCTTCAACTTCTTCTTATTTAGTTGTTTCATGATAAAGTAATAACATCAGTATTTCTTATATACTGCTATGTTATTATAAATATGAAACAACTCTAATTAACCTTCTATCCATCCTATGGAAAAAAGGAAATCATCGTGCGTGCGTACGTACGGAATACCGTCTCCACGCCGTGGTGTAATCTATTTTCCGCCACCACCTTAATTGGATGGGTATAATGGTGTAATGAGTAACTATATATGATTATTATAAAGTTATATTGACACTGAAATATTATACATACACTTCAAAACAATTTCGTGATCATGAGAACGATATCATCGCTCGTGCGTACGTACGGACTACCGTCTCCACGACGCGATGAGATTCATTCTCCACATTAACCATTCATGAATGATTATAAAGTATATATAATGAATAATAACGAAATATATGAAATGTTAAATCTACTGGATTTATGTGTATATATATATATATATATATATATATATGTATGTCATCTACTTACTTCCATTCAAGACAATAAGGAAAGGAAAACAGCGTTCATTCGTACGTATGGACTACGGTCTCCATGAACAGTGTGTTTCATTTCATTTATCTACCTATTATATATATATATATATACTGTATATATATGATATATAAATAATGTTTTATATTCTGGAAGTAATTAAATCATGATATAAGTAATAATAATGTCATGAACAACAAGTCCAAACACCTACGATAAATGAAACGATTTTACCCAAAACGCTTCATTAACATGGAATTTACAAAAGAACGGGTAATATAAAGTCATAAGTGAACCATATATGATATCATAATAATGAATATGATTTTTTAATAAGTTAATAACATTATTTAAATCATTATACAGGAGGTTCGGATACGTACAAAGCATATCAGACATAAGGTAAGGGAAATATCACATTCTCATTTTTATCTGAGATTGTTTATACTTTAGTATTTAGTGGGGTGTATTTTATCATCAACATATATGTTTCCTCAATATGTAATATTATTTCCATTCACCTACAATTTTTTAAATCCTATTTTACCCATCGGTGAGTTTTTAGTAAAATATATAAAAGGAATCTTTTGTCGTATTTCACATGAGGTACTTTTGGACTTTTCCGACAAAAGTATGAGAAGAATGTTTTTTTTAACTTATAAGACATGAATGGATTTTTAAAACATTATTTCCAAGAAGCTTACTTTACAAGTTTTTATGTTTATTTTTAATCAACTTCTTTTAGTTTAAAATTGTATGACATGTTAAGAAAGGAAAAGTGTTTTTGAAGTAGAAAGGATATTTTCCTCAATAATGAAGTTCAAGTGTTTTATCAAAATTATTTTCCATCTAAGATAATAAAGGGTTCTATTTTTCTCCCTATTATTACATTGATTTGATTATGTTGTGATGGAATTATATTTTTATGAATTCCTTTATCTTATATGAATTGTTTTATGATTTCACGATGTTTATGATTCCCATTTTTATTACATGGGTTATGCAATGATGTATGGTTTATGATTTTGTGGCACACATAAGAATGGTATCATTATGAGATGGGTGGGACCTATATCTCCCTCCAATTCATTGGGTAAAGATTTTATATCTCATGAGATAGACATGGCTGGAACGGTAGGTTATACTGGTTCAGTGAAACAAGACTGAAACGAGGGTGACTCGGTTCAGAAATGGACTTGGTCCACTAAGATAGTCTTGGCAATGATTCTGAACTAATAAGATATGATTCTCTATGATTATGTGTGTATGACACAAAGTTTCATGTTTTAAGTTATGATTATTGGGATTTCATTTCATTACTATGATTTATCCCATGTTATGATATTATGATCTCTTTTGCAGGTTAAGATTTCCAAAATGTTATGATCTTATGAATATGATGTGATTGATTTTTCTTTTTTTTACCCTTACTGGCCTTTTGAGCTCACCCTTTTATGTTTTCTTTTCCCCAGGATATAAAGAAAGGTTTTAGGTAAGAAAAAAAATGGAAGATCTTTGTGGGAGATGTTGAAGATCTTTCACAATGATTAGAAGATTACGTTCTGAGTTTCCAAAGACACTAATCCATTACGGTCCTTGTGTGTGTGTTTTTGTTATGTAATAAGTATTCCGCAAAAGTAATGTAATGTCCTTGTACGTTATGCTTTGGGTATCTACACTAGATGCCTTCATTTTGTTATAAAGATATCTTAAGGAGCGCTTTTGATTAATTTAAAAGGAAGAACCCGAAGAAGAGGTAAATATCTCACCACCTCTTTCATGTTTTCTCTTCTTCCACTTCTTATTTCCTTGTTGTTTCCATTATAAAATAATAAATCCAGTATCATCTATACACTATTATGTCATTATAAATACGGTACAACTATATTCATTATTATATTCATCCTTTGAGTGACATGTCACCATACGTGCGTATGTACGGCTTACCGTCTTCACGTCGTGGTGTAGTTGTTAATCAAGTATAAATGATATACCATCCAATTATATATGATTTTAATATCAAAAGAATGATATTGTTGCTCGTACATATGTACGGATTACCGTTTCCATGAACATGATGAGATTTATTCCCCATCATATCGATTCAAGACTAATTTTCATTAGATGATTAAAAATAGTGTTTAAATATGTAATATCATTCTGAATATTAATAAGATCAATCTTATCCATAACAAACATTACTTACGTAACAAAACATATAATGGAAAATGAATCAGTTAACACCTGAAATGACGATAATACTAAAATATTATTAACAATTCAATATTAAAAGATAAAATCTGATATCATATTAATGTATATGATTCTTGTATAATTTAATAACAATTATTTCACCATTATCCAAGAGTCTAACTGACCCTTGACCAAGGAAAAGTACAAGTTAAGGGTTAATTTCACAATCTCTTTATTATCCGAGATTGTTTTAATGTAAGTATCTACTGGGACCTCTTTATCATCCACATCCATGTTTCCTAAAAATGTATTCCAAAACATTTTTATTATTTACTAGACTATGGGTTAAAGTCATTTATACCCTTGTTTAACTTTTTATAAAATATTTTTAAAGGAATATTTCTATCATTTTCCAAAAAAGGTACCTTATGGCCTTTTCGACAAAAATAAGGTAAGAATGTTTTTTTAACTTATACAGCGGGTGCGGCTATTTTCTGTTGTTATAACATCGTCAAATCTTCCCTTACCAGCTTATAAGAATATTTTCAAAATAAATGTTTTCTTTATAATTTTTTGAATCTTTAATGATTTCAAAATAGAAAGAGATATTTCTCCAAAAAGTTTTTGATTTCATCTATGTCAACATCCATTGATGGGTTTTAAGCTTATTTAAAGTTGATTTATTATGATACAAAACTTCCATATTGTATTCAAGGTTTTGTGATATGTTTGACTGTGGATGTGTTATTTTTATACCACTCGTGGTTTATGGATAAATTATTGACATTTCATACGCTATTCTTAATACGAATGTTTATGTTACGTTTAAACCTTTTCATATGAGGAATTCATTGGACTTAGTAAGTGATGGGTGGAGCCCGCTATATCTCCTCGATGCATCGGTAGGTCTCATGAGACAAACTAGTGTCTTGTAACATGGCATTGAAAAAATATTATTTGTAGTCTTGGCACAAGGCCTTGAATTTGTGGTTATAAAGTCTGACATTATGTATTCCATCATTATGAAAGTGTAAATTGATATTTCATGTGATTATTTGACTAGTAAAATATCCATGTGAGTAAGTAAATGGAATTATTTTGATTTATATTTTCTATATTATGATGAATTTTATGTTGAAAAGGATTTTGTTTTAGTTATATACATTTCCTAAAATGTTTTTACTTATTTATTAAAGTTTCTGCTATATTTTTATCCTTAATGAGCATATGAGATCACCCCTTTCAATGTTTTATTTTTTCTAGGATGTAGAGAATTATATTATGACTGACCTGCAGGGATATTCTATGGGATCTTAGTGTTGTCTGTGGAAAAAAATGTTGTTGTTGTTTTCCATTTTATGATGTAATGTAAACCTTATGAATGCATCTAGTATTTCCAAGGCTACTAAACTAATCAGTCTTTCAAGACTTGATCTTTTGTGATCATTCCAATGATACATAATAATGAACCAACTCTAGGCTTCTGGGGTCGGAGCGTTACAAATTCAATGATATTTGTATGGGCTTTAAGATAAATTACTCACCCATGATATATATATATGGATGAAAATTTTATTTTCATATTTAGAATTTTTATCACCGATTTATCATCATCTTTCTTAAAAAATGCACATAACATATCGATAGGTTATTTTAATATTTATATCTACATACAGTCATGGCCATGTGAATATGCATATCATCAACTCTCATTACATAATAATAAATTTATGGTATCAAATTTGAAGGTTTATAAACATTAATTAATAATTACATGGAATATATTGAATATATTTTATTTTAAATGTTTCCTTTTAAATTTTATAATTAATTATCGCGATCATTTGTTACAAATTTATTTCATGGAAAAATGATTAAATACCATGAGAGGCCATGTAAAGCCTAAGTGGTAGAATTTTAGGTTATAAAAAATCATGTAAGTGGTGGAATTGAAATACATGTATTTATATACGTATAATAATATATATAAAAATATATACTCATGAATGTGAATTTTAAAGCAGTGGACATATTTTTGAAATTGAAAACAATAGTTAAAATGTATATATATGTAAATAAAGCTTATAAATAATTTTTATAAACGTTGGTTCTTGATTTTTGTAAATATGGAAGGTTATTGGGGAGTGAGCCCATCCTTTTCTAAGTGGGTAGTCCCAAAAAAACATCAATGATTCAAGTGACCTCAATATAGTGTTTTGTTTTTAGAATCTTTTGTATTGTTTTCATAAAAGCACTAGATTATGTTTAAAGCAATTTTTGAACCTAAGTATTTTCTAAAATGACCTATTATTTTAATCCATAACTAATTTAAAATAGTAATTTAAGAAGGGTATTTTTTTATATATTGATGATGTTATTTTCAAATAATATTTTAAAATGGATTTATCGATGGTTTTTTAAACCCCTTAATGGGCATATTTAAGGCTCACCACTTGTTTAAAATTATTTTTCAGAGGTCTGGTGGAGTTTTTCGAAGGCATTTTCTTCACTTACAATGATAAATGACATCATGTCTTTGATTGCTTTATTTTATTTTCTTGTGACTATAATAATTATAAGGTTATATCTAATTATGAAAAACCTAGACTAGTAAAAGGTCATATTCTATGTAATTTTTAAGGTGGGGTCCTTAAGCAATATCCTTAAGTATATACTTACATAGAAAGATCTGAATATGCACTAGGGGTGATAGTTTGAGATTTTTTAGGACTTTGACTACATGATTCACTAAAATCTTAAGAATGAAAATAAAGATGAGGATCCTCTATATAAAAAGGATCCAAAATTTTTATTATTAAAGAAAATAAAGAAGAATCCAATCTATTTAGACTTCAAATGGATAGACATGGGTGTCATGAAGGAAAAAAAACAAAACCATCAATCCTCTAACAAATTATTGCTCAATCATCCCTTATAAATTATATAAAGGATTATCAAAAAGAATATTTGGGAATTCTAAATAATGTGAAAGATATAAGAAAATGGAAATCCTCAGAGTTAAAAATAATGAAAATGGATTTGTAGGATTTGGGTCAAGAATATGTCTATCATCAAATACTTAGTAAATGAAGGAGATTTTGGATTATTCTCATCGCACAATATTATATATCCATCCAGGGATAAAAATTATATACATATATCTCTAATAGAAATATTGGTGTGATAATATGAAGATGAAGATCGTATAATATACATCAAGGTGTTTTGTATTTTCAGTATGTGAACGTCGGAAGAAAAAAATCTAGGGCATGATGTGACCATTACCCATACCTACTTAAAAATTTGAAAACATAACCATTTATTTTTCTCATGCCTATCAAACACATAGATAAGAAAAAATTCTATATTGGTTGGATTTTTTTATAATGGCTTCTCACTTCATCAAAATCCTATAGGAATTCTCACTCAATAAACATGCAATGATATAAAATAGAGAATTGGTGAGGATTCATGGAACAAAAATATTGATTTTGTTTGATTGAGATCCAATATTTACCACCATGATCTAGAAGAGTCTACAATATTTTATAATTATTGATTTGAACTTTAGAACTACTTATCACCCTCAAATTGATGTCCAATCTGGGTAGACTATAGAGTCAGTTGATGAAATATTGAGAGTTTACTCAATTGGATTCAATAATGTATGGGATTGACATATTCCTCACTTAATTTTATCAAACAACAATAGTATTCAATCGAGAATAAAAATGGATCCCTATGAATCCCTTTATGTGGAGAGGTGAATAACTCCTTCTTGTTGGGTTGAAATTGGGGAACACAAAATATTAGGTCATGAAATGGTTATTGGAATAGTGGAAGAAGTCAAGACCATTTAGCAGCACATCAGAGCTATTAAAATAAAATAAAAGAGATATGGTGAAAATCATCGATGATACCTAGAGATTTAGGTTGGAAATTACGTATTCATACATATAACTCCTTGGAATAAATTCATGATATTTTTTGGAAGCTAAGGAAAATTCAATGATATAGTAGAGCCATTGATATCCTTGATCACATCAAAGTGGTGGCCCATCGACAAGAACTGCCACCTGGCCTATCTCTAGTACATGATTTGTTCTATGTATCCTTCTTGAAGAAGTTAATATTATAACCCTAACATGTTCTCAATACATAGGTGGTTTAATTTGATAATGATCTCTCATATAAAGAGTATCCAATCAAGATCTTAGATCATATATACAATGTTATATGAAAAAAAGATAAATCACCAAGCCAATGTGCTATGGATAAACTACATGTTGGATAAAGTGGTATGGGAACTAGAGGAGGTGATGAAATAGAAATAACCTCGTTAGTTTTAGTGTCTAAAATGAAGCTTTTGAGGGAAATTGTTTTAAGGGGGGAAGATTGTAATGACACGATATTTTATACATAAAATTTCCCTTTTGAATCAATTAAATTTCATATTATGCATTATAGTCCTAGATAACAAAAGAAAAAAAATTTGTTTGATTATATTCGATCATATTTAAATTATCACGAAGAATCATAATAATTTATATATAAAAATTGGAAGATGATAATATGATTATTATAGATTTAGGTTTTTTAATTATCTAATTGACATAGAGAATGGGAGTAACTACCTCAAGTAGTAGTATCATAAACTATAAATACCATTTATTATATATTCTAAGGGAGGAAGAATCACTAAGTTTTCCCTTAAAGAATTCCAATCCAATATCCCACAAAAAAATCAAAAGATAAATCATTTAAAGTATAATTTTTAGCTCATCGAGATCACATCTAAAACCAAGTTAGGAAAATCACCCCATGAAAGTATCATTATCATGAATCATACACTTACAATTTTTTATAGTGTATTAAAGGGATATATATCATGAACCCAATAATATTAATATATTTATTGTATTAAATAATTTATATATTTTCTTCTTACTATTACTTTATAAACTATTTTGATTTTGATACAATAAAATAAAAAATTAATTTTTGGGTAAAATTCAATATCAATTATGAAATTCATTTTCATGAATTAATGGATATTGAAATAGATAATATTTTAAGACATTATTATTATTATAAATTTTTTATTAAATATAAATGATAATATAATTGTTATGAAGTAAAATTTTAATTTTATGAGGGTTCAGAAATAGTTATTGTCAAAAAACCCATCATTCATTATTAAATATTGATTCTATTATTTAATTGAATATTCATATATTTATAAATTTATATTGATAAAATAAATTTTATTTTTTCAATCATCATGTGTAATTTTTTTAATGGTGATTTTTTCAAAATTTTCTGAGATAGTATAATTTTTAGGTAAAAACTAAATAATGTATAATTATACAATGTGAATTATGATATCATAATGATGCACAAATTATATAATAAATTCTATAAATGCTATCCACTAACAAATATATTTTTCCCCATTATAGTAATGAATTTTTAGATTATTTTATTTCTTTTATAAATCCTTTATTAATCTTATGAAACCTATATCTCATTTTGAAGTCATAAAATCATTTAATTAAGAACATGACTCTCTTCCACATCACTATTGGTAATATATTAATATTTTCGTTTATTATACATATAATATAATGAAAACCAATATTATTTAGTAGAATACTTGGGAAATTCATGGGAAGGATTGTGGTTTTTATTACATGATTATATAGAGTCCAAAATTTATGTTTCTGAAATAATAAATATCTCCAACAACTTTTCCTATATAATCCCACATAGGCACTCATTCATCTTCACTATAAAATCATGTATCACAACTTTAATATTCCTTAACCACTTTTTAATCATCCCAATGTGCCTCTATTCTCTCGGGATTCTACTCCCAATCTTTTAGAATCACCCTCTCAAGGTACATGATCCTACCCTTCCACTATTTATTCAAGAATTATCATTATTTTATGTATATAAACTCCCATTAATAATGTTGGTATATATTCTCACATATCTCCATTACTATACTTATGATGTATAAATGTTGATATACCCCGTTAATTATCATTAATCCCACCCATTAACATTTATTTCCCTCATTTGTACTATCAAAAGTTCACTATGACTTTTCATGCCAAATATAATGTAGTTACAACATGTTCCCATATCTTATGAAGGGTGTTAAACTTATGAACATGTAATTGTTTTGGGAAAATAAATTCATTGATTCAAAATCCATTATTTTGGGATTGAGCCTGGTGACATATGTTCTTATGTATACACTCATTATGGAATTCGTCTGTATGAACATGATATGGTTATGGTGGGTGCACTTAGATAGCACTCTAATGCATTGGGTAGTGTTTCAGTATAATGAGATTCCATGAATTTTGTGTATGTGGTTATCCTAAAAAATATTATGTTATGTTTTATTGGTTTTTATCTATTACACATACTTAAAATTTCATGTCTAATTTTTTTTCGACATTCCCATGTTACATTTATGTTATAATCCTATATCATTCCTCTTTGTTCATGTTTATAATTGACACCCCTTTTTATATACCATTGAAATTTCTATTCTCTAAAAATTAATACCTTCTTTAGGTTATTCCGTATTTATCCTCTTATAGGGATTTATATATCACACCGTTCATATGTATATCCCCATGTTATCCCAGGCAGTTTCTAGTATGCTTGAATATTATAAGAATGATATGTATGTTTTAAATAATACTGATGCACTCACAATTTTATGTTATTAGGAGATGTACCTAATTTCCCAAATAAACCAATGTTATCAATCTTATGAGTCGTATTGTTTGGAAAATTATATAGTAGATGATAAATTAATTTTTAATACATATAATGGTTGTTATAACAACTATGGTGAAAATGACCGTGGTCGATAGGTGGAGGTGTAATCCAAATATGACATGCTATCCATGGTATATGATGTGGTTTTTTTTAATAAAAACATAAAATGGTTTTTCATTAGTCCATGGGGAGGAATTCCTGGTCAAGATGTTGTTTTAAATCAAATATCTTCAGTTAAATCATCATAAAATAGATTTATTGTACTGTAGATGTA
This sequence comes from Viscum album, assembly GCA_963277665.1. Classification (NCBI taxonomy): domain Eukaryota; kingdom Viridiplantae; phylum Streptophyta; class Magnoliopsida; order Santalales; family Viscaceae; genus Viscum; species Viscum album. Next base: position 283,378,374 of record OY728141.1, read on the forward strand.
GCATTGTGATTTGGGATGATCCATGTGTAGCACATGGATGCTCAAAATAGTCATAGTTGTGTTCAATGTGGTCATGGTCAAAAGGTGTAATAGCATGAAAAATAAAAGAGGGTATAGGGAAATTTATATAGTGTGTGGATATTGTGAAGAAAATGGAAAATATACTACCTTGAGATGTGGTGTAAGGTGTATCAATTCATGACACAAATATATAAGGATAATTGAATGAGGGATGCATGAAAAGTTGTTCAATGGTTCAACATTCAAGTGATGAATTTTTTGAAAAAGATTAAAGATAGATTCAAAGTCTATTTACATAATTATGTAGGTGAATTAAATGGATATTAATTTATGATATATATGATTATTTCCATGTTTCCATTAAGTATTTAAGGTTTTTGTTATTATAGTATATCATGGAGGATGATTATATAAATATTTATGGAAAATTAGAATGTCCAAATGCTAAAAAACTTCTAGAATTTTATTATTAACTGATATAATATTTATAAATAATGAATAAAAGGATAAAATAATTTAATTGTTAGGGTCATTGTTCATTCTCACATATCTTGAAAATAGTGTAATACAAGAAAATATTCATTCTGGAAGAACTGAATTCCTTGAAGAGAAGAAAAAGGTTAAGTTCAATTGATGTTTATGGATATTATTGAAGAATATTTTCCATCCATTTACTATATTTCCATGAGAAGCATTATGTTTGTACCTAAAAAAGGTGATAGTTGTTTTAGGATTATTCATGAAAGATGAAGATATGTACAAAATGGTGTTTCCAATAGAGGTGCATGAGAGGCTCATCTGGACATTAACAGAGCATGGAAAATTATTTGAAGAGCATTCAACTTTGTTATTATGGGACCTACATGTCAATAAATTGTGTGTGGGTACTTACCAGAGTATTGATTAATGGGTGAAGAAATAAAATAATTAGGAATATATGAAGTTGGTATTGATCCTTGGATTATTGTTACACATCCCTAAACTTTGTAAGGTAGTGATCCTAGGAATGAAGTGACTGAACCTGAACCATTATTAGGGGAATGACCTATGTGAAGAGTAGTGAGCTCTATAGTGAAATATTGTTCACATAACAATGTCAATGATTTCTCAAAATATGTAGATAATTGAGGATGAACCAAAAAACTTAATATTTTTCTTTTAGTTTATTCATTAACACCAATTAAAATCAAGAAACCAAAAGTATATTTTTTTAAAAGTTAAATAAAAGTGGCCCGAAAGGTTGAGAGTTAATGATCTATAAAAAATGTGATACTTTAAAATAAAATGTGTTTTAGTTTTCTATGTCATTCACACAACCTAATTAAACCATGGGTGAAATATCAATTTAACACCCTACTGAGATACTAACATTTATCAATTTCAATGTTGTCCTAACAAGAATTTTCACATACTTCCTTTATTCCCATGTCTAATTCATAAGTTTATGAATCCTCTCGAGTGTATGTTAAATAAAAATAAACCATTAAATAATCTATAATCACCCAAAAGGTGTGTTTATTGTTTCAATATGAATTACCAAATGCTCGATTCATGATATTAAAAAGGTTTTGAGACTTAATTTAGTGTATAAAAAATTTAAAATTCATTCAGTTTGAATGCATGAAAAAACACAAGGAATACATGAATTGAATACACTATAAAAACATAACATGTGATAGAATAAATACAAATTAACTCATACTCATAATCATCCAATTATCCAATATTAATCTATTATTCATGATAATTTTAAATAAATCAGAGAGTCGTAAAATTACCCTAAAATAGGGTGAAACATACCAAAATGAAGTTAAATCACTTGAAAGTATAAGAAAAAACGAATAGAAAGAGAAAGATATATTATTCACACCACTAGCATTCCAATGTTATGAATTAATACATAATTTATTAATAAATCTGGATTATATCCCATAGAAGTTTAGATTAAAATCATAGAGGGGGATGATGTCACACAAATCTTGGGGGAGAGAAATATCCCTAAATTTAAAACCCCACCCCCATTGACAAAAAAATATTTAGAAAAAATATAGGATGTTTTAGGATTAAAAACATCAGGTCACATAAGAAACATTTTGGGGAGAGAAATCCTTCCCCATATCTTTCAAATTAAAAAAATAACACTACTAATCAAGTAGTGGAAGGATACATCTTAATGATAATCAACTATTAGATTTATTGTTCTTCTTAGTCATGGCCTAGAGTCACCCCAAAACCCTTAAACCATCAAAATTTAGTAAATTACACATGATATTGATATTTTATTATAATTCCCCACAAGATATAATTGTCATGGTTTTATAAAAACCTATTTCATTCATATCCATCAATATATAGTTTTCACATAATGTTATAAATCACTACCAATATTAACAAAAACTGATAAAACAACAAAAAACCTATATTTTCAATACACCCTCCCATTTCACATTTCACTAAAAATACATTAATTACATTACAACAAAAAAATTTCAATTATATCATATATATATTTAAACTCACCATAGTATCATTTTTCACTAAATTTTAACCTTGTTATTTTAGTTTTCCACATTCCATTTGACCACCACTACATTCCATTATATTTTTCATATAAATTATATCATTATAAATAAATACCACATTTATTTTAATATTAATATATATCATCCATATTTCTATGAAACTCACCAACAGAAAACTGCGTCAACTTCTCTACAACATTAAAACAAAAACCTCACAACTATCTCCTCCTCCTCAACAACATTGATATGTCTACTATAATGATGTCACCACTAAAACTCTAAAAATAATACTATCAAAGTATCTGAAAAATATCCCAAATAATATGATAGAATTAAAAAATAATGATTATTCCATCACTATAGAAATATTATTTCATCATTTTCTATTTATTGATATATGACACAATTCAAGAAATGGTAACAAAGAAATAAATTATATATTCTCAATTCTAATTTTTACATTATATTACACTCTTTATTGTTATAAATTTAAACAAATGATTATCATATTAGTAGAAAAAAATATTATCAGAATACGAATGAAAAATAAAATTATTTCAATCAATACTTCCATTATCAATGAAAAAATATTGAATATTGTTTAGTAAACTATTAACACCATTTCATTTTTGTCTGATTGATTATCATAAATCGATTAATTATAAATATTCATGTAATGAAATATGAATCATAAAAAAATGACATCATCATGGAAATACAAAGGAGAAATTTAGATATGTCTACCTCAACCTGATCTTAAAACATCATAGTTTTTGAATGATAATATAACCAATGACACCATAACATTTAACATAATAAAAAAACTCAAAAACATATGGCACATCACCCCCCCCCCCCATTTATTACATGAGAAAAATATAAAAAAAATAAAAAACAATGATTATAAATTCCTCTGAATGAAATAGTAAGTGAATGTAACACCCGAGACTTTTATGAGAAATATTTTGTTTTTATGTTACATAAATCATCAAAGAAATCTTTCACTACACACAACACTAGCTTGGCTTGCTTTACACGCAACCGCGGCCTTCCTCGATAGCGTGCGTCGTACGTAATAACAGAGTTTTACTAAACAAAGATATATTATAATACTAGCTGTTATGAATAGTATTAACTGAATTTTTAATTTTATAACATTTTCATTCATCTTATACATTTTCTAGAATGAGTTATGAAAACAAAATCAGTTTTTTGGATAAAAGAATTATTTTTCAAAAAATGTAGTTTTACCGCCTTTTGATGGGGCACCCACATTAAATCTAGTTTTTGAAAAGTTTATAAGTTCAATTTTACAAAATAAAATTCTTCTTTAGAATCAAGATATAAAAATTTACTTTGGATAAATTTTTCATATTATTCTGATAACTTTCATATTTTAATGAATAGTAAAAACACGTTATATTTTAATTAAAAACAAATTTTTTCATCGCAATACTTTATATGGTTAAATTATAATATTGAATTTTTCTAAAGTATAAATAGAATATATTTTTACCATTTAATATAATTTATGTCATTAGCATTAATTTTACATTCAATTCATAGGTAAAAACATTTCAATCTTTGGTAATGTTTTAACTTTTAAAACTCATTTGCTTAACAACGGGATTAATTTTAAATTATTTACTGGAATTTCTTTGTTTTGAATTTTGAAAACTGGATTCCATATTTGGAATCAGTGCGTCCAAATTATTTTAATAGGTTACTTTTATTTTTTTGATATTATGAATAGTAACTACAGTCATTTTTATTTACTACGGTTAAAGGTAAATAGGGTAATTTAAGGTTAAAAGAATATTATAATAATTCAAAATTACCTTGACACTTGTCATAGCCTTATTAGATGAGTATTGGCCAACCATGGGCATCCTTGGGTCTATTTTGGGACCCCATTGAGCCACTTGGTAGTGACAATGACAATTTGGATTAATTAATTTAATGTAATGACAAAATTGACATTAACAAAAATATTTTATTAATAAAATTTTATAAGGGGTTATATAAATTATATTTTCGACTATAAATATTAATTGGAAAGCTAAAAATATTTCCTACATAATTATATTTTTTTATAATTTTTAGACACCAAATAAATAAAATTATTTATGACACAACAATGATGAATTATTTACCACATTAATAAATTATTTAAATAAATAAGATTATAATGATTAAAATATTTTCCAAAACATGTCCAATTCTGATTGGATGATTTCATTTCGACTATGAGTCATATTATCTTCATATTTAATGATTTTGTGACCTTTTGAAACCGAATATAAGTTTATAATAAAATAAAATTTCCACACTTTCCAAAGGTGCTCCTCTCCTCCCTTACAAAAGGGAACCTCCTCCCTCTCTTCGTCACATCAATTTGAGCCTTCATGCTCATCCAAACCCTGAACATTTCACTTCCCAACTTCCTTATAAACCTACTATAGGTACTGGTCTTATCAAAAGACCAACTCTAGTGCCTTAAGAGAATGTTTAAAGGAGGCCCTTCAAGAAAGAGGTAATACCATCTACCATTTTCTTCAAGTACCATTCTAAATTCTACTACCTCTTATTTAGTTGTTTCATTATCAGGTAATGAAATCAGTATCCCTAATATACTTATATGTTATTATAAATATGAAACATCCCTATTTCACCTCTTATCCATCCTACGGAAAACGAAATCACCGCACGTGCGTACGTACGGAATACCGTCTCCACGCCGTGGTGTAATCTGTTTTCCACCACCACCTTACTTGGATGGGTATAATGATGTAAAGAATAACTATATTTGATTATTGTAAAGTGATATTTATTCTGAAATAGTATACATACACTTCAATACAATTCCACGATCATGGGAACGATATCGTCGCTCGTGCGTACGTACGGCCTATCGTCTCCACGATGTAATGCGACTCGTTCTATATGATCTTCATTGAATAATGATTATATAAATGAATTTAATGAATTAATATGATATATATTACACTAATACCATTATTAAAATGATCTATCTATATCCTACAAAGAGGAATAAGAATTTATTCGACAAAACACGCATAAGAACAAAAAAAGTAATAAACACCTGAATAACAAGTACTAATGAAATATTACTAATAAGAATCTAAGAATATGACCATATATGTTATCATAACAATAATTATGATTCTGGAATATGTCAATAACATTATTTAAATCATTATACAGGAGGTTCGGACACGTACAAATCATATCGGACCTATGGTAAGGGAAATATCACAATCTCATTTTTATCCGAGATTGTTTATACATTGGAATTTACTGGGGTGTATTTTTTCATCCACATCCATGTTTCCTCAATATTTAATATTATTTCCATCCACCTACAATTTTTTAAATACAATTTTACCCTTCGGTGAGTTTTTAGTAAAAGATATTAAAGAATTCTTTTGTCATTTTTCGTACGAGGTACTTTTTGACTTTTCCGACAAAAGTACGAGAAGAATGTTTTTTTAACTTATACAGAATGAATGGATTTTTAAAACATTATTTCGAAGAATCTTCCTTTACAATTTATCAAGTTTATTTTTAATCAACTATTTTTAGTTTAAAATTGTATGTAATGTTAAGAAAGGAAAAATGTTTTTGAAGTAGAAAGGATATTTTCCTAATGAATGGAGTTCAAGTGTTTTATCAAACTTATTTTCTATCTAAGATAATATAGGGTTCTGTTTCTATCCCTATTATTACATTGATTTAATTATGTTGTGATGGAAATATTTTTATGAATTCATTTATCTTATATGAATTTTTTTATGATGTCATGATGTTTAAGATTCCCATTTTTATTACATGGGTTATGCTATGATGTATGGTTTATGATTTTCTGGAACACATAAGAATGGTATCATTATGATATGGGTGGGACCTATATCTCCCTCTAATGCATTGGGTAAATATTTTATATCTCATGAGAATGACATGGCTGGAACGGTAGGTTAAACTGGTACAGTGAAACAGGACTGAAATGAGGAGTGAACTCGGTTCAGAAATGGACATTTTCCACTAAGATAGTCTTGGATATGAGTCTTGACTAATAAGAAATTATTCTCTATGATTATGTGTGTATGCCACAATGTTTCATGTTTTAAGTTATGATTATTGGTATTACATTTCACTACCATGATTTATCCCATGTTATGAAATTATGATCTCTTTTGAAGGGTAAGATTTCCAAAATGTTATGTTCTTATAAATTTGATGTGATTGATATTTCTTTTTTTTACCATTACTGAGCATTTGATCTCACCCTTTTGTATGTTTTCTTTCACCAGGTCAGGAATAAGGTTATTAAGTAAGATATTCCAAAAAGGGACTATAGATATGATGAAATAAATGGGAGACAGTGTAGATGCTTTATGAACCAGTTGTTTATGTTTCCCAGTTTCTAAAGACATTATACCTATATGGTCCTTTCATGGTTTTTTTATATGTTGTAATAAGTATGCTTCAATTTTGATGTATTAACCATGTATGTAATGTATGGGTCGTTATAGTTGGTATCAGAGGGAGGTTATTGTCAACCTTTGGAAACTAGGATGTGAAATCCTTAGTAAGAAACCTAAGGATATGTCTAGGCATAGAACACAATCTTAGTGTTTTAGAAATGGCCATGAGAAACCTATGATAAGCCCTTAAGTGTGAAATTTTATTCTTGATTATGTGGTTTTCCTATTATAACTATTGTTGCTCACACTATTCTTCTTGGTTTTAGTCAATGGCTGGAACCCGAAGAAACTGTGTTAATGCGAAATGCGACGGGAAATGCAATGATTTTCTCCCAGAGCAACCAAACGTTATGGGAGCTCAAATTCAAAATCTTGTATCCATGCTCACACAACATTTTCAAGCTATGAACCATGCTGGACTCCCAAGTGAGCCAAGGAAGGAGAAAAATTCTGTTGAATCCTTCATGAGGCAGCATCCACCTTCATTCAGCGGGTCTTCTGATCCATTAGTGGCTGAACAATGGATCAGTACCACTAAAAAGATATTTTCAGTTCTTCAATGTTCTGAACATGATAAATTCATCTTAGCAGTGTATCATTTGGAAGGTGATGCTGATCAATGTTGTAATCTTATTAAGAATACGAGATAAAGGGATGAAATTGAGTCCATGGAATGGGACGAGTTCAAGAACTTATTTTTCAATAAGTATTTCTCTTATATTCTTCGAACAAGGATAGAGAAGGAGTTTCTTGAACTAAATCAAAAGGATGATGAATTCGTTGGTACCTACGAAGAAAATTTTACAAGACATGCAAGGTACGCTTCCAGAATAATTATCCAACCTGAGAGTAAGATCGATCTATTCTTTAGTGGCATAAAACCAAGTCTTCGAAGGGCGTTAGCCATAAGGGACTTCAATAGCTACGAGGAAATTTTTCGATGTGCTCTCAAGGTTTAGATGGATATTGGTGTAACCCATCAGTCACATGGGTTTGATAAGAAGAGGAAAATGGAATTAAAAGGAAAATCTAAAGACCACACTAAAAATAAGATGAATTTTCCCTTATTCTCAAAGTGTGGAAAGAAACATGGATGAAATTGTCTTAAGGGGACAAGAAAAATGTTATAAGTGTGGAAAAGAAGGTCATCGGGCAATTGAATGTCAAAATAATGGGAAGAAGATGTCTAATGATGCAAAAAAGGAAGGGATGAACAGAATGAACCTACTACACATCAATGTTTCAAGTGCAAGGAAATGGGGCATTATGGCAGTCAATGCCCAAATCCAAGGGTTGATGATGATGATCGACTTCAACAAACTCTTAAGGCCAAAGACAAAGGAAAGTCACAGAAATTACTACGGGCGATGTGGAGTACGACAACGAAGTGGTGAGAGGTACACATACCATACACTCTAAAGTAGAAAATGTTTTATTTGATTCTAGATCCACCCACTCTTTTATTTCTGAAGAATTTTCTAAGGGTATCACCGTATTACCTCAACAATTAGATGTTGAGTTGGCTGTGACAACTCCTAATGGCACAACGGTCGCATCAAAAGTTTATAATTCTTCTCCGATTGAAGTTTGTGGGAAAGTGCTTCCTAAAAATCTTTTGATCCTTCCTATAGTAGAATTTGATGTGATTCTTGGCATGGATTGGCTTTCTTTATATGGAGCTCATATCATTTGCCAAAGGGAAGTCACATTTCATATTCCAGATCAATCTATGACCGTCTATTGATGCAAGGATGAACATAAACTTCAAGTGGAAATGTCTTCCATATTATGGGTCTTGATCCCACTAAATGAAGGTTATTTATCTCAAATGGTTGGTGAGAAAGTCACAATTAAGAATATGCCCATTGTACGGGAGTTTGACGATGTCTTTCTGGAGGAATTGCTAGGTCTTCCACCAAATAGTGAAGTTGAGTTTTCAATAGAACTCGTACTGAGTGCTTTGACTATTACAAAGACACCTTATAGAATGTCCCCAATTGAGTTGCAGGAATTAAAGAAGCAACTCCAAGAGAATCTTGATAAAGGATTCATACTCCCTAGTGCGTCACCTTGGGGAGCACCTGTTCTGTTTGTTAAGACGAAAGAAGGATCAATGAGACTCTGCATTGATTATCAAGATCATAATAAGATCACTATTAAAAAAAATATCCCCACCCACGCATTGATAACCTATTTGACCAACTATGCGGAGCTCAATACTTTTCCAATATTGATCTTCGTTCAGGGTATCATCAATTAAGGGTCAAAACGGAGGATATACCAAAGACGGATTTCTGTACAAGGTATGGACACTATGAATTTATAATGATGTCCTTTGGTCTTATTAATTCCCCTGCTATCTTCATGGATTTGTTGAATAGAGTATTTAGAGACTATCTTGATCAGTTTGTGGTAGTCTTTATAGATGATATTCTTTTTTATTCAAATAGCAGGGAAGAACATGAATATCACATGAAAATTATATTGAAGACCCTATGAAAGTAGAAGCTTTATGCCAAATTTACCAAGTGTGAATTTTGGATTCAAAAAGATTCATTTTGGGTCACATAATCTCAAAAGAGGTGATATCTATGGATCCAGCAAAAATAGAGGTTATCGAAATATGGTCGAGACCAACTACAATCACTGAGATCTAAAGTTTTCTTGGTTTGGCTGGATATTACCAACGTTTTGTGAAATATTTTTCAAGGTTATCTAACCCACTCACCAAGTTAACTTGAAAAAGAGTTATGTTTATTTGGACGGAGGAATGTGAAGAAAATTTCAAAGAGCTAAAAAGAAGGTTATCCAGTGTACTCTGCTCACACTACCTTATAGTGGAGAAAGGTTTTTGATCTATAGTGATGCATTCAAGAAGGGACTGGGATGTGTTCTCATGCAAAATGATATGGTGATAGCTTATGCCTCACGACAGTTAAAAATCCATGAGCAAAATTACCCAACTCATGATTAGGAGTTAGCTGCGGTAATCTTTTCATTAAAGATTTGGAGGAATTATCTTTATGGAGAAAAGTGTGACATTTATACTGATCATAAAAGTTTAAAGTATATTTTCACACAAAAGGAGCTGAATATGCGCCAAAGAAGATGGTTGGAGATGATTAAGGATTACGACTTCTCAATTAATTACTACCCTGGGAAAGCAAACAAGGTGGAAGATGCATTAAGTCGACAAGACCATGCTAGATTATCCATGATGAGGATCACAAAAGATCCAATATTTATGGATTTACAAAGGATGGATCTTGGAATTATAATGAAAGGGGGAAAATCGTATCTTTCTCAAATGAATGTTCAACCATCTATACATGTGAAGATTAAAGAGGCGCACAAAGAAAATGTTGAGTTACAAAAGAAGATGATAAATGTTCCTGAATTCAACCTTGATTGTGATGGGATAATAAAGTTCATGAATCGGGTTTGTGTTCCTCCCATCCTCAAATTAAAGAAGGAGCTGTTGGATGAGGCTCATAGTTCATCATTCTCTATTCATCCTAGAATCACGAAGATGTATAAGGACCTGAAAGTGTAAATCTGGTGGGATGGCATGAAAAGAGATGTTGCTGAATATGTCTCTCGATGCTTGGTTTGTCAGCAAGTTAATGTTGAGAGACAGAAGTCTAAGGGGATGTTACAACCATTACCCATACCTGAATGGAAATGGGAAAACATCACTATGGACTTTGTCACTGGACTTCCTAAAACATCCAAAGGCAATAATGCTATCTGGGTCATAGTTGATCGTCTTACAAAGTCTGCAAACTTCATTTCTATTGGATAGGATTTCTCTCTAGATCAGTTTTCCAGGATATATGTAAAGGAAGTGGTCAGATTGCATGGAGTACCACTTTCTATTATATTTGATCGGGATCTGAGGTTTACCTCAAAGTTCTGGTGAAGTCTTCAGCATACTCTAGATATAGAGTTGAGTTTCAGCACTGATTATCATCCTCAGACAGACGGTCAGTCTAAGAGGACAATTCAAATTCTAGAAGATATGTTGAGATCTTACTCTATGGATTTAAAATGTGGTTGGGATCAACAGCTACCTTTGGTGGAATTTTCTTATAATAATAGCTTTCACTCCAGTATTTAGATGGCTCTTTATGAAGCTCTCTAGGGAAAGAAATGCAGGACTCCAACTTGCTGGGATGAAGTTGGGGAAAGAATGCTATTAGGACCTGATCTTGTTGATGAAATGGCAGAAAAGGTCAGATCTATTCAATAACACATAAGAGCAGCTCATAGTCGACAAAAAAGTTATGCCGACAACCGAAGAAAAGACCTAGAGTTTGAAGTGGGTGATAATGTGTTCTTACGAATATCTCCATGGAAAAGAGTAATGAGATTTGGAAAGAAGGGAAAGTTGAGCCCTAGATATATCAGTCCTTTTGAAATTCCAAATCGTGTTGGTAAGGTAGCTTACTAATTGGCGCTTCCACCAAATCTCTCTCAGGTTCACAATGTGTTCCATGTATCTCTCCTGAGAAAGTACATACCTGATCCTTCACATGTACTCATCTCAGAAGTTGTACCACTGTAATAATATCTTTCTTATGAAGAACAGCCGATAGAGATTCTTGATACTAGCAAAAAAGTCTTACGGAACAAGACCACTCTCTTGGTAAAAGTTTTATGGAGGAACCACCAATTAGAAGAAGCCGCATGGGAACTTGAGGATATGATGAGGGAGAGGTATCCTCATCTGTTTGTTATGAAGTGCTGAATTTTGAGGGAGAAATTCATTTTAAGGGGGTAGAATGTAACACCCGATACTTTTATGAGAAATATTTTGTTTTTATGTTATATAAATCATCAAAGGTATCTTTCACTACACACAACACTAGCTTGGCTTTCTTTACACGCAACCGCGTCCTTCCTCGATAGCTTGCGTCGTACGCAATAACAGAGTTTCACTAAACAACGATATATTATAATACTATCCATTATGAATAGTATTAACTGAATTTTGAATTTTATAACATTTTAATTCATCTTATACATTTTCTAGAATGTGGTATGAAAACAAAATCAGTTTTTTGGGTAAAAGAAGAATTTTTCAAAAAATGCATTTTTACCGCGTTTTGATGGCGCACCCACATTAAATCTAGTTTTTTACAAGTTTATAAGTTCAATTTGAAAAAATTAAATTCTTCTTTATAATCAAGATATAAAAATTTACTTTGGATAAATTTTTCATATTATTCTAATAACTTTCATATTTTAATGAATAGTAAAAACACGCTATATTTTAATTAAAAACAACTTTTTTCATCACAATACTTTATATGGTTAAATTGTAATATTGATTTTTTTAATGTATAAATAGAATATATTTTTACCATTTAATATAATTTATGTCATTAGCATTAATTTTATATTGAATTCATAGATAAAAACATTTCAATCTTTGGCAATGTTTTAACTTTTAAAACTCGTTTTCTTAACAACGAGATTAATTTTAAATTAATTACTGCAACTTATGTGTTTTGAATTTTGGAAAATGGATTCCATATTTGGAATCAGTGGGTCCAAATTATGTTAATATGTTACTTTTATTTTTTTGATATTATGAATAGTAACTACGGTAATTTTTATTTACTACGGTTAAAGGTAAATATGATAATTTAAGGTTAAGAAAATATTATAATATTTCAAAATTACCTTAACACTTTTCCTAACCTTATTGGATGAGTATTGGACTACCATGGGCATCCTTGGGACTATTTTGGGACCCCATTGAGCCACTTGGTAGTGACAATGACAATTTGGATTAATTAATTTAATGTAAAGACAAAATTGACATTAACAAAAATATTTTAGTGATAAATTTTTATAAGGGGTTATATAAATTATATTTTCGACTATAAATATTCATTGGAAATATAAGAATATTTCCAAGATAATGATATTTTTTTTCTAATTTTTAGACACCAAATAAATTAAATTATTTATGACACAATAATGATGAAGTATTTACCTCATTAATAAATGATTTAAATAAATAAGATTATAATGATTAAAATATTTTCCAAAATATGTCTAATTCTGATTGGATGACTTTATTTCGACTATGAGTCATCTTATCTTCATCTTTATTTATTTTTGGACCTTTTGAAACCGAAGATAAGTTTAGGCTAAAATTATATTTCAACACTTTCCAAAGGTGCCCCTCTCCTCCCTTATAAAAGGGAACCTCCTCCCTCTCTTCGTCACACCAATTTGAGCTTTCAAGCTCTGCCAAACCCTGCCCATTTCACTTTATCACTTCCTTAGAAACCTACTAGAGGTACTGGTCTTATAAAAAGACCAACTCTAGTGCCTTAAGAGAAAGTTTAATGAAGGCACTTTGAGAAAGAGGTAACACCTTCTACCATTTTCTTCAAGTTCCATTCTTATTCTACTCCCTCTTCTTTAGTTGTTTCATTATGAGGTAATAAAATCAGTATCCCTAATATACTGATATATTATTATAAATATGAAACAACCATATTTCACCTCTTATCCATCCTACGGAAAACGAAATCACCGCGTGTGCGTACGTACAGAATATCGTCTCCACGCCGTGGTGTAATCTGTTTTCCACCACCACCTTACATGGATGGGTATAATGGTGTAAAGAATAACTATATATGATTATTGTAAAGTGATATTGATTCTGAAATAGTATACATACACTTCAATACAATTCCACGATCATGGGAACGATATCATCGCTCGTGCGTACGTATGGCCTACCGTCTCCACGATATGATGCGACTCATTCTATATGATCTTCATTGAATAATGATTATATAAATGAATTGAATGAATTAATATGATATATATTACACTAATACCATTATTTAACTGATATATCTATATACTATAAAGAGGAATAAGAAATTTATTCGACAAAACACGCATAAGAACAAAAAAAGTAATAAACACCCGAATAACAAGTAGTAATGAAATATTACTAATGAGAAGCTAAGAATATGACCATTTATGATATCATAAAAATAATAATGATTCATTAATAAGTCAATAACATTATTTAAATCATTATACATGAGGTTTGGACACGTACAAAGCATATCAGACCTAAGGTAAGGGAAATATCACAATCTTATTTTTATCCGAGATTGTTTATACTTTGAAATTTACTAGAGTGTATTTTATCATCCAAATCCATGTTTCCTCAATATTTAATATTATTTCCATCCACCTAAAATTGTTTAAATCCAATTTTACCCTTCAGTGAGTTTTTAGTAAAAGATATGAAAGTAATCTTTTGTCGTTTTTCGTTTGAGGTACTTTTTGACTTTTCTGACAAAAGTACGAGAAGAATGTTTTTTAACTTATACGGCATGAATGGATTTTTAAAACATTATTTCCAAGAATATTCCTTTACAAGTTTTCAAGTTTATTTTTAATCAACTTCTTTTAGTTTAAAATTGTATGTAATGTTATGAAAGGAAAAATATTTTTGAAGTAGAAAGGATATTTTCCTAAAGAATGGAGTTCAAGTGTTTTATCAAAATTATTTTCTATCTAAGATAATATAGGGTTATGTTTCTATACCTATTATTACATTGATTTTATTATGTTGTGATGGAAATATTTTTATGAATTCCTTTATCTTATATGAATTGTTTTATGATGTCATGATGTTTAAGATTCCCATTTTTATTACATGGGTTATGCTATAATGTATGGTTTACGATTTTGTGGCACACATAATAATGGTATCATTATGAGATGGGTGGGACCTATATCTCCCTCTAATTCATTGGGTAAAGATTTTATATCTCATGATATAGACCTGGCTGGAACGGCAGGTTAAACTGGTTCAGTGAAACAGGACTGAAACGAGGAGTGAACTCGGTTCAGAAATGGACTTTGTCCACTAAGATAGTCTTGGCTATGAGTCTTGACTAATAAGAAATGATTCTCTATGATTATTTGTGTATGCCACAAAGTTTCATGTTTTAAGTTATGATTATTGGGATTACATTTCACTACCATGATTTATCCCATGTTATGAAATTATGATCTCTTTTGAAGGGTAAGATTTACAAAATGTTATGTTCTTATAAATTTTATGTGATTGATATTTCTTTTGTCTACCCTTACTGAGCATTTGAGCTCACCCTTTTGTCTGTTTTCTTTCACCAGGTCAGGAAGAAGGTTATTAAGTAAGATATGCCAAAAAGGGACTATAGATATGATGAAATAAATGGGAGACAGTGTAGATACTTTATGAACCAGTTGTTTATGTTTCCCAGTTTCTAAAGACGCTATACCTATATGGTCCTTTCATGGTTTTTTTATACGTTGTAATAATTATGCTTCAATTTTGATGTATTAACCATGTGTGTAATGTATGGGTCATTATAGTTGGTATCAGAGGGAGGTTACAGTCAACCTTTGGAAACTAGGATGTGAAAGCCTTAGTAAGAAACCTAAGGATATGTCTAAAATAATAGAACACAATCTTAGTGTTTTAGAAATGGCCATGAACAACCTATGATAAGAACTTAAGTGTGAAATTTTATTCTTGATTATGTGGTTTTACTATTATAATTATTGTTTCTCACACTATTCTTCTTGGTTTTAGTCAATGGCTGGAACCCGAAGAAACCGTGTTAATGCGGAATGTAAAGGGAAATGCAATGATTGTCCTCCTTAGCAACCAAACGTTATGGGAGCTGGAATGCAAAATCTTGTAGCCATGCTCACACAAATTTCTCAAGCTATGAACTATGCTGGACTACCAAATGAGCAAAGGAAGGAGAAACATTCTGTCGAATCCTTCATGAGGCAGTGTCCACCTTCATTAAGCGGGTCTTCTGATCCATTAGTGGCTGAACAATGGATCAGTACCACTGAAAAGATATTTTTGTTTCTTCAATGTTCTGAACATGATAAAGTCATCTTTACAGTGTATCGTTTGGAAGCTGATGCTAATCAATGGTGGAATCTTATTAAGAATACAAGTAAAAGGGATGAAATTGGGTCCATGGAATGGGACGAGTTCAAGAACTTATTTTTCAATAAGTATTTCCCTCGTATTCTTCGAACAAAGATGGAGAAGGAGTTTCTTGAACTAATGCAAATGGATGATGAATTCATTGGTACCTACAAAGCAAATTTTACAAGATATTCAAGGTACGCTTCCAGAATTATTATCCAACCTGAGAGTAAGATCGATCGATTCTTTAGTGGATTAAAACCAAGTCTTCGAAGGGAGTTATCCATAAGGGACTTCAATAGCTACGAGGAAATTGTTCAATGTTCTCTCAAGGTTGAGATGGAGATTGGTGTAACCCATCAATCACATGGGTTTTCTTGTCTTAAGGGGACAAGAAAATGTTATAAGTTTGGAAAAGAAGGTCATCGGGCAATTCAATGTCGAAATAATGGGAAGAAGATGTCTAATGATGCAAACAAAGGAAGGGATGCACAGAATGAACCTACTACACATCAATGTTTCAAGTGCAAGGAAATGGGGAATTACGCCAATCAATGCCCAAATCCAAGGGTTGATGATGATGATCGACGTCAACAAACTCTTAAGGCCAAAGATAATGGAAAGTCACATGCAATTACTATCAGCGATGTGGAGTACGACAACGAAGTGGTGAGAGGTATACTTACCATCCACTCTAAAGTAGAAAATGATTTATTTGAGTCTAGATCCACCCACTCATTTATTTCTGAATAATTTTCTAAGGGTATTACCGTATTACCTCAACAATTAGATGTAGAGTTGGTTGTGAAAACTCCTAATGGAATAACGGTCGCATCAAAAGTTTATAATTCTTCTCCGATTGAAGTTTGTGGGAAAGTGCTTCCTGAAAATCTTGTGATCCTTCCTATAGTGGAGTTTGATGTGATTGTTGGCATGGATTGGCTTTCTTTATATGGAGCTCATATCAATTTCCAAAGAAGGGAAGTAACATTTCATATTCCAGATCAATCTATGACCGTCTATCGATGCAAGGATGAACATAACCTTCCAGTGGAAATTCCCTCCATCTTATGGGTCTTGATCCCACTTAAGGAAGGTTATTTATCTCAAATGGTTGGTGAGAAACTCACGATTAAGAATATGCCCATTTTACGGGAGTTTGACGATGTCTTTCTGGAGGAATTTCTAGGTCTTCCACCAAATCTTGAACTTGAGTTTTCAATAGAACTCATATCGGGTGCTTTTCTTATTTCAAATAAACTTTATAGAATGGCCCCAATTGAGTTGTAGGAATTGAAGTAGCAAGTCTAAGAGAATATTGATAAAGGATTCATACGCCCTAGTGAGTCACCTTGGGGAGCACCTGTTCTGTTTGTTAAGAAGAAAGATGGATCAATGAGACTCTGCATTGATTATCGAGAACTTAACAAGATCACTATCAAGAAAAAATATCCTCTCCCATGCATTGATGACCTATTTGACCAACTACGCAGAGCTCAATACTTTTCCAAGATTGATCTTTGTTCAGGGTATCATCAATTAAGGGGCAAAAGGGAGGATATACCAAAGACGGCTTTCCGTACAAGGTATGGACACTATGAATTTATAGTGATGCCATTTGGTCTTACTAATGAAAATGCTATCTTCATGGATCTGTTGAATAGAGTCTTTAGAGACTATCTTGATCAGTTTTTTGTAGTCTTTATAGATGATATTCTTGTTTATTCAAAGATAAGGGAAGAACATGAATATCACTTGAGAATTATATTGAAGACCCTACGAAAGGAGATGCTTTATTCCAAATTTACCAATTGTGAATTTTTGCTTCAAAAAGTTTCATTTTTGGGTCACATAATCTCAAAATAGGGGATATCTATGGATCCAGAAAAAACAGAGGTTATCGAAAGATGGTCGAGACCAACAACAATAACTGAGATCCAAAGTTTTCATGGTTTTTCTGGATATTACCGACGTTTCTTGAAAGATTTTTCAAGGTTATCTAACCCACTCACCAAGATAACTTGAAAAGGAGTTAAGTTTATTTGGACGGAGGAATGTGAAGAAAATTTCAGAGAGCTAAAAAGAAGGTTAGCCAGTGCACATGTGCTCACACCACCTTGTAGTGGAGAAAGGTTTGTGATCTGCAGTGATGTATCCAAGAAGGGACTGGGGTGTGTTCTCATGCAAAATGATATGGTGATAGCTTATGCCTCATGACAGTTAAAAATCCATGAGAAAAATAACCCAAATCATGATTTGGAGTTAGGTGTGGTAATCATTGCATTAAAGATTTGCAGGCATTATCTCTATGGAGAAAAGTGTGACATTTATACTGATCATAAAATTTTAAAGTATATTTTCACACAAAAGGAGCTGAATATGCGCCAAAGAAGATGGATGGAGTTGATTAAGGATTACGACTGCTCAATTCATTACCACCCTGGGAAAACAAACAAGGTGGCAGATGCATTAAGTCGACAAGACCATGCTAGCTTATCCATGATGAGGATCACAAAAGATCCAATATTTATGTATTTACAAAGGATGGATCTTGGAATTATAATGAAAGGGGAAAAATTGTATCTTTCTCAAATGAATGTTCAACCATCTATACATGTGAAGATTAAAGAGGTGCAGAAATAAGATGTCGAGTTACAAAAGAAGGTGAGAAATGTTCCTGAATTCAACCTTGATTGTGATGGGATAATAAAGTTCATGAATCGGGTTTGTGTTCCTCCCATCCTCTAATTAAAGAAGGAGATGCAGGATGAGGCTCATAGTTCTTTATTCTCTATTCATCCTGGAAGCACGGAGATGTATAGGGACCTGAAAGAGTACTTCTGGTGGGATGGCATGAAAAGAGATGTTGATGAATATGTCTCTCGATGCTTGGTTTGTCAGCAAGTTAAAGCTAAGAGACAGAAGTCTAAGGGGATGTTACAACTATTACCCATACCTGAATGGAAATGGGAAAACATCACTATGGACTTTATCACTGTACTTCCTAAAACATCCAAAGGCAATAATGTTATCTGGGTTATAGTTGATCGTCTTACAAAGTCTGTGCACATCATTTATATTAGAGAGGATTTATCTCTAGATCACCTTTCCAGAATATATGTAAAGGAAGTGGTAAGATTGCATGGAGTACCACTTTCTATTATATCTGATCAGGATTCGAGGTTTATCTCAATGTTCTGGTGAAGTCTTCAGCATACTCTAGATACAGAGTTGAGTTTCAGCACTGCCTATCATCCTCAGACAGATGGTCAGTCTGAGAGGACAATTCAAACTCCAGAAGATATGTTGAGATCTTGCTCTATGGATTTTAAATGTGGTTGGGATCAACACCTACCTTTGGTGGGATTTTCTTATAAAAATAGCTTTCACTCTAGTATTAAGATGGCTCCTTATGATGCTCTCTATGGAAAGAAATGCAGGACTCCAACTTACTGGGATGAATTTGGGGAAAGAAAGCTATTAGGACCTCATCTTATTGATGAAATGACAGAAAAGGTCGGATCTATTCAACAACACATAAGAGCAGCTCAGAGTCGACAAAAAAGTTATGCCAATAACTGAAGAAAATACCTAGAGTTTGAAGTGGGTGATAAAGTGTTCTTACGAATATCTCCTTGGAAAAGAGTAATGAGATTTGGAAAGAAGGGAAAGTTAAGCCCTAGATATATCGGTCCTTTTGAAATTCTGGATCGTGTTGGGAAGGTAGCTTACCGATTGGCGCTTCCACTGAATCTCTCTCAAGTTCACAATGTGTTCCTTGTTTCTCTCCTGAGAAATTACATACATGATCCTTCACATGTACTCATCTCATAAGTTGTACCGCTGGAACCAGATCATTCTTATGAAGAACAACTGATAGAGATTCTTGATAGTAGTGAAAAAGTCCTACAGAACAGGACCACTAACTTGGTGAAAGTTTTATGGAGGATCCACCAATTATAAGAAGCTACATGGGAACTTGAGGATATTATGAGGGAGAGGTATCCTCATCTGTTTGTTACGAAGTGACGAATTTCGAGGGAAAAATTCATTTTTAGGGGGGTAGAATGTAACACCCCAGACTTTTATAAGAAATATTTTTTTTATGTTATATAAATCATCAAAGGAATCTTTCACTACACACAACACTATCTTGGTTTTCTTTACACACAATCGTGGCCTTCCTCGATAGCTTGCATCGTACGCAATAACCGAGTTTCACTAAACAATGATATATTATAATACTATCCATTATGAATATTATTAACTGAATTTTAAATTTTATAACATTTTAATTCATCTTATACATTTTCTAGAATTAGGTCTGAAAACAAAATTAGTTTTCTGGATAAAAGAAGTATTTTTCAAAAAATGCAGTTTTACCGCCTTTTGATGGCACACCCACATTTAATATAGTATTTGACAAGTTTATAAGTTCAATTTGAAAAAATAAAATTATTCTTTAGAATCAAGATATAAAAATTTACATTGGATAAATTTTTCATATTATTCTGATAACTTTCATATTTTAATGAATAGTTAAAACACGCTATATTTTAATTAAAAACAACTTTTTTCATCGTAATAATTTATATGGTTAAATTATAATATTGAATGTTTTTAATGTAAAAATATAATATATTATTACCATTTAATATAATTTATGTTATTAGCAATAATTTTTCATTAAATGCATAGGTAAAAACATTTCAATCATTGGCAATGTTTTAACTTTTGAAACCCATTTGCTTAACAATGGGATTAATTTTAAATTAATTACTGAAGCTTCTGTGTTTTTAATTTTGAAAAATGGATTCCATATTTGGAATCAGTGGGTCCAAATTATTTTAATATGTTACTTTTATTTTTTTGATATTATGAATAGTAACTACGGTAATTTTTATTTACTACGGTTAAAGGTAAATATGGTAATTCAATGTTAAAAGAATATTATAATAATTCAAAATTACCTTGATACTTGTTCTAACCTTATTGGATGATTATTGGCCGACCATGGGCATCCTTGGGACGATTTTGGGACCCCATTGAGCCACTTGGTAGTGACAATGACAATTTGGATTAATTAATATAATGTAAAGACAAAATTGACATTAACAAAAATATTTTAGTAATAAATATTTATAAGGGGTTATATAAATTATAGTTTCAACTATAAATATTCATTGGAAATCTAAAATGATTTCCTACATAATTATATTTTTTTATAATTTTTAGACACCAAATAAATTATATTATTTATGACAAAATAATGATGAAATATTTACCTCATTAATAAATGATTTAAATAAATAAGATTATAATTATTAAAATATTTCCCAAAACATGTCCAATTCTGATTGAATGATTTTATTTCGACTATGAGTCATCTTATCTTCATCTTCAATTATTTTTTGACCTTTTAAAACCGAAGATAGGTTTATAATAAAATCATATTTCCACACTTTCCAAAGGAGCCCCTCTCCTCCCTTATAAAAGGGAACCTCCTCCCTCTCTTCCTCACACCAATTTGAGCCTTCAAGCTCGGCCAACCCCTACCCATTTCACTTCACCACTTCCTTAGAAACCGACTATAGGTACTGGTCTTGTCAGAAGACCAACTCTAGTGCCTTAAGAGAAATTTTAAAGGAGGCACTTTGAGAAAGAGGTAATACCTTCTACCATTTTCTTCAAGTTCCATTCTTCTTATACTCCCTCTTCTTTAGTTGTTTCATTATGAGGTAATAACATCAGTATCCCTCATATACTTATCTGCTATTATAAATATGAAACAACCCTATTTCACCTCTTATCCATCCTACGGAAAACGAAATCACCGCGCGTGTGTACGTACGGAATACCGTCTCCACGCCGTGGTGTAATCTGTTTTCCACCACCACCTTACTTGGATGGGTATAATGGTGTAAAGATTAACTATATATGATTATTGTAAAGTTATAATGATTCTGAAATAGTATACATACACTTCAATACAATTCCACGATCATGGGAATGATATCATCGCTCATGTGTACGTATGACCTACCGTCTCGACGATGTGATGCGACTCGTTCTATATGATCTTCATTGAATAATGATTATATAAATGAATTTAATGAATTAATATGATATATAGTACAATAATTCCATTATTTAAATGATTTATCTATATCCTATAAAGAGGAATAAGAATTTATTAGACAAAACACGCATAAGAACAAAAAAAGTTATAAACACCCGAATGAAAATTAGTAATGAAATATTACTAATAAGAAGCTAAGAATATGACAATATATGATATCATAACAATATGTATGATTCTGGAATAAGTCAATAACATTATTTAAATCATTATACAGGAGGTTCGGACACGTACAAAGCATATCAGACCTATGTTAAGGGAAATATCACTATCTCATTTTTATCCGAGATTGTTTATAATTTGGAATTTAATGGGGTGTATTTTATCATCCAAATCCATGTTTCCTCTATATGTAATATTATTTCCATCTACCTACAATTTTTTAAATCAAATTTTACCCTTAGGTGAGTTTTTAGTAAAAGATATGAAATGAATCTTTTGTCATTTTTCGTAGGAGGTACTTTTTGACATTTTCGACAAAAGTACGAGAAGAATATTTATTTTAACTTAAACGGCATGAATGGATTTTTAAAACATTATTTCCAAGAATCTTCCTTTACAAGTTTTCAGGTTTTTTTTAATCAACTTCTTTTAGTTTAAAATTGTATGTCATGTTAAGAAAGGAAAAATGTTTTTGAAGTAAAAAGGATATTTTCCTCAAGAATGGAGCTCAAGTGTTTTATCAAAATTATTTTCCATCTAAGATAATATAGGGTTATGTTTCTATCACTATTATTACATTGATTTGATTATGTTGTGATGGAAATATTTTTATGAATTCATTTATCTTATATGAATTGTTTTATGATGTCATGATGTTTAAGATTCCTATTTTTATTACATGGGTTATGCTATGATGTATGGTTTATGATTTTTTGGCACACATAAGAATGGTATCATTATGAGATGGGTGAGAACTATATCTCCCTACAATGAATTGGGTAAATATTTTATATCTCATGAGATAGACATGGCTGGAATTGTAGGTTAAACCGGTTCAGTGAAACATGACTGAAACGATTAGTGAACTCAGTTTAGAAAAAGTCTTTGTCCACTAATATAGTCTTGGCTATGAGTCTTGACTAATAAGAAATGATTCTCTATGATTATTTGTGTATGCCACAAAGTTTCATGTTTTAAGTTATGATTATTGGGATTACATTTCACTACCATGATTTATCCCATGTTATGAAATTATTGTCTCCTTTGTAGGGTAAGATTTCCAAAATGTTATGTTCTTATAAATTTGATGTGATTGATATTTCTTTTGTTTACCCTTACTGAGAATATGAGCTCACCCTTTTGTATGTTTTCTTTTTCCAGGTCAGGAAGAAGGTTATTAAGTAAGATATTCCAAAAAGGGACTATATATATGATGAAATAAATGGGAGACAATGTAGATGCTTTATAAACCAGTTGTTTATGTTTCCCAATTTCTAAAGACACTATACCTATATGGTCCATTAATGGTTTTTTTATATGTTGTAATAATTATTCTTCTATTTTGATGTATTAACCATGTATGTAATGTATGGGTCGTTATAGTTGGTATCATAGAGCGGTTATAGTCAACATTTGGAAACTAGGACATGAAAGCCTTAGTAAGAAACCTATGGATATGTCTAAGCATAGAACACAATCTTAGTGTTTTAGAAATGGCCATGAAGAACCTATGATAAGACCTTAAGTTTGAAATTTTATTCTTGATTATGTGGTTTTCCTATTATAATTAGTGTTTCTCGCACTATTCTTCTTGGTTTTAGTGAATGGTTGGAACCCAAAGAAACCTTGTTAATGCGGAATGCGACGGGAAATGCAATGATTTTCCCCCTGAGCAACCAAATGTTATGGGAGCTGGAATGAAAAATCTTGTTGCCATGCTCACACAACTTTCTCAAGCTATAAACCATGCTGGACTTCAAAATGAGAAAAGGAAGGAGAAACATTCTGTCAAATCCTTTATGAGGCAGCGCCCACCTTCATTCAGCGGGTCTTCTGATCCATTAGTGGCTGAACAATGTATCAGTACCACTGAAAAGATATTTTCAGTTCTTCAATGTTCTGAACATGATAAATTCATCTTAGCAGTGTATCGTTTGGAAGGTGATGTTGATCAATGGTGGAATCTTACTAAGAATATGAGGAAAAGGGATGAAATTGAGTCCATGGATTGGGACGAGTTCAAGAACTTGTTTTTTAATAAGTATTTCCGTTGTATTATTTGAACAAAGATGGAGAAGGAGTTTCTTGAACTAAAGCAAAAGGATGATGAATTCGTTGGTACCTACGAAAAAAATTTTACAAGACATGCAAGGTATGCTTATGGAATTATTATCCAACCTGAGAGTAAGATTGATCGATTCTTTAGTGGCTTAAAACCAAGTCTTTGAAGGGCGTTATCCATAAGGGACTTCAATATCTAAGAGGAAATTGTTTGATGTGCTCTCAAGGTTGAGATGGAGATTGGTGTAACCCATCAGTCACATGGGTTTGATAAGAAGAGGAAAATGGAATTCAAAGGAAAATCTAGTGACCACACTGAAAAGAAGATGAGTATTCCCTTATGCTCAAAGTGTGGAAAGAAACATGGATGAAATTGTCTTAAAGGGACAAGAAAATGTTATAAGTGTGGAAAAGAAGGTCATCGGGAAATTGAATTTTGAAATAATGGGAAGAAGATGTCTAATGATGCAAACAAAGGAAGGGATTCACAGAATGAACTTACAACACATCAATGTTTCAAGTGAAAGGAAATGGGGCATTACGCTAGTCAATGCCCAAATCCAAGGGTTGATGATGATGATCGACGTCAACAAACTCTTAAGGCTAAAGACAAAGGAAAGTAACATGCAATTACTATCGGCGATGTGGAGTACGACAACAAAGTGGTGAGAGGTACACTTACCATCCACTCTAAAGTAGAAAATGTTTTATTTGATTCTGGATACACTAACTCTTTTATTTATGAAGCATTTTCTAAGGGTATCACCGTATTACCTCAACAATTAGATGTTGAGTTGGCTGTGACAACTCCTAATGGCACAACGGTCTCATCAAAATTTTATAATTCTTCTTCGATTGAAGTTTGTGGGAAAGTTTCCTGCAAATCTTGTGATCCTTCCTATAGTAGAATTTGATGCGATTCTTGGCATGAATTGGCTTTCTTTATATGGAGCTCATATCAATTTCCAAAGAAGGGAAGTGATATTTCATATTCCAGATCAATTTATGATCGTCTATCGATGCAAGGATGAACATAACCTTACAGTGGAAATTTCTTCCATCTTATGGGTCTTGATCCCACTAAATGAAGGTTATTTATCCCAAATGGTTGGGGAGAAACTCACAATTAAGAATATTCCCATTGTATGGGAGTTTGACGATGTCTTTCTGGAGGAATTTTTGGGTCTTCCACCAAATCGTGAAGTTGAGTTTTCAATAGAACTCGTACCGGGTGCTTTGCCTATTTCAAAGACACCTTATAGAATGCCCACAATTGAGTTGCAAGATCTTCAGAAGCAACTCCATGAGAATCATTATAAAGGATTCATACACCCTAGTGCATCACCTTGGGGATCACCTGTTCTGTTTGTTAAGAAGAAAGATGGATCAATGAGACTCTGCATTGATTATCGAGAACATAACAAGATCACTATCAAGAAAAAATATCCTCTCCCATGCATTGATGTCCTATTTTACCAACTACGTGGAGCTCAATACTTTTCCAAGATTGATCTTCATTCAGGGTATCATCAATTAAGGGTCAAAAGGGAGGATATACCAAAGATGGCTTTCCATACAATGTATGGAAACTATGAATTTATAGTGATGCCATTTGGTCTTACTAATGCCCCTGTTATCTTCATGGATCTGTTGAATAGAGTCTTTAGAGACTGTCTTGATCAGTTTGTGGTAGTATTTATAGATGATATACTTGTTTATTCAAAGAGCAGGGAAGAACATGAATATCACTTGAGAATTATATTGAAGACCCTAAGAAAGTAGAAGCTTTATGCCAAATTTACCTAGTGTGAATTTTGGCTTAAAAAAGTTTCATTTTTGGGTCACATAATCTCAAAATAGGGGATATCTGTGGATCCAGCAAAAATAGAGGTTATCGAAAGATGGTCGAGACTAACAACAGTAATTGAGATCTGAAGTTTTCTTGGTTTCGGTGGATATTACCGACGTTTTGTGAATTATTTTTCAAGGTTATCTAACCCACTCACCAAGTTAACTTGAAAAGGAGTTAAGTTTGTTTGGACGGGGGAATGTGAAGAAAATTTCAAATATCTAAAAAGAAGGTTATCCAGTGCACCTGTGCTCACACTACCTTGTAGTGGATAAAGGTTTGTGATCTATATTGATGCATCCATGAAGGGACTGGGATGTGTTATCATGAAAAATGATATGGTGATAGCTTATGCCTCACGACAGTTGAAAATCCATGAGCAAAATTACCCAACTCATGATTTGGAGTTAGCTGCGGTAATCTTTGCATTAAAGATTTGGAGACATTATCTCTATGGAGAAAATTGTGACATTTAAACTGATCATAAAAGTTTAATGTATATTTTCACACAAAAGGAGCTGAATATACGGCAAAGAAGATGGTTAGAGCTCATTAAGGATTACGACTAGTCAATTCATTACCACCCTGGGAAAGCAAACAAGGTGGCAGATGTATTAAGTCGACAAGACCATGCTAGCTTATCCATGATGAGGATCACAAAAGATCCAATTTTTATGGATTTAAAAAGGATAGATCTTGGAATTATAATGCAAGGGGAAAATCGTATCTTTCTCAAATGAATGTTCAAACATCAATACATGTGAAGATTAAAGAGGTGCAGAAAGAAGATGTCGAGTTAAAAAAGAAGGTGAGAAATGTTACTGAATTCAACCTTGATTGTGATGGGATAATAAAGTTTAGGAATCGGGTTTGTGTTCTTTCCATCCTCGAATTAAAGAAGGAGCTACTGGACGAGGCTCATAGTTCTTCATTCTCTATTCATTCAGGAAGCACGAAGATGTATAGGGACCTGAAAGAGTACTTCTTGTGGGATGGCATGAAAAGAGATGTTGCTGAATATTTCTCTCGATGCTTGGTTTGTCAGAAAGTTAAAGCTAAGAGACAAAAGTCTAAGGGGATGTTACAACCACTACCCATACTTGAATGGAAATGGGAAAACATCATTATGGACTTTTTCACTGGACTTCCTAAAACATACAAAGGAAATAATGTTATCTGGGTCATAGTTGATCATCTTACAAATTCTACACACTTCATTTCTATTAGAGAGGATTTCTCTCTAGATCAGCTTTCCAGGATATATGTAAAGGAAGTGGTATGATTTCATGGAGTACCACTTTCTATTATATCTGACCGGGATCCGAGGATTACCTCAAAGTTCTGGTGAAGTCTTCAGCATACTCTGGATACAGAGTTGAGTTTCAGCACTGCTTATCATCCTCAGACAGATGGTCAGTGTGAGAGGACAATTCAAACTCCAGAAGATATGTTGAGAGCTTGCTCTATGGATTTCAAATGTGGTTGGGATCAACACCTACCTTTGGTGGAATTTTCTTATAATAATAGCTTTCACTCCAGTATTCAGATGGATCCTTATGAAGCTCTCAATGGAAAGAAATGTAGGACTCCAACTTGCTGGGATGATGTTGGGGAAAGAAAGCTTTTAGGACCTGATCTTGTTGATGAAATGGCAGAAAATGTCAGATCTATTCAACAACACATAATATCAGCTCAGAGTCGACAAAAAAGTTATGCCGACAACCGAAGAAAAGACCTAGTGTTTGAAGTGGGTGATAAAGTGTTCTTACGAATATCTCCTTGGAAAAGTGTAATGAGTTTTGGAAAGAAGGGAAAGTTGAGCCCTAGATATATCGGTCCTTTTGAAATTCTGGGTCGTGTTGGGAAGGTAGCTTACCGATTGGTGCTTCCACCGAATCTCTCTCAAGTTCACAATGTGTTCCATGTATCTCTCCCGAGAAATTACATACCTGATCCTTCACATGTACTCAGCTCAGAAGTTGTACCGCTGGAACAAGATCTTTCTTATGAAGAACAGCCGATAGAGAATCCTGATACTAGCGAAAAAGTCCTACGGAACAAGACCACTCGCTTTGTGAATGTTTTATGGAGGAACCACCAATTAGAAGAAGCTACATGGGAACTTGTGGATATGATGAGGGAGAGGTATCCTCATCTGTTTGTGACGAAGTGACAAATTTCGAGGGTGAAATTCATTTTAAGTGGGGTAGAATGTAACACCCGAGACTTTTACGAGAAATATTTTGTTTTTATGTTATATAAATCATCAAAGGAATCTTTCACTACACACAACACTAGCTTGGATTGCTTTACACGCAACCGCGACCTTCCTCGATAGCTTGCGTCGTACGCAATAACCGAGTTTCACTAAACAACGATATATTATAATACATCAATTATGAATAGTATTAACTGAATTTTGAATTTTATAACATTTTAATTCATCTTATACTTTTTCTATAATGAGGTATGAAAACAAAATCAGTTTTTTGGATAAAAGAAGTATTTTTTAAAAAATGCAGTTTTACCGCCTTTTGATGGCGCACCCACATTAAATCTAGTTTTTGAAAAGCTTATAATTTCAATTTGACAAAATAAAATTCTTCTTTAGAATCAAGATATAAAATTTTTCTTTGGATAAATTTTTCGTATTATTCTGATAACTTTCATATTTTAATGAATAGTACAAACATGCTATATTTTAATTAAATACAATTTTTTTCATCGCAATAATTTATATGGTAAAATTATAATATTGAATGTTTTTAAAGTATAAATATAATATATTTTTACCATTTAATATAATTTATGTCATTAGCATTAATTTTACATTGAATTCATAGGTAAAAACATTTCAATCTTTCGCAACGTTTTAACTTTTAAAACCTGTTTGCTTAACAACAAGATTAATTTTAAATTAATTACTGCTACTTCTGTGTTTTGAATTTTAAAAAATGAATTCCATATTTGGAATCAGTGTGTCCAAATTATGTTAATATTTTACTTTTATTTTTTTGATATTATGAATAGTAACTACGGTAATTTTTTTTATTACGGTTAAAGGTAAATAGGGTAATTCAAGGTTAAAAGAGTATTATAATAATTCAAAATTACATTGACACTTGTTCTAACCTTATTTGATGAGTAGTTTCTGACCATGGGCATCATTGGGTCAATTTTGGGACCCCATTGAGCCACTTGGTTGTGACAATGACAATTTGGATTAATTAATTTAATGTAAAGACAAAATTGACATAAAAAAAATATTTTAGTAATAAATATTTATAAGGGGTTATATAAATTATAGTTTCGACTATAAATATTAATTGGAAATCTAAAAATATTTCCTACATAATGATATTTTTTTATAATTTTTAGACACCAAATAAATTAAATTATTTATGACACAATAATGATGAAGTATTTACCTCATTAATAAATGTTTTAAATAAATAACATTATAATATTAAAATATTTTCCAAAACATGTCCAATTCTGATTGGATGATTTTATTTCGACTATGAGTCATATTAGCTTCATCTTTAATGATTTTTTGACCTTTTGAAACCAAAGATAAGTTTATAATAAAATAATATTTCCACACTTTCCAAAGGTGCCCCTCTCCTCCCTTATAAAAGAGAACCTCTTCCCTCTCTTCCTCACACCAATTTGAGCCATCAAGATCGGCCAAACCCTGCCCATTTCAGTTCCCCAATTCCTTAGAAACCTACTAGTGGTACTGGTCTTATCAAAAGTCCAACTCTAGTGACTTAAGAGAAATTTTAAAGGAGGCACTTTGAGAAAGAGGTAATACCTTCTACCATTTTCTTCAAGTTCCATTCTTCTTCTACTCCCTCTTATTTAGTTGTTTAATTATGAGGTAATAACATCGGTATCCCTCATATACTGATATGTTATTATAAATATGAAACAATCCTATTTCACCTCTTATCCATCCTACAGAAAACGAAATCATCGTGCGTGCGTACGTACGGAATACCATCTCCACGTCGTGGTGTAATATGTTTTCCACCACCACCTTACTTGGATGGCTATAATGGTGTAAATAATAACTATATATGATTATATTAAATTGATATTGATTCTTAAAGAGTATACATACACTTCAATACAATTCCATGATCAAGGGAACGATATCATCGCTCGTGCGTACGTATGGCCTACCGTCTCCACGATGTGATGCCACTCGTTCTATATGATCTTCATTAAATAATGATTATATAAATGAATTGAATGAATTAATATGATATATATTACATGAATACTATTATTTAAATGATGTATCTATATCCTATAAAGATGAATAAGAATTTATTAGACAAAACACGCATAAGAACAAAAAAAGTAATAAACACCCGATTAACAAGTAGTAATGAAATATTACTAATAAGAAGCTAGGAATATGACCATATATGATATCATAACAATAAGTATGATTCTAGAATAAGTAAATAACATTATTTAAATCATTATACAGGAGTTTCGGACATGTTCAAAGCATATCAGACCTAAGGTAAGGGAAATATCACAATCTCATTTTTATCTGAGATTGTTTATACTTTGGAATTTATTGGGGTGTATTTTATCATCCACATACATGTTTCCTAAATATGTAATATTATTTCCATCCACCTTCAATTTTTTAAATCCAATTTTACCCTCAGGTGAGTTTTTAGTAAAAGATATGAAAGGAATCTTTTGTCATTTTCTGTACGAGGTACTTTTTGACTTTTCCGACAAAAGTACGAGAAGAATGTTTTTTTAACTTATACGGAATGAATGGATTTTTAAAACATTATTTCCAAGAATATTATTTTACAAGTTTTCAAGTTTATTTTTAATGAACTTATTTTAGTTTAAAATTTTATGTCATGTTATGAAAGGAAAAATGTTTTTGAAGTATAAAGGATATTTTCCTCAAGAATGGAGTTCAAGTGTTTTATCAAAATTATTTTCCATCTAAGATAATATAGGGCTATGTTTCTATCCATATTATTAAATTGATTTGATTATGTTGTGATGGAAATATTTTTATGAATTCCTTTATCTTATATGAATTGTTTTATGATGTCATTATGTTTATGATTCCCATTTTTATTACATGCGTTATGCTATGATGAATGGTTTATGGTTTTGTGCCACACATAAGAATGGTATCATTATGAGATGGGTGGGACATATATCTCCCTCCAATGCATTGGGTAAAGATTTTATATCTCATGAGATAGACATGGCTGGAACGGCAGGTTAAACCGGTTCAGTGAAACAGGACTGAAACGAGGAGTGATCTCGGTTCAGAAATGGTCTTTGTCCACTAATATAGTCTTGTCTATGTGTCTTGACTAATAAGAAATGATTCTCTATGATTATTTGTGTATGCCAAAAAGTTTCATGTTTTAAGTTATGATTATTGGTATTACATTTCACTACCATGATTTATCCCATGTTATGAAATTATGATCTCTTTTGCAGGGTAAGATTTCCAAAATGTTATGTTCTTATAAATTTGATGTGATTGATATTTCTTTTGTTTACCCTTACTGAGCATTTGAGATCACCCTTTTTTATGTTTTCTTTCACCAGGTTAGGAAGAAGGTTATTAAGCAAGATATGCCAAAAATGGACTATAGATATGATGAAATAAATTAGAGACAGTGTAGATGCTTTATGAACCATTTGTTTATGTTTCCCAGTTTCTAGAGACACTATACCTATACGGTCCTTTCACGGTTTTGTTATATGTTGTAATAAGTATGCTTCAATTTTGAAATATTAATCATGTATGTAATGTATGGGTCGTTATAGTGAAGAATATAGAATGGAAGGGGGATGTGTAACTTCAATCATGAGAAATTGATTTCATAAGTGTGTGGCTTTAGATATTCTAAGAAATGACGTAGGACCCCCAATAATGAGCCCCATGTTTGTTAGGGTTTAAGGAAAGAAAATATAAATAAAATGAATCCAATAATCCTTTTTTATTTATAATAATAATTTATGTGAAACATTTCATGGCTTGAAAAACCATTTCATTGTTAAACATGGTTGATCAATGACCTTTCGATCAATCTTACCAAGGATAATCATAACATGATAACTATTTTTATAAAATAAGAATTAATATCTCATAAATAATGGAATGAACCTCATGTTTAATAAATATTTACAATTGTTCCCAATTAACACCACAACACAACTACCATCACAATTTTTTAATAGTTAAAACCATGTAGATATCAAAAAACCAAGAAAATGACTTTTTATATTCAAAAAATATTGATAATTGAATCCCACTAATCATGAAACAATCATAGAACTTCTCCCACAAATTGAAAAAATTATAAATAAGGAATCAATGTAATACAATAGTCCCATCGTACATTCATCCTCAATAGATAATCCATAGAACATCATAATCAAGGGAACCAAGCTCCAATATTACTACTCATAGTAAAAATTGAAACACAAAAACTTCACAACTTATATTCGATAATACAACATGCCACATCATGTTGTAACAATACATGACATAATTCAAAAATTCCATAAAGAATCAATTTATATCCCCTATCCAATATTTCATTATGATACACAATAGGTTTCAATGTGATATATGATTTCAACAACAAGATTTCTTGAAAATCCATTCTTTCTACAACATATATAATCAAATGAATCTGTAAAACTTTAGACACACGAAATGTTCATAATGGGGGACAATGAGAATTCTAAGATTCCACATTTGATATAGATCAAATTATTTTCATCCTTGATAATTATTTAAAAAAATGAAAAATATAATAAATAAAAAATCAAACACCCATACCACTCATGTATGAATTTTTCCATCACATGATCATCACTGAAGTGCATGAGAGACGATAATTTCTATAATTTCAATATAAAACCATTCTCAAAATCATAATAAGAAACAAATTTAAAAAAATGAGGATATTTAGATTGAATGTGTGACTAATATTGTCACATAGACTCCATGGGTAATACATGTCTTCATTATACACAAAATGAAATAATTACACATCCAAAATAACATTATACAAATAATACGGAATATCATGAGGTTGCTAATTTATTATTCCTTCCACCTTGAAATATAACTCACCCAAATTAAAAAAATAAGGGTCATTATAATGATTATTATGGTGGTATTACCCATTGAATATATCATGAATATGATCCTCGTATTGGGGAGAAATAACTGATACATCACCTTACTAACACACGAATATTGTTTTAATGGCTCAATAAAAAATATGAAATATTAATACATTCAGAAAACATTCACTACTCAGGCTGAGAAGTGTCCTTCAAGAACAAATGACCACAAATCTCAAACGTAAATTTAATCCTCCCCTAATTAGAAGAAAATTTATTAGGTTATTGAGTATCCTTAAAATGATAAAAATTAACATGCTCCATCTCTATCATTATAGACACCAAATTAGTTACTTGAATTGAAAATTCTATATCATCGATCTGAATCAATGGATATCTACATGTCTTCTCATAAAATACCTTTACTTGATCTATTCTGATGGATGGATAATAACTATTATTACAGGAAGACTAATCCAATGTAAAATCACAACCCTATAAATCTACATATTCTCGAACACATGCATATAGTATGTTCTCTAATTTATAGCTCATTTACTATATTTGACTATATATCTGATGATGAAAGACATTTCAAAGTAAATTATGTATAAACAAATATTTTATATTGTTATAGAAGTGTGAGTTGAAATAAGGATCTTAATGAAAATTGAAATTCCATAAAACACTATGAATCTACTCAACTTCTTCCGAATAAAGGTTTAATAAATAATTTAAGACACTCAACTTCTTCACCCAAAATAAATATGATAACTTCATTAAATAATCTAAAATCACCTATATAGTTTAACATCATCACTAATCTAGAAAAAAATATTAGTGAAAAATATAAAAATTCCCAATAATTTCTATCAAGGAATATATAATATATGCATGAAACTATCTAGAACATAATTCGTTATTGTCACTTACTAATTCACTAATCATCAAGACACGAACTAATCCATTGGTCTCTTCATCACATGCCACTGTAAATGACTCCTAAAATAATAATGCATCATTTAAATACAATGATTAACTAATATTGTTTTTCTAAAAATATCACACAAAACCACATCCCACAATACTAATAAAAAAACTTTCTAATGAAACTGCAACAAATGATGATGATTTATAGACCATACCTCATGAGTATCTGTGAAAACAACATTTTTTGTGGATACTGACACCTCATTCTCTACCAGGTAAGATTATTTCACTTTCTTTAATAAATAATCATACAATATTACCTAGTATAAAAAAACCCATAACTACCATAATATTTATCAAGATAAAATTTTTTAACCTCCTACATCATCCCCAATTCATCTCATTATTCTTGAATAATATCTCATCATGAATTATTAATCGTTAAATTTGTTAAAATATTAACATTAACTATAATTTAGGTGACCTAAAAGCCATAATATTATAATAAATCTATACACCTCAACTAAAATAGATTCTAATATCACTACCAAAAAAATATACCTTATATTGTTATTGTAACACCCTATGATGGTAGAATAAATTTATTATATATATTAATATAATGTTCGATAGCTTGTTCCACACACAACACAAAATATAAAAAATCCAAAATATATTAGATGAATATTACATAGAGAATTTTAGAATAAGAAAAAATATAGTAAATAAAAATATTTCAATCAATTGGAATTTTATAAGTGTGTTTATTAAGAAAACATAATATTTTAAAATGAAGTTTTTCAATAAATTTTTTTATTTATATATTGTATCTTATTTTAAAAGATGAATTTTTATATTTAAAATTATTTATATTATAAAATTGACTTTATTCTTGAATTAATCATTTAAAATTTTTATTAGGATACTTTTTGATAATTTTTTGAAATATTTGATTTTTAAAAGAATAGTGGAAAATAAAATTTCCAGCAAATTTAAATTTTTTTGAAATTATCAATATATGAGAAAAATGAGAAGTTTATAGAACCATTTAATTGATTTAATATTTATTTATAAATAAATTAAATATATTTAAAATTTTATTTTTAATTTTGAAAATAGATTTTAATTTCATAAAATTGAGTAACATTTTCTTCCAATTTAGAAGTTGTTATTAATCATATATTTTAAATAAACATTATTAAGGTAAAATTAGTTTTTTATTTATTTTAAAAATAATTATTTATTATATAATTAACCAATTTATTACATAAAATAAAATAATATTTGATAATGTTACCTCCATGATTATTTTAATATTAAAACATGACTTTTCAAAAAAAATACATGTTCTGTTGGTTAATTTTAAAATTATTTTTTCTAAAATGTAGAAATTTTATTTAACATAATTATTTTATAATTTTAAATGTGAATGTTAAAATTCTATTTTATCCATTTTTTATATTTTCCATTAAATTATATCACTAAGGTCAAAATTTTATTACAAAGGTAAAAGTACATTTGTGTAAAAGTTTAGAAAGTATAAAAAGAAAATACCTTAAGTTATTATATATTATTTCACAAAATAGTTTTGTAAAAGATAATATTCCTAGTAAATATATCCACTTCATATTTGGTACCCTTTAACCCTTAATATCATATTTTCATTAATAAAATGTAATGGTTAGTCCCAAAAATAACATTCTCTTCACTTTTAAAAGGGTTACACTATGACCCCTTCTTGGAACCATTATTACAATAAATTTCATCCTGAAATTATAAAATATTTATACACATATAATAGTATCTTAATTTAATAATCCTATGTTCTAAATTAGATACCCAAAGATCTCTATTACAAATGATATCTCAATGAGAATTCTAAAGTTCTCAACATGAGAATTTAATTCTCATTATCCTTTTATTCTAAATATTTGTATACAAAAGTTCTTCAATTCACCCTAATATAATAAATAAGTGAATTATTAATCTTCTATAATTTAATTATATTAATGGATAAATCTCTATTCAATACATTTTATCCGTTAAGAAAAAACAACCTTAACCATGTGTATATAATTGCTAGAACCTCCATGAAGCGATGTGGTTAGTTTTTCCCCACTAAATCTAAATTATATTAACAAGGATTAATTTCATAAATTAATTTTTTCCTATATCACAATTATAATTATGAAATTACAATTTATAAAACACCTTCATTATAACCCATTTGTTATGAAATTAAATCAATAATCATGTATACATGCGGACTACCGTCTCCACGAATGATGAATTTCAATTTTCATCACCACCCTTCATGGATGGTTATAAGAATATTTTTTATAAATGTAAAGGATATTTATGACATGTTTAATATTCTGTAAGATTAATATTAATGTTATATAAAAACATGTTCTCGATTGTTAAATCATTATAACACTCACTCATTTGGGTCTATTTTGAAACCTATGATAACTATGTTATTATAGTTATTGCATGAATGATTAATTAATATTATATAATGATATTTTCATGAATTAAATATTCCTTTAATATTTTTAAATTATTCTAAATTAGTTTTTTTATATAATATATTTAATAATATATATCAATTTGATCATTAAATATGCAGAAACTAGTTCTTTAAAATTTTCTTTTTAACAAACCATAACATTATAATTCACAAAATGATAATGGGATATGAAAATTCATTTAAAACCCATTATTTTACCTTCTTGTATTAACTAGAAATGGAGAAAATTGAATAAATAAGAACTGATTGAGCTGGTCAAAGATGTACTTATATAAAACAAACAATTAAAATTTCAAAAGACTTGTAAACAGAAATAATCTATAACTGAGTAATATATTTTTAATATGTGTTTTTAAGGGATGTTTAAAAAATTATATAATTTATGAAAATTAAAAATTAGAATATTAAGAAATTTATTCCTATTAACTATGTTGTTATAGAATGTTTTAGTAAATTGGAATATATATATAAAGGGGTTCTTTTTCTCAAATTTAATTTCATGAGGCATATATATTTTTATAAACCATGACATATTTAATATTTCATGATTATTGACCAATAAATTTATAAAACAACTTTAATTTTATTCCAAGTGTCTTATGATCTTTATAAATATCATTCATTAAATGGATTTTGGTTATAAAGATGCAAATGATGTACAGAATTTTGTTAAATAATATAACTTTATTGGGTTATAATTATTTTCATTGAATTTATTTATTATATAATTGGTTGTTTCTACACTATGTTTTTATTTCATGGTAATTATGATTACATAATGGGTAAAATTATTTTTTCATTTAATGAACATACATTTATAAACTAATTCCACAAAAATAATATTAGGATTGAGAATAGTTTTCTTCCTCTTTAATGATGGTGTCTCCTCCCTTTCCATATTTTTATTTCTCACCAATTACCCCCACTATAATTGGAAAATTAATTATTTTTTGTCCCATTATAATTTCATATTTACCTTCTCCGCATTTTAATGTTAATTTTAGATACTCTTCTTACAATTTGATTTTCAAATAAAGGTATTTAAAAAAATATAAAACATTTTCCATCCTTTGAAAATAAAATGTTTTCATATATACTCTGCATTCTCTATAAAAATGATTTATGTGGTTTAAAATATGTATTATTTTATAATACTTTTTAAATTAAATAGTGTTAAATTTTTTCAATTTAGCTTTTTGAAAATCAATTTTCAATGTGACTGTAACTTTTTCTTTTACGCCAATGATAAATTCATCTTCTAAATAATATTTTACAATTATCTCTATATATGAGCATTTCTGAAAAATCTTCCTTTAAAAACAAATGTATTGTTTTATCAAATGATTTTAAATATTCATGATTTTGAAATAAAAACTATATTTTTTAAATTTTTAAATATTTAAAATTTTAATTTTTATTGAAATTCTAGATTTTTAAATTGATTTTAAATGCCTTTGATTTTAGGAATGAATTATTTAGTGTTTAAAAATAATTTTTTTATAAATTTTATCATTTGAAGTAATTTTTTTTGAAAATTTAAATCATTTAAATGATTTATCATGCACACATTATTTCATTTTAAAGGAAAAATATCTAGTAGTTCTCAATAAATTCCAAATAGAATGTTTCTTTATGTTTTTTAAAGTGGTTTATCCAAAAACAAAAAAAAAACATTTATCTATTCCAACATCCTTTTACATTGTTTATATAATAATAGGGATATTTTTTTATTCCACCATACATATTCTTTCACTAGATGGATTATGTAATATTCTAGTAATTGTTTTCAGGAAACTTGTCTGCCTTTTATGGGTTGACTAGGTTATTTTTTAAATATGTATGTTTCTATGTTGTCTTGTCACACATATATATGGATGACTCTTAGTGAGGGTTGTATATCAACCTTTTAACGCCCCGACCCTAGTTACCCAGAGTCAGTGCATTATTACGTAACATTGGCATGATCACAAAAGATCAAGTCTCGAAATACCAATTAGTTTAGTATCCCTGGAAACACAATATACATTCATAAATGTTACATTAAATCATAAAGTGAAAAATAACAATAACATAGTCTCCATAGACGACACTCATATCCCCTTCATACTATCCCTATAGGTCAGTCATAAAATATTTCTTCACATCCTGGGAAAATAAAACATAGAAAGGGGTGATCTCATATTATCAATAAGGATAACAATATAGTGGAAACTTTTAGAAATAAACATAAACATTTAAGGCAACGTATAACTAAAACAAAAGCCTTTTAAACTTGAACTTCAGCATAATATGGAAAAAATAAAATGAAGTAATTCTATTTACCTATTCACATTGATATTCTACTAGTCGAATAATCACATGCAATATCAATAACCACTTTCATAATGATGGAATGCATAATTCTAGACTATCATAACCACGTAGCCAAGGCCTCGTGCCAAGACTACAAATAAGGTTTTGTCAAGGCCTCGTGCCAAGAAACTAGTTTGTCTCATGAGACCTACAGATGCATCGAGGAGCTATAACGGGCTCCACCCATCACTTATTAAGTCCAATTCATTCCTTATATAAAAAGTTTTAAACATATCATAAACCATAACATAATCGTATCACATAAAACATGCATAAAAGAAACATAACATTCCAATATTTCAATCACAAGATATCAATACCACACATTGATATAATAAAAACATTATCAAAACCATTTTCAATACCAAAATAAAAGAAAAGTAAATCAGGGTATTTATTTTTCATTTAAAAAAAGTTATGGCTTGAAGAGGAAGCTGAAACTCAAATAATGGTCATAGAGGTAGAGAAGTTGTTGTCGCCGCATACGTAAGACAAAACATTCCTTTTTTTTCGTTTAGTAAAAATACTTCGTATAAAAATATTCCTTTTGAATAAAATTAAAAGTCAAAGGGGTTTATATAATGACCCATACTTTACATACATTTTTAATACTTCAAAATTGAAGCACACTTATTATAACATATGACAAAACCACAAAGGACCGTATGGGTATAGTGTCTTTAGAAACTGGGAAACATAAACAACTGGTTCATAAAGCATCTACTTTGCCTCCCATTTATTTCATCATATCTAGAGTCCCTTTTTGCATATTCTACTTAATATCCATCTTCCTGACCTGGGGAAAAGAAAACATACAAAAAAGGGTGATCTCAAATGCTCAGCAAGGGCAAATAAAGAAAATAAAAATCATATCATTTCTTTTTGAAAATCATAACCTGCAAAAGAGATCATAATATCTTAACATGGAATAAATCATAGAAGTGAAAATGAGATCCCCATAATCATAACATAAAACTTTAAACTTTGTGTCATGCACACATAATCATGGAAAATCATTTCTTGTTAGTCATGACTCATTGCCAAGATTATCTTAGCGGACAAAGTCCATTTCTGAACCGAGTTCACTCCTCGTTTTAGTCCTGTGTCACTGAACCGAAATAACCTTCCATTCCATCCATGTATATCTCATGAGATATAAATCTTTACCCAATGCATTGGAGGGAGATATAGGTCCCACCCATCTTATAATGAATCCTTTCTTATGTGTGCCACATAATCATAAATCATACATCATCGCATAAAACCTGTAACAAAAATGGGATTCTTGAAACATCATGACATCATAAAACAAATCATATAAGGTAAATGACTTTATAAAAATAATTCCCTCACAAAATAATCAAATCAATGTAATAATAGGGATAAAAACAGAACCCTATATTATCTTAGATGGAAAATAATTTTGATAAAACATTTGAACTCCATTCTTGAGGAAAATATCCTTTCTACTTCAAAAACACTTTTCTTTTCTTAACATGTCATACAATTATAAACTAAAAGAAGTTGATTAAAAATAAACTTGAAAACTTATAAAGGAATATTCTTGGAAATAATGTTTTAAAAATCCATTCTTGCCGTATAATTTAAAAAAAATTCTTCTCGTACTTTTGTCGGAAAAGTCAAAAAGTACCTCGTACGAAAAACGACAAAATATTCCTTTCATATCTTTTACTAAAAACTCACCGAAGGGTAAAGTTGGATTTAAACAATTGTACTTGGATTGAAATAATATTACATATTGAGGAAACATGGATGTGGATGATAAAATACACCCCAGTAAATTCCAAAGTATAAACAATCTCGGATAAAAATGAGATTGTGATATTTCCCTTACCTTAGGTTCGACTTGCTTTGTAAGTGTCCAAACCTCCTATATAATGATTTAAATAATGTTATTGACTTATTCCAGAATCATACTTATTTTTATGATATAATATATGGTCATATTCTTAGCTTCTTAGTAGTAATATTTCATTGCTACTTGTTATTTGGGTGTTTATAACTTTTTGTTCTTATGCGTGTTTTGTCGAATAAATTCTTATTCTTATCTTTAGGTTATAGATACCTCATTTCCATAATGGTATTAGTGTAATATATATCATATTCATTCATTCAATTCATTTATATAATCATTATGAAATGAAGATCATGTAAAACGAGTCGCATCACATCGTGGAGACAGTATTCCGTACGCACGAGTGATGATATCGTTCGTATGATCATGGAATTGTATTGGAGTATATATATACTATTTCAGTATCAATATTAATTTATAATAATCATAAACAGTTATTCATTACACCATTATACCCATCCTTGTAAGGTGATGGTGGAAAATAGATTACACCACGGCGTGGAGACGGTATTCCGTACGTACACACGCGCGGTGATTTCATTTTTCCATAGGATGGATAGAAGGTGAATTAGGGTTGTTTCATATTTATAATAACATATAAGTATGTAATTAATACTGATGTTATTACTTTATCATGAAACAACTAAAGAAGAAGACGTTGAATAAGAAAGAAATAGAAATGATCGGTAATGGATATTACCTCTTCTTTGAAACGCCTCTTTGAATCCTCCACTTAGGGAACTAAGATTGGTATTTGAAGAAAACCAGGACCTCTAGGATTATTCTAGGGAAGTGGAGAAGGGATTTTTTTAGGGGTTGGCCGAGCATGAGTGCTCAAATTGGTGTGAGGAGGAGGGGGAGGAGGTCCCCTTTTATAAGGGAGGAGAGGGGCACCTTAGGAATATCTCAAACTATTATTTTATATTAAAGTCAAAATCGGTTTATAATGGTTCCAAAGGGTCTTATTTCGAAGGTAAAGTGGGGATGGGTCTAAATACTATCAACCAACAGGATTTAGACATGTTTAGGTTATTATTTTAACCTTATCAATTAGATTTAACTCTAAGTTAAATAATTTAACTTTTACCGTGTCTTTTTGTTTTCTTACACTATATGGTTAATACACTTACTATAACAAGCAAAACGAACCCCAAGTTGTTTATTATTAATATATATATCCTTATCTAACTCATTTGGCCGAACCTTAGATTTTTAGGAATATAATAACAATTAATAATATAATATTTGATTTAAAAACTATTTTGTGTCAATTTTGACACTATTTGATATATGATTTTTATGAAAGTCATAACAGAATTATATGTTCAAACCAAGTTGATTAAATCAACACTAATATATCATATTAACCTAGAAAATTATTTTAATTCATAAAAAGTCTCAAATTACATTTATTTGAGCATTTATAACATCAATTATGTTAACATTTCTTTAAAAGGGTAATTACTGCATCATTGTTGTGTCATAAATAAATTAATTTATTTAAAGTATAAAAATTATAAATAAAATATCATTATGTAGGAAATAATTTTAGCTTTCTAATGAATATTTATAATCAAATTTATCTTATGTATAAATCCATATTAAAAATGTTTTAGTTATTAAACTTTGATTTTAACTATTTTAACTATTCATTAAATAAAATAATATTAAATGTCATAATCTAATCCAAGTGGACCTAAATGGTCATATTATATTCATAAGGTTGTTTTTGGTCGAATTACACTCATCCAATAGAATTAGGACATGTGTTAGGGTAATAGTAATATCATATTTACCCTTAGTTACCCTATTTACTATTAATCGCGGTAAAAAAAGTAAGAAGTTACTATTCACCAAAAAATTATTTTTATCTCATTGAACCACATTTTACGTACTTATATCAACCGTGTCTATCGGATTTTCAAAATTCCATTCACTGAAGCGCTAAAATTAAGTTTTATGCAAAATTCAGTTTTTAACCTACCACTTAGTGGTTTCACTATTCATCAAAAATTGAAAGTTTTCAGAAAAATACCAAAATTTCACCCTAGGCTAATTTCGGTATCCCGAATCCAAAAATGAAGTCCATTTTGAAAGATAAAATTTCAAAAAGTGGTTATTACTATTCATAACGGCTATTTTAAATAATATTTTAATAGCATATCGTCGTTTAGTGAAACTCGGTATTACGTACAACGCAAGCTATCGAGGAAGGTCGTGATTGCGTGTAAAGTAAGCCAAGCTAGTGTGTAGTGAAAGATTCCTTTGATGATATATATAACATAAAAACAATATATTACTCATAAAAATCTCGGGTGTTACATTCTACCCCCCTTAAAAAGAATTTCTCCCTCGAAATTCGTCACTTTGTAACAAACAGATGAGGATACTTCTCCCTCATCATATCCTCAAGCTCCCATATAGCTTCTTCAAGTTGGTGGTTCCTCCATAAAACTTTCACCAATCGAGTGGTCTTGTTTCTTAGGACTTTTTCGCTACGATCCAGAATCTCTATCGGTTGTTCTTCATAAGAAAGATCTTGCTCCAACGGTAAAACTTCTGAGCTGAGTACATGTGAAGGATCAGGTATGTACTTTATCAGGAGAGATACGTGGAACACATCGTGAACTTGAGAGAGATTCGGTGGAAGCGCCAATCAGTAAGCTACCTTTCCAACACGATCCAGTATTTCGAAAGGACCGATATATCTAGGGCTCAACTTCCCCTTCTTTCCAAATATCATAACCCTCTTCCAGGGAGATATTCGTAAGAACTCTTTATCACCCACTTCAAACTCTAGGTCTTTTCTTCGGTTGTTGGCATAAATTTTCTGTCGACTCTGAGCTGCTCTTATGTGTTGTTGAATAGATCTGACCTTTTCTTCCATTTCATCAATGAGATCAGGTCCTAATAGCTTTCTTTCCCCAACTTCATCCCAGCAAGTTGGAGTCCTGCATTTCTTTCCATAGAGAGCTTCATAAGGAGCCATCTGAATACTGGAGTGAAAGCTATTATTATAAGATAATTCCACCAAAGATAGTTGTTGATCCCAACCTCCTTTCAAATCCATAGAGCAAGCTCTCAACATATCTTCTAGGGTTTGAATTGTTCTCTCAGACTGACCGTCTGTCTGAGGATGATAAGCAGTGCTGAAACTCAACTCTGTATCCAAAGTATGCTGAAGACTTCGCCAGAAATTTGAGGTAATTCTCGGATCCCGATCAGATATAATAGAAAGTTGTACCCCATGCAATCTTACCACTTCTTTTACATATATCCTGGCAATCTGATCTAGAGAGAAATCCTCTCTAATAGCAATGAAGTGTGCAGACTTTGTAAGACAATCAACTATGACCCAGATAGCATTATTGCCTTTGGATGTTTTAGGAAGTCATGTGACAAAGTCCATAGTGATGTTTTCCCATTTCCATTCGGGTATGGGTAATGGTTGTAACATCCCCTTAGACTTCTATCTCTCAGCTTTAACTTGTTGACAAACCAAGCATCGAGAGACATATTCAGAAATATCTCTTTTCTTGCCATCCCACCAGAAGTACTCTTTCAGGTCCCTATACATCTTCGGGCTACCAGGATTAATAGAGAATGAAGAACTATGAGCCTCATCCAGCAGCTCCTTCTTTAATTCGGGGATGGGAGGAACACAAACCCGATTCCTGAACTTTATTATCCCATCACAATCAAGGTTGAATTCCGGAACATTTCTCACCTTCTTTTGTAACTCGACATCTTCTTTCTGTTCCTCATTAATCTTCACATGTATAGATGGTTGAACATTCATTTGAGAAAGATAAGATTTTTCCCCTTCCATTATAATTCCAAGATCCAACCTTTGTAAATCCATAAATATTGGATCTTTTGTGATCCTCATCGTGGATAAACTAGCATGGTCTTGTCGACTT
The DNA here is from genome assembly GCA_963277665.1 of Viscum album. NCBI lineage: Eukaryota > Viridiplantae > Streptophyta > Magnoliopsida > Santalales > Viscaceae > Viscum > Viscum album. The sequence continues at coordinate 283,423,352 of OY728141.1, forward strand.
AATGCATCTGCCACCTTGTTTGCTTTCCTAGGGCGGTAATGGATTGAGCAGTTATAAACCTTAATCAGCTCCAACCATATTCTTTGACGCATATTCATCTCCTTTTGTGTGAAAATATACTTTAAACTTTTATGATCAGTATAAATATCACATCTTTCACCATAAAGGTAATGCCTCAAAATCTTTAATGCAAAGATTACTGCAGCTAACTCCAAATCATGTGTTCGGTAATTTTGCTCATGGATTTTCAACTGTCGTGAGGCATAAGCTATCACCATATCATTTTGCATAAGAACACACCCCAATCCCTTCTTGGATGCATCACTGTAGATCACAAACCTTTCTCCACTACAAGGCAGTGTGAGCACAGGTGCACTGGATAACCTTCTTTTCAACTCCTTGAAATTCTCTTCACATTCCTCTGTCCAAACAAACTTAACTCCTTTCCGAGTCAACTTGGTGATTGGATTAGATAATCGTGAAAAATCTTTTACAAAACGTCGATAATATCCAGCCAAACCAAGAAAACTTCGGATCTCAGTTACTGTTGTTGGTCTCGACCATCTTTCGATAACCTCTGTTTTTGCTGGATCCACAGATATCCCCTCTTTTGAGATTATGTGACCCAAAAATTCAAATTTTTGAAGCCAAAATTCACACTTGGTAAATTTGGCATAAAGCTTCTCCTTTCTCAGGGTCTTCAATATAATTCTCAAGTGATCTTAATGCTCTTACTTGCTCTTTGAATAGACAAGAATATCGTCTATAAAGACTACCACAAATTGATCAAGATAGTCTATAAAGACTCTATTCATTAGATCCATGAAGATAGCAGGGGCATTAGTAAGACCAAATAGCATCACTATAAATTCATAGTGTCCATACCTTGTACGGAAAGCCGTCTTTGGTATATCCTCCCTTTTGACCCTTAATTGATGATACCCTGAATGAAGATCAATCTTGGAAAATTATTCAGCTCCGCGTAGTTGGTCAAATAAGTCATCAATGCATGGGAGAGGATATTTGTTCTTGATAGTGATCTTGTTAAGTTCTCGATAATCAATGCAAAGTCTCATTGATCCATCTTTCTTCTTAACAAATAGAACAGGTGCTCCCCAAGGTGACCCACTAGGGCGTATGAATCCCTTATCAAGATTCTATTCGAGTTGCTTCTTCAATTCCTGCAACTCAATTGGGGCCATTCTATAAGGTGTCTTTGAAATAGGCAAAGCACCCGGTACGAGTTCTATTGAAAACTCAACTTCACGATTTGGTGGAAGACCCGGTAATTCCTCCGGAAAGACATCATCAAACTCCCGTATGATGGGCATATTATTAATCGTGAGATTCTCACCAACCATTTGAGATAAATAACCTTCATTTAGTGGAATCAATACCCATAAAATGGAAGAAATTGACACTGGAAGGTTATGTTCATCCTTGTATTGATAGACGATCATAGATTGATCTGGAATATGAAATGTGACTTCCCTTCTTTGGCAATTGATATGAGCTCCATATAAAGAAAGCCAATCCATTACAAGAATCACATCAAATTCCACTATAGGAAGGATCACCAGATTTGCAGGAAGAAATTTCCCACAAACTTCGATCGGAGAAGAATTATAAACTTTTGATGCGACTGTTGTGCCATTAGGTGTTGTCACAGCTAACTCAACATCTAATTGTTGAGGTAATACGGTGATACCCTTAGAAAATTCTTCAGAAATAAAAGAGTGGGTGGATCCAGAATCAAATAAAACATTTGCTACTTTATAGTGGATGGTAAGTGTACCTTTCACCACTTCGTTATCATACTCCAAATCACTGATAGAAATTGCATGTGACTTTCCTTTGTCTTTAGCCTTAAGAGTTTGTTGACATCGACCATCATCATCAACCCTTGGATTTGGGCATTGATTGGCATAATGCCCCATATCCTTGCACTTGAAACATTGAAGTGTAGTAGGTTCATTCTGTGTATCCCTTCCTTTGTTTGCGTCATTAGACATCTTCTTCCCATTATTGCGGCATTCAAATTCCCGATGACCTTCCTTTCCACATTTGAAACATTTACTTGTCTCTTTAAGACAACTCCCTCCATGTTTCTTTCCACACATTGAGCATAAGGTAAAGCTCATCTTCTTTTCAGTGTGCTCTTTATATTTTCCTTTGAATTCCATTTTCCTCTTCTTATCAAACCCATATGACTGATGGGTTACTCCAATATCCATCTCGAATTTGAGAGCACATCGAACGATTAACTCGTAGCTATTGAAGTCCCTTATGGCTAACGCCCTTCGAAGACTTGGTTTTAAGCCACTAAATAATCGATTGATATTACTCTCAGGTTGGATAATTATACCAGAAGCGTACCTTGCACGTCTTGTAAAATTTGCTTCATAGGTACCAACAGATTCATCATCCCTTTGCTTCAGTTCAAGAAACTCTTTCTCCATCTTTGTTCGGAGAATACGAGGGAATTACTTTTTGAAAAATAAGTTCTTGAGCTCGTCCCATTCCATGGACTCAATTTCATCCCTTTGCCTCATATTCTTAATAAGATTCCACCATTGATCAGCATCTCCTTCCAAACGATACACTGCTAGGATTACATTATCATGTTCAGAACATTGAAGAACCGAAAATATCTTTTCAGTAGTACTAATCCATTGTTCAGCAACTAATGGATCAGTAGACCCACTGAAAGAAGGTGGACGCTGCCTCATGAAGGATTCAACAGAATGTTGCTCCTTCCTTTTCTCATTTGGAAGTCTTGCACGATTCATAGCTTGAGAAAGTTGTGTTAGCATGGCTACAAGATTTTGCATTCCAGCTCCCATATCGTTTGGTTGCTCAGGGGGACAATCATTTCATTTCCCATCGCATTCCGCATTAACACGGTTCCTTCGGGTTCCATCCAAAAATGAAGTCCATTTTGAAAGATAAAATTTCAAAAAGTGGTTATTACTATTCATAATGGCTATTTTAAATAATATTTTAATAGCATATCGTCGTTTAGTGAAACTCGTTATTACGTACAACGCAAGCTATCGAGGAAGGTCATGATTGCATGTAAAGTAAGCCAAGCTAGAGTGTAGTGAAAGATTCCTTTGATGATATATATATAACATAAAAACAAAATATTACTCATAAAAATCTCGGGTGTTACAGGTTATACACCGTATAAAGGAAAGTTGTGTATAAAACAAAATATGCCTCAATGAAAGGAGATTGAGACGAAGTCCCTTACCTCATGTCTGACTTGAATCGATCGTTCTTTAATCTCCTGAATAATAAACTAGAGTTAATTTCTAATTGATTAAGAACATTTTTCAAGTTCATTATTCCTTTTATATCACTTATTTCCAAGTTATGAACATTATGTAATTATTTAAGTTAATAACGGTTGTTTTGTCGATCTTTGGAACTTGAGTCAAACATAAACTTCTTATAATTACAAGTTGATAATGTGGTAAAATATCCATTATATCCTGAATTATATTCATGATGTAGATATCATATATATCCAGTATATAGATGCATTTATAATATATCCTTAACATTTAGAGGTATGAAATGAAATGTGTCGTTCATGAAGACGGTAAGCCGTATGTACGCATGAACGCTACTTTCATTTCTATTTCATATTCAATGGAATGAAATCATAATTATATAAAGGTATATTATAATTCCATTATAATATCATATATAATATCACTTACTTCATCCTTTATAAATCCCACATATGGCATTAACGATTCAAATCACTTTGAGGGGGCGGTAGTCTGCACTTCCTAAAATGAAATTATCATGTTTACCCAAAATAGAAATCATAAAGGTATACCATAAATGAAAAATACAGAAACATAAGGAAAAAATAAAAATAATATATATCATATATAAATATAGGGACATCTTAATAGACACCATGAGAGGTGTTAAAAGAAGAGTGAACAATCATCGTTTTGTGAGGAAGTAATTCGCCACCCAAAGAAACAGCATGTTCTTTAAGCATTAGACAAAGGTGTGTGTAAGTTAAATCAAATAATTATCATAAAATCATACTAGTATATTTAATATACTGGTGTTGTTACAATATAAAGTAATAAAAAATGTTTAGGGGGTTGGATAATCAAAATAAAACAAAACAACATAAGAGAAGACATTACATTAAAATCGGGTAACTCTTTTTTATTTGAGCCAAAGGCTTACTTGGGAAGACTTTTGCCCAAAGTGAGACCTCTAGGAGTAAGAGAGGAAATTTGGGAGAGTATTTGGGCAGAGTTTGGATGAGCCAAATTGCTTTTAATGTGTGAATAAGGTGGTAGAGGTGGGGGCCTTTTATAAGAGGAGAGGAGGGGCACTCTTGGAAAGTCATGAAATGTTACTTTATTATGAAACGGTTTTCGGATTTTAAAGGTCCCACAATGATATATTTCAAGGATAAGGTGATAAGGGTTCGAAATCCACCCATCCAATAGGCTTTATAAAAGTGTAAGTCTTAGATTTTACATTATATTTTCATTTTATTTAAATCGTTCATTAATGAGGTAATCGATGCATCATCATGGTGTCATAAATAAATTTATTTATTTAATTCCTAAAAATTATAAAAAAATTACCATGATGTAGGAAATATTTTATCTTTATAATGAATATTTATGGTCAAAAATATTACTTGTATAACCCCTTCTAAAAATTGTTTTAGTAAAACAATACATGTTTATGACATTTTTATTTTTACTTTAAATAAAAGGTATTAATGTCATTATCTTACACAAGTGGCTCCATGGGGTGACAAAAATTGTCCTATGGTTCATCTTGGTCGGCCATGACTCATTAAATAAGAGCAGGACATGTTTCAATATATTTTTATATTCCTATAATATCTTTTTTACATTAAATTACCCTAATTACCTCTAATTGCAGTTAATAAAACTCAAAAGTTACTATTCACAAAAAAATTCATCCCATTGAACCACATTTTACTTACTAATGACAACCATGTATGTCAGATTTTTGAAATTCAATTCATAGAAGTGGTAAAGTTTCATTTAAACAAAAAAATCAGTTTTTTTACTACCACTTAGTGGTTTCACTATTCATCAAAAATTGATGTTTTTCAGAACAATACCAAAAAATCACCCTAAGCTATAATTGATATTCCAAATTCAAAAATGTTGTCTATTTTAAAAAATTAAAAACATATAAGTTGCATTAATTAATTTTATAATTAATTCCCGTTGTCAAAAAAAATGACGTGTTTTAAAGAAACAATATCAATAAAAAGATTGAAAATTGTTTATGTCCAACATCAAATAGAAATTAATTATAATGATCACCATTGGATAAAATGGTAAAATTATATTCTAATTATACATAAAAACAACTCGATATTATAATTTACCACTACAAATTATTTTGATTAAAAATGTTTTTTAAGTATTTTTCCCTATTCATCGAAAATTGGATATTCTCATAAAAATACCAAAAATTCAACTTAGGCTAATTTCAATATTCTGAATCCCAAAATGAATTCCGTTTTGAAATATAAAATTTATATAATTCAAAAAGTGTGTATTACTATTCATAAAGGCTACTTTGATTGGTCGTGGTGTGTTAGAACTCGAGGTTGTGTACTACACACGCTACTATATTATTCAAAGAGAAGCGTACCAAGGAATCTTGGGGTGTTACATTCTCCCCTACTTCAAATAATTTCATCCTCAAAATTTCTAAAACATCACTACATAAAAAAGATTAGGTGGTTCTTCATCATAAGTTCCTCAGGTTCCCACGTTGCCTCTTCCATCTTATGGTTCATCCATAGAAATTTTACCAGATGAGTCGTCTGGTTTCTCTGCACTTGTCCTCACATATCTAGAATCCTAACAGGCTCTTCTCAATAAGACAAATCTGGTTCCAGTTCTAATTCCTCATAGGTGAGAACATGAATTGGGACATGCATGTATTTTCTCAACAGTGATATGTGGAACACATCGTGAACTTTAGAATGACTTGGAGGCATTTCCAAATGGTAAGATATAGCCTCATTTCGTTCTAGAATTTTGAATGTTCCGATGTACCTGGGACATAATTTTTCCTTGTTACTGAATCTTATAACTCCCTTCCCGGGAGACACCATCAAGAAATCATGATCTCCTACCTGAAATTCCAAATCCTTCCTTCAGTTATCGGTATAGATCATCTACATACTTTGAGCTACTTTGATGTGGTTTTGTATTACCTTTACCTTTTCCATCGTTTCCTCCACTAGTTCCGGGCCTGTAAGTTTTCTGTCACCATCGTCATCCCAACAGGTTGTTGTGCGACATCTCTTTTCGTATAACGCTTCATATGGTGACATCTGAATACTTGAATGGAATATATTATTATAGGAAAATTCCACCAAAGGTAAATATTGATTCCACATACCCTGAAAGTCAAGTGAGCATGATCTCAACATGTCTTCTAAGGTTTGAGTAGTTTTTTCTGATTGTCCATCTGTTTGAGGGTGGTAGGTAGTGCTCAAACGAAGTTCAGTATCTAGGGATTTCTGAAGACTTTTCCAAAATCTTGATGTAAAATGAGGATCACGATCTGAAATAATTGATATGGTTACTCCATGAAGTCTCACAACTTCATTAATATATAGCCTTGCTAGACGTTCAAGTGGAAAATCTTCCATTGTAGCAAGAAAATGTGCTGACTTGGTATGACGATCAATAATGACCCTTATTGCATAGTTCCTTCTAGGAGTCTTTGGTACTCCCATGACAAAGTCCATCGTTATATTATCCCATTTCCACTCAGGTATGGGAAGAGGTTTCATAACTCCTCCAGGAAGTTTCCTCCCAGCATTCACGTGTTGACAATCCATGCATCTTGACATGAAATAATAAATCTCCCTCTTCATGTGGTCCCACCATAAATTTTCCTTCAATTCCCTATACATTTTAGTGCTACCATGGTTTATAGAGAAATTGGAACTATGAGTATCATCAAAAAATTCCCTTTTTAGATCAAGTATATCGGGAACACAAAGCCTCTTCCAAAATTTCAAAATTCCATCTTCATACACAAAGTCACTCAATCTCCCATCATTCGTAGCTTTATTCTTCATTTGAAATTCTTCATCATCAGTCTAAGAACTCTTCATCCTTTCTAGTAAAGATGGTTTGGCAACCATTTGAAAAATCATTGATGTTTCACCTTCCATATTTATTCCCATGTCCATCTTCACTAGATCCATGAAAATAGGATCCCTATCAATTCTCATATTGTTCAAAACTCCATGATCTTTTCTGCTCAAAGAATCTACCACCTTATCGGCCTTCCTCGTGTGGTAGTGTATCATGAAATCATAATCCTTTAGTAATTAAAGACATCTCTTTTGCCTCATGTTGAGTTATTTTGGTGAGAAAATATACTTCAAACTCTTGTGATCAATATAAATCTCACATTTTTCACCGTAGAGGTAGTGTCTCCATATCATCAAATCAAATATTACAGATTCTAACTCGAGATCATGAGTAGGATATTTTTTCTCATGAACTTTCAATTGGCATGATGCATAGGCAATAATCCTATCATTCTGCATAAGGACACAACCAAGTCCTTTCTTCGATGCATCACTATAAATAACGAACCCATCATTCCCTGATAGCAGTGTCAATATAAGATCATTTAATAATCTTCTCTTTAGTTATTAATTACATTCTCCACACTATTTTTTCCAAACAAATTTAACCCCTTTATGTGTGAGCTTTGTTAATGGGTTAGCCAATCGGGAAAAATTCTGGATGAAACGTCGATAATAACCTACTAAACCAATAAAACTACGTACCTCGGTTATACTCATTGGTGTTAGACATTATTGGATTTCTCTTGTCTTAGAAGGATCAAAAGATATTGCATCCATAGAGACAATATGGCCAAGACAAGAGATCTCATGAAACCAGAATTCACACTTGCTAAACTTCCCATATAATTCATGTCTTCTAAGAGTCTTTAGGATAATGCGCAAGTGATTTTCATGATCTTCATAGCTTTTGGAGTATACCAAGATATCATTAGTAAATACCACTATAAAATCATCAAGATATTCCTTGAAAACTCTATTCATTATATCCATGAAAACAGAGGGTGCATTAGTCAGCCCAAAAGGCATTACTGTAAACTCGTAATGCATGTACCTAGTTCGAAATGTTGTCTTTGGAATGTCTTTTTTATTCGCACACAACTGATGATATCCATATCGAAGGTCAATCTTTGAAAAGTATTGAGCTCCATGAATTTGGTCAAATGAATCATCAATGTGAGGTTGGGGATACTTGTTCTTTATTTTTATAGCATTGATCTCCCTGTAGTCGATAGATATCCTAATAGATCCATCTTTCTTTTTAACAAAAAGAACAGGGGATCCCCATGGAGAAACACTGGGGAGAATAAATCCTTTATTACTCAATTCCTCTAGTTGATTCTTTATTTCAACTAATTCCAAAGTGTCCATTCTATAAGGGGTCTTTGATATGGCCTTGAACCAAGAATTAGGTTAATAGAAAACTCAACTTCTCGTTCTAGAGGATGCCCAGGAAAATATTCTGGAAACACATCAACATATTCTATCACAATAGGTACATCCTCTATTTGAACATTACCTTCCTCACCCACACTTATTTCAGTCACTTCCTCACCAATAAGTGAATTTAGTTGAGCTACTTGGGGTGGATCTAGATAAGAATTATGTGGTGACGATTCTGCTCTATAGATAAGGTGTTCCTTATCGTCATCATCAAGAATCGTAACCTCTTTCTTCTTAAAATAAATCTTCGCATCATGTACTGAAATCTAGTCCATACCGAGGATTATATCAAATTAAATCATGAGTATGATGATGAGATTAGTAGATAGAGAACATTTATGTGCTCTAATAGGCACTGCTTCACAAAACTTTGTTGCAATGATACTTCCCTTAGGGGTATTGACTGACAACTCCCTTTTTAAATCAAATGGAAATATCTAATTTTCATAGAAAATTTGGATGATATGAAACAATGTGATGATCCAGAATCAAATAAAGTATTTTATAAACATGGGGAAACCATTAAATTTCCTGCCACCACATCTTTCGGAGCTTCTACCTCAGCAGTAGTGGTAGCATAAGCTTGGCCTTGATCCCTTGGCCTTTTCTGAGGTATGTTCCCCTGACGCTTAGGATATTAATTTTCATAATGTCCCATATCTATAAAATTATAGCATTCCACTTTGACAGCAACTCTCTTTCCCTTGCAATCATGAACTTGGTGGTCTTTTTGACCACACTTGTAACAGACTCACATTCCCTTCAAGCAAGTACCAGGGTGTTTCTTCCCACATTTACTGCAGGATGCATAATCAACTTTTCCCTTCATCCCTTTATTTCCTTTTCTAGAGTGGTCAGCAGATCTCTTCTTCTCTTTATTTACCTTAAATTCGTAAGACATAGTGAATTCCTTTTCTAACATGATAGCACATAAGACAATATCTTTGTATGACGAGAAAGATTGTGATACTAAGACTCGATGGAGAAATGGTTTTATCCCATCAAAGAAATGATAAATCTTACTTCTTGGGATACGTATATAATCTACTTCATGCCTCACTATCCTTGTAAATTTAGCCTCATACTTTTTGACATTCTCATCCTCATTTTTCCTCAGACTCAGAAATTGCCTTTCAATATCTGGTCGATGGTCATGAGGAAAGTATTTTTATAAGAAAATCTCTTTCAACTCCCTCCATTACATATGTGATACTTCTTCATCTTCATTCATGTTTTGTATCAATGACCACCATTGATCTGCATCTCCAGTGAGGCGATAAACTGCCATGACAACGTTTTCCCTTTTACTACTCCCCAAAGCTGGAAATATTTTCTCTAGGGAACTTATCCATTGCTGAGCTACTAATGGTTTTGTACTCCCATTGAATTTTTGTGGTTGCTGCCTCATGAAGGGATCTAACATTGATCCTCCAAGCTGTGGATCAGGGTACTCCATACGGGTAAGGTTATTATTCATAACCTGAGTAAGTTGTCCCAATATGGTGATTAGTTGATCAGCACCAGTTGTATCACCAGCTCCACTATAATTATCTTGAGTAGGAGGCCAATACCTACATGGAGTGTGTGCACTGATACAGTTTCCATTCCTTCCACTAGGAGCCATATCTAAACAATGTCATAAACTAGATTAGTTTATGAATCGAAATACATAATTCCATACTAGTAAAACACTTAACATAAATTTAACTATTTACAGATATAATCCATAATCATAAAAAGAAATGTTTTCTTTGACGAAGTATATACTCATAAACCCTTCATAATGGTTTGTAAAGAAATCGTGAATTATCTTAAACATATCCCCTGGGAGGGTCGTAACCAAGAGTGCATCAAGGCCCGTTTTCATGCACCAGTTCCCGTTCGAGTCTATCTCAAAGCTGGGTTTTCTGGTTTTACACATAGGTACATTTGTGCTAGAGCCGCCTCTAGCTACTCGTATCCAGACAGTGATGTATTGCTCGAAAAATACACAAAATCTATACTTTACCAAAATTATAGGATGTTCTTCTATACTAATCCTAAAATTCTATCTTAGGCCTATGTGATCTAATCAGAGTTTATCTAAATTTAGCATCCAGGGTTAGTACTAAACTTCCTCTGATACCAACTGTAACACCCTGACCCCAGTTACCCAGAGTTGGTGCATTATTACGTAACATTGGCGTGATCACAAAAGATCAAGTCATGAAAGACTGATTAGTTTAGTAGCCTTGGAAATCATAGATACATTCATAAAAGTTACATTACATCATAAAGTGAAAAATCACAATAACATAGTCTCCATAGTCAACACTCATATCCCCTTCAGACTATCCCTGCAGGTCAGTAATAAAATATTTCTTCACATCCTATGAAAAAAACAAATAAAGGGGTGAGATCAGATGCTCAGTATGGATAACAATATTAAGGAAACATTCATAAACAAATATAAACATTTAAGGAAATGTATAACTAAAACAAAAGACTTTTAAACTTGAACTTCAGCATAATATGGAAAAAATAAAATGAAGTAATGCCATTTACCTATTCACATGTATATTCTACTAGTCAAATAATCACATGAAATATCAATAACAACGTTCATAATGATGGAATTCATAGTTCCAGACTATCATAACCATGTAGCTAAGGCCTCGTGCCAAGACTACAAATAAGGTTTTTTCAAGGCATTGTGCCAGGACACTAGTTTGTCTCATGAGACCTACCAATGCATCGAGGAGATATAGCGGGCTCCACTCATCACTTATTAAGTCCAATGCATTCTTTATATGAAAATGTTTAAACATATCATAAACCATAACATAATGGTATCACATAAAACATGCATAAAGGAAACATAACATTTCCATATTTCAATCATAATATATCAATACAACACATTGATATAATAAAAACATTATCAAAACCATTTTCAATACCAAAATAAAAGAAAAGTAAAACATCGTATTTATTTTTCATTTAAAAAAAGTTATGGCTTGTAGTGGAATCCGAAACTCAAATAATGGTTACGGTGGTAGAGAAGTCGTTGTCGCCGCATACGTAAGACAAAACATTCCTTTTTTAGTTTAGTAAAAATTATTCATATAAAAAGATTCATTTTGAATAAAATTAAAATTAAAATGGTTTTATACACCATATGAAGGAAAGTTGTGTATAAAACAAAATATGCCTCAATGAAAGGAGATTGAGACGAAGTCCCTTACCTCGTGTCCGACTTGACTCGATTGTTCTTTAATATCCAGAATAATAAACTAGAGTTAATGTATACTTTCTTAAAAACCTTTTTCAAGTTCATTATTCCTTATTTATCACTTATTACCATGTTATAAACATTATGTAATTATTTATGTTAATAACGGTCGTTTTGTCAATCTTTGGTACTTGAGTCAAAAATAAGCTTCTTATAATTACAAATTGTTCATGTGGTAAAATATCCATTATATCCAGATTTATATTCATGATTTAGATATCATATATATAATATATATCTAGTATATAAATTCATTTATAATATTAAATAACATTTATAGGTATGAAATGAAATGCACAGTTCATGGAGACTATAAGCCATACATACGCATGAACGCTACTTTCATTTCTATTTCATATTTAATGGAATAAAATCATAATGATATAAAGGTATGTTATAATTCCAGTGTAATATCATATATAATATCATTTAATCCATCCTTTATACATCCCACATTTGGCATTAACGATTCAAATCACTTTGAGGGGGCGGTAGTCCGCAATTCCTAAAATGAAATTATCGCGTTTACCCATAATGGAAATCATAATGGTACGCCATAAATGAAAAATACATAAATATAATGAAATCAGAATCATATAATATTTCATATATAAATATATTTACATCTTAATGGACACCATGAGAGGTGTTAAAACAAGATTGAACAATCATCGTTTCGTGAGGCAGTAATTCGCCACCCATAAAAACAGTATGTTCTTTAACCATTAGATGAAGTTGTGTGTAATTGTAAATCAATTATTTATCATAAAAAAATCCTAGTTTACATAAGATACTAAAGTTTTTACAAAATAAAGGAATAAAAATAGTTTAATGGGTTGGAGAAGCAAAATAAAACAAAAGAATATAAGAGAAGACATTACCTTAAAATAAGGTAACTCTTTTTGATTTGAGCCAAAGGCTTCCTTGGATATACTTCTGCCGAAAGTGAGGCTTCTAGGAGTAATATAGGGAAGTTGGGAGAGTATTTGGGTAGACTATGTCCGAGAAAAATGACTTTGAAGGTGTGAATAAGGTGGTAGAGGTGGGGGCCTTTTATAAAAGGAGGGGAGGGGCACTCTTGGAAAGTCCTGAAATGTTACATTATTATGAAATTAATTTCAGATTTTAAAGGTCCCATAGTGATATATTTCTAGGATTAGGTGATAAGTGTTCGAAATACACCCATCCAATAGGATTTATACAAGTTTAAGTCTTATAGTTTACCTTATCTTTTCATTTTATTTAAATCGTTCATTAATGAGGTAATCGATGCATCATCATAGTGACATAGATAAATTTATTTATTTAATGCCTCAAAATTATAAAACAATTACCATGATGTATAATATCTTCTCAGATTTCCATTTAATATTTATGGTCAAAAATATGACTTGTATAACCCCTTATAAAAATTGTTTTAGTAAAACACTACATGTTTATGACATTTTTATTTTTACTTTAAATAAATTGTATTAATATCATTATCTGACACAAGTGGCTCTATGGGGTCCCAAAAATCATCTCTTGGTTTGTCTTGTTCGGAAATTAGTCATCCAATAAGAGTAGTACATGTTTCAATATATTTTTATATTCGGATAATATCATTTTTACCTTAAATTACCTTAATTGCCTCTAATCGGGGTTAATAAAACTCAAAAGATACTATTCAACAAAAATTATTTTCATCCCATTGAACCACATTTTACTTAAAAATTACAACCATGTTTGTTGGATTTTTGAAATTAAATTCATATAAGCGGTAAAGTTTCATTTTAAAGAAAAATCAGTTTTTTTAACTACCACTTAGTGGTTTCACTATTCATCAAAAATTGATGTTTTATAGAACAATACCAAAAATTCACCCAAAGCTATAATTGATATTCTGAATTCAAAAATGATGTATATTTTAAAAAATTACAAATATATAAGTTTCATTAATTAATTTAATAATTAATTCTCATTGTCAAAACAAATAGCGTGTTTTTTATAAACAATATCAATCAAAAGATTGACAATTGTTTATGTCCAACTTCAAAGTGAAATTAATTCTAATGAACACCATTGGATAAAATGGTAAAATTATATTATAATTATGCATTAAAACCACTCAATAGTATAATTTATCACTACAAATTATTTCGATTAAATTTTTTTCTTTTAAGTATTTTTCACTATTCATCGAAAATTGGATGTTATCAAAAAAATACCAAAAAATAAACATATGCTAATTTCAATATTCCGAATCGAAAAATGAAGTCCGTTTTGAAATATAAAATTTATATAACTCAAAAAGTGGGTATTACTATTCATAACGGCTACTTTGATTGGTCGTGGTGTATTAGAACTCGAGGTTGCGTACTACACATGCTACTGTATTATTCAAAGAGAAGCGTACCATGAAAGCTTGGGGTGTTACAAACCTCAATTGTTTGTTTAATGTTATTACCTAATGATATAATGTGGTTGAGTATAAAAATTATGTGTATTAGCAGTATTCGTAGGATTTAGCATGAACTCTGTGTGGTTAGCTATGTTTATAGTGTAATGATTTATATTTTTTATGAATATTCCATAATATATTTTTATATTATTATGTTATTCTATGTTTCTCATGTTTGTTATATCTTTTCAAACCACAGTTTTTTCCATTGAATGATTTCTTTCATTTGAGATTAAATATTCATTTTTCAATAATTCTTAAAGTCTCTTATTGATTTATGTTATTTTAAAATGATATTTCTCTCATGATCATACTTTCTCACATGCTTATGATCATACCCGTGATGCAATATTTTTTATTTACACTTACTTAGCATATGAGATCACCCCTCTCTTCTATTTTCAAAACATATATTATGAAGATAAGTGTAACTTATGAGAATTCTATCAAATCCAGAAAAACAATAATCATCCCTTTTGTGTTAATATGTGAATATTTTTATGATTTAATTTGTAACTTGTAGAAATAATGGAAAATAAATATTTTTTTCCTTTGGGAATCTCATTTTGTTTGAGAGATGGGATTACTTATTTTTGGTGACTTATTTTTTTAATTTTTCTTATGGTGAAGAGATAAATTTAGGGGAAATCTATGGGATAAGTCTAAGGTATATGTATAATTAATGACTATATAAATAGGATAGAATCCTAATATTTGGGTAATTTTTATGTATGAGGTTTCCCTAACAAGTAAATCCTTGCCTGTATACTTGAATGTGGATGTGATTGTGGAATATATTCACCTAAAGGAAATATCCTTGAAAATTAATGGGTAACTATCAAATCAATCCTCATTATGGTTCAAGATTAGGGAACCTAAGAATACATGAATTATGAGACACTCTGAGAGGATAGTATTTGGTTAATCTCATTCTCATTAAAAAAATACGAAATATTTTTGGAATAAATTATATCATATTTATAGTGAATGCTAGGTGATAAATAATGAAAAACCTTGATTGAAACCTATAAATTAATAAGTTAGTGTAGATATGTTCTTTATGATTTATTTTATTGAGTTTAATAACTTTATTTTTTACACATTTATCTAATTAATTTTTATTGTTATTATTGAATTACTTTTTCAACTAATTACTATATAAAAGAGAAAATATGTTAGATATAATGGAAAATGTGGTGATGTTCCTAATGAAATATTAAATTGGATTGAAGGTGTTGTTAAATATTCTATGGTTATTTTCACCCAACTATTTTAAAATGTGATTAACAAATTGAGTCTTTCAGAACAACTCAACTCAACAAATAAGAGAATGATGTAACCTAACGTTAGTTCTAGGGATGAATATGTTGAAGCAAACATGATTCCATTTCCATTATGTAAAAAATAGTGGACTAAAATCCCATGGTAATGTATCCAAATATTAAGAATATGTTTCGTATGTGGAATGGTTTTCCTATGATCTCTTAATTTATGAATAGAAATGATGAGGTTTGAATATATAATGGATGGTATTAGAGTCACACCTACTACACAATTTATATTTAAATAATCAATGAAAAAGAAGTTTGGTAATTATAAAAATTGTTTCCCCATTATATAGTCTCAACATTATTATAACTATCAACAACCTCTTAGACTATGGTTATAAGGAAAACATATGAAAAGGATAAAATTTATGTGGATAAAGATAAATAATTATTGTTCTATGTTCTCTACTCAAGATTTTTAAATGTATTGAATTATTTAATTTTTCTTGAACTATTAGCTATTGAATTATAAATATAATTCTCCCTGTAATATCATTACTATATCTATAGTGTAGGAATCTACATCAAGGATTATGGGATTATGTTACGTACTAGTTTTAATTATTCTTAGTTTTTATGATTTTAATGTGTTTTTTGGAAATATATTGGATATATCCACATATTGGGGGAAAATATTATTTCTGAATAATAAATCATATATTATATAAACCTACAGTATTTTTTATGACCCTCACAGTCCAAATACATCGCAATATAGGGATAGAGATAATGACCACTAAGTCCCACCTCTAGTAGACCCTAGGTTTGAAACTAGCACTGAGGGAATAGAAATCTCATGATTGGGAGGAATTACCATCTATAATGTAAATAGGATCAAGAGAAAATATGGGTCATCTATAAACAACTTCAAGACACAATTTAAAAAGAAATCCAAAAACCATCCCACATGCATGTATAAATAGAACTGATACAGATACAATAAATTCTTCAAATTAAATACCCTAAAGTAAAGGTAATATAGAGACACATAAACTATCAAGGACCCAATCTAGTAATTTCAAAAACAGTCAATATAATCCTCTTGGAAACCTAAAAACATTTTTTTATATGTTGGGTGAGCATACAAGTATAATCAATATGAAAAAAAACGTCTCTTATACACTAGTGAAACAAAAATACTAATTCCCCTATGAGAAATATTGTAACCAAACATCACCTATTAGGTTATACATAACATTCCAGCCTCACCAGGGAACTCTCCAAAATTAACAAAAAAACAATAAATACATTATAATATGAATCACATCGATAAGGGTACCCCGATCCACATTCACATTGGTATACCACTCTCACATCCAACATTGTACATCATGGAACTCCCACTTATTTCGTATACGACACTATTCTAAAAGAACAGTCACAATACACCACACCTAAATAAACCTGGGTTTATCACCCCACAAGAATGGCCAAAACACATCTTGCTCAAAAACACATGGCCCACCACCCCACAGGCACGGTCACATCTCACCCGAAAGCACCTGGGTTGTCACTCCACATCATCAGACACTCGAGCTATCAAACCCACCATCTAAACCAATAATTCACCTTAGGCCATCAAATCCAATGCAATACCAACCACCACTGGGAGAGAGAGTGGGAAATAGAGGGTACACGACCATCCTTACTCCTCTCTAGATATCTGGAAAAACACCCCTGCGTGACTATGCGAGTATCAACACATAGTGCTTGATGTGAGTGTAGTGTGTATATAAATAAAAAGAATATGTGAGTAATTATATATAGTATCAAACACTCAATACCAGCCTATGATTTCACAAAAATACCAACCAACTCCCAACAACATAACTTTTTTCCACCTCTAAATACATAATACCACACGTCATGCCATAATCCCTACTTCATGTTTCCAACCAATTTTATTTAATCACCCTATTCTTTTATTTATTTGGAATCAACCACATTTTACCACAAACCCAACCATTTCTTTATCCCCTAAACTTTTCATTTCCGTTATCCAAACCAACCCAATCCATTACAAACATTATAAATTATTTATTACATCACTACTTGGGAATCTAGCACAATGAAACTACCACCTCACCACCCAAAAAGCGGGGCCAAAAAAACCACATCCTTGCTACCCCAAAATCACAGCCAAACAAACCACCTCCTTGATTCTCCAAAATCACGACCAAACAAACCACCTCTTTTATTCCCCAAAGCACAACCAAATAAAACACATTCTCTTTGACCCAAAAGTATGACCAAACAAACCACATCCTTAGGCATCACCATCCCACACATCATCGTTCCAAATAAAACACATATCACCCGACTCCCTAATGAAACCACACATCATCGTCCTAGAAGAATTACCACACATCAAAACACATAAAGATAATTTCTACATGTATACTAAAAGGATTTTATCTTATTTACACACTATTTTAGGGGTGTTATCCCACAAAAAAAAACACCACAGATACCATTTCATTATACATGAATAAATAATTTACCAATTTTCATTAAGGGTGATATCATAACAATCATTAATGTCACAAAAGTCTCAATACATATATCTAGCACAAATAAAGCCCCCATGAGCAATAATTTCTAGAGGGGAATCATTCATGTACAATCCAAAATATCAAAATTACAGTAGATCTATAAATACATGAAAATCAAACCCAATTTACCACTTCTTATTAAATTAACCAAATATCTATATTTGATTAATTCGGAACAAACATATCCAATAGATAAAAAAAAGTAAACCCATACCACATGACGAAAAATAATTACAAATGAGGTAATCCCTAATTCAAAGAAGATTTCAGACTTGTTGCATACTTTAAGACAAAGAAGAAAACTCTCAATTCCCAACTGCACCATGACAACCATAGTTCAACCCAAACCAAAACTAAGTACCATAAAATCAAAACCAAAAACACACACCAAACCATAACAACATTACCACTGAGAATCCAAAGGAGAATAATGAAATAAAAACCACTAATAAGGGATAATATCCTTCCACATATAAACCATGCATTTCCATTGAACAACCATTGGGACAAATAGATCAAAGTGGGAGGAAGAGGGATTGGTGAACTCCTTGGGGTGCCTTGGGTTCACCCAAAAATATAAGAACAAAAATCCATATCTGAATGAATTAGTATTCAACAAGAAATAAATTTTAAAACTATAATGGATTGGGGTTTTACACTATGTGTAATTCCATTTCTCATCATGTAATCCTTAGGGTTCAGTTTCATCAAAAAACAAGTCACAATTTTGTTATTTAACACTAAAAATGTACACTTCATGAACTAGACTTGGACAAGAAATGAAACCAACTTTATTGTCGTATAATACAATTACATGGAATGTATTTTCTATAAAATCCCTTATTCACCTCCAACTACCATGAGAACTCTTATAACCTCCCACAAACACCTCCAATAACGAAAACCATCAATGTAATAGACTGAGAGTGTAACACCCCATGATTTTTTGAAATATATTTTTTGAATTAATTTTATATTTTTTATATTTTTCATTTCACACAACACTAAATCTACCCATTTTTATATGAAAACGTTACGTTTGAATTATGTCATAAACCACAGAAAGTTAAGCTTTTTCTACACACAACACCAATAATGCAAGGGAATATAATATCCAAAGACATTAAAATATATTTAATATTTTAAATAGATATATGTATTCTATATTCCAATGCATGTGCAACTAATTTAGCATCTGTTACATGCCAGATAGATATTCTTCGATAGCTTGAGTTACACATAAGACCAAGTTTTACAACATTTTAAATGAAAATATATTCTAAACCTGTATTTTGACATGTTTATTAATTTTAAAATTAAAAATAAATATCATTTTTGAATTTAGAATGTCTAAATTATCTATGGGTGAATTTTTGGGATATTTTTTTAGAAACCTTCCTTTTGAGGAATAGTTAAAATTACTCCAATTTAGTTAAAAAAAATGACAATTCTAATAAGTATAATATTTTTGGTTTATTAAGATTAAGTTGATTTTTCACCCAAAAAAATCTGATATTGATTAAAATTATTTATGGTGATTAAGGTAAAATTAATCTTATTAAGGGATTCAAGCTTAATATTAAAGACTAAAGTGACATGGACACTTGACTAAAAGCATTTGAATGCCAATATTTTGACCAAATCCCCTCTTGGATTGAATTTTATGGTGTTTTGAGATATTATAAAATGGAATTGGCTTCTATAAAATGTTAAGTAATGAAAAAGACAAAAATGGATCTTTCTTTACCTATAATATTAATAAAGCATTGTGATATACAAAAAAACATAATATTTTCAGTTATACATATAAATTTTAAATATAAATGGGTTTTTTTATCGTCATTATTTATAAAAATAATTAATGATATAGTTACTTCTAATGCTTATGAAATGACAACATAGTGATTATTTAGTTAATAATTACCCAAAATAAATGATACTATATATATATTAGAAGTCAATTAAATTGATTAAATTAGTATATTTAATTATTTGTTATGATTGAGATATTATTTTACACAAATTTAAACTTAATATGTTTGAATTACAATATTATTTTTATATTTAAAAATTTAAATTGAATAAATAGTGTCAGAATGGACATTTTTATTATTTTACAATAAATGATGTTTTTTAAATGATTTTAAATTAATTAAAATACTATATTCTTCCAAGTGATTTTTAAGTGTTATAAAATATTAAATATGGTATATTAATAAAAAAATTTATCTTTTATGATAAACATGTTTCCCTATAGATTGTAAAAAAATTGTTAGTGTGGTCTCGGTTTTAGCTCTGTTTTGCATGTTACATGAGCTTGTTTTAAAAAATATTTTCCAAAAAATGATATTTTTATTTTATAAAATATGAATGATATTTATAGTTCAGTTGTCTATAGATATAACTTTATTTTAGTATAAATGGTTAATTCACCTAGGTTAGAAAACTGGATACTTTAATAAAAACAAAAATACTAAAATTGGGAAATCCTAGATATTAAAGAACCAAATTATTAAATTACACATATTTTTGTGTGTTGTAGATTTTTTTCGACCATAAATTCACATTAATCCCTTTTTTGCCCTTTTTTTGAATATTAGGTAACAAGTACCTCTTATTGTTGAATACCTTTTGGTATTTAAAACAGTTCCACCCCCTCCATTATAAAAGGAAATAACTTTTCCCCCTTCATCACACCTCTCAAGGCACATTGGCTCAACCATGATCAGAAAAATTAACTTCAAAAAAACCCTAAATTACTCCTTTAAGTATCCGTTTTGGCATAAATCTTTCCATGTAATCCCTTCTTTATAAACCCAAAGGAGTTAGCTGATTTTAATATAGCATTTTCTAGTGATCTCTTTTTGTTCATTTGCTTATTCACAACCTATACACTTATTATTCGATGCCTAAATAAAACAAGTATATTAAGTATACTAAGATATTTTTATGTTATTATTTAAATCTAAACTTACATGAAAAACCATATAATGGGGAAGGAACATATTATTTTTATGTATGGTGAACTACTACCTCATGAGATAATGATTGTTTGTTTTTCTTTTACCACCAATCATGGTGGCCATTATGATGGAAAATATGATTATATATAATTAATAAGATATATATGATATTTATAATGTCATTATGATTATGTAATTTTTTATTTAAAACATACCTGAATTATTTCTATCTTGTGTAAATACGATAATTTTGTTGGAGGATATATGGACTAGCATCCACTCAAAGGGATGTGAATCATTCATTCCATGCATGGAATAAAAATAAGGATGGTCTTAATAAACCTATGTAACCTATAGAACATAGATATAATAATGTAATTATATTATAAATATATAATTTACATTTAATTCCATTAATACAGCAACTAAATGAAAGTAGTGTTCATGCATAGGTACAACCTATCATCTCCAGGAATAGTGCATTTCATTTCTTATCCTCATACATTAAAGATTAGTCTAAATAAATATGTATGGAATAAGTAATATAATTATTTCATGGAATAAATTTTGGAGACTATGAAATCTTGAGCTAATTAATAGAAGAATATACAAATAAGTTAAAAACATGAGGAAGCTATGCAATTAACACCCAAAATAGTGAAAACAATGAAAGATTGTTAACAATTTTGTAATAAGAAGTTATAATAATATGATATATAGTATTATAAACATGATTATGGTTATGGTATAATTTATTAAATATTTTAAACCACTATATTGTAGGATAATGTAAACTCAACAAAATTAAGGATAAGGTAATGGAGTTTTATCTCACCTTTTATTACTGTGAGATACATACCTTATTCACTACTCACATTTATTATGTGGAATATAAATTGCCTTTGAAATGTTATATGATGAATCTTCTTACATTTATGATATTATAAGATTCATTAAATTTCATTTACTTACATGGGGAGTATGAATCTAAGTTACCAATTGGTAAGAGTCTATTAAAATAATGGCATCATTTGTTGATATTGTTAAGGATTATGCTCCAATTGATGAAAAATCATGATCCATCACTCAAGAAACCCCATGAATTATCTTCTAATCAGGTTTTCTAGGATATATTAATGTATTATTACTATTTTTACACTATTGGGTAATTATGAACACTTATAAATATTTTAATGAAAATTCATATTTATTTTTCCTTTCATTCGGAAATCATTGTTCTTTAAAAACCATAATTTAAATATATTATTTCAAAAAAGTTTTAATTTTATGAAATGTTTTTAAAGTAAATTATTACACATGTTTTACCTTCCATGTGATTAGAATTAATCCTCCTGTTTTATTATTATCAATCCACTTTTCGGAACTTGTATTATAAAAAAAGGAATGTTCAGCACATACAGACATGCCCCACATGCGACCGTTATTCCCTTGAAACAATATTTATACAATTAAATTTTTAATTTAAAGATAAAATTATTTCCTAATATTTTGTACATTTAATTTTTTTTATGTTTTTTTAAATGAAAACTGTTATAAAATTTTTTTATGGTTTTCTGTAACCTTCCTTTAAAATATTTCTAATATATTTTCAAATAAAAATAATTTCAAGACTGTTTAATTTTTAAGAAATGTTTTAAACATTTCAATCTTCATTTATATGTTTTTAAATAAAAATATTTCCAAAAAAAATCATGGCCTTATTTATATGTTTTAAGGTTTATTTTAACGGAAATGTTTTTAAAAGGGTTTTCATTTTAAAAAGGAATATTTAAAACAAGAAATGATATTTTTCTCACGAAGTGGTTTTGAAAATATATAAAAAATCCCATATAAGATGACATCATTTAGAGTTACTCATGTCTTTCTCGGGAAAGAATTCAATGTATCCATTCATATTCTTTCTATTAATGGTTACTATTTTGATTCCATGATGTTTATAGAACATTTTTCCCTTTCACACATTTTATACTTTTGAGACATGGTTCTTTTAATGGGTGGTGATTGTGAGACCTATATATTTTCCTCAGGAAATGATCTGATTAAATGTTCATGATGCCTATATCATTTCATATGTTATGATATGATAATTTTTTATAATATTATTGAACTTGTATGTATTATTTTTTTATGTATTGGATGAGATCTATATCTTCCTCCAATAAATTGGGTAATGAGGGATGAATCATGAGTATATGTGTTGTGTGTTAACTTAATTTCATGTTAAAAATATTATTCATGAACTAGATTACATGTCCAAAATTTCATACTTGGAACTGGTTGAATGTCCACAAGTTTATGTGTGAACCTGATTACATGTTCACTATGTTGTTATCGAACCTTATTACATGTTCATAATGTTATTCATGGACCTAGTTTCATGTCCATAAGATTATGAATGAACCTAATTACATGTTCAAAATGTTATGCATGAACTTGGTTACATGTTCATAATGTTATTCACCGACCTATTTTCATGTCCATAAGGTTATGTGAGAACCTGATTACGCATTCACAATATTATTCATGGACCTGGTTACATGTCCATAAGATGAGATAGGGGCTTGATTTCATTACGTTAAATTGATGAGTGAACTTGTTTATATATAGACATGTTCATAATGTTTTAAACCAATGTGCATTCCAAAAATTCCATGTCTTATTCCTATGTTATATTTTCATTACTTATTCTATTAATTCGCTTATGATCCATGTCTTATGAAATAATATTCTTTATTTTGTTCACTAATATGTAGGGTATGATCTTAAAATGTTATTCACTAGTTACATACCCTTTTTTGATGTTATGTTTACACATTTCCTTTATTTACGTTTACTGAAAATCTGAGCTCAACGATTTCTTATGTTTTCTTTCCCCAGGTTCTAAAGAAATTTTTTTGGTAGATTACTAATGGTGGATATAATTATGGGAGTTGTTTAAGAACTTTCAAGAGGATATAAGATTTTATTTACATGTTTCAAAATACACTACTCTTTTCTAGTCCTCAGCCTTGTATTTTTCTAATGTATTAAATATTCATATAAAATTATGTAATACCTATGTATGTTAATCCTCAATAGATATAGTTGGAATTAAAGGAATTATTTATTCATACTTAGGAAACAAAGATTATAAAAACATAGTGAGATCCCTACGGTTATTTATAGGAATATATATAGGTATGTCTCATAAGATAAGTCTAAGGATAATAAAAAGAATAAGAAAATGTAACAGCCCGAGATTTTATGAAAAATATTCTTTTTAATTTTATTAATGTCTTGTGGTGTACGCTACACCAAAAGGAGCTTTCACAACACGCATCCTTGACTTGCCTTGCATTACATGCAATCGCGACCTTCCTCGATAGCGTGTGTAGTACGCAATACCGAGTTTCACTAAACAACTATATGCTATTAAAATATTATTAAAACTAGCCGTTATGAATAGTAATAACCACCTTTCAAAATTTTAGAACTTTTAGATCTCAAAATGGACTTCATTTTTGGATTCGGAGTATCGAATTTAGCCTAAGGTGAAATTTTGGTACTTTTCGGATAACTTTCATATTCTGATGAATAGTGAAAATTACTAAATTTTAATTAAAAACAACTTTTTTAATCAAAATAATTAATAGTGATAAATTATTAATTTGAGTGGTTTTAAAGAATATTTAGAATATATTTTTACAATTCAATACAATGTTGTTCATTGGATGTAATTTCACATTTACACCAGACATAAACAAGTGTCAATCTTTTGATAGATATTGTTTCTTAAAAACACGCTATTTGTTTTAACAGTGGGATTTAATTATAAAATTAATTAATGCTACTTCTATGTTATTAATTTGGTAAAATAGACTTCATTTTTGAATTCGGAATATGAAATATAGCTTAGGATGAAATTTTGGCATTTTTCTAAAAAACTTCAATTTTTGATGAATAGTGAAACTACTAAGTGGTAGTTAAAAAAATTAATTTTTTCATAAATCTTAATTTTACCGCTTCTGTGAATTGAATTTCAAAAATCCGAGAGACACGGTTGATGTCAGTAAGTAAAATGTGGTTCAATGAGATGAAAATAATTTTTGGTGAATAGTAACTTTTTACTTTTATTTACCATGGTTAAAAGTAAATAGGGTAATTAAGGGTAAAAATGATATTAATATTACCCTAACAAATGTCCTAATCCTATTGGACAAGTGTATCTCGACCAAAAACAACCTTAAGTGTCAAATATTATCATTTAGTCCCACTTGGATTAGATTAGGACATTTATTATTATTTAATTCAAAGAAGAGTTAAAAGAGTTAAAATCAATGTTTATTTACTAAAACATTTTTAATATGGGGTTATACATAAGATAAATTCGATTTTAAATATTCATTAGAAAGCTAAAAAGATTTCCTACATAATGGTATTTTATTTGTAATTTTTAGACATCACATAAGTTAATTTATTTATGACACAAAGATGATGCGGTAATTATCTTATTAATGAAATATTGACATAATTGACATTATAAATACCAAAATAAATGTAATTTAAGACTTTTTATGAATTCCACTAATTTTATAGGTTACTATGATATATTATTGTTGATTTAATCAACTTGGTTCGAACATATAATTCTGTTATGACTTTCACAAAAATCATATATCAAATAGTGTCAAAATTGACACTAAATAGTTTTTAAATCAAATATTATATTATTAATTGTTATTTTATTCCTAAAAATCTATGTTTCGGCCAAATGACTTAGATAAGGATATATATATTAATAATAAACAATTTGGTGTTCTTTTGGCATGTTATATTAAGTGTATTAACCATATAGTGAAAGAAAACAAAAAGACACGGTAAAAGTTAAATTATTTAACGTAGAGTTAAATCTAATTGATAAGGTTAAAATAATACCCTAAACTTTTATAAATCCAATTGGTTGATAGGATTTCGACCCATCCCCACTTTAGCTTCGAAATAAGACCCTTTGGAACCATTATAAACCGATTTTGACTTTAATATAAAATAATATTTTGGGATATTCCTAAGGTGCCCCTCTCCTCCCTTATAAAAGGGCACCTCCTTCCCCTCCTCCTCACACCAATTTGAGCACTCAATCTCGGCCAACCCCTGCCAAAATCCCTTCTCCACTTCCCTAGAATAATCCTAGAGGTCCTGGTCTTCTTCAAAGACCAATCTTAGTTTCCTAAGTGGAGGATTCAAAGAGGCGTTCCAAAGAAGAGGTAATATCCATTACCGATCTTTTCAACTTCTTTCTTCTTCAACTTATTCTTCTTTAGTTGTTTCATGATAAAGTAATAACATAAGTATTTATTATATACTGATATGTTATTATAAATATGAAACAACTCTAATTAACCTTCTATCCATCCTACGGAAAAAGGAAATCACCGCGCGTGCGTACGTACGGAATACCGTCTCCACGCCGTGGTGTAATCTATTTTCCGCCAACACCTTAATTGGATGGGTATAATGGTGTAATGAGTAACTATATATGATTATTATAAAGTTATATTGATACTGAAATAGTATACAAACACTTAAACACAATTCCACGACCATGGAAACGATATCATCGCTCGTGCGTACGTACGGACTACCGTCTCCACGACACGATGAGATTCATTCTCAATGATTAAACATTCATGAATGATTATAAAGTATATATAATAAGTACTAATGAAATATATGACATAATAATGATACTGGATTTATTTATATTTATATGTATGTCATCTACTTAATTCCATTCAATTCAATAAGGAAACAAAAACAGCGTTCATGCGTACGTACGGACTACCGTCTCCATGAACGGTGTATTTCTTTCCATTTATTGATTTATTATATATATGTATATTTTGAATATATATATATAAATCATGTTTTATATTTTTTAATTAAGTAATCATGATCTAAGTAATCATATGAATAATTACAAGTCAAAACACGGACGACAAATGAAACAATTTTACCCAAAACGCTCTTTAACATGGAATTTACAAAAGAACGGGTAATATAATGTCATAAGTGAACCATATATGATATCATAACAATGAATATGATTCTGTAATAAGTAAATGACATTATTTAAATCATTATACAGGAGTTTCGGACACTTACGAAGCAAATCGGACCTAAGGTAAGGGAAATATCACAATCTAATTTTTATCAGAGATTGTTTATACTTTAGTATTTACTGGGGTGTATTTTATCATCCACATCCATGTTTCCTCAATATTTAATGTTATTTCCATCCATCTACAATTGTTTAAATCCAATTTTACCCTTCGGTGAGTTTTTAGTAAAAGATATGAAAGGAATCTTTTGTTGTTTTTCGTACGAGGTACTTTTTGACTTTTCCGACAAAAGTACGAGAAGAATGTTTTTTTAACTTGTACAGCATGAATGGATTTTCAAAAAAGTATTTCCAAGAAACTTCCTTTACAAGTTTTCAAGTTTATTTTTAATCAGCTTCTTTTAGTTTAAAATTGTATGACATGTTAAGAAAGGAAAAAAAATGTTTTTGAAGAAGAAATGATATTTTCCTCAGGAATGGAGTTCAAGTGTTTTATCAAAATTATTTTCCATCTAAGATAATATAGGGTTCTGTTTTTATCCCTATTATTACATTGATTTGATTATGTTTTGAGGGAATTATTTTTATGATGTCATTTACCTTATATGATTTGTTTTATAATGTCATGATGTTTCAAGAATCCCATTTTTATTACATGGGTTATGCAATGATATATGATTTATAATTTTGTGGCACACATAAGAAAGGATTCATTATAAGATGGGTGGGACCTATATCTCCCTCCAATGCATTGGGTAAAGATTTTATATCTCATGAGATAGACATGGTTGGAATGGTAGGTTATACCGGTTTAGTGAAACAGGACTGAAACGAGGGTGACTCGGTTCAGAAAGGGACTTTGTCCACTAAGATAGTATTGGCAATAAGTCTTGACTAACAAGAAATGATTCTCTATGATTATGTGTGTATGCCACAAAGATTCATGTTTTAAGTTATGATTATTGGGATTACATTTCACTTCTATGATTTATCCCATGTTATGATATTATGAGCTCTTTTGCAGGTTATGATTTCCAAAAGCTATGTTCTTATGTGTATGATGTGATTGATATTTCTTTTGTTTACCCTTAATGAGCATTTGTTCTCACCCTTTTATGTTTTCTTTTCCCCAGGATATAAAGAAAGGTTTTAGGTAAAAAAAAGGGAGGATCTTTATGGGAGATATTGAAGATCTTTCACCACGATTAGAAGATTACGTTCCGAGTTTCCAAAGACACTAAACTATTACGATCCTTGTGTGTGTGTTTTTTTTATGTACTAAGTATTCCGCAAAAGTAATGTAATGTCCATGTAAGTCAAGATTTGGGTCTCTACAGTTGGTATCAGAGGAAAGGTTTATTCAACCTTTGGAAACTAGGATGCGAAAATGTTAGTGAGATCCCTAGAGATATTTCTAAGGTATGTCTAGGGATTTCCCTAATGTTAAGTATACGTATAGGTTATAGTACTAGAATTACGCTAACGATCATAGAATTAAACCTAAGATGTTAGATATTGAAGGTACTTCCCCTTTATTATGTTGTTTTCCCTAGCATGATTTTTTCCTCTCACACTATTCTTTTTGGGTTTTAGACGATGGCTGGAACCCGAAGGAACTGTGTTGATCAACGCAATGGACAATGCAATTATTGTCCTCCTGAACAAACAAATATTATGATAGATGGAGTGAAAAATCTTATTTCTATACTTACACAAGCTATGAATCATTCTGGACTTCCAAATGATCATAGAAGGGAACAATATTCTATTGTGTCCTTTACGAGGCAACGTCCACCTTCTTTCAGTGGGTCTTCTGATCCACTTGTTGCTGAACAATGGATCAGGACCACTGAAAAGATATTTTCAGTTCTTCAATGTTCTGAACATGATAAAGTCATCTTAGCAGTGTATAGTTTGGAAGGTGAAGCTGATCAATGGTGGAATCTTATCAAGAATACGAGGCCAAGAGATGAAATTGAGTCCATGTAATGGGACGAGTTCAAGAACATATTTTTCAATAAGTACTTCCCTCGTATTCTTCGAACAAAGATGGAGAAGGAGTTTCTTGAACTAAAGCAAAAGGATGATGAATCTGTTGGTATATACGAAGCAAATTTTACAAGACTTGCAAGGTATGCATCTGGCATTATCATCCAACCTAAAAGTAAAGTTGATCGATTTTTCAGTGGCTTAAAACCAAGTCTTCGAAGGGAATTAGCTATAAGATACTTCAGTGGCTATGAAGAAATTGTGCGTTGTGCTATCAAGGTAGAAATGGAAGTTGGTGTTACATATCCATCTCATGGTTTTGACAAGAAACGAAAGATGGAGTTCAAGGAGAAATCTCAGAATAATAGTGAAAAGAAGATGAATGTTTCCTTATGCTCAAAGTGTGGAAAGAAGCATGGTGGAGATTGTCTTAAAGGGACTAGAAAATGTTTTAAGTGTGGAAAAGAAGGTCATCAAGTAGCTGAGTGTCGAGGTAATGAAAAAAGGGTTTCTAATGATGTCAACAAAGCAAACACTGCAGAGAACGCACCACCAACACTTCAATGCTTCAAGTGTAAGGAAATGGGGCATTATGCTAATAAATGCCCTAATCCAAGGGTTAGTGATGATCGACATGAGCAACCGCTTAAGGCAAAGGACAAAGGGAAGTCACATGCGATCACCATTGGCGATGTTGATTATGATAACAATGTGGTGGAATGATTAAGTGTTTATGTAATGGGATTCCAAAATAATGTTGTATCATAAAGTATTGGAATATTTATGTATTGTTCTAATGTGGTATTCAAAGTGATTGAGATATTTTTGGAAATATGATGATATGCGCATAATGAAGGGAAAACGAGAAAATGAAATGTTTAATAGTATTCAAGAGCTCATGATTGATATAAGGACTAAGTGATATCATGGTTTGAGTATATAGAATTCTGAGGATTTTGGTATGTGGAAAGTGTTAACTTTTAACTGCATTCATGTTTTCACTAAGGTTCGATGGGTATTCAAGAGAATACATGATTAAGGCCTTCGAATGTTTGGAATGTGACCAACAAAACATATCTTATGATATATGGGGATCAAAGATGGTATTAAATCTCTAGTAATCGTTTTCACTATATTATGACAATGGACTGCAGTATTATGGATAAGCCTAAAGACTAGAATGGATTATGTTGGACATAAATTATTATTGTTTAAGGATATAAGTTCTTTTTTTGATATTATTGATGGGATGTTATAGTAATGCAGTTTTAGAAAAAGGACAACCTGCAGGACGGGTGACAGCCCATCGCGTCGGACAAGGCTATGGGAATCGAACCCACAACCGAAGTGCGACTGGCCTTTATCGCCTACCACTGGCCTACAAGAAGTCCCTGTTTAGTAGAAACTAGTTTTATTATATTAAGCAGTATCATATATGATGTATAAGTCCATTTTAGGAACCATATATGATTAATCTCACTATAGAATGAATTATGTATATTTAATATCTTTTGCTAACCTTTTGTTTGAGACAGATGGAATAACCCTTCATTCTATCACATGATCTGCTAACACTTCACGAATAACAAATTCAACTTCATTTATTTAATAGATGAAGTAGAAATTGTTCAAGGCATGAACAACAGTGAGATTGTACCAAAATAATGTAAGTATTTATTCTAATTCAAACTCTTCAACTTTAGGGAAACGATCTTGAAAACCAAAAATGTTGTCCTAGTGCCCTTATATCCGATGAATCAGATGGTACCCTAGATCGTCACAAATTTCTGGCTTTGTGATTTCTGGATTTTCCATAGCCATGTTCTCTACCACTCTCCATCAGAACCTGATGGTTAGATTTCTCTTCCATATCCATATTTTTACCTATGTGGAAACCTAGCGATTAGTTTATTTGGGTAATCGTTACATTTCATACTTTAGTTTTTAAAGCCAAGTTTTGGTATTTTTTTTACGATGTGGGTTTCTATTAAAGAAACTTTCAAATAGTAAACCATTTATAACCCCGACGAATTTCGAGGGCGAAATTCATTTTAAGGGGGGTAGAATGTAACAGCCCGAGATTTTATGAAAAATATTCTTTTTAATTTTATTAATGTCTTGTGTTGTACGCTACACCAAATGGCGCTTGCACAACACGCATCCTTGACTTGCCTTGCATTACACGCAATCGCGACCTTCCTCGATAGTGTGTGTAGTACGCAATACCGAGTTTCACTAAACAACGATATGCTATTAAAATATTATTAAAACTAGCCGTTATGAATAGTAATAACCACCTTTTAAAATTTTAGAAATTTTAGCTCTCAAAATGGACTTAATTTTTGGATTCGGAGTATCGAATTTAGCCTAAGGTGAAATTTTGGTACTTTTCGGATAACTTTCATATTCTGATGAATAGTGAAAATTACTAAATTTTAATTAAAAACAACTTTTTTAATCGAAATAATTAATAGTGATAAATTATTAATTTGAGTGGTTTTAAAGTATATTTAGAATATATTTTTACAATTCAATACAATGTTGGTCATTGGATGTAATTTCACATTTACACCAGACATAAACAATTGTCAATCTTTTGATAGATATTGTTTCTTAAAAACACGCTATTTGTTTTAACAGTGGGATTTAATTATAAAATTAATTAATGCAACTTCTATGTTATGAATTTGGTAAATAGAATTCATTTTTGAATTCGGAATATGAAATATATCTTAGGATGGAATTTTTGCATTTTTCTGAAAAATATCAATTTTTGATGAATAGTGAAACTACTAAGTGGTAGTTAAAAAAATTAATTTTTTCATAAATCTTAATTTTACCGCTTATGTGAATGGAATTTCCAAAATCCGAGAGACACAATTGATGTCAGTAAGTAAAATGTGGTTCAATGAGATTAAATAATTTTTGGTGAATAGTAACTTTTTACTTTTATTTACCACGGTTAAAAGTAAATAGGGTAATTAAGGGTAAAAATGATATTAATATTACCCTAACACATGTCCTAATCCTATTGGACAAGTGTATCTCGACAAAAAACAACCTTAAGTGTAAAATATTATCATTTAGGCCCACTTGGATTAGATTAGGACATTTATTATTATTTAATTCAAAGAAGAGTTAAAAGAGTTAAAATCAAAGTTTATTTACTAAAACATTTTTAATATGGGGTTATACATAAGATAAATTCAATTTTAAATATTCATTAGAAATATAAAAATATTTCCTACATAATGGTATTTTATTTGTAATTTTTAGACATCAAATAAGTTAATTTATTTATGACACAAAGATGATGCAGTAATTATCTTAATAATGAAATATTGACATAATTTACATTATAAATACCAAAATAAATCTAATTTAAGACTTTTTATGAATTCCAATAATTTTCTAGGTTACTATGATATATTATTGTTGATTTAATCAACTTGTTTCGAACATATAATTCTGTTATGACTTTCACAAAAATCATATATCAAATAGTGTCAAAATTGACACTAAATAGTTTTTAAATCAAATATTATATTATTAATTGTTATTTTATTCCTAAAAATCTAAGGTTCGGCCAAATGACTTAGATAAGGATATATATATTAATAATAAACAATTTGGGATTCGTTTGGCATGTTATAGTAAGTGTATTAACCATATAGTGAAAGAAAACAAAAATACACGGTAAAAGTTAAATTATTTAACTTAGAGTTAAATCTAATTGATAAGGTTAAAATAATACCCTAAACTTGTCTAAATCCTATTGGTTGATAGGATTTAGACCCATACCCACTTTATCTTCGAAATAATATCCTTTTGAACCATTATAAACCAATTTTGACTTTAATATAAAATAATATTTTGAGATATTTCTAAGGTGCCCCTCTCCTCCCTTATAAAAGGGCACCTCCTTCCCCTCCTCCTCACACCAATTTGAGCACTCAAGCTCGGCCAACCCCTGCCAAAATCCCTTCTCCATTTCCCTAGAAAAATCCTAGAGGTCCTGATCTTCTTCAAAGACCAATCTTAGTTTCCTAAGTGGAGGATTCAAAGAGGCGTTCCAAAGAAGAGGTAATATCCATTACCGATCTTTTCAACTTCTTTCTTCTTCAACTTCTTCTTCTTTAGTTGTTTCATGATAAAGTAATAACATCAGTATTTCTTATACACTGATATGTTATTATAAATATGAAACAACTCTAATTAACCTTCTATCCATCCTACGGAAAAAGGAAATCACCACGTGTGCGTACGTACGGAATACCGTCTCCACACCGTGGTGTAATCTATTTTCCGCCACCACCTTAATTGGATGGGTATAGTGGTGTAATGAGTAACTATATATGATTATTATAAAGTGATATTGATACTGAAATAGTATACAAACACTTCAACACAATTCCACGACCATGGGAACGATATCATCGCTCGTACGTACGTACGGACTACCGTCTCCACGACACGATGAGATTCATTCTCAATGATTAAACATTCATGAATGATTATACAGTATATATAATAAGTACTAATGAAATATATGACATAATAATGATACTGGATTTATTTATATTTATATGTATGTCATCTACTTAATTCCATTCAATTCAATAAGGAAACGAAAACAGCGTTCATGCGTACGTACGGACTACCGTCTCAATGAACGGTGTATTTATTTCCCTTTATTGATTCATTATATATATGTATATTATGAATATATATATATAAATCATGTTTTATATTCTGGAATTAAGTAATCATGATCTAAGTAATCATATGAATAATTACAAGTCAAAACACGGACGACAAATGAAACAATTTTACCCAAAACGCTCTTTAACATGGAATTTACAAAAGAACGGGTAATATAATGTCATAAGTGAACCATATATGATATCATAACAATAAATATGATTCTGTAATAAGTCAATGACATTATTTAAATCATTATACAGGAGGTTCGGACACTTACGAAGCAAATCGGACCTAAGGTAAGGGAAATATCACAATCTCATTTTTATCCGAGATTGTTTATACTTTAGTATTTACTGGGGTGTATTTCATCATTCACATCCATGTTTCCTCAATATGTAATGTTATTTCCATCCATATACAATTGTTTAAATCCAATTTTACCCTTCGGTGAGTTTTTAGTAAAAGATATAAAAGGAATCTTTTGTCGTTTTTCGTACGAGGTACTTTTTGACTTTTCTGACAAAAGTACGAGAAGAATGTTTTTTAACATGTACAGCATGAATGGATTTTCAAAACAATATTTCCAAAAAGCTTCCTTTACAAGTTTTCAAGTTTATTTTTAATCAACTTATTTTAGTTTAAAATTGTATGACATGTTAAGAAAGGAAAAAAAATGTTTCTGAAGAAGAAAGGATAGTTTCCTCAAGAATGGAGTTCAAGTGTTTTATCAAAATTATTTTCCATCTAAGATAATATAGGGTTCTGTTTTTATCCCTATTATTACATTGATTTGATTATGTTTTGAGGGAATTATTTTTATGAAGTCATTTACCTTATATGATTTGTTTTATGATGTCATGATGTTTCAAGAATCCCATTTTTATTACATGGGTTATGCAATGATTTATGATTTATAATTTTGTGGCACACATAAGAAAGGATTCATTATAAGATGGGTGGGACCTATATCTCCCTCTAATGCATTTGGTAAAGATTTTATATCTCATGAGATAGACATGGCTGGAATTGTAGGTTATACCGGTTCAGTGAAATAGGACTGAAACGAGGGTGACTTGGTTTAGAAAGGGACTTTGTCCACTAAGATAGTCTTGGAAATGAGTCTTGACTAACAAGAAATGATTCTCTATGATTATGTGTGTATGCCACAAAGTTTCATGTTTTAAGTTATGATTATTGGGATTACATTTCACTTCAATGATTTATCCCATGTTATGATATTATGAGCTCTTTTGCAGGATAAGATTTCCAAAAGCTATGTTCTTATGTGTATGATGTGATTGATATTTCTTTTGTTTACCCTTACTGAGCATTTGAGCTCACCCTTTTATGTTTTCTTTTCCCCAGGATATAAAGAAAGGTTTTAGGTAAAAAAAAGGGAAGATCTTTATGGGTGATATTGAAGATCTTTCACAACGATTAGAAGATTACGTTCCGAGTTTCCAAAGACACTAAACTATTACAATCCTTGTGTGTGTGTTTTTTTATGTACTAAGTATTCCGCTAAAGTAATGTAATGTCCATTTAAGTCTAGCTTCGGGTCTCTACAGAAAATGTCTTGGAATTTTAATAAATGATAGAGTGATTTGTTTCCTAGAAATGAATCCCTATTTGGATACTAAAAGTGGGTGTTATTATGGAACATATTTACTTAGGAGTTACAAATATAACCTATGTCTTATGTTTTACTCATGGTAATTTGGTACACGACAGCGGGCCTTGTTTCACACCTAGTTTGACACTCCCTGGGGATATACATTGGATACTAACTAACTATTAATGAACCATTATGAGGTATTTAAATATAATATAATTATAAATAACTAAAGACAAACTTTTGGGGTCATATATTTAGGAAGGTGTCAAAATTTTGACATCATATAAGCAATTTTTTAGGGTTATGTATTTTTCTTTTATGATATGGGTTTCTCACCCCATGCTTTTTAGTTTAAGACAATACAGAGAACTAAAAGAAACATGGGTAACATTAAATGTTTCAAATGTAAAAATTATGGGAATTACGAAAATTTATTTCCCAATTGTAATTCTCATAAACGGATTAAGGAATTTTGGATGAGTATTAGTTATACTTCTAAAGGTAATGAGACCACAAATGAAAAGTGAATGGTATGTGATGTACTTTATGTATTGTTTACTTAAAAAATTAAAAGAATGATTTGTTTGAGGTTGAGGAACCATTATAATGATTCATATTTGATATTATAAGAAAGATTTATTAAAGAAAAGTTGATTAATCCATAGTAACAGTTTGAGAATAAATTTGAATGAATGAAGTATTAATGTTTCAAAATTCAATGATTTGTTATATTAATCATGAAATATATAATAATTTTCAGCATAAGTTCTCAATAATGATTAAAAATGACATGATGAATAGTGATGAAGACATAGAAAAGTGCTTTCATGGAATGGTTAAATCTTTCTTAAGTGATGGGAACCCCTAATTAATGCATGAAATTGAGATAATGATATTTGGATAAAGATATGTTTGATATGAATAAGTAATTTGATAGTATGATTTACACTAAAATTGATTATTGCAAGAAATCCTTATTTCATCAAGGATGAAGTTTACAAATTCTTGGATTTAAGGAATATATCCCATAATCTTTTGAGTAAGGAATAATGCTTGTATTTAATAAGGATTTTTGGTAATTTTGGTCATTACCCTATTTCAAGAGAATACTTTATGAAGGTATTCACATGTTTGGAATGTGACAGAAAAATCGTACCTTGTGTTATATGGGGGATCAATGTTACGAATAATTCATTGAATTTCTTCCTAAAGTTTTATATTTAAATCATTCTAAAGGGTAATAAGGTTTTCCAATTATGGAATTTTTATGTTAAAATTTTGATTTTTTTGGTGATATTAAATTTTTATATCACTAGATAAAGATTCATTTATATTGGATTACCTATTCCAACTACATTGTGTAGTTGGAGTATAATGAATGATGGGGTAACTTATCATGGATCTCATGATCTATTAGTTCTTCAGTAATGAAAAATTCACCTTCATTCCCAGTAGTAATAGATGAAATGGGAATTTATCAAGGAACAAAAAAGGGTGATATTATGATGAAATCAAGTAACTATATATCCTTGTAAAAAAATTTAAATTTTGGAAGAGATCTTGAAATAAAAAAATTTCATGTTATCATTATTTCTCCCAATATCAACTAACTTTTCCAACCATCTTTTTTGTAATAGTTTTGATATTCAACATTATCCATACCATATTTTCTATAACTCTCAATCATGGTAGTTGGATTTATCATCCATGCCAATGATTTCACATTAACCTTATGATATCCTATTTGGATAAAAAGTAAAATGTAAATATATTTAACCATTATGGTTTGAAATTTATTATTGAAAGGAATGTTTTAGTAGGCATTTTCACAATGTGGGTTTCTATGAAATGACCTTTCAGGTATTGATCCTTAAATAACCCAGGAAAATGTTTAGTTCAAAATTGATATTATGGTTGGTAGAATATAACACCATGAGATATTTTAAAATATATATTTTTAATTAATATAATATTTTTTTATATTTCTCATTTCATGCAATTCTAAAACAATCATTTTTTATATGAAAGGGCTAAGTTTTTATTACGTTATACACACCGCCGAAGTTAAGCTTGCTCTATACACAACACCAAGTGTATAAGGGAATATAATATCCAATGATATTACAAAATACATATTATTTAAAATAGATATGATATATTCTATATTGATATTCATTAAAAAATTAGTTAGCGGTTGTTACAAACAAGATATAATTTTTTTGATAGCTTTGCTTACACACAAAGATGATTTTAACACCTTTTTAATGGGGAAACAATTTTATATAGAAATTTTAAAACTTTTATGAATTTTATATTTAAAAATAAACATCATTTTTAATTCATAATTTCAAAATTATCTTACGGTGAGTTTTTGAGATTTTTCAAAGATGCTACAGTTTTCGATGAATAGTAAAAGGTATTACAATTTAGGAAAAAACAAACATTTCATTTTAATAATGATTAGTGTTAAATTATATTTTTAATTGAGTTTTAATGTCACAAAAGAGAAATTTTGAAGATAATAATTCCATTTAGGTCATTTGAATAATTTAAATATTGAATTTACATATAAAAACATATTGAACTTTTTAATGTTGTTACTTTAAAAACTCACTTTCTGAAAACATCTACGGGAATTGCATTAATCGTAATTTTTATACTTATATGATTTGAATTTTGAGAAATAACTGTTGTCATCAGTATAATTTTTGTTTTCTAATAATATAAACATAATTTTTTTACCAAAAAAAATAGTGAAAGGGATTAAAATTAAATATGGAGATTAGGGTAAAATTAAGATTAATAAAGGATTAAACCTTAATCTTAAGGAGAAAAATGACCTAGAAACATGTCCAAAATAAATTTTCAGCAATGAATTTGACCATATCTCATCTTGGTTCCAATTCTATTGGTAATTAAGGTATTATTAAATTGAAAATTCCTATATAAAATTTAAATTAAGGAAAAAAGACAAAAAAAGGAACTTTCCTTAGATTTAAAATTTATAAAACATTGAAATATGTAAAAAAACATAATATTATAGTTATATATATATAATTTTTAAATATAAATTTGTTATTGTTACCATAATAATATATCAATAAATTGTTTTTGATGATTTATTTACTTGAAATTCTTAAGAAACACCAACGTATTGACAATTTATTTAATAATTAACTAAAATATATGATACCATAAATATTATAAGTGAAGGGAATTGATTTATTTAAAGTATTTAATAATTTATAAAGATTCATATATCATATTACATATATTTAAACATCATATGTTTTATTTCCAATATATTTTTATATTTTAAAATATGAATTAAATATATAATTTCAAAATTGTCGTTATTGTTATTTTACAATAAATGATATTTTATTAAATGATTTAAAATTAATAAATAACTCATATTGTTCAAATTTTTTTTAGGTGTTATATAATATTAAATATGGTATAATAATGGACCAATTTATTATTTATAATTAACATATTGTCCCATATTTGTAAAAATGTTGTTAGTGCAGTCTTTGTTTAAGTTGTGTTTTGCATGTCACATGTGCTTGTTTTAAAAATAAATTTAAAAAAAATGTTCTTTTTATTTTTTAAAATATTTATCATATTTATAATTTGATGGATATATAAATCTCACTTTACAAGAGTGGTAATCCCCCTTTACTATAGAAAGGAAAGCACTCTACCCCTACACCACACCTCTAAAACCACTTTGGCTCGGCCAAGATCTACCTAATTCAATTCAGAAGAAAACGTCCTTCCTAATTGAATCATTCCATTAGGAATAAATATTTATAATGAATCCATTTGTTATAAACAAAAAGTAGTTACCCGATTTTAAGGTAATGTTTTCTCACAATATCTTTTCTTTTATTTTCATCTACACTACACATAATCATCTTATTCCATGAATAAATAAAAATACCATTATACTAAATATTCTTTTAAGTTTTTAAGTTATTATTTCTACCTAAAATTACACCCATACTAATGGGTAATGATCATATTGTTTCTATGTATAGAGAACTACTTCCTCACGAGATGATGATTGTTCATTTTCCCTTTACCACCACTCATGGAGGCCATTATGATGGACACTATAATTATATATACTATTTATGATATTTTTTATTTCTTTATTATTTAAAAAATATATATAATATAAATTTATTCCATCCATTATGTGTAAATTTTCTAATTTCATTTGAAGATGTGTGGACTACCTCCACCTCAAAGTGATTTGACTCGTTCAAGGCATACATGGAATGTGAAAAAGATGGTATTAATATAACTATGTAACATATATAACTTATATTTATACTATAATTATAATATACATATATCATTTAGTTTTAATTTCTTTATTAAAATAATGAAAAGAATGTATCATTCATGTGTACGTATAGACTACTGTCTCCATGAACGGTGAATTTCATTTATTATCTCCAAACTTTAAATATTACACGAAATACATTTGTAATGAATATATAAGATAATTAATTCATTTTTTTAAATTTTTAATAATATTAAGTCATTATCTATGTAATATTAGAAGCAAATAACAAGTATAAACATACTTGAGAGAACTAGGAAATTAACACCCAAAATAGTGAAAATAATGAATGATCATTAACAAATAGGTGATAAGACATTATAATAAGAAGATATATAATATTATAATCATGATTTTTGTTCTGGTATAAGTTAGTAACATATTTTATGCTACTATAGTGGATGATAATAACCGAATAACAATATTATGGTTAAACTAAGGGAGCTTTATCTCATCTTTTTTTAACTTGAGATACATGCCTTATTCACCGCTCATATTTATTATGTGACATATACACTTCCTTTGAAATTTTATGTGATAATATTATTGTTTTCATGATATTATAATATTCATGAAGTTTAATTTTCTTACATTGGGAGTATGATTCTATGTTACCAAGTGGTAAGATTCTATTGAAACAATCTCATTATTTATCGAGATTTTTTTTATTATGCTTTCATTGATGAAATATCTTGATTCATGTCTCAAGAACACCCATGAATTATATTATCCTCTAGTTATACATGATATATTCATTTATTATAACCATTTTCCAATCTTTGGTACCCATGATGAGAAGAAATTTTTTTTAATAATAATACTACATTATTTCTCCTTTCATTAAGAAATCTATGTTATTTCAAACCCTGGATTTCTAAACATGATTATATTTTTTACTTTTATAAAATGATATTAAAGGAAATTTTTACCCACGTTTTACCTTATATGGTATTAGAGGGAATCTTATTGACATTTTCCTATCAATATACTTTTCAAAACGTTTATGGTAAAAACATATAATGTTTGGTATATACAGACTTATCACCGATGCAACCACCATTTGAAGAAACATCCATTTTATGTTAGAAAGTATAATTTTCAGGAAAAATATTTTATTAATATTATGTAAATTTACTATTTTTAATTGGTTTTCAATAAAAAAGATTATAAAAAATTTATTATGTTTTTATAAAATATTTCATTAAAAATATTTGAAATCTATTTTCAATGAAAAAGTCATCAAGAATGTTTTGTGTTTAAGA
This sequence comes from Viscum album, assembly GCA_963277665.1. Lineage (NCBI taxonomy): Eukaryota > Viridiplantae > Streptophyta > Magnoliopsida > Santalales > Viscaceae > Viscum > Viscum album. The sequence continues at coordinate 283,464,532 of OY728141.1, forward strand.
AATGTTTTAAATTTTTAAAAAAAAATATTTGCACATTTTCAAATAAAAAGGATTCAAAAATGATTTCAGGGCCTTCATTATATTTTTTCAAGTTAATTTTCATGGAAATGGTTTTTAAAATGATTTATTTTTAAAAAATCAAACATCCAAAGAAGAAATGATATTTTCCTTAAGAATTGTTTTTAAAAGATATATATAAATTGTTTCCCATCAAATATGACATCTTTTTTCATTACAAATTCATTTATAGGGATATTATTAAATTATTCAATTAATATTATTTATATAAATTGTTAATTATTTGATGTCATGAATTTTATGAAACCCATTTCTCCTTCATAGGTTATATGCATTTGAAACATGCTTCTTTTAGTAGGAGGTGATAATTATACCTACCTATTTTCCATAAGTAATGATATTATTAAATATTAATGATTCATATCAAATTTCATGGGATATGATATGATTATTTTTTATAATATTTTGGAACTCGTATGTTTGATTTTTTTATGTCTTAGGTGGGATAAATATCTACCTCCAATGCAATGGGTAACGATGGATGACTCAGGAGAATAAATATTATAAATGAACTTGATTTCATGTTCACAATGTTATATGTAAACCCGATTACATGTTCACAATTTTATAGATGGACCTAGTTTAATGTCCATGTATTTTTTCATGAACTATATTACATGTTCACAATGTTATGAGTGAACCTTATTATATTTTCAGGATGTTTTTTGTAGACCTAGATACATATCCATATGTTTATTCATGAACCTGATTACATGTTCAAAATTTTATACTTTAACATGATTACATGTTCACAGTGTTATGTATGGACCTAGTTTCATATTCATAAGTTTATTTGTGAACTTGATTACACATTCAAGATGTTATGTGTAGACCCGGTTGCATGATCATAAGTTGATTTGGGGGCATGATTTCATGTTCCTAAATTAATGAGTGAACCTACTTTTACATATATATGTTCACAACATTATAAGAAACATGCATGAAAAAAAATCATGTCTTATTCTTTTATTCCTATTTCATGACTTATGATTCTAATTATTTTATGACCCATGTCTTTTGAAATTTATATCTTTATTATGATCACTAATATGCATGGAATTATCTTCAAATGTTATACAAAAGTTCCATACCCTTTGTTCATGTTACTCTTACACATTTCTTTATTTACCCTTACTGAGCATTTGATCTCACACATTCCTTATGTTTCCTTTCCCCAAGTAATGAAGAATTTTTTTAGGTAGAAGTACTAAATGTGAAGATATTTATGGGATATGTTGAATATCATTCACCAAGATAAAATATTTTGTTTCAATGTTTCAAAATACACAATACTATTATGGTCCTTGGGCATTTATATTTTTAATGTACTAAATATTCATCTAAAATGATGTAATATCCTTGTATGTTAAACCCATGTAGCTATAGGAAGGGAACAAAACATTACATTAGATACCTATAAAATGATTTTCACCCTTGAGAATCCAAATACAAGCACTTATGTAAAGGTATATGAACAGCTTTCCTGCAACATACCTCTCAAGGATCTTATCATACCTTAAATTCTACCACCGGCTAAACACGCTAACCCAAATGACCAAAAAACACACTATGTAACCACATAACCACAACTACAAGATTATAAATCTCACAAAACCATCTCAACTTTCATGAAACCAAATACAAAAATTGTTATAACCAACGAACAAAACCATCCCAAAAACATGAATCATAGAATTTCATCCTCCATGTCCTGATATTATCTTCTCTAGGTGGAACTGACTCACCTGCATGGGTTTAGTAACATAGTGATTAATGATCATTGATAAGGAATTTATTTCCCCCATTTTCATTTGTCAATAATTTATCACACATCACACCACACACATCAAAAACCAAGGAAAATAACACATCTCAAAAACAAGGTTCAATCACCATATAAAAAGAAAAACATATAGGGAAAACTCAAAACAACTATGGGTATTGGGAACTAATCATTGTCTCTGGATCCTATTTACACTCTTCCAGGCCTCCATGCCTCTATAACACACGAACCAGATAAATGTTCCATCCACATATCATCTTATCTTAGAAATCCTAGATCTATACTGGTTGTCCCACAAATTTTGTTTCATCCACGATATCAAATTTTCCCCAGTCAATGCCATAGGAGTCATCATGAGGATACCAATGAAGCTGAGATATTTGAAAGAAATAATGGATCCTCTCCAAATGTAGTGGTAATTCAAATGGATATGCCACCTTGTCCCAACACCTCAATGGTCTAAACAAACTCAGGAGAAAGCATATTCCCTCTACAAAACCTCCACTGCCCACGTCCAATAATGGTAATAAGAATTATTCCAGTCATGATCTTCTTTAATCCTATCATGAACATGATGAAACTTTTTTTATGGTATGCACCACATTAGAACCAAGAATGGATGTCTCCACAACCTCTATCTAATATAATAAAGAACAAAATAGACTTCCATACAAATCCTCAAATGGATCAATTACAATTTAAGAGAGATATATTTTATTATAATAAAACTCTACCAAAGGAAGGTGTAATTTCCAAGACCCACCAATGTCCACGATGCATGGTTTCAACATATCCTCCAATGTCTAGATAGTCCGTTATGTATTCTCATATGTCTAACGGTGAAAAGTATTAATGAGGAATAACTGAGTTCCAAAATCATTCCACAATCCCATCTTGACTCATGAGGTAAACTTTATGTCCTCATCCAAGACAATAAAAATCATAACTCCATAAAACTGCACCACCAATTATAAATACCACTTAGACAAATAATCCACTACACCCAAATCCTTGATAACTAGAAAGTGGGATGATTTCGTTAACCAATCCATGACCACTCAGATACAATCTTGAACTCCCTAATCTATGGGTTACTATGTGACTAAAACTTTTATATTTCCTCGTATTTCTACTTTGATATATCCATGGGCTGCAACAAACCACCAGGAACACGATGCTCGAACTTTACTTAGTAGAAAAATAAGTATCGATCCAGAAACTCCACCACTGCCGATATCATCCTGGGCCACTAAAATTATTTTCTCAATCCACCGTATATTTTTCAAAATCTTCGATGTACTGCCAAATGTGAGTCCTGAAACTCACAAAGGAATTTATCTCACATTACTAATGGAAAAAAAATTCATATGAAACAATACACAGTTCAAACCATCCTATGAACATCCCTATAGAGAATCACCATGTTCAACATGATCTCCCATGAACACTTACTCTATGTCACACAACTAAGACTCTCCCACCTATAGCATCAGAGAAGACTACACTATCATCTGAAACAAACAACCACTACCTCCATCTACTCTTACATCTAAGTGCAGGGCTTCCAACCCCTCCATAGATCTACAAGAATCCTTAGAATCCTGATAAAAACCCTTCCATGACATCTAGATCAAATTTTACGCCAAAAATTTACCATTTAGGTAATGTAATGAAACATGTAACTGACCACTCCCCAAAAAATCGTGTTTTTTAATACTCAAAGCTATCAATGGGGATACAAATAAAGAGAAACTTGATAAAATACACTGATAATATCATGTCAAACCATGTGAATTTAAATCCTTTACCATGTTCTCGGGTACTTCCAAAGAAAAAAAATTTGTAAAACATTGATTCGTATACTTTTAAACCATGATGAGACACCACATTCTTGAAGAAATATACCTCTAATGTCCATGAATTACACATAGACAACATTCCTTGGAGATGGTGTCATTAAAGAACATGAAAGACAATTATGAGATGCTTGTAATTCTACTCATATTATATTATGTAGAATAAGATATCATTGATTAATAAGATGATGAACCAATCTAGGAACTTAGGTAATATAGAGTTCACAATACCCATGAACATAGATTGTGCATTCATAACACCGAATGGCATGACTACAAATTCGAAGTGCCCATACCTACATCTAAAAATAGTCTTCAGAATATATCACTCCTTCAAAATCAACAATTGATATCGAAAACAATGATTTAACTTAGAAAATAATTATTCCCCACTTATCTTTTCAAAAAGATAATTTATCCTCAGAATAGGGTAACAGTTTTTTACCATCAATTAATTTAACCTTCAGTGGTCTATGTACAACCTCAGACTAACCTCTTAATTATTTTCAAAAAATAGTATAGAACCCCTTGGAAATAAATGAGTCCAAATAAAACCACTCTACATTAGATCATATAGATTAACCCTAAACTCCCAAAACATGGATGATTTCATCCAATAAAGATATATCGAAATAAGAGAAGCAATGGGATGTAAGCCTAACCCAAACTCAAATTCATATCGATGGGGTATCATCACAACCTCTTCGAGAAAAGCATCTAGGAACTCCCAAACAACACTAGGTACTACTAATATCTCATTATCAATTAATTTCACAAAAAAATATTGTCAAAAAGAAAATAAGGCGATCCACATGCCAACTTCACACATGATAACATCGCTCTCCGTCAAAAACCACTTGTTGTCCATCCACATCCGAAAAAATGACTATCCTCAGGAATAATTAGACTACATCATGTATGGAATACAAATAGTCAATTCCAAGGATGAAATATTATGGCGATATATGTATAATGAAAATATTACCATTGGAATAATGTGGCCCCATAATCATTCTACACCCATGGAACACATCGATCAAGGTGGTCTGACCACTGACTAGTGTATTCAACACCATGGGTATGGGAAGCCTCTCTCTATATAGTCTTGTATAATGGGATTGATCAAGTGAAAAAATGAGTGAGAAGCTCTGGAATCAAATGTGGAACAAAAAGGGTACTAAACAAATGGACCATAAGACTGATTATCTCTGGCCCCTATGGAACTAATACACCCATTACATGAAAATCACAAGACCCATATCCTCTACCTCTATTTAGATGACCACCCCCATGGAAAAACTTTGGTCATGGTCCTTGAACACGAGGAATATCTAGAATTCATCCTCTTCCTAATCCATATCCCCTTGGTGAAGAAAAACCTATTGTCCCTGTTGCTGAAACGAAATCACTAGAAAATACTGCTGAGGTTGGCACTGATCCAATGAACCTCCACCAAAATGAGCTCAAGGAACCATCGGGCATTGGTTAGGGTGATGGCCATGAACCTCGAATCCAAAACACACTGGCACAAAACTCCCTATAAAATAATTGAAAACACTGGCCTTTGATGGCTGGAAAGGAAGATACTAAGTTCAACTCATTGCCAGTTGAAACATCAAAGTACCTTACTCCAAAGACCTTCCCCTGAAAACCCTTCCCATCGATGAACCGTGTTTGTTACCCTCTCATGACAAATCTCCTCATGTGTTAATTTTATCGATCACCTCTTATTATAAATATCCCAATACATTGGAAATTTAGAAGGTGTTACTACATACTGGATAGATGATAGATTGCCTTATCCATACATATCTCACAATACTCCTCAATTGGAAAAAGATATTCTAAAAAATCCAATAATCCCTTAAACATAATGCCCAACTCATGCACTGACATTCTCCCCTACAGAAAAGAATGAAACTCCCACCGCGTTACTTCCTTCATGGTCGATTAAAGGAACTCTTTGAGGAGCACCATATTTAAGTTGACCCAAAAAAATCTTACCTCCATCCACACTCCCAGATATAGTGTGCACCACTGACACTCATCTCCCCACATTTTACTATTTTCCAAACACTCCCGGTACTCTATTGATTAATACCCAAAGATTACCACTAGAAAGATTGTAACATCCTCTTCCATTTATCATCCTCCTCGATCAGATCAATCCTATGAAGATCAATTGGATCATCCTGCAGAACCTCAACTACCTGATTAACACACAAGCAACAAACAAGATCCACAGATGAAAGGAAAAAATTATTTCATATTCCCAAATAGTATGTAATTTCATTAAGATTCATTTTAACTCAATTAATTAATTTTTTATTCATTTAAAATTTTCTAAAACAAACCATTTCAAATAAATACACAAGTCATTATGATGCATATACCATATATAGGTCTCTCCCCTAAAATTTGGTCCATCTTTCTGGGTCACTAAATAAGCTCAGAGTCTGTCCATTGGATCATGGGGAGGATAAAATCATTTTTCCTAGTTGGTATCCCTAGAATACATCATGCACCATGGTCAACTTGTACCATTGTGATACCACCCCATGAAATCATCATTGTGCCTAACTCCAAATTACATCATATCTCTCAACCATCACCTCTGTTAATAATCTTTCATGACCCCCTCCATCAAAAGATACTATAATGAATGGAGAAAGATAATGACCCCAAGTCATGCTTCCTATAGGCCCCATGTTTGAGACTAGTACTATGGGTATGAGAATCTCATATATGGGTGTAATTATAGTCTATAATATAAATAGGATCATGAGAGAAGATAGAGAATCCACAAGAAACTCCAAGAAAAAATATAAAATGAAATACAAAATTTATCACACATTCACGTATAAATTGAACTGATATAGATACAATAATGTCTCCAAAGTAAATACCCAAAAGTAATGATAGAGTAGTAACACAAAAACTATTAAGGACCCGAGATAGTAATGTACAGAAAAGTTGATATAGTCCTCTTGGAATCCTGAAAGAGTTTTATATATATAGGGTGAGCATACAAGTATCCTTGGTAGGAAAACCTAAGTCTCTTGTGCACATGTTAAAGAATAATACTAATTCCAATATGAAAAAATAGCAGAAAAAAATCACACCTATCATGGTATACTATCCCTTCCAACTTTCCAACTGACACTCACCAAATAATTAAAACCATGTAATATAGTATAACAATAATAACATATGTAATGGTACCCCGCACCACTTTCCTACTGGTATTTAACTCTCACACCCAACATCGTACATCCTGGCACTCCCCTCTCTTCTATATAACACATTTCCCCAAATTCATGGCCCTAACATAACTAACCTTCATAACCCTAAGAACGCCACCCCATATAAAGAAACAACAATGCATCTCACTTGAATGCAGCTGGGCCACCCCCCACAAGCATGGTCATATCTTTCCTAAAAACACTTGGGTAGAAACACCTCACCCATAGACTCATTGGATATCTCCACCACCATCTAATTCACCAAAAAAACCTTCAAACATCACATTCTATGAAATACCTACCTCTATAGGTAGATGGAGTGATAAATAGTATGTTCCAAAACTTCATGTACTCCCCACTATATGTATGAAGCTAAAGGTTATTGAGAGACTCATTATTTGTCATGATGTGTTTTAGAGTGTGACATAAAAGGGTAATCTTTTTTTGTGAGATGATGAAAGAATCATAGGATCAAAATATGTCTTATGTCGGTCCTAGGAGTAGGACCTTGGAGTTCATATATAGGTACCATGTGTTTTCGAAGGTTTCACCTCTACATGGGTAGTAGAGGTTTGGTAGAGGGAGTAAGCTTTATCCTAGTTTTTTTTGGCCCCTTTGAGGTGTTGGGGATATTTGGAGAGGTGGAATATGAGTTGTTGTTTCCACCATGGTTGGAGAGGATCCACGACATCTTTCACATCTCTAATCTCCACTGGTATATTCACGATTCCTTGTGTGGCATTGACTGGGGGGAGTTAAACATCGATGATGATGCAACATTTCTCGAATGAAAAGTAGAGATCCAGAATTTCCATGATAAGTAGCTTCATAGATGGACTATTTCTTTAGTTCGAGTGTTGTAGGGGCTTGTGGCATGATGTGTGGTGTTATGTATTAAGAGGTGGTAGAAATTTTGATGTTGTTGTGAGTTGGTCGTTTGTTTGTGTACCCATAGGTTGGGATTGAGTGTTTGATACTACATATAATTACATGTATATTCTTTTAATTTCTCAAAACACCCATCTATATCAAGTATTATGTCCCAAAAACTGTATAGTTACGGAGGGGTGTTTCTCTTGAGATCCAGTGAGAAGTATAGATGGATGGGTACTAACTCTTTCCTGATCTCCCTTCCAGTAAAGGTAAGTATTTCATAGGATGTTCTGACTGGAGGAATGTTAGAGAATTAGATGGTGGTTGTGATTACCCAGGTGAATGTGGTCATGGTGTGACGACCCAAGTGTTTTCAGGTGAGACATGACCATGCTTGTGGGGTGGTCGCCCATGTTCTTTTGGTAAAGATGTGTTGTTGTCATTATTGTGGGTTAGTGAGACTATGTTTTTGCGGTAGAGGTGTGTTGTGACTGTGCTTGTGGGGTAGTGTGGTATATGAAAGATATGGGAGCTCCAGGATGTATGATATTGTGTGTGTTATAACGGTGCATGTGGGATTGTTTTTGGATTTATTTTTATATTGTTTCATGGAGTTTCTGATAGATTATCCATCTTATCTCATGATCCAATTTATATTATATAGGGTAATACCTCCCATATATGTGATATTTTCATACCCTCAGTTCTAGTCACCAACTTGAGCCCTACATGAGGTAGAACACGGGGGGTCATTATCTCTCCCCCATTATTGCAGAATCTTCGGATGGAGAGGGTCGTGATAGTGGTATATTAATTCAATGATGATTATGAAAACTATTTATAAAAAATTTATATATTGTGGGACTTGATACTAAATATTGATAGGCTATTGGATTTAATGGATTGGGAAAACTCATTATTTCGAATAAACCTATTATAAAGGGAAAATATATTTTTCCTATTTTGGTTGTATCACTATATATAATATATCAGGAAATAGGTTTACCTATTATATAAAAAAATTTATTATCACAAGTAAGAGATAATTGAAATCTCAAATAAAAAATTTATTTAATGGGTAGAATGTAAGTCCCTAGTATTTATTAATATATTTTTTCACTTAATTAATACAATATTTTATAGCTCGCTCCACATGCCACACCAAATGAAAATGAGATACCATATATTATATGAATATTATTAAGATAATATAATAATAAAAAAACTTGTAGTGAATAAAAATATTTTTATCAATTATAAATTCAAATGAAATTTCATAGAGAAAATAAATCATTTTATAAGAATATTATTCAATAAATGCATTCTTTATATATATTAAACATTAAATTACAAGAAAAAATTATAAATTATAGAATTTAACTATTTTAAATTTGCTACATTTTTTAATAAATCATAAATAAATTAGATTAAGTAAAAAAATAATATCTCAAATAAATACTTTTTGTGAATAGTGTAAAATACTATGTTTATTTGAAATTATAATTTTTATTACATTTTCATTATATAAGAAAGGCCTAGAATTTTTAAAATTTTATTAATTAATTAATTATTTATTTAAGGAGTAAAAAAATTATTTTAAATGATATTTTTATCGTCAAGAACCAATATTTAATTTTAGAAACATAAGTAGCATTCTATTAAATTTTAAAATATAATTTGGTTATTTAATTTCTTAATTATTTTTTATCGTAAAATTTTATTTATTCATGTGTTTGAAGTAAAAAAATAATTTATTTTATAATAAAAATATATATAACCTAGAAGTTAATATCTTATATCTCTTTTACCTACACATTACTTTTACACTTAAGACATACTTTTTAAAAAAATTATTTTTAGATTTTATGTGCATTTATTCAAAAAATAACATATCTAAAATTTATAAATTTTATTTTATAATATTATTTTAAATTTGAAAATGTAATTTTCAAATAATTTTATCGTGTTATTTTTAATTTTTGATATATCTTAACTAATCATTCTCAATATTTTATGACCGCGATAAATGTACGTTAATGTATTAGTTGAATAAAGTAAAAAAAGCCTCAAATACATCTATATTTTCTAATAAATAAGTGGTGGTGAGGGTAATAGGACCACTAACTATCTATGATTCATATTTTCTACTTCTTTACCATTTTCCCCTTAAATAATAATATTCCATTAATAAAAAGTAGTGGGTACTCCCAAAATTTCCATTCTCTTCATGAAACCCTTATTCCTCAAAATTTATAACTAATTATTTTTTTTAAAAATTATTCCTAGAAGACTATAAATTTCATAATCCTCTAGTGTCAATTATATATCTTAAAACCTCTATTTCTAAGGATATTTCCAAGATAAAAATTATGTTCTCAACATGACTGTTTCTTACTCCTGGTTATTTTCTTCTTATAATTCATCAAAAAACATATTATAGCTACTCTAATATAATAAAAATGATATTATTAATGTGAGGTAATTTTGTTACATTAATGTAGAAATCATTATTAAATGTGTTCCACCCATTAATAAAAACATTATAGTATCAATTTGTGTGTGTTTATACTACCATATCTATGAGAATACATGGTTTGTTTTTCATCACCACCTCCCATGACGGGTAACAAAGAAGGATTTGATGACATAACCTATTTATTTATTGATAATTAATGTTATAAAAATATAATTTATCACATTCCCTTATTCCAGAAAAATTATTGAGAAATGGAATCATTAATTGTGTATAGGTACAGACTGCCACCTCAATGGATGGAGAATTTTATTTTTCATCACAACCCATCATGGATGTCTCCATGCAGTAATTTAATTTATGTTTATTTATATTGTAGAGCCCCTATGAAGGGGTGAATTAGTGGTAGTAATTTTAATTTTTTTCATATATGAAATTAAACCATGAAACTCATTTGATTTCTCTATCATTTTTTACTTCATAAAATTCGACCATGATTTTCATGATATATTGGGAAAATAAATCATAGGACATGATATTTACAAGGTTTTCCTCTTGACATGATGAATACATACTTTCCATGGATACTCTTATCATTCCATGGAAATAAACTCTAATATCATGTGGATATAATTGTACACAACTCTCATCTTAATAATTTTAACTCCCAATAGGATTTTATATTGACTACAATGAGTAAAAATATATCCTTGTGAAACTGAACCAAAACAAGATAAAATAATTTCATATAAGCTCACTGATTTTTTTCTGAAAGTTCTTTCTCTGATGTTTCCATTCTATATCTCCATCTAATATTCCTTCTTCATTAATTTAGTATACATCATATAGTAAAACTCATGAAGCTAATCACTTAATTAATACTCTATCAGATGAACATAAAAAACTACACCTTACAAACATTTTGGAATCTTTGTCTGATTAAAATTCTCTATGGTATCTATGAATGATTCCTCTAATAAGTGTCTCTGAACAGAATCTCTACCACATTCTATAGTTCAATAAACCTTTGTATGCTTTAATTGAACATAAAATATGTTTACTCAGGGTGGGGAAATAGTTCTCCTTATAATTATTTAGAATATCACATTGTCATGCATGAACATTTTATCTATTACACTTATTTATATAGGATTTTACTTGAGGAAAAACAAAGGAACTAAATTATATTTTCTTTCTCAACCAAAAATAAAATTTTTAAACACCCTCTCAACTTTACTATGCTAGACCCCCCTAAAATATTCTAATACATTACTAAATATTAAAATAAACACATAAAACGCATCATCTATTAGAACATTCATAAACCCTACTTTAGGGAATATCTTCAAACCACATTAAAAATGGAATGATAATAAACAATGAAAAATAGTTTAGCATTTGAAATTTTAAAATGGGAATTAAAATGTTTTATATAAATATCCTATGAACATTGTTTGGAACAAGTTTTTATGGTGTCTCTTCAAATTGATTCTATATCTGGTGCCTTTAAACGTCTTCTTATAAAAAATTCAATGTTACCTTGGACCAATTGATTCAGTCTAATGAACTATTCACATCTTTGATGGCTGCTCTTCATAGTCCCCCTATGTATGATTTATTAAAAAATTTGATCAATATATTATATCTAATGTGTTAGTATGTTTCTATGTGGTTAAACTTACCTTGTCATTAACATCATACATTTTCCACACACAAAAAATCATTTTTTAATCATTATGTAATCGCCAATTTGATCACATCATATATTTTTATCCTATGCTCATATGTTATATGAAACATCAACAAGAAAAATACACTTTCTCATAATACCACAAAGAATTGTAATAATAATACAATATATTACTTCTCATGATTCCATCTTAATATTTTTGATCATTGTTTATATGATGAATCATTCTGTATTATGTAACATGTCAACCATACTCATCATTATGTTCTATCTAGTAGAACTACATCCAAAAAACACAGTACGATTTATCATCATCTGATGGACTTGATTTGATTTCCTTCATTTAGAATTTCACTTCTTAACATAAAATCATAAAGTTGTATACACCTTGAAACATGGCGCATGCCTGTCGCAAGGCGTGGAAAAAATAAATTAAATTTTTCCTAGTGAAGCACAGTGGCTGACCAGGGTCGTCTCTCTTGAGGAGCCTTTCAATTTGGTTCAATTACTTTATCTAATTCACCTAATCTATCTCCTTTTGATATTTTGTTATTTAAATGAAATAGATAACAATATTTTTTGTGTTTTTGAAATGAAAAATATAAACTATAATTCAATTATAAACATAATGAGTTAATGAAGAAAGTACTTGGTTTTGAGGTTCAGTCTTAGATTCAATCATTATTCTCTTTTATATGTTGATTTTAGTTTCACAATCCAAACATTAAATCTCATGTTTGAATCACTACTCTTTTCCAGAATAGAAATAGTTTGAGTTTCATGTCATTGGGGGATGTCACCCAATGAGGGTCATTCGCCTCACCAATGCATGATACTCAAATCTACCACAAACAATAAAACAAACCTTAAAGAAAATTCATGAATATCTTGACCTCCCCCCATTCCAAGTCTCGAGTTAGCCTCTCATTTCCGATAGTATGATATTTCTTTGTGGCTTGGGTATAAGAAGATATAAATATTGAGAGAGGGAGAGAGAGAGAAAGAAAGAAAAGATGAAAAGTGGATGGAGAAACACAGATGCATGGATTAATAAAACTAAAAATAAAATAAATTACAACTAAAAATGAAATGAAAAAAAAAACTAAAATTAAAATAAAAATAAAATAAGAAATGAGGGGGGACGAGAAGAGCAGCAGCGTCCCATGCCCCAGTGGGATCCCTCCTTGGCTTTGAGTGTCAAGCTGATGATTTTGGAAGGAGGAGAGGGCCTCCTTTTATAGGAAGATTTTTGTCCCCAAAAATATTGTGCGTTTTTGGACCCATAAATGGTCTATTCACATGTGGACCCCTTCTTAAATATTTTTCAAAAAAAATTTGGCCGTTAAAACTCCAAATTTCATCATATTTAGACCACGTATGAATGAGTTATGAATTTTTCATTGAAGTCTTCTGTTTTTGGAAGAAGCTTCCAGGAAGGTTCCTCCAAAAATATGTTGTTTAATGGACGCCTTAATGACTTAAAAACTTCCCCAAATATCTTTTATCGTCATCCATATATGTCCTCATTCTATCCCAAGTGGAAACACCTCATTTGGATGTGTATAGGCCACGTTTTTGATCTGTTACATTGGTGGTGTCCATGTTGTCCGCTCAGAAAAATTTCCAACTTCAATGAATTTGTAGACCCTCTAGATGAACGAATAAGCTCCTAGTCTATAGGATAAAAATGATGGAAATAAAATAAGGATTATAAAAAATTTGAATCAAAAAATTTGGAATTATATTTTTCAGTAAATGACCAAAATACCTTTGACGTAAAAATCTGTCAAAAATCCAGAATTAGTTATTTTTCACAATTTTTCTCATTTTCATTCTAAAACCCAAATTACCCATTATTTTTATAAAAAAATTAAATACATGTGTTTTATCATTTAAAAACACTAAAAAATAATCATTATTTGATCAAAAATATGCACATAAATTTGCTCTATCAAATACCCCCACACTTAAACTGTGATTGTCCTCAAGCATTAAATCTCAACATTGAAATCAGAGAACACCGATGTTACCAATATTCAAATTTCAATTCAATAAAATCAAACAATTTTCAATATAAAATCAAAATTTCAAAAATCTGCATAAAATATCAATTTAAGTTCCCATTTTTCAAAGAAACCAATAATTCACATATTCCACTTTTCCCATTTGAAAATTGATGGAACTTATCTTTTCATTCATTCAAGCTCCTTGATTCATCATTATTAAACATGTCATGTCATGATTTTCCTCATTTTTGATTTTTTTCTCTCATCACTCATGATAAAATTCAATTAGAGTTATGATCATATCATGAGAAGATGCTCTTTATCCATAGGTTTGTAAATGAACTACTTTATCCACTTTATAAAGACAAAAGACACATAAAATCATGAGGACTTTCAATAAAGGTTCAAATGAATCTGAGGCTTAAGATTGGTAGGATTTGATGCTTTAAAAATTAAGTCTCAATGAGGAGGCTAATATCTGAAGTACAATGCATGATATTAAAAGTAAAACTGTAATGAAATTATCTCCTTAAAAAATAGCAACACCCACTTCCCAAAACTCAAAGAAAAGGTTATGATCAAGTAAGCATAATGGATTATTTGTGCACCCTTTTGATTTTTTTATTTTGTCCTTTTTTTCATTTTTCGAAAGTTATTATTAGATCAAACCTCAAATCCATCACCTAACCACATACGAGCATAAGATCGTCAGTCTGGAAAATGGTAATTTTTGGTTCTCTAAAATCAAAACCCATTTCTCATTATTTTTTTTCTTTTTTTCATTTTTTTTGATTCAAGAGGGGCAAACAATAGAATATAATTAATGATTTCACAACCTTTTACAATTACCACAATAACACCCCCAGACTTCTTCCTCACAATGTGTATCATCCCATCCAACATGATTCCCTTTACCCCCACACTTCAACATTAAAATATCATGCAAATACCAATAGTAGAATAAGAATGAATAAAAATGGCTTGAAACGTGGCTCATCCCTATAAAGGTCATTCATAGTCTATATGGGCTAAAAGAAGGATTGATGTAATGGTGGTATTTTAAGGATAAGTGGCTTTTCAACGGATGCCTCAATCATTTTAAATGTGTTTTTGCACAGTCATAGCTTTGACAAGTTTCGATACAAGTTCTGGTCAGTTACATGTCCCAAGATCACTCATGAAATATGCTCAAGAATAAATAGGAAGTACATGGTCTAGAAATCCTCTCGGGAATGAGAAATATAATATTGGACAATCACTCATGGCATGAATAATACTAATAAATCAATTCACATAAATTTCAGAAATTCAAAGCATGAAAGATGGTTGAGAAATTTCATTTACATGAATTAACTAATTCCTTCAAATCATGAGTCATCATTTCAATATCTATGATTCATATTTAAAAATTCAATTCTGTATTTCAATCAATTAATTATATAATCATTGAAATCTAAAACATGGAATCACTAGGTTCTTAAGAAACTCATGTCTCCTATATAAGTCGAGTAAAACATGAATTCAAGTGTGGGCATGCAATTTTATCGTTAAATCTCAAAACATGTTGAGGACTAAAATGTGGAGAGTTTAAAAATATAGACAACGAAAATTAACTCCCTTTTTAAAATAAAGCTTTGGTCCTCATCCTTCGATGTTTGGGGCTTCCTTTTACCATCATGATCCTATAAAAGAACATAACTCAATTAAGCATAAGGATTATGTCATTTAATATCAAAAAAAATAAAGGTAGTGTGATGCATGCTACAATACATCTAAGAAAATAAATTGAAATCTATGTTCCTAGAAAGCATGTAAAGATAAATCTTGGTATGATCCCCTAAGTGGGCCTTGAATTTTTACTTCCTCCCGAGGGAAGTACCAGCTATTATCCAATGTCTAATAGAGGATGCAGCTTCTTTGATTTGAACCACCACTTGTGGTTTTTCCCAGCTTGTGATTCATCCTTCTGGGTGTGTAATGATCCATGTATAGAGTACACCATATACTCCCCCTTCACAATGATGTATAGCTTTCATGGTGGGGGTAGGATGAAGTATGGACCATCATCCTTATTATTGGTTGCTACTTGTGCAACCTCTTCTTCTCTATCCAGTGGTTCCTTAAGGTACGATGCATCCAAAGAATAGTCAATGGGAAAGTCAGAGTGAAATTATATTTTAATAAAATTAAAACAAGAAGTATTGAGATCAAATTCTTCCCCATCAAAGTAAGAAGATTTTATCATGGTTTCCGTAGGAAAATCCACCGGCATCTCCTCATGAGCTTCCTTCAACAAATATTCAACTTATCCAGGGATCTCCATATGTTCCTCAACAGGTGCACATCCAGGTTCTTCATCATCCTCCAAGGAATAGTTGAGATTGTCTGATTTTGTATAATCAAAACCCCAATGAGTGATGCATAATTCAGATTCAATTAAACCAGAAGAGATAGAGTCAATGAATGGTTCAACTCCCTTAGTCGGTTCAGCTTCAATATCTGCATTATTGGAAAGTGCCTCTTGGAGTAGACTCTTAAAAGATGGAGGCAGGTTGTCGGGCTCCTCCATCATGACTACAAATTCCACTGCTTGGGTGGTGTCTTCCTTCGGTAGTGCTGGATTTTTTTTTCCTTGTATTGTATGGAGAGATCAGGTTGTTCCTCACATTTAATCAAAAAATCATCCAATCCTTCTTGATCTCCCACTTGTAGCTCAGCAGGTAAGTCTTCCCCCTTTTCCACCTCAGGTTCTTGATCCTGCTCAGGGTTGGGATGCTTCATTAATGCATGAACATAGTCAAATGTTCTTTCTTCTTTTCTCATCAATTGTTCAATGCTTTCTCTGTGTTCTTTTACCTGATTACTTCTAAAATCTTCTTGTTGTTGTTTTTGCACCTGTGACTAATTTTCAGTACATGAAAAATAATAATCATTAAAATTCATCATGGAAATAATTTTTTTGTTTTTTTATTTAAAAAAAATAAAAATATATCTAAGATGTGGAAATAGAAAAGTTAAATGAATAATTGATTGGCTCCCCAGTAATGGCGGCAGTTTTGGCACACGCCTGTCATGGGGCGTGGACAAAAACAATTAAATTTTTCCTAGTGCAGCACAGTGGCTCACCAGGGTCGTCTCTCTTGAAGAGCCTTTCAATTTGGTTCACTTAATTTATCTAATTCACCTAATCTATCTGTTTTTTATATTTTGTTATTTAAATGAAAGCAATAACAATATTTTTTGTGTTTTTTATATGAAAAATATAAACTATCATGCAATTATAAACAGAATGAGTTAATGAAGAAAGTACTTGGTTTTGAGGTTCAGTCTTGGATTCAATCATTGTTCTCTTTTATATGTTGATTTTAGTTTCATAATCCATAATTAAATCTCATTTTTGAATCACTACTCTTTTCCAGAATAGAAATAGTTTGATTTTCATGTCATTGGGGGATGTTACCCAATCGGGGTCATTCGCCTCACCAATGCATGATACTCAAATCTACCACAAACAATAAAACAAACCTTAAAGAAAATTCATGAATATCTTGACCTCCCCCCAATCCAAGTCTCGAGTTAGCCTATCATTTATGAGAGTGTGATATTTCTTTGTGGATTGGGTGTAAGAAGATAGAAATATTGAGAGAGGGAGAGAGAGAGAAAGAAAGAAAAGATGAAAAGTGGATGGAGAAACACAGATGCATGGATTAATAAAACTAAAAATAAAATAAAATACAACTAAAAATGAAATGAAACAAAAACTAAAATGAAAATAAAAATAAAAAAATAAATGAGGGGGGAAGAGAAGAGCAGCAGCGGCCCATGCCCCGGTGGGATCCCTCCTTGGCTTTGGGTGTCAAGCTGATGATTTTGGAAGGAGGAGAGGGCCTCCTTTTATAGGCAGATTTCTATCCCCCAAAATATTGCACGTTGTTGGACCCATAAATGGTCGATTCAGGCTTGGAACCCTTTTAAAATATTGTTTATAATGTTTTTTTCATTCACACTCCATATTTCAGCATATTTGGACCGCGTATGAAGGAGTTATGAATTTTTCATTGAAGTCTTCTATTTTTGGATGAAGCTTCCAGGAAGGTTTCTCTAAATATATGTAGTTTAATGGACGCCTTAATGAATTCAAAAATTCCCCAAATTTCTTGTATCATCGTCCATATATTTCCTCATTATATAACATGTGGAAACACCTCAATTGGATGTGTTTAGGCTACGTTTTTTTTCCTTTACATTGGTGGTTTCCATGCTATCATCTTGGAAAAATGTCCAACTGCAATGAATTTTTAGACCCTCTAGATGGCCGAATCAGCTCCTTGTCCAGAAGACAAAAATGAAGGAAATAAGATAATAATTCTAACAAATTTTGAATAAAAAAATTTGGAATAATATTTTTCAGTAAATGACCAAAATACCTTTGACATAAAAATTTGTCAAAAATCTGGAATTAGTCATTTTTCACAATTTTGCTCATTTTCATTCTAAAACTCAAATTACCCATTATTTTTATAAAACAATGAAATAAATTATTTTTATCATTTACAAATATTAAAAAATACTCATTATTTGATCAAAAATATGCATGTAAATTTGCTCTATCATAACATAATCTTCACTTTCTCAGAAACGGAAAACAATTTGATTTTCTAGTAACATTAACTTCAATAGTTTGGTAAACTAGATTCATTGTTCATCAATAAATTTTTTCAGATTACTATTATATTTTCATAATATAAAGGCCCAGAATTTAAATTTTTATAATTATTACGATTTCATACAAACTCGTGATCATAAAATTATTTTCTTCCTCTACCTGATATCATCATACCTTGTCTATTTGTTATTATTTTACATTCTCATAGTTTATAGAAATTCATATTGGATTAAGAGATTATTTATTATGTGGAGAACATTTAGTATCGTCAAACAATCATATGAATTTTTAAAATTTTCATTACATGGTTAAGGAAACATTCTTATTCTCCTTCACCACATAACATTGAACCATTTATAATAACTCTGATAACTCTTTCCTACTTGAGATAAAAAAAATTCAAATGAATATATGTTGAATAAAAAATAAAAAACACATTACAAAAACATCTCAAAAATCATCATTAATAATGGTAAATTATAATTATCAAATGTTTCCATTCTGAATTTTTTTATTAAAATTATATAAAAACATTACCCATCTAATTACATCATTATAACACCATAGGGTCCAAAAACATCCACCATGGGATGAAAATACCCCCATAATTACAAACACTATGTAGAAGGAAGAAATTACTCTTACAAGTCTAGAAAGCTGAATGGATACAAATTATGTTGCAGTTTTCAAATGAAACATGAAGGAATTTAAGTTTTCAAAGCATTTCAAGTGGCCCACATACCATCATCGGGAAAGGAATACAAACGAGCTAGATTATGAATGACCAGTTTATTGAACGATCCGAAAACTTATGTACCATGAGGCGATGGCTAGTGATTAAGGAAGACTGTGAACTGATTCATCAATGGATTCATATGCAAGGGGAAATCTAAGTACTGTGACTCGAGCACATCAGTTCGCGAACGAAGCGAACTAGTAGGGTTATATAAACCATTATCATGAACCAAAGCCTTAGTAAACCCCTGTTGACTGATTCTTTTGTGGGTTAGGATATCTACATGGGCCTCCAAAAATGGTGTCAAGTTCCGAATAGAAACAAGTGACCCGAAGATCTATAAAAGGTATAAAATTATAAGGATGAGGGATAGATGATGAAATCATGAAGGAGACTCATAGGTTGGAAGAAGAAGTTCAGCGAGGATTCTGGCATCCATCTTGAATCATCGGCGAAGCCTGAATCATGAAACTCATTCTCCGTAGGTACAGTCGGTTGCAAATCATAACATGTGGGAATTGAATAATAATAATATAACCACAAACCATATATTTCTTGTTGATGAACTACCCGCAAATGTTGATCCCTTGGACCCTCCTTTAAAATGTGGCTCGGTGTAGTGTATCACAATGTGGACTAAACTCGGCACCGCATACTGCATCATTATGTGGAATGATCCCAAATTAGTGTGGCGATCCATGTACGACTATGGTACATGGTTGTCTATATCCTTGCTTGCGTAACACATCTATATGTAGACGGACCCTCTTCCCACATACTACTATGATATGCGAAGCCTCCCCCATCTAGATAAAAAAGTTATTACGCTGAATGGCGTATTTTGGGGGTATTGTTTCCTTCGGTTCCATCCTCATCCCTCCAATACCATCTTGTCCACCATGATCCCTCCAATAACCAATCCTCTGGTATCAGGAAAAAGGCTACTCCAAATCCACAGAACCCATACGATCAAACCATCAGGGGCATCAGGGCACCCCATTGAGTCTACATACCCATGGTAAGCAGATTCACAAATGCTCTCCCCAAAACGGTTTGGTCAATGAGAATGCCTATGATGCTAAATTCCCATGGTAACTTGGATTCCAACCATGGGACGCCTACATGAACCTCCTTGTTCTAGGGATTAAGGGGGTCACTTTCTTTTCCATTAAATGAGTAATAGGGATAAGTCGAAGGGGTTTTGTTTGCTCCCCCCTTTGAAGTGGTTGGAACTCATCCCCTTCCTAGAACGTGCTTTGGGGCCCTCCCACTGAGGTAAGTCCCCAATCTTCTGAGGCCAGTCCACATGAGCCTTAATGTCATCTCACATTAAATTTTATGTTGCTTTAAGCCCTCACCCATGGTCACCTTGGCCTCTTTCACCATGGGCTCACCCACACCCACCAACAGGGGAGGAAGCATGTGAATTTTTGAACATTCAAATGTTCTTATTTCTCACACCGAGCATGGATCACATGGGATTAGAGGTTTGTGATGATTACAATATTCACACAATTTGAACAACCAGAAATCTGATTCCTGGTCAAATCAGGATAGGTAGGACACCTACCAGAAGGCCCAAGTTCAAAATGGTACCCATCCCAAAGAATCCACCCAATCATGCCTCCTCTAATGGGAAGCTCTCATGTATAAGCCCAAAAAAATCTGAACTATGAGAAATCTGATTCCTAACCAAATCAGGATATATAGGACACCTACCAGAAGGCCTGAGCTCAAAAGGGTGCCCATCCAAAAGGGTACACCCAATAATATCTCCTCAAATATCCATCTCATATGCATAACCCCACAAATATGAACTACGAGAACTCTGATTACTGACCAAATCAGGATACATAGGATGCCTACCAGAAGAAAAGATCCCAAAAAGGGTGCCCATCTAAAAGGGTACACCCGATCATGTCCCTCAACTGGGCAGCTCCCATGCGTAATCCCAACACAACCTGAAAAATGTGGGTTCAGATTTTTCTCCTGAGGATATATAGAAAGCCCTTATTATGGGCCCGATCCTAACATCAAGTCACCTTCTTTCCCCCTGGATGATGATAAACTCAAAAACACCTTATTATATGGCTCAAGTCAGCATCACCTCTATAGCATCAAACATATGGATGCCTATGAAGATCTTGAAAACCAAGGGTAGCCCGTGGACATACTCTTCAGTAATGAACCACGGATTCACAAATGTATTAACATGAAATAAATCTATAATAGAGTCCTAGAAAAGGAAATAATCCTCCCCTAGATGGGTGTGGTGATCCTGACCACCCATCCTCTTCACCAATTGAGTTCTTAAGTGTCGTTGGCTAAATCATTAATCAATGGGCACCCGCCTTTGGGAAGCGGGTCTATGAATCATGGATACTAGGGCCATTTGGAATTATTTTCTCCATGAATAAACCTGTTAGAGACCATCTGAGGAAGTTATATCTGAGAAGGACTAATTGCACAAGTATTTGACCCCCACACAATTTTCTACTTGGGCCAACAGTTCCCACAGGGTTAGCACAAACATCATTAAAGGATACTGATACTGAATGGGTTGTTACAAAAGGAATGGTGAATTCAAAGAGAACCTGTCTCAATAGAAAAATGGATGAGCAATGATTCTCAGCATCCAATTTTTGCACCACACAGAAACAAACCACCTCAAAGGTGGAACAAAAAATGGTGAACCTGATGTGAATCCTTAACCAAGGTGGCAGATCTACCCCAATGATAAAATATAAAGGGACACTGCACATCAGACCATTTTGTTCACCCCGGTACATGCTAAACGTTCCACCTTGGAGGAATAACAAAAATGGTGAACCTGACATGAATCCTTAACCAAGGTGGTGGTTCTACCCCAATGATAAAAGACAAAAGGATACAGTACGTCGGACCATTTTTTTCACACCGGTACGTGAAAAATGCACCACCTTAGAGGAGTAACAAAATTGGTTAATGTAATGTTAATCCTTGAAAAAAGTGGTGGTTTTACCCCAATCAGGCCCCACCACCCCATTGCCAAATAAAAGGGGAAGGGACCAAGATGAATCACCAAATATGAATATGATTAAAGGAAAGCTACTTTGAAGATTCTTTGTGGTCTGGATGTCATATATATATATATATATATTACATGTTTCTGTTGATAAACCTTCCATCCAAATGATATCCCAACGACCCATGTAGACATGCACATCAGTGATCCCACAGACGGTCGAGGCCCCAACGAAGAGCAGGACACCCTCAATGACCTAGTGTCCTCAACTATGGTTATCTAACATGATGATCAGGGAGTACAATAAAAATGGTACTCTACCCATATTGGAGGTCATGATAAGAGACCCCGGTATGAGAAGACTCATTGGTCGCTTCCTCAGACACAACCATCACCCCAGCATAAGGCGGTCTCGATGGTCATCTCAAACCATTTCGGGTGCCTGTCCCCGAAATGTAAAAACGATTACCTCCCTTACTTTAGGTAGGAAGATAAATTCAATGCCAACACCTTCATCTAAACTACACAAGGGGTCCTACTCAAGGACCCCCTCCAGAGAGCATTGTTGTTGACACCGAACGACCATGCTTCCTCAAGCAGAAGAGGACCTTATTCCAAGGGATCCTTAAAAAGTCCATGAGACCCGAGCCCCTAGGGCTTTCCACCAATTGAAATGAATATATAATAAGCAACACGCTATCACCTTTGTTCATCAGGAAAATCTCTATCGTGCTGACACGACGGTATCCATTGGGAATACATACGATTCTACCCTCTCCACCCAATCCCACAATGTAAATAGGGTGGCACAATAAAATAACATGTATGACCCTTCTAATTATTTCCATTACCTCCATGCAGACAGAGCAGCAGACTACATGTAGATGTAGATATCTGCCAACACACAACAAGCCTGCCATCCAAATATTGCAGCAACCAACTTTACACAGGCACAAATACCTACTAAAGCATAATAAGCTCATAAACCAAATAGTATGGAACTCAGCTACACACAGGCACAAACAACTGCTAATGAATTTCAATCCTTCCATCTAAATAGGGAAGAAACATGCGATACACAGGAACAAATACTTGTTGATGCATATGAAGCCCGCAAAATAAATCGTGTGGAAACCAAATATTAGTAGAGTCAAATCCATGTGGATGCATACAAATTCCATGAGAAAAATACTGTAGAAAGTGAGCAGATAAAAATTCCTACTCATGAATATGAAGACCACCAGTCAAATATAGTGTCAATAGGAGAAGATAACTAGCGATGGACTCATTCCTCTATCTCAGCATAAGAGAACTTCCAATATCTTATGGAAACTCATGGAGTACCGTAGTTGGCACAAAAACCTGATCTGACATCAGAATGGGCCTTTATAACCTTTCCAACAAAAAATGTATCCCATCACATTCTGTAAATGATGGAAGATTAGACGTCAGTTCCAGACCATATCCTCCAAACATGACAAGATATCATTGCATCGGCGGTAATGGGGAGAAATTGGTCACATGACCCAGTTTTCTCAAAAAGAATGAATCACTCGAAAAATGAGTTAGTCACTTCAGAGTTTTATGAATCCCTGCTCCAGTCCAAGAGGTTTAATGAAAATATCCCACAAAATATAGATGACCATATTGGGAAAAAATACTTGTTCGAACTGGGGGACGTCAGTCCAATGTGGTGGCCACTCTAGTGTAGGCATATATCCCTGCTAAAACTCAATATTCCCATCGTCGTATCTCGATGACATCAAGGGACCCAAAAAGATTGGGACACATATTTGAAGTCCATTAATAATAGTAGATAGTCTCGGTTACCCACAAGAGAGTTCCCAAAAATGAAATGCACCAAAGGCAACTGGAAAATAATGAGCATGTACATGATCCTTCACTATTGTATGTTCCAGTTATTGATCCCCTCATGAATAAATTTATAAATTATCAATACACTATCAATACATTACCATATTATAGAAGTTAAAGTAGCAGTTGTGAAGGTCCACCACACAATACCTCTACCACCAGCTCTAAAGGACCTCTATAGATCATCTACGTGGGCTCACTCTGTGGGACAAGAATGATTGAACACGAGAGCCTATAAATTAATGTGCATCAGCATAGCCCTCCCATAAACACGAAGATCGCACATCAATAAGGTCATACCCTTACTGTTGTTCACCCTGATGGTCCTCCCTTGGGTATATGTTGCTGATATTATTCTCCTTGTAGTCACACATCATGTCATGATGGTAGTCTTCTCCATTATTATAGTCATTATGAAGGCCCTCCCCGCAATGACAGTTACAATGAATATCCTCCCCATAGTAATGCTAAAAATGAGAAGGTCCTTCCCTCATTACAGTAAATCCTAAAGGTCCTCCCCAAGATGTACACTGTAGAAATTTTCCCTGCAGTCAAGTATCATGTCAAGATGGTAGTACTCACCATGATGACAGTCATTGCGAAGTCCCTCCCCATAATGAAAGTTGTTGTGAAGGTACTCTCCATAGTGAAACCAAGAAGCATGAAGGTCCTCCCCTTTCAGTACCCTTCACATAAGGTCCTCCCTAGGGTAAAATCCACAATGACAACTCCCATGGTCGGGCATCAAGTTGTAATAGTATCCCTCGCCCTTGTAGACCAACTACGAAGGTCCTCCCTACAATCAAAATTCATTCTGGAAAGAAGGTACTCTCCTTAACAAAAAAATTATGTGAAAGACCTCATATGCTGAGGTTCTCCGAATGGAGTCAGACACATTGGGTACTTCATCTATAATGACTGATACTCTTTCATAACTAGAGGGAGTCCTATGGTCATGCTCTTCTCTTGAGCCACTCCCATGGTGTTCGCAAATTAATAAGGCTCCCACAAGCCCAATCACATGGAACAAAATAATTAAGAAGCAGTCGAGCTAGACATATCAAGTAGAGAATCCTTTGGAATAACAACAGATGGATATGTTGCTTGTGATAAGACAACAAGCTAGAGATAATATACAATTGATGTATTGGCCTACGGCCACTTCTCACTTTGACATACCTAGATATTTGTTTGGGGAATGCACGCATGGCATTCACCTTAACATATGAATGACTCTTCATCATATGAAATAAAATTTTCTACCCTATAAAGGGTATTCAAACCATGTCAGTATGATAGGGGAGCTTCTCCGTCTAATCAACATGGAAGCCCTCTCATCCGGATGGCAGCAATAATCAAAATGAGGAATGAAAAACATTGAATTGGATTGCCATCATGAATTATATAAATTTTGTAACCTCATTATCAATACCCTGGCTGGAGTTTAAATTTGGGGGTGGGGAGAACATAGAGCTCTACACTTCACCCCACAACCCATCCCGCAGGCCTGATTGGAAATGACATCTTGAAATATCATCATCCAGAGGAAACAATAAAATAAAACCCCTTCTTATAAAATATGTGATACTCAATGATAATTGTCCTGGAGTAAGTTTTTGAAAGTGGTAAGGATGAATGGATCAAGCGATAGAAAAGCTTATGATTCAGGCAACTGGGAACATCCAGCAGGATTCCCACCTAAGGTAAGCCAGCCAGAAAGTAGTGCTCATGTCTTCAAAAGACCATAGACCTCGTGCAGGCCCAATGCTATAATCGGATCACACCTATGCGGGAGTATGTGAAATTGAAAAGTTGGAAATAGCGGTGGATCCCGCCACAATATAGAAACAACCCAAGTCCACAGGGCTGGGGGAATTCTAAAATTAAAATTCCTCTCATAATGCCAAAAAAACTAGGTCATAGTTCATCAATAGGAGAATGGGAACAACCCCATACCATAGGTCTTGACAAATTTTTACCTCAAATACTCGCACAGTAGACATTTGTCTACCACCATATAGAAATAACAATGGACAGATGAGTTACCCATTCCACCCTTTCTTGTGGTTCACACCCTTTGAGACAAAGCTATGATACGAGGTTCGATCAGGGCTCTCTTTGGGTCAATCCTCAGCAAGAAACCTGAATAATACCACACAATGGAAGGAGAAATCTGAATAAATTGTGTAGGAATCCTTCCTACCATTCGGTGCCATGTATACCACCCCCAATGCGGTATGCCTTAGTGAATGTGGTAAAAGTCAACCCCATGAATCTCATAGGAAATGTCGTGGAGGGGTAGGAAGTAAAGGAAGATGGTTACCTCTCAGAGGAACCCCACACCGAGCCTAATGGTGTGCATACCCGGAACCATAGAGTGATCCTAAATTTTGGTGCCCCTTCCCCTAATATTTCGCTACCTCCCTCGTGAAACTTCGACAAAGAGAAGAATAAATCCAAGGTAGTCTATGACCCGCCTCTTCTTACCCCTGGAAATTCATCTGTCACACTGGAGGAAAGGTTCTCTAAGCTGGAGGAAGAAATCAAAGATCTCAGATGAATTAATAATGATCTACATCAAAGGAGCTACCTTTCCAGATCTATTCCATCTGCAAAAAGATAGTAGGTTCTCTTAGAAGAGGTTCCCATACCATAATCACTAATCCCAGTGAATTAATCTAAGCTCAAGGGTCCATTAAACCTTGACCTGGAAGGACATCATGACTTCCCCCCACTGGGAAGATATCCAGAATATGTTCAGGTAAACCCACAAACGATTCCTCCGACTGGCTATCAGCCCCAAATTTCAGCAGCAGCACAATGACAATGCTTGTCCACCAGTGCACCATTTCAAGCTCAAGCCTAACATGATATGAATCTAGGGCTCTTAAACACCATCGAGAAACTAATAGCTCGACTAGAAGCCATGGAGGGGCGGCAAGCTCCGATACAACCAGCGAGCAAACCCTACCATGAGTGGGTGAGCAATGTTCTACCACCACCAAACTTTGGGAACCTTGTATTACCAGTATTCAATGGCTCAGGGGGACCTAGATCTGCATTTAATGCACTATGAATCTTATTGTGACCCCATGATGGGAAATCTGGAGCAGCAAGAAGTAGTAAAACTCAGGTGCTTCATACGAACCCTGTATGGCTCGGCCTTCGTGTGGTATACTAACCTTCCATCCAATTCAATTACAGGCTGGGAGGACCTCCGATGGTATTTTCTCTTGATGTTAAGTTCAACGCTACCTAAGACGATGGTCTGGGACCTTATGAACTGAAAAAAGCAAGATAATTAAAGAGTCTTAGACTTCATTGATAGATTGAAAGCCCTGACTTTTTCACTGAATTGGCCACTCCATCAGGATGAGATGTTCCCCATGTGCATCGATAGCCTTCAGGATGAATTGTGAACACCACTCATCATGATGAAATGCACAAATGGGTTTAGATACTTCATTTCCATTTCCTAAAGGAGAGAATACCCATTACAACAGACCAATATTAAGTCTTGAGTGGCCCCATTAGCCCCAGGAAAAAGAATAGGAAAAGCTGAAGTGGGTTCTGTCATACTTAAGCAACACCCAGCACCAGCTCCAATTTCGAGGGCCCCACGGAACCATGTGGAACCCCATGGATTCCAAAACCACCCCCACCTCAACAAGATGAGTGTTGGGGTGCTAAAAAAATCTGATTGAGTAATGAAGAAATCAATTTTACTCATTTCGAGATGACTAGGTCCGCTGCTATTTCATAGCTGCTATGAATTGCAATTTTCTCCAGCTACCAGATCCAAAGATAGCCGATGAAGAGGGTCTTGAAAACTGTACAAATTATTGTCTCTATCACTGTATACTGGGACACAACATCTAATAATGATTCATTTTTAGGTATCTCTTTCAGAAGACGGTGGATTTGAGGAAAGTCAATTTGGGCCCACCACCAGCACAAGTGGAGTGTGTTTCCACCTCAGACTCAAGAGAAGAAGAGGAGTGGTAGAAAATCGCCAGTAAGGAGTAAATGTTAGACAACTGGATGACCTGGAAAACCATCAACCGAGTCCATTGAATCTTATATATGTAGTTGAAACAACCCATTGCGCCCCAAAATTCTCACAATACAACACAACCATCCCCATCTTCCATGCGTTCCACTAAATGATATAAGGGTAGAAAGAAAGAGAAAAAAGATGAGATAACACCAAATCTGAAGTTATTGTTGACACTTTCAGACATCATGCCAATAGACATGGTTCAAAGGGTACCCCCTACCCCACGGTTCAATGGACACTGTCCCGCCAAACGGAACCATCAGAGGGAGACAATCATACAAAAACAATATCAGACCACGAACTGATCTTCATCTCCATTTATTTCATTCACTTGATGGATCCCTTCTCTAATGATGACTATGTCCAGAAACCCTAATTCCACATGCCCAAATACAAATATAGAGGAAGATATCACAGAGGCCGTAGGTTTCTTGGAAGGCATGATCATGGTAGGAGTCATGTTCTCATCCATGCCACAAGTCAAACCTTAAACATCCCTAAAATTGCTGGAAGGACCCTCCGACAGACATATCGAGAACCGGAATTCTCATCCACCCCTGTTGAAAGAAATACAAACCCAATTATCATTGAATATCTATTATGGGAAGAAAAAAAGAAAATCTCTCAAGGCATACAGGAAGACCAGTTCAGCCAATCCCAGAAAAGGCCACAGCGCCACTGGCCCTGGTCACATAAGTTGATCCATTCGAGTTCAAATATCAAACCCCAAAAATGCCTTTGAAAGAGAAATATTGAACTAGTAAGTTCCAAGATTTATTGAAGAAGTAAGATATTCTAAAGCAGCTGGATTCAGTAGCAGCAAAGCTATCAATTCTGGATACGGTGAGCCAGTCTGCAGATCTTAGGGAGGCACTCATCTAAGCCTTGATAAGCACCCAGATGTTCAAGGCTGATTTAGCTATAGCCAAACTCTATCAGATAGAGACCTATCCCGAATAATGTCACTATTTTATCTCGTTCACATATAGGTATGAATATGCTATTATAATGAGGCACATCAGTCCCTTGTCTGTGTCCAATAAAAAAATGAAATTGACATCAGAGGGATCTTCATCGACAATAGCTCTGGAGTCATCCTCCTCCCTCTACTAATGCTCCATCAGTTGGGCTATGATGAAGACATATTAATAACATTCACTACAAATCTACTAGGATACGACAAGGGTAGTAGAAACCATTGGGTTGAATCAAGCATAAAACATGTCTTGGATATCTCATGTCAGATTACAAGTCCATGGTGGTGTGGAAAAGTACAACATTCAACGTATTTTTAGGGATTCCTTCACTAAATCATCATGCTGCCATTTCATCATCATACTGTCAGTTCATAAAATAGGACGCCAATTTAAATATTGGGATGGTGCATGCAGATAAATTCACATTGGAGTCCTGTGATTCACATTATGTAGATGCAAGGTTCTATGAATCGGATGAAAAACATCTTTAGGCTAGCGAAAATGATTGGATCAATGCCCTGAATGGATTGGAAACGGCTCATGTTGACCCCATCCAGCTACTTGGGGAAGAGTGCATACTACCCATCAACCAATTTGAATGCATATGTGTAAGTCTAGATGCAGACTCAATGGTCTGCATGATATCCTTCATGTCCATCGAGCACAAATATACAGAAGAGTGGGATAAAACTCACAATTATTTAAAAATCCCTATCATAGATGCTCACATCCCATCCATGGGACATCGAACCGCCCTTTCCTCACACACTAAATAAAAAGACGATTTATCTCCCAACATTGGGGAGTTCGTCTCAAAAATCATTTCTCCATCAGAAGATGATGATGATGAGGATGATGAAGTTGAATAATAAGAGGATGAATACCTCAAAATTTCCCCTCATACATTCGAAGATGGTGTATCTACCACAGTTGATGAATGTAAGGAGATAAATATGGGAACCAAAGACAACCCACAACCCACTTTGATCAGTGTGTCCATTCCTGTCAAAGAATAGGATGCATACACCTCCTTCCTAAAGAGGAATCAAGATTGGTTTTCTTGGAATTACATAGAAATTCTAGGCCTCAATCTTGAGGTTTCCACTCATCATCTAGTCTTACCATAAGATCACCAGGGCTACAAGAAGGCATCCAGAAGGAACCACCTAATGCATGAATGCCAAAATAGAGGTCGATGTTTATAAGATGATCAAATCCAACTTCATACGAGAGTTCCAATATATAATATGGCTGGAGAACATAACTCCAGTCAAAAAGAAGAATGGACTGATTAGAATCTGCATTGGCTTCAGGGACCTTAATCGTCATTTCCCAAAAGATGACATCTCGGTCCTAATCACATAATTGTTCATCGATGACACAGTCGGATACGAAGCCCTATCATTCGTGGATGGCTATTATGGATACAATCATATCTATATGGCCTAAGTAGATGAATAAGCTATCTCTTTTAGGTCCACTTAGGGGGTGTTCTATTATAAATTGATTCCCTTTGGCTTGAAGAATGACGGCACCACATATCAGCGCACCATGCATCGCATCTTTAATCCCTTCTGGGGAAATATTAATGAGTTTTATGTCGACGATATGGTTTTTAAATCACCACAATACTCAAACCACCTAGAAGATATTGAAAATGTCTTCAAAAAATTCTGATAAAACAGTTTAAAGATGAACCCCGAAAATGCACCTTTCGTGTTACCTCAGGAAAATTCATCATCTTCTTTATATTCCATCACGGCATTGATGTCGACCGCGAGAAGACAAATTTCATTCATGGCATGTTCCCACCTCGTAACCTCATCGAGTTGAGAGGTCTCCAAGGGAACCTCACCTACATTTGTCTCTTCGTAGCCAACCTAGCAAGTAAATGTTAACCTTTCACCAGACTTATTAAGAAAGGAGTTATGTATGAATGGGATAATTATTGTCAATAAGCATTAAACAATCTAAAAATATATCTCTTAATCCTTCCAGTGTTGATGAAACCAGTGGAGGGGATGCCACTAATTTTGTATGTAACCACCCTATAATGGTCATTAAGTGACTTCATCATGTAGAAACATGATAATGGCAGCGAGAACAGCCTCTACTACCTCATCCATATAATGATCGATACTAAAACTCGGTATTCAAAATTTTAAAATAACTCCCTAACCCTAATCTTCGCAGTTCAGAAGCTTAGGAATTACCTACAGCACCATGAGGTCCAACTGGTCTCCCACTATAACCCGCTCAAATATATCCTCAAATGCCCCATGCTAAATGGGCACCTATCACGATGGGAGGTTATTTTATAACAATTTGACATGCGGTATGTTCCCTAGAAGTCTATCGAAGGCCAGGCATTATCATACTTCATGGTTGAGAACCCCTCAGAATAAACAACACCGCTGGATGCTGAACATCAGGATAAAAAAGTATTTTTCTATCTAGGAGGCCCCCCAAACATAGTAAATTTACTTTCATGGTTCTTCCTGAAGCCTAATGGGGAAAAGGATAGAGGTTATCAAGATCAACAAAGTGGGGGGTGAAATTATACTTGCATCCCCCAAAAATGTCGTCTTGCCTTACTCTTTACAGATTTCAAAAGGGTGTACAAGTAATGAAGTAGATTTGTAGGCCCTCATTGTAGGCCTTGAATTGTCACTTCATGTGAAATAAAAAACACCTAAACATAAAGGGTGATTCAGAGCTAGTCATCGAACAGGTCAGCGGTGACTTTTCCATCAAGAAATGGGTATTGGTCCCCATGATGAACCATGTTTGAGAACTGATGGCATAATTCCCATCAGAACCAATGTTGACCTATACCCCCCAGTCACATAATGTTCAAGTCAACACTTGGGAAAATGCAGCCATAGCATTGGCTAATCCAGATCGGGATGAAACAATCATTAGCATTGTTCATCATTGAATGGTCTTTCCATTCATCCAGAACAATATGGAGGAAATCAGTGAAATTAGCCTTGTCTCTGAACATCATGGTCATACCACCAGTTAGATGAAACCATTTAAAAATTACCTTTGGAACGGGGAACTCCCACCAGATAGGGCTGGAAGGAAGCAGGTCTGAAGACGGGCAGTCAATTTTACCTTTTATAATGGGGTATATCAATAAAGGGTTCTCTACAAATAAGGTCTTGACGGAGTCCTTCTCAGGTGCATTGATAGAGAAGAAACTGTTGGCGTCATAAAAGAAGTTCAAAAAGGAGCTTTTGGAGTGCACCAATCAACAACCAAGATCTATCACCAAATCCAAAGGCTTGGGTATCACTAGCCCACTATGATATATGATTACTCCATATTCACCAAGAAGTTCCATTCTTTGCAAGTTCATGCTAATTTCATATACCGACCCATAGAGTTATTTCATGCTGCTAAGTACTCCTAGACATTCTCCACCTATGGGAAGGATATTGTGGTGCCATATCCTCCCACCATATCCAGAAAATTCAAGTTTATACTCACTATGACTGACTTTTTTTCCAAATCAGCTGAAGCTATAACCCTTAAAATTTTGGGGTGAAAAGCATCTTGAACTTTGTGAAGGCCAACTTCATTACCAGATTTGGTGTCCCGCATACAATTCTGAAGGACAAAGGCACCATCTTCTATTCTGCTAAGTTGGAAAAGTTATACCAAGAGTCTGTAATTAAAGCCAATCATTCGTCTCTTCACCACGCAATGACTAATGGGAAAGTAGAGGCTTTCAATAAGACTCTTTCTAATATACTACAAAATATGGTTGTTAAGAACATAAAATCATGGCCAGACAATCTCCTTAATTCTTTTTGGGTTTACAGGACCACAACCTGCACTGTCACCCAGGAAACCCTGTACACACTAGTATATGGGGAAAAGGTAGTGTTACCTATTGAATTCCAAGTGAAATAAATTCATGTGGTCATTTGAGATCAACAGTCCTTTGGAGAGAAATCCCATATATGGTTTGATGAATTGGAGTAGCTAGATGAGAAAAGGTTGCACCCTTTACACCATTTGGAAATCTACCAAAACCGGATTGCATGAGCCTTCAACAAAAAGGTTTTCCTTCAATAATTCCTCGAAGGAGAAATGGTGTTAGTCCTCAGAACCCTGATGATACTTAGGAAGAATCCCTAAATCTGACCCAAAGTTGTAAGGACTATATTTCATACAAAGGGTTTATTCAAATAGAGCATATTCCCTGATATCAATGGACATACAACTCATCACAGCTCCTATAAATGTGATGTTCTTGAAGAAATACTCGGCATAATAAAAAAATGACACCATGGTCCAAACTCTAAGACCTTAAACTATAAGTAATAGAAAAACATCATTAAGCTAGGGTCCAAACTCTAAGGCCATAAACTATGAATAAGGTAAAACATTATGAAGCTAAGGTCCAAACTCTGTGACCCTAAACTATGAGTAGAGGCAAAACATCATGAATCCAATGTCCAAACTCTAAGACCATAAACAATAAGTAACGAAAAAACACTATGAATATAAGGTCCATACTCTATGACCCTAAAATATGAGTTATAATTCCCACATGAAAACATGGTCTAAGAACTATGAACTTAAACTATGAGTCATTGACCTAACGACATGATGTTCAATTGTATTGTATTAGTCCATGCAACAAGACATCAAACTGTGACTCATATCATCACTATAAGATTTTAATCTACATGGCACAAATTTCATAATCACGTGAAAATAAACTTCATGATCTCACACAGAACTACATAAGACATTATTCCCACTATCACAGGATACATTGTGATGCCTAGATCCTCGATCTTGGCACATCCCCCTCAAAAATTGCCTCCATCATTCCCCCTATATAGTCATATTCGTAAGGGAAACCCTAATCACTCTTTGTTTCTCACATCGAGTATAAAAAATGTGATATTAGGATTTGAGGTAGGTATTTTATTATGAATGAATACTATAGAGTAACATGATCGACCTGGAAACCATGATGAACAAAATTAAAATGGCCATATTATTGGACTGAGCCAAATCAGTACGAGGTACATATAGAATTATGTACGGCTTGATTCCTACTCTCGCAGGATACGTAGTGACACCTTGATCCTCAATATTGGCAAAACACAAACAACAAAAATATATCTCATTATATTATCTACCTCCCCACACTTACGAAATAGAATCTATGACCACTCCTTGTTTCTCAAATCCAGTATAACTTCGGCGATCTTCTGATAAGTGGTAAGGATTATCTTATGTAAATAAATCACAGGGTAATATTGTTGGACTGACTCCTATATTAAGTGAAACAAAAATTCCCTCACATTTACTCACACATGGAACAAGACAAATCAGCATAGGGAACTTTCATAACTATGTGTGGAATGATTCCTTCTCTCACAGGATAAGTAGTGATTCCCAGATTTTGCATCCCAGTCCAGCCGTCATAATAATTAAAAATTACCTCATGTTTTCCTACACATCAATAAAACGTTTTTAGGGAATATTAATAACTAAATGTTGATTTATTTCTACCCTAACATGATATTTAGTGACATCTGGATTTGGAATAGAGCCTTATCCACCATCAAAAATTAACCATTCCCCCATTTGTAGGTCAGAGTTTTATAGGGTGTCCATGAAAGGTATTTTCCCATGACAATAAACTGTGAATTTTTTTTAGAGTTATGTGTATCCTAGTCCTTGATGTTACGAGATTCCACACATGACAATTAGTTATGAGAAGTAAAATGATCATACATCCCCATCTACATATCATCCAGACCTATGTGGAAGCTCCAATAGTTCACAGTTAATCATGGTCTAGGTATTCTCACATTCCCAAGCACATCTTTCCCATATTTTCAAACTCCATACTACAAGAAAACTTGGATCCCCATAATCATTCAAGATCATTAGATATGGAAGTACAGTGTCCTGCAGACACTATTTCTTGACTATGGACATCATTCCAAGGTGGATCTGCATATGTTTCCAACAAAAACCATGATCAACAATGAAAAATTCTTCCCTAGTAAATTCCTCTTTTATCTCTATATGCCCAATGGCTTCCAAGTCCCATTCATCCCTCCTGATTCATGTTGCCACTAGGATTATGGTATACAACTTCTATCATCACTCATCTATATGGAATACTAGAACATCCTGATTTTGATTAACCAAAAACAATTAAAGATCTTTATAATATTATAATCATCCACATTTTATGACTCTAAACTGCAAAGCATCATGTTCTCACTACATAACTCTAAACTGCACAGTATCACATCCTCACCACACAACATTAAACTGCAAGGCTAAAATCGTCCTTGATATAAAACGTTAAACTTCATAACAATGGTTTATGCCCAAAACTTCCCTCTGATATTGATTTTTCTATTCCTAAGTAATGACAGCGAATCGTCATAATCCCTTTTTTCTCATATTGAGCATAGCTCACGTGAACTTACAGTTATCAGTGAGAGATCCACCATGACTTTATGGAATACATTCTAGGAATTTGGTCCTAGAAGAATGACCCTAAAAGGAATGTCACTATTCCCCCCCCCCTGAGAGAAACCCCTTGTTCTAGAAATGTGATGTTAAAAAACTAGGTATCCCAAAGATGGAACTAATTACTCATCCTACATACAAGTCATGTATATGTAAAGGGAACCTGATTCCATGAGTAAATGTTAGCACAAATGTCCCCAATATGTCTGGATAAGCTCTTTCCTTATTTCAAACTTCGTGCACTAAGGGATCTTGAATCTACATGGCCCTTCAAGGACATTTGGGATGGAAGGCTAGTTCCTTGTAGACACCTTAGATTGACAATGTACATCATTCCCCGATGGCTTGACCTATGTCACCCACAAAAATGACCATCAATCAAAGGATAATTCTTCCATTATAGAGTACTCTATTATCTCAGTATTCCCAATGGGTTCCAATCCTCATTCCACCCCTCCTATTTCAAGGGTCCTTAAAGTCATGGTTTACACTTTCCTCTTTACATGTATCATGGATGTATCAGAGCATATGTTCCTGATTTATCTCCTATCCCTTTTAGGTTTCTAATGGTACCTCATCCATATGTGAAAAGTTGATTCAAATACAAATGAATAGTTCCCCCACTTGTTTTCGGGTTCCCTCGATGAAGTTTAGTTGAAATTCCTCCTTTTGTGTTTAGGAGAACCCTTGGTCGAAGGTCACATATTGTATTCAGAGAGTTAAAAATCTACATAACCCTCTATGGCCATTGGAAACAGAAGGCCATTGTACCACGAAAACTATTTATTGAATATAAACATCATGCCTTGGTGGATCTCTATATGTCACCCACAAAAATGGCCATCAGTCAAATTCAAATTCTACCCTAGGAGATTACTTTCTAGCATTCGTATGGTCAAATGAAATTCATGTCCTATCACACCCATGATGTAAGAAAAATCTTGGATAACGGCTTTTGTACCTCCTTTTTTCCAAGTTCCCCTAACATAAAAAAATACTCTTAACTAAACTAGTCATTCACCGTCTCTCCCTTACGCAAGTAAGAATCGTGCGAATAAGGTTGTCCACTCAAAGCCGACATGAATGTCCCTAATGTTTTTAGACAGCACTACTCAGGTTATCCACCCACTATGTTTCCCAAAATTAGAATAAATTCAAAATATTAAAAATCCCACCCATCCATCAGAAACGGAAGGCTAGTGTCTCAAATACACCTTTGATTGACTATGCACATCATGCCCCGGTGGCTCTGCATATGTCACCCAAAAAAATGATCATCAATCAAAGGAAAATTCATCCCTAGTAGAGTCCTTTCCAACCTATCTACGCCTAAAGTAGCCTCCAAGCCGCATTCATGTCCAGAATCTCCAAATAAAGGGTCAAGAAAAATCCATAATCCATGTATAAAGGATATTATAACATTATCGGCTAATGATCTAAAGTCGGGGACCTGATCCATTATGTTTGGGAAATATTGTTCAATCTAAAAAATTAGTAATAAGTTTGATTGGTTGGAATGTGAACTACCAAAAAAAGAGATTCCATTCTTTCTAGAGTAAAAATATACAAAGGAAACTTTAGGGTAAAATTCAAGTCTCAGTTCATTAAAAAAACATTCAACCACAAATAATTCCTAAAGCTTGTTAGGTCAAAAACCCGCAAAGGGTGGCCTAAAATCCAAGTTATACCCATTAATCTCTTACCAATCATGCTTAGGAAAAAATTAGGGTAACATAAAAAAAGACATAAAATTTGGTTTTTTTCATGAAACCATAGCAATAGTAGAACTATGCTTGCTGAGTCTCGTGGCTCGAGAAAAAATTAGAGCCCGATTTTATTGTTTCAGTTTAATGGTTTCTTGTCATGGTTTAAAATTATACCAGGTTTAAACTGTTTTGAGAGGAAAAGGCAATGAAAGAGATATTTAGAATCCAAATAATTTCCATTGATTTTAGTAAAAAAATGGGGGAATATTCCCAATTTGGAGTCTCTCCAAAATATCAAAAAATAAGGATAAGAGTACATATCATAATTTGGGACAAAACTACAACAAGTCTCATTTCACCCTTTCCATAACAAGTTTAAGGTCCCGTCCTTTATTCTGGATAGCTTCATAGTTGGTGCACGATGAGACCAGTTGTTCCCTCAACCTTGTTGTGTGAGATTCGCACTCCCTCAACTCTTCCTCTTGGATCACCACCAAATCATGGTCCTTCACCTCCTCATCCATCAGATGATCAAATTCTTCAAAAACATCTTGGACTATCACTACCTGGTGATGGGAAGAATTGAACTTGGTCAGCTTGTCCTCGAAGGAAGCATGGTCTTCTCGGGAAATGAGGATTTTCTAAATAAGAAGTTTTAGGTGCTGATAATCAAAGCCACTGTAACCCAACTTAGTAAATAAATACTGAAAATTTTCACCCTCATTAGCAAAATTGGCCATGGGTGTCTCCGCGGAAAGAGACCATTAGTAGCTCCATGCCTCTTTTCGCACTGCCTGGTGCCTTAACATAGCACAAGTACCATGATCCTCCAATGATTCCATGTGTCTATAAGTAGGATGTGTCACCATAAGAGTGTAGAGATATCTCAAATAGGTCACCCAAGACTGGAGAATCTCTATGCCCTCAGATGACCTACCCACTAGAGACAGATGTGGAAGACTAACCATGGCTTCTGGGATGATCGGTGATACTTGGCTCATGCCAGTCTCATTAATATCTTGGTAAATATTCGTAGAAGGGGAGTAGTCTGAATCACTCCCCACTAAAATGGGTTGTACTAATGAAACCCCTCCCATACGCTTTTGATGGTAGATTGAATGTCTTCTTACTCCAAGAGTAGGAGTAGGATGTGTATCTTTCTTGGTATTTGCAGGGATGGAAGTAGAAGGCTTATATGTTGCACTCTTCGCAGTAGAAGAAATGTGTATCATTGTATTTGGGGAAATGACGAGGTAGGGAATGGTCAAGGGCTTCTTCATCCACCAAACTAGTTCGTTCAGTATCCTATCGGGGTAAGAATCTGCCAATAGTTGGGCATTTTCCAATGATAGGAAGGTTGGGGCCATTGTGTTAGGAATGATAATCTCCCTTATAGCACCTTCATGCGTCATTATAAGCTATAATTTTTGGAGAACCATGGGATGAGACTCTCCCTTTAATGGAACAACTAGAAGTAGCACAGTCTGTTGAAGGCATCAAATTTCTCGTAAACTTGATAGGGGAGGTATGGCTCAAAAATGACTACTTGGTCTATATGAGTATTAAGAATCTCATCCGAAAGGATGATGACTTGGAGAATTCCTCCAAGGAACCACTCCTTTCACCTCTCAATGACCCATTAGGGGTAGGATGCAGTGCAAATGAGAAATGATAAGAATCGTTCAACATCCCAACCATATCAGTAACTCTTAGAGACCCGGGATGAACACAAGAAATGTTGAGAAGATATGGATGAAAGTCAGAATGGGGAACCCTTGTGATATGCCGGTATTCATAACAGGTAAAGTGTTCTACCATCCACCCATACAAGAATTGGAACGGTCCGCAGAGACGATGCAGAGGCTTACCTTCTTGTATCTATCCCAACAATTCATAAAGCCGAGTGAGGGTAGGAATGGCCAAATTAATGGGATAAACCTCTACCAGCATTGCCACAATCATCAAGGTACATGCCTGAAAACCATTGTATACATCACGGGCAAAAACCATGGTGAACAATCCTGGTAGTCTAGGTGTAGGTGATACATCTGGACAAAACTCACATCCCCATGTGGTATATCGTCCCACTTAAAGGGTAGCCCAATATAAACCTAGAGTTTGGCAGGATTGATGGTTTGGGAGAGTCTGAATATGGAGATCCCTTGGCTTGGGTCCATTCAACTACAAGAATAAACATATCCACACCTCGAATGGGATGATCAAGCAAACCTCGAGGGGATGATAAACTAATCCCTCTGCCATTACTAGTAGAATCTGTGTCAAATGGGACATAAGGTTTGTGTCATTCCATGTGGAAGGTGTTAGGAGAAACTCGTCATACATTTCTCCAGGTATGGGGAGTCCTCCAAGGTGGTAGATATCCTATTGACTTATTCCCAACTCCCAGTGTAGTAGGTGGAAGGTGTTGGTTCTCGAACACCAATAGATTAGTAATTATATAAGGATTTCTCTCAAAGAGAATATTTCAAACTAAGAAACTCAGGCTCCCTAGTACAAGACCACATATTCATGTCAGTCAGGGGACTCCAGACAGGTCTTATGTACCTAGAACGCCCATGACTGCTCATCAGAGAAACACCCTTCTGCCCGTAAATCCCACATTGTGCTCCACCCGCCACTAGGATTTTCTCAGGAGATACTAATAACGTATGGGTATTCTCAAGTATCTAGTCTCGTGACACTATCGCAACACCTGTGGTTTCCCTGAGTCTAGGACGAGCCTCGTAGTATGACTACATTCTCTTGAATTTGATTAGTGATGGCTTCTCTAACAGGGTAAATGTTGGAACAATCGTGACCTTGCAATTCCTTAAATTGGATGAAGGGGATGTCAGTATTAGGAAATGGTAGAGGCGCCTTGTCATGAATACCAAAGCCATAAAGTGGAAATTGTTTGTATAAAAGATAATCTAAGAGATCTGGCGTCAAATATTCCATCAAGAAACTGTCGTGAGGAATGATGTGGGCTCTAAGATGACCATCCCTATTCCCTGGCATGGTTGCCCTTCTCTTCGTCAGGTTTACAATGGCCTGGGAAGCATCCATTGTTACCTACATATAAAGATGTGGAAGCCGATAAAAAGTTTGTTCGATAAAGAATTATTGGATAAAGGATATGGAATAATGGATTAAGGATTCAAAATATGTCCACATAAATCTATGCAAAATGGATTTCATAAATGGTATGCAGTAGCCACAATCTGCGTACTACGTAATGGGCAGCGGTAACCCCACCAATAGATATGGTATGTGGTCTCATTCTACTGCGTACATCCATGTTACGCGAACCATTCTCAAGCTGTTGGCTTGCAGATCATTGGTCAGTGAACATAATGGTTTAAAAAAAGAGTATGCCGCAAACCTATTCCATGATTGAGTTTGTATTTCAGAACGGTGGATTAAATTTTATGTTCGGATTGTTAATTTTCAATAGTTCAATTTGTTGGTTCAAATTCAGTATGTGAATAATCCATCCATGTAGTGTCCTCCTATTTGGAATATTGATTTCAATATTAAAAATCTACATTTCTGTTCGCCTAATCCAATATATAGTACATGGATAGAGAAATGGTGAGGAAATCGGTTCACGAAATGTACAGAGTATTTCTCGAATGGGATTTTTGTGAGGGTCACGGTATACGAGAGGAGAGGAAGCTGAGGAAATCAAGAGTACTTTTCTCCATGTGGAATGGTAAAAGACAAATAACATGGGCCCATATATATAGGTGTGGTCCCCTCCTACCAGGTCCATATGTTCTATCGAGATCTATTTGATTTTAGGACCGCTTCTACATCAGAATAGTCCCCATTTCATTCCGAACGGACACCATTCTAATGGGGGGGGCATTTGTAGGGTCCTAAAAATTCCACCAAGGGAAGAAAATACCCCCACAATTGAAAACGCTTTGAAGAAGGAATCATGTACTCCTACAAGTCTAGAAAGGTGAATAAAATCAAATTAAGTTTCAATCATCATAATAAACTTCAAGGAATTAAAGTTTTCACAGCATTTCAAGTGGTATGTGTACCAACAAAAAGAAATGTATGTGGACCAGTTGGATTGCAAACTACCAGGTACATGGAATGATTCGAAAACCACTGGCCCACGAGGTGATGGCCAGCAAGCATGGCGGACTATGAACCAAGTCACTGATGGATTAATATGCAAGAGGATCGTCTGCGTACCATTCTTTGAAGTCATCAGTTCATAGAAAAAGAGAACCAACAGTGTTTCATAATCCATTGTCACGAACCAAAGCCTCTGCAAACCTCAGTTGACCTAGTCTTCTATGGGATAGGATATCTCATGAGCCTCGAAATTTTTTTCCATGTGACCAATAGATACATGTGTCCCAATGATCTATAAAAGAGAGCACAATAAAAGGACGAGGGATAGACGAAGAATGCTTGAAGGGGACTATGACGATGGAAGAAAGAATTCTGAGAGGACTCCG
Source organism: Viscum album (assembly GCA_963277665.1). Taxonomy (NCBI): domain Eukaryota; kingdom Viridiplantae; phylum Streptophyta; class Magnoliopsida; order Santalales; family Viscaceae; genus Viscum; species Viscum album. The sequence goes on from OY728141.1 coordinate 283,506,545, forward strand.
GCTTCCAACATGATTCATTGGAGAAGCCCGAATCATGAACCTCTTTCTCCATAGGTACAGCCATCCGAGAACCATATAATGGGGGAATTGAATAATAATAATAGAACTGAGAGCCATAGAAATCTCATAGATGAACTCCACATGAATGATGATCCTGTGATCCCTCCTACAAAATGGTGCCCCATGTCGTGTATCACTATGCGGACTGAACCAAGCACTGCATACTACATCAGTGCGCGGAAGGAACCCAAAGTGGCATGGAAATCCATGTACTACTATGGTACACGGTTGTTTATACCCATTCCCCCATACCGCACCAGTACGCGGATGACCCCTTTGCCCAAATACCACAATGGTATGCAGATCCTCCCCCATCTTGCATAAAAAGTCAGTATGTGGAATGAGGTATTTTCAGGTATTGTTTCCTCCAGTTCTAACCACACCCCTCCACTACCATCTAGTCCTCCATGATTCACCCACTAACCAGTCCTCCGATATCAAGCTAAAGCCTCCTCTAAAGCCACCAGACCTATATGATCAGACCGTCAGGTGTATCAGAGAACCCCATTGAATCTACATAACCATGGTAGGTGGAGTCACGAAGGTTGTCCCCATAATGGTTTGGTCTTCGGGAATGCTTGTGAGGATACATTCCCATGGTAACTTGGAGTCCAGCATTGGGATTCTGACATGAACCTCCATGTTATAGGGATTAAGGGGGATCACTTTCTTTTCCATTCAATGAGGAATAGTGATTAGTCGAAGTGGTTATGTTATCTCCCCTCTTTGATGAGAGTGGAACTCCTCCTCTTCCTAGAACGTGCTCTGGGGCCATCCCATTGAGGTAAGTCCCCAATCTCTCGAGGCTGGGCCGCATGACCCTAAATGTCATCTCACAATAAAGGGATCGTTTCTCTGCACCGTCTCCCATGGATGCCTCGGCAACTTCCGTTGTAGGCTCTCTCTCCCCCACCAATAGGGGAAAATCATGTGCATTGTTGAATCTTTCAAATCCTCTTGTTTCTCACACTGAGTATAGATCATGTTGTCTTAGAGTTTTATGATAATTAAAACATTCACACAATCTGAACTACAAGAACTCTGATTCCTGACCAAATTAGGATACGTAGGATGCCTACAAGAAGGCCTGATCTCAAAAGGGTTCCCATCAAAAAGGTTCCAACCAATCATGTCTCCTAAAATGTGCATCTCCCATGCATAATCCCTAAAAATAAAAAGTATGAAAAATCTAATTCCTGGGAAAATCAGGACACGTAAGACTCCTACCAGAATGCCCGATCTCAAAAGTGTGTCCATCCAAAAGGGTTTACCCAATCATGTCTACTCAAATGGAAAGCTCCCATGTGTAATACCCATAAATATTAACTAAGAGAACTTTGATTCTTGGCCATATCATGATTCATAGGATGCCTACCAGAAGGCCTAATCTCAAAAGGGTTCCCATCTAAAGGGGTCCACCCAATAATGTCCTTCAACTGGACAACTCTCATGTGAAAGCCCCACACAATTCGAACTATGTGAGTTCTGATTCCTCTACGGAGGAAAAGTAATAAGCCCTTATTATGGGCCTAATCCAAAAATCATATCACCTTATGTCCCCCCTGGATGACGATAAACTCTATAACACCTTATTATATGGCTTGAGTTAGCCTCACCTCCGTAGAATCAAATATATGAATTCCAAAAACGGTCTTACAAACCAAGAGTAGCTTGTGGACACACTCTTGGAGAATGAACCTAGGATTAAAGAACATATAAACACGAATAAAATCTATAAGAGGGTCCTAAAATAAGAAACAATCCTCCCTTGGATGTTTGTGGTGTGCCTGACCTCCCATCCTCTCGACCAATTGAGTCCTTAAGTGTCGTTGGGTGAATCATCAATCAACGAGGGCATGAATTTGGAATGCAGGTCCATGAATCATGAATACCAAGGACATTGGGAATTATTGGCTCCCCGAATAAACCCATTTTAGACCATCCAAGGAAGTTATATCCTGGAAGGACTGATTGCACAAGTATTTGACACCCACACAATTTCCCTCTAGGGCCAAAAGTTCCCAAAGGGCCTTTCAAACCTTTTTTAAATGATAATGGCGTTGAATGGTTCATAACAAAAGGAATGGAGAATTTAATAAGAAACCATCTCTACAAGAAAAGGTATGGGAGATGATTCTTTTGGCCAATTTTCACACCACCTGTAAACGTGCAACCTTGGATCCGAACAAACACACCCATGTTTGGGTTAGTTATTCCACCTATTAGAAAAAGGTTATAATATTTTTTTCATAAAAGATTAAGGATTATTATATATTGATAATATAATGTAATAATAATTTATTTGTGGTTTTTTTATTATTCTATAATTTTTTTTTCATTTAAAAAAATATTAATATATCACATTTCGATCATTAAAAATATTGAAACTAGTTCTTAATAAACCTTTTTTAAAAAATGATAACTTTTTCATTCACAAAATGAAAATGAGATAAGATTAATCCATTAAATACAATGATTTGGGTATCTTATATTATAAGGTAACAATTTAATTTATACCAGTAATTGATTATCAACCATATCACCAAGGTACTTGTATGAAATAATCAATCAAAATTTTCTATGTTTTGAGGATGGAAATAAAATATTACCGAGTAATATATTTATAATATATTATTATAAATGAATTTTATAAAATTTTGAAGATATTAAAGAGGTTATTAATTATGTTTTTAATATAGTAATATTTATTATAAATGTTCTTATAGAATTTTTAGGTATGCAGTTTGTTTGCCAGAATTTTATTTTCTTGAGATATTTTTGTTATTGCAAACTATATCATATTTGATATAGATTGATTACAATATAATGAATTTATATTAAAATATTCATGTAAATAATGGGAGTTGAAAATTTTTATTATATTATTTCTTTAAATGTATTTCCATTCAATTGATACCACGGTTATATGGGTTTTTATTAACTCATGTCCATTTTTTGAGTCAGAATGCATCTTATTAAACATATTTTATACAATTTTGGTTTCTTCCAGCTTTATATTTTATTTCATGGTATTTTTTCTTCATTTATATGGATAATTACAATTTAATTTAATCAAATTACCATCCATAATTTCATTTTAAAATTATATTATTTTTGAGATTAATTATCATCCTCATTGAAAAAGGTTTTCCCACATTATCCATATTTTCCTTTCCATCCAATGTCCCCATTTATAATTATAATCCTTATTATTTGTTATATCGTGTGAAATTTATATTTCACATCTTCTTTTATCATGAGTAAGTATTTATTATCTCTTTATGATATGGATATTCAATAACGGTATTTCAAAATGAAAAAATGGTTTTATATCCTTTCAAAATAAAATGATTTATCTTCCACGATGTAATCTCTTTATAAAACAATTATGTATTTTAAATACTCTAATATTAAAAAATATTTTTTGAAGTAAATTGTTTCATAAAATTCACTCTACTATTTCAAATATTACTTTTCAATGTTTCAATAAATTTTTCATTTACGCAATAGTTAAATGTGAGTTCTATAACTCTTTTCTATTTTCTATCATATTATGAGAATTATTCTTTTTAAATATTCATTTCCATTTTATTTAATGGTATTTAAAATTATTATAACACTTAAAAAAGTTTTAAATAAGAGGATAAAATTTTATATTTTTTAAAGCTAAATGTTTATTTTTTATAGAATTGTTCATTTTAAAAGGGATTTCAAAGGGATGTGGTTTTTATGAAATAATTCTTAAATGTTTTTAAAATAATGTTTATTTTATAAAAATGTCTTCTAGAATGAACTTTTTGGTTTGAAAGGTTAATGTTTAAATGAATATATCAAGATAAATGTTCTTAATTTTTAGGAAAATATTTTTTAGGAGATTTAAATCTTTTCAAAAATTGTTGTTTCTTCATTATTTTCAATGTGATTTTTTCAAATAACCTGAAAATAGTGTTTTTCATATTAAACAATGTATTATGACCTTACATCTATTACACTATGGATTTTTAATTTCTCCATCCATTGTACTTCACTAGATGGATTTTGGAATGACCTTAGAATGTTTTTTTGTGAAACTTATATCATTTATATAGTTTAATTATGACATGTTTGAAATATGAATGCTTTCAAGTTCTCATAGCACACATATGTGAGGATGATTGATGGTTTAGTTCCTATATCACCAACCAATGAAATGGATCATGTTTAATTCCCCATGAGATAAATATGTGGGGTTTAATACGGATTTGGATTATCTATATTCACATGATTTAGCATGAACATGATGTGGATTAGCCATGTTCACAAGATTAAGATTGCACGTGATAAAAATCATTTACTCAACAATAATTATTATGAGAACTTTGGATATTCTAAATATTCAATGTAATTAGTGTTTTTATGATGGGGATTAGAAAAATTAACATGATTAAGAATGAACGCGATGAATATTATCTATTTTTATTTGATTTATCGTAAACTCGATGTGGTTAGCTATGTTCAAAATGTTATATTTTTTATATTTATATATATACCATAATTCGATGTTAAATTTTAATGATATATAAAATGGATCATATTTAATATATATCCTTTTAAAAATATTTTTCCATTGTATAAATGTGTTTCTATTTGATATTACGTGTCCTTCTATCATGACTTATGAAAAAATTATTATCATTCAATGTCTATCCCCCTCTCAGACTTTCTCATATCCTTATGATATAACCCATGATGAAATGTTGATGGATTTTTCATTATAATGAATCTATGATCACATGTTTATTATGTTTTCATTACCCAGGTCAAGAAGAAAAGTATAATTTATTTGAAGTCTAAATGGGGGGCATTTCGGTTTGATTGTAGAGAAATATTCATCATTATTGTAAAATAAGTATTTATTGTAGAACATCCCAAAAAACACTAAACCATTCAATCATGGTATTATAGGGTTTCAAGTGAGATTAAAAGTTCAACTTAAGGAAATGATGTTAAATAATGATATTCTTAGCTTAGTGTTTTTCTGTTACTATCATTGTACACTATATATTGATAATTAGTAAGCCAATATTGCCACTTCATAA